>CM038718.1:6963855-7048855 GCA_021613375.1 Megaleporinus macrocephalus
TTAAAAATCATCTGATACACTTACATTAATTGTGAAATGGTTTGTGAATTGCATGAAAATTGCATGAAATTAAATTCTAAAGTGATTCTAAACTTTTGAGCGGTAGTGTATATATTCAGTCTGTCATACGTGCAAACATCATCAGTGTAAATGCTGACTCTGGTCCAGCTCTGTGTTCAAACCATTGATTTCAGTGCTTATATCTGCGTCTCCTTACTCTACCTACTACAACTGAGCTAATCATTAACGACAGCACTGTTTACAGCCTGTGGTCAGAAACGTGGTCAGTCTGTGCTCGTCCAGTATCCTGTGGCCTCCTGACTCTCTCCTCAAAGACTAAAGCTTCCTTAAAGGTTCCTTTACTTGTTCATGTTACTCACTGACTTCATCGTACTGAATCACTTCTATACTGCATCCTGTAATCGGAAGCTAATGAGCTCTTTCCACCTTCTGAGCTGTGATTACACCATCGTGAACAAAACTAATAATATTAACCTAAAATATTATTAGGAATAAATATTATAACATCACTGAGAAATGAAGGCAAACCCATTATTACCTATACTAGGGCTGTGTGTTGGCAAGAACCAATACATATCGTGATACAGCGGTCACGATTCAATATATCACAATATATTGCGATACTGCAAGCAAAGTGATATATTGCAATATTTCAAATCCTGCTATTAAAACACACCATTATATGAACAGGTTTGCCAATACTTACAATAGCACTGCCATCTAGTGGTCAGAGGTTTTAAACACAACACACACTGATTCACTGTCTGCCAGGAATCTGTGTATCGATACTGTCTTTTTTAGAATCGATACAGTATCACTAAACATAATACCCCGATATTCGATATATCGATATTTTCTAACACCCCTATTATTAACTATTAATATTAAGAAGATAATCATATTTAGGAGACTCATAGTAGTATATAGTATATTAGCACACAAACACACACACTGAGCAGTTTTTACCCCGAACGCTCGCGGTATCGCTACAGGATCATCGCTGGTCAGGCGGTGGAGGAGAGCAGGCCAGCAGCGGTGCACCATGGGTAACAGCTCATTCTCTGTCTCAGACAGTACGTACACACAAAGCTCCACAATGTCCAGCACCTGCAACCCACAAATACAAGAACGGTGATGACATGTTGAAGAACTCCATCAATGTTTAAAATTCGGACTTTATAATTAATTATTTTACTTATTTATACTTTTATTTTTAACACCACATGTAATATTCATCTTTTATTTATTTATTTTTTTAAATAAAAAAGAAAAAAAATAATTTGATTTACTTATATTATTATACTTTAGATGTTTTTTTAATTTATTTTTTTATCTTTATCTATTGGTGAATGGAGGAACAGCAAAGTAAGAATTTCATTGTACAGTGTAACTGTCTGTTTCTGCTGTGCATATGATAATAAAACTCTTGAATCTTGAAATGTATTAATCAATTATTAGCTCGGAGTGGTTTGGTGTGAAATGCTATGTTCTAGTGAAGCTCTAGTGAAGTCAGAGTTGTTCACAGTGGTGGTAAAGGGAACCAGACTTTTTCAAAGGTTAATGCCTCTAAAAGCCCCCCTTTACAGAAACGTATAACTTATAAATAGTTAATAGAAAACACTGATACCTGATCATTTATCACTACTTTATCATCATCAACATTTAGAATTAGATAAGTTAGTATTAAGTTAACTATTTGTCTCTCTTCGATCTCCGCATTTAATCCAACTGTGCAGTAACACCACACACCCGCATGACCTGCCAATTTTTATGGTTTTGATATTCAGTTGTTTTATTCATTTATGTATTCATTTTTATTTTCTTTTACCATTCTTTGATCTAAATTTGTATTTTTTATTTTTAGATTATTATTATTATTAATTATTATTATTATTACTTTTATTATTTTTTATTATTATTATTTCTTTTACTACTATATTTATCTATTTTTATTGATTTATTTTTTTCTTTTTGTCTTATTCCTAATTTTAGTTTTTTATTTAGCTTTTATTTGTTTTACAATTTATCTTACTTACTTTAGTTACTGTTCTTATTGTTTCTTTTATATTTCAAGTACTCATTAAAATTCATTTTTGTTTATTTTTTTGTTTAACAATTGTAATGCTCGGCGACATTGGGAATGAGGGTCTTCCTCAATGTACTTCCAAGCGAAAATAAAGGTTGGCTGATTGATTGACAGTTTGTGGGTTGATAAGCACTTCAGATGTGCCCTTCGAATTCTGTTAATCAGATTAGACCTTCGTCTCACACTGGTGGTCTCTATAACTACCCTCTTGTCTGTGTTTTGCTCAAGGGCACTTCATTCATGTCTTGTTGCTTCTGGGGATCGAACCAGCAACCTTCCAATCACAAGGCTGGATCCCCAACCACCAGCTCACGACCTTACTTTACATAGAAAACAACATCTGTAGCTTCACTGGAGTTGACAAATGAATCCCCACCCTCAGGTTGACACCCAACACCGCTACTGAACTCTAACTCAGTATCACTGCATTACAGTAGTACTCAGAGACTAACGTCGTACCTTGAGTCGTGTTCCTATGCTGGGGTGCGACAGCAGGTGAACGCAGCGCTCCATCACATCTTTGGCTACGGAAACGTGGATGGGCAGCTCTGGCTTCACATCAGGACCTTCTTCCAATCCACTGCTGTCTTCACAACCTGGAGCTACAGGGGGCACCTCTGTAAACAAGAGGGATTCATGATAAACAATTCTACAGTAAACAGATTCAGAAAGTTGACTATTAAACAGCTCTCACATTCTAATGGATCAAATAGCTACTCAATAGCAAATAGCAAATAACAGAGTTTACGAGAAGAACTTTACAGCAGGAAGCTCCCAAAGAAAATCTGCCCCAAACCCTTGAGATTACGTCGGCCAGACGAGACACTGAGGCAGGTGAAACACGGAGGAAGGTCCATAAGACTGTTGCCAGTGGAATTCAACTCTAGCTCAGACCTTCTCAGATCATGTCTGGACTGTGGTATCTTCAAGAATACAGTATACACTCTGAACTGGTCTCTCCTTCACTCTGACGACAAGCAAAGAAGCTACAACAGGAGCCAGACTCTAATGTTTGAAGTGGGCCAAACGGGGGGTATTTTTCTAATGAGCCCCTACTTGACGTAGAGAGGGGATCTAAATCTGAACGGCTTGTTGTAAATCCCATGATCTGATCTAGGCAGCCCACCAAAAATGACTGGGTGGGCTTATGTTTCACATTTTTTCTTAAATTTAAACTCTTAATTTCTAACCACCTCCACACAACCTGTCAACGTTTTATTTCATTTTAGTTAACAGTTTTATGATTTTGATATTTAGTAATTTTTTATTATTTTTTTCCTTTTACCATTCTTTTATCTAGATTTGTATTACTCTAATATTTTTCATATTATTTTATTATTACTTTTATTATTATTATTTCTCTATTTTATGTTTTACTACTATTTTTATTGACTTATTTTTAACTTTAGTCTTATTCCTGATTTTAGTTAACAGTTTTATGATTTTGATATTCAGTTATTTTTTTTTATTTCCTTTTACCATTCTTTTATCTAGATTTTTATTACTCTAATATTATTAATATTATTTTATATTCTTTTATTATTATTTCTCTTACTATTTTATGTTTTACTATTATTTTTATTGACTTTTTTTTTTACTTTTGTCTTATTCCTGATTTTAGTTTCTTATTCAGTTTTTATTTGTCTTACGATTCACCTTACTTAATTTTCGTCTCTGTTCTTATTGTTTCTTTTACATTTCAAATACTCATTAAAATTCATTTTTATTTTTATAAAATAAAAATGATATATCATATGTTCTACACATGATGTAAGTACATGTTCTACACATTCTTATGACTGTATGTCGTCAAGGACCACGGATGTTTTACAATCTGTAATATAAAGTTATACCATATGTTTTCTTATTAAAGAAACTTGAAAAGTTAAAGAATAGTTAAAATACATATTCTTCCAAGCAACTCCACCAACTGTGGCCTGTGGACCTCACTTCAGGCAACCCTGATGTAGACAAAAGTCAGCTGCACTAACATACTTACATCAGATGTTTGGTTTTATAAGCTGAGAATCAGGGAGGCTAGAAATAGTAGGGGTACTAAGTGCCTTCCTTAAAAATTAAAATAAATATCACTAAAACAAGAATTAAAATTAAAAGATGAATAAACCCCTTCAATAAGTCACCCAGTAGAAGCTCAAACCTGCATCGCTGGGGTCTTCCTCATCAGCACCGATCCCCTCGGCCAACTCTTTCTGCTTTTTGTAGTCCAGGAGAAACTGCCGCAGGTCCAGCGGCTCGGGATTCTGGCTGTGTGGGACTTTAGGAGGCTTTCTGGGATCTTCAACGCTGGAAGGAAACCACCTCACTGCAACGAAAGACAAGACATTACATAGGGCTGTGTCTCAAACCCTAGTGAGTGTCTAAGTAGGCTGTCTAGGTTTAAGTAGCAGCGTTCTCTCCTCATCTCTCCTCATAAAACAGGTTACTGAGACGCTCTAGTTAGAGAGAGACTGCGTCACGGCTTGTTCCCGCCCACTGCAGCACGAGACCAGTGGTTTAGCTGGTTGCTAAGCTACCGGCCGGATATCCAAACAATAGCCTGAGGCTTAAAAATCCGCTAGCATAAATGCTAATGTCTCGAGTATAAAACTGTAAATGGTGAAGGACTCGTTACAGAGTTGATAATAAAATACTGTTTTGTGTGATTATATGACCAGAAACACATTAAAACTCCAGAGAGAATCAAAATAACTCACATTTAAAACCACTTCACTGCTCGTAGATTAGCCTGTGTTGCATCATGGGATTGTCTTAGCGGCTGAGGAACAGTTCGATATTCCTTAAAATCAGGTCTAAATAAGGTTCCTCAGTAGACAGTATGTTTAAGGTATGTAAGAATTGGGACAGTCTACATGTCGGGAGCGCATACTATGACGTAAAATGCTGCCTATATAGGAGCTCACTAGATTTGAGACACACCCCATTGAACCAATCAAGGGGACAATTTGCTGTTCATTCTAATCAAAGCTGCTCACTTCATGTATAGCTTGTTATGAGAAAGAGTCAGTAGAACTTACCCAGCGCCTTCATGAGTGAATGCAGGACTAGACAGAAGTGCAGTGATCTTTGGTCGTAGCTCAAATCCAGCGCCGCCAACACGTCCTGCACCACGTCGACCACTAGGGGCAGCAGAGTTGCATCTGAATGGGCAAACATGACGGCAAGAACTCGGGGAGCATGAGGGTGAATGCTGGGTCTGGCCAGGTTAAGAGACACGTCGTTCAGCAGATAGTCCACATTGCTGATGACCAGCTCCTTGGGTGAGCTGTAACTGCAGGCCAGGCATAGGTTGTGCATGGAGCAGAGAGCCGACTGGCTGACCAGGAGCGACTCGTCTCCTGCCTTTTCCAGCACTGGGTAGAGTGTCGTCATGAGAAGAAGACGAAAGTCAGTGCCCAGAGCCAAGGCGAAGGAACCAATGCCCTCCAGCTGGATGCATATCTGCCAGATGTTGCTGTTCAGTTGATGGAGCGTTGGAGATCTAGGATCACTGTTGGAGGTTGGAACCAGGTGCAAGCTGTTCCCTTCCTGGCGACTCATAATAGCCGAGATCGGAGATGAAGGTCTTTCTTGTTGTTCACAATCTGAGTGCTCGAGTGCGGTGGTCAGATGCCAGTTATTCAAACTGATGTATTCTTCAACAATGGACATGACCGCAGATTTCAGATCCTCGTAGTTTGATTTGGAATTGATGTTTCTAGAACTCTCAGTTCTACAGTCTTCTATTTCTATACCAACTCCTGCTGCTCCTGTGACAATCTCATTGAGAACCAGAGCAGCTTGTTTACGATAAGCCGCAGACTCCTTGTAGAGATCCAGAAAGTGGTCCACTAGTAGGTAGAGGTTTCCAAAGCGACCCAGCATTCGGCAAATCTGCTTCAACGCTGAGAATATCTTGTCATCGGTGAAGTAAAGAAAGTACTTCCTCTGGAACTGTGCCTCATGAGCCTCAGGTCCCAGGTACACCGAGGGCACCAGACTTCTTTCTTCTATAATCCTCACATCTGAGACATCCAACTCCAGCACCTGCATTAAGGCTTTGGAGATGCGTTGGAGGTGTGCCGCCGACGTCAGCACCAAGTCTACTTGAGGCCCCAAGATCTTCAGGTACCCCAGGAAGACGCTGAGCACAAAGAGCTTGCGCTTGTCATCTGTTGTTCTCATCAGGCGTGGCAGCGAAGATGCCAAGCCGTGCAAGTTTTCCGACAGGACGTCTTTGAGAGCCTGACCTCCGTTAGTTTGGTTTCTTCTAGCTACTTCATCCAGGACTGCACTGCACCTCTCCTTAACTCTAGGCTCCTCATCATTGATTGCCCCAACCAGCGCCTCCAGAAGAGGACCAGTGCATTCTGCTAAGGACTTGCTGCAGTGGGTGAGGAGGTTGTCTGAGAGATTGACCAGTTCCAGTCTTACTCTCCAATGCTGGTGTGCAGAAGTACACGAGATGACCTTCTGCAACGCCAAAGCCAGTCTCTTTGAGGTGGCCTTCGTCCAGGAAGGGGTCCTTTTCACCAACAGCTCTCCAACCCTACCTAATTCAGAGGCGTCTACGTTACCTTTGCAAGCATTCTGGAGCTGATCATCATCCATGACAAGCCCCACCGTCGTGTGCCAAACTTGCATGGCTTTTACTGTGACCGCATGTCCTTGTCTTACATCTCCACCAATTACATGACTCAAGGCACGTGTGATTCCCGGTAAGAACGTGGCTAGAGCACTACCAAGTATGCGCCTCTCCTCTTTTTCTGGTTCCACGTGAGTCCTTGAACAGTCACACTGCAAGAACAAAGACAGGAGGCACTTCAGAGCTGCTGACTGGACCTCTCTGGCCTTCTCTTGCTCCGTCAGGGCCAGGAACAAGGACACAGCGGCTCCGAGTCCAGGCAGCATCGGCGGCTCATAAAGCTTGAAGACAACATCCCCGTACGCTGAATGCAAGAGGGCATCCAGGCATCGCAGCACTGCCAACCTCAGCTCCTCTGAGGCCGGAGCTGGTTTTCCAGGGTCCGTGGGAGAGCACAGGCAAAGGCACAGCTCAGAAAAGAGATCGCGTAGAGACTCCCAGCTGTTAATGCAGGTATTTTCGAGGACATAGGCCATGGCCTCCACGGTGGCTTGCACGAGAGCCTCCCGCTTGGACCCTGGGGTCTTGAGGACAAAGCGGAGGGGAAACAGTACATAGTCCTGAAGCAACTGGAGGGTGGCATCACTAACATCACGCAGGTGGCCACTCAGAGCCTCTACGTTGGACAGGGTTGGCTCTTTGGTCAGGAGCACGCAGGAGGGCCGCAGGTAAGCGAACGCGATCTTCGGGTCATCAATCTGATGATCGGCCATTTTCCATCAGTGGCCTGTTCCAAATAACGCATCAACAGTCAAACAGTGGTTCACAAAAAAATCATAGTTTTTAATTTTAGCTCTCGCTACACTGTAAACCAGACCTGCCTGACTGACCCGACACTAAAAAACAGATTCAGCTGAAAGGCTCCTTATAAATTTAGTATTAACACAAAACAGGATGTTTTGGTAGCTTAGCCTCCATTCAATCTCTATTTGCCAGTCGGTGGGTGGCAGGTAGCCACTGGCAGCAGTCAGTCAGTGGGTGGCATGTGGCCAGTGGCAGCAGTCAGTCAGTGGGTGGCATGTGGCCAGTGGCAGCAGTCAGTCAGTGGGTAGCACATGGCCAATTGCAGTAGTCAGTCAGTCAGTGGGTGGCATTTGGCCAGTTGCAGCAGTCGGTGGATGGCAGGTGGCCAGTGGCAGCAGTCAGTCAGTGGGTGGCATGTGGCCAGTTGCAGTAGTCAGTCAGTGGGTGGCACGTGGCCAGTGGCAGCAGTCAGTCAGTGGGTGGCATGTGGCCAGTTGCAGCAGTCAGTGGGTGGCATGTGGCCAGTGGCAGTAGTCAGTCAGTGGGTGGCATGTGGCCAGTGGCAGCCGTCAGTCAGTGGGTGGCATTTGGCCAGTTGCAGCAGTCGGTGGATGGCAGGTTGCCAGTGGCAGCTGTCAGTCGGTGGGTGGCAGGTGGCCAGTGGCAGCAGTTGGTGGATGGCACATGGCCAGTTGCAGCCGTCAGTCAGTGGGTGGCATGTGGCCAGTTGCAGCAGTCGGTGGATGGCAGGTGGCCAGTGGCAGCCATCAGTTGGTTGGTGGCACGTGGCCAGTGGCAGCAGACTGTATTTTATTTTGCCGTTCCAGAAAAGACGACTCGTGGGCCCAAACAACTTAAACATTTGGGGGGGGGGGGGGCTGTGTAGGGGCTGTGCTGTGAGATAAATAAAGAATAAATACATAGTTGAGTGGAGAATGAATGCAAGAAGAAGATTAGATAAGTGACAGATAAGTGTCAAAATTATTGATTGGCTGCCAGTATCCTGTTCCTGTATCCTGCCAATCATCAAGTGGCAGGTGGCCAGTGGCAGCAGTCAGTCGGTCAGTCTAAATAGCGCCAGCATCCTGAATTGGCTTACTGAACTTTGCTGTCTGATTGGCCAGCTGAATCCTGCTATCTGATTGACTTTCTGTTTAACTGACAGAACCTATCTGGTGGCCAGAGGCAGCAGACACTCAATTAGTAGCAGCAACCACTTGATTAGTGGCAGCAGACAGACAGATCATCAGTAGTTTCTGAAGTGGGCCCAACCAACTTAAACAATTAGGGGGGATAATTCCCTCAGATGGTAGAACCCACCTAGTCTACTGCAATGTAGGGGCTGTGCTGTGACAGATAAGTGTCAAAATTATTGATTGGCTGCCAGTATCCTGTTCTCTAACTGGCTGCCAGTATTGTGCATTGGCTAGCTGAATCCTGCTATCTGAGTGGCTTTCGGTTTAACTGACAGAACCAGTGGCAGCAGTCATTCGATAAGTGACAGCAGCCAGTCAGCAAGTGGCAGGTGGCCAGTGGCCGCTGCCAGCCAGCAAGTGGCAGGTGGGCAGTGGCAGCAGTCAGTCAGCAAGTGGCAGCAGTGGCAGCTGCCAGTCAGGTGGCCAGTGGCAGCAGTCAATTAGTGAGTGGCAGCAGTCACTTGATTGGTGGCAGCAGCCAGTCAGTGGGTGGCAGGTGGCCAGTGGCAGCATCCAATCAACTTACAGTACTAGTAGTACTGGTTAAGTACTAGAGACAGTGTTCTGTGTGATGTTCACTCGATCACTGAAGAATAAGATTTTTTGGGGAAATCCAGTCCACATTAGATGCTGCAGGTGTGCTGGGACCAGAGAACCCCTTAAAACATACAGGTCAGGGGTCCCACTGGTCCACAGCTACAGTTAAATCACCAGACTGTGCAAGAATCCACCCCACCAGGACCAATGCTCTTCCCCTCTGACACAAAAAACAGGGAAACTAGTTTTTCTATCCATGTGGGCCCTACATATTGTAACTAGTGCATACATACACACACACACACACACAGTTTAGAAGACATAAAACTATTAAGTGGTATTATTTACCTTAATTTAAATGCTAGGGATAACGTGTAAATCGCCAAAACGGACAGTTTCAGGACTAATTCGATAAGACATTTATTAAAAATCCTATTTAATCACTTTAATGTTCACTCGCGCTTTACAGAAGTGTACGGTTTGCTGTGCTTGTTAAACTATCCGTATGAGGACCAGGAAAGGTCGTGTGAGCCACTATTACTGTAGCTAAAGGTGAAAGGAGATTAAAAACACAGCAGGCTGTAATTTACCTTCAGTCCAGCATGTCCAGCACAGCGCGGTCAGCCTCACACTGCGAGCTGTTCAGTAGAATAACAGCTCCGTTTCAGCGTCTGTACGAATCAGCCATCGTGTAGCTCCTGGGTTCAGGTTGACGTCACTACTACGCGACAGAGGGGCCTGTTCCAATCCATGTAATTGCTGCCTAACTAGGACGCTTAGCTAGTGCACCAAACTCCGGGGGCCGCTGCTCCAAAGTCTTCAGTCCACAGCTTCCAGTAGGAAACAAACAGATGCTGATAGGGTTTACCAGTGTTTGTGCAGTGAATCCCGCTTTCTGATTGGCTGCCAGTATCCTGCACTGGCTAGCTGAATCCTGCTCTTTGATTGGCTACCTGCATCTTGCACTCTGATTGACTAACCGAATCCTGCTTTCTTATTGGCTGCCAGTATCCTGCACTGGCTAGCTGAATCCTGCTCTTTGATTGGCTACCTGCATCTTGCACTCTGATTGACTAACCGAATCCTGCTTTCTTATTGGCTGCCAGTATTCTGCATTGGCTAGCTGAATGCTGCTCTTTGATTGGCTACCAGCATCTTGCACTCCGATTGACTAGCTGATTCCAGCTCTCTGATTGGCTGCCGGCAGCCTTCTCTCTAAATGGCTATCTGAATCCTGCTCTCTGACTGGCTGCCAGTATCCTTCCCTTTGATTGGCTGCCAGTATCCAGCATTGGCTAACAGAATCTTGCTGTCTAATTGGCTACCAGCATCTTGCACTCTGCTTGACTAGCCGATTCCTGCTTTCTGACTGGTTTACTGAATCGTGCTCTCTTATTGGTTGCCAGTATCCTGTACTGGCTAGCTGAATCCTGCTTTTCGATTGGCTGCCATTAATCTGCTGTACGATCGGCCAGCTGTATCCGGCTCTCTGATTGGCCCCGGTATCCTGCATAGGCAAACTGAATCCTGCCCTCTGATTGGCTGTCAGTATCCTGCACTGGCTTGTTGAATTCTACATTCTGATTTGCTAGCTGAATCCTGCTTTCTGATTGGCTGCCAGTGTTCTGCTCTCTGATTCGCTGCCATACTGATCCTGTGTTATCTAAACAATTGATATATAATAATTGATTTATATATTAGTCAGTGGAGAGACTGACAATTTCACCAGCGTTGCTGTGTCTCTTTTAATAGCAATCAAAGCAACATTACTTGGGGTCACAGACAAACCAACTAAAGCCCCCACATGGATCCAGGGTGGTCCAAATCCAGTCTGAATTGTGAAGCAAAGTCCGCCGCACCCTAAGTGGCCTTTCTGGAGGTTCTGCAGAACCTTTAGTTTACCGCGTGTCTCCAAGTCCGGAAATGTATACTTTAGGGTGCGGGGAGATTTAAGTGCCCTAGTTAGTGCACATGCCCGTGGATTGGAGCGCGCCTCGCGGGGTCGCTGCTCAGCAGCGCACTGAACGCCGTTCACGCGCGACGGCGGCTGCTCGAGTGTTTGTTTACTGCTAAGCTGCTGCTCCGCCAAAAGTTGGAGACTAAAATGCGGATTCCTGCAAAATAACGAGCCGCGGGACACACGCCGTTCACCGCCCCTGCAGACGAACAGTCCACACTAGATTTACAGCGACTTTACTGGACATTTCGGACTAAACGTGAGCTGCTTTGGGGACTGCAAGACCACTTCGCTCAGCACCTGGACCACCAGCACTAGCTTAGCTTAGCTTAGCTTAGCATAGCATAGCACAGCACAGCCTGGGCTGCCCTAATCCTTGTTCGTCTTAGCTTAGCTTAGCTTAGCTTAGCACAGCACAGCACAGCCTGGTTGGTGGGACTGAGTCGCTGCTTAAAAGGTCAGTAGCTTTAACACCATGTAGGTTTTCGGGCCGTGTTTGGTGAGTAGTCCGTTGTGGGTCAGTGTTTTTGTTGTACCGTTGCCGGTTAGCAGCGCAGCTAACAAGGCTACATAACTTTACTCCCTGCTACAGAGCTTAAAGGAGAGCTCCACCCGTAATATCAAAGTCTCTGAATAATTCAGTGTTTGGGGTGTAAACAAGGTCACGCAGAGAGGTTTGCTGTGAAATGCTCCGCAGTGGAGAAACTCACGGTGTCAGAATTGTTTCAAAGTGGGGGTGAATGGAACCAGACGTCTGAAGCGTTCAGTAGTTCTCAAAGGTCAACCACAAAAATCTAGAGCTCACATATGGTCACTAACATGGGTTTATAAAGTTGAGGATGAGAGTCTTTTTTGATGAAATGTACTTTTTAAAGACAGTTCATGGTGGAGGGATACATGGAGATGGTCATGAGGCAAAATAGTCCCCAAAGAAAAGTAGCTTTTTCACATCGTCCACTATTTTACCATCACCTTTGTTACACATAGTCAATGTCCACTGTCGATTTTTATTATTGTATATAATGTAAACATGACAGCTGCTCTTTATGTCCTGTGAAAGTTTCATGATGAATGGACCAATAGAAATGCTCCACAATCACATGGAATGAAATCTCTTTACACTACTCTGAGTTAAAGAGTTTGGTGTCTTCTGTAAACATACTAGTTTGGAGATACTTGCTTTTCTTTGGACAGTGACGTTATGTAAACTCAGCCATGTGGTGGTTTTGGATAGTAAACAAATTAGTTATATTTGTGTTGTAAACAATGGCCATGTTTACATTTAGCCTAATAATCTGTTAATAATAATAATAGTACTATAATAGTTATAATAATCTTTATTTTTAGAGCACTTTTAACATGTGGCAGCTTTACAGACAGTAATAACATAAACTTAATTAGCCGAAGTTGAGTTTTATAGCTACTAAGATGTTAAAGTTATAATTAAACTCAGAATTAAAGACGTTTATTAACTGTGTATAAAAAGTGATTCTGAGCTGGACTGTCTAATAGAAGCTGAACTGAGCTCCACAGTTTAGAAGCAGAAGAGCTGAAAGAGTCTCTCCAGGTTCTCTGTATGTTACTGAAGGTGTTTGTACAGAAAGTCAGATCTAAGATCAGCAGCTGGAACATAAACAGAGAGACGTTCTGTGATGTAGCAGGTTCTAGATTATTTAGAGTTTATAGACGAGTACAGAAGTTTAAAGTCTGGTCTAAAAGATACAGGTAGTCAGTGCAGCTCTTTTAAAACAGGACTGATCTGAGATCTGTTTAGTGTTTGTTAGGATCCCAGCTGCTGCGTTCTGGACCAGTTGGACTGTTTTCTTAGGAACTCCAGTAAGAAACCATTACAGTGTTCAACTCTGACCATTACAGTGATCAACTCTGACCACTACAGTGATCAACTCTGACCACTACAGTGATCGACTCTGACCACTACAGTGATCGACTCTGACCACTACAGTGATCAACTCTGACTATTACAGTGATCAACTCTGACTATTACAGTGATCAACTCTGACCATTACAGTGATCAACTCTGACCATTACAGTGATCAACTCTGACTATTACAGTGATCAACTCTGACCATTACAGTGATCAACTCTGACTATTACAGTGATCAACTCTGACCATTACAGTGATCAACTCTGACCATTACAGTCATCAACTCTGATCATTATAGTGATCAACTCTGACCACTACAGTGATCGACTCTGACCACTACAGTGATCGACTCTGACCACTACAGTGATCAATTCTGACCACTACAGTCATCAACTCTGACCATTACAGTGATCAACTCTGACTATTACAGTGATCGACTCTGACTATTACAGTGATCAACTCTGACCATTACAGTGATCAACTCTGACCATTACAGTGATCAACTCTGACCATTACAGTGAACAATCTGACCATTACAGTGATCAACTCTGACTATTACAGTGATCAACTCTGACCATTACAGTGATCAACTCTGACCATTACAGTGATCAACTCTGACCATTACAGTGATCAACTCTGACCATTACAGTGATCAACTCTGACTATTATAGTGATCAACTCTGACCATTACAGTGATCAACTCTGACCATTACAGTGATCAACTCTGACCATTACAGTGAACAATCTGACCATTACAGTGATCAACTCTGACCATTACAGTGATCAACTCTGACCATTACAGTTATCAACTCTGACCATTACAGTGATCAACTCTAGTATGTCCATGTACATATACATCTCACTCAGAACTTGATTGGCTCCATTCTGTAAATAAGCTGTTAAACAGAGTAACGTTAGACAATGAAACGAATGTAGTTGATAACATTTCTGGCCGGGAGGTTTAAGTACCGCTGTTATGGTATAAGTTTAAGTATAAAACTGTTATAGCTGCGCTAACTGGTACTGTATGTGTGTAATTTTGGATCTGTGTCTGAAACTGAGGGCAGCTGTCTTGAAGCCTTGCTGCCTGTGCAAGTCAGATCCTTATAAGGTCCTGTCCCGCATGTCCGTTCTGATGATTTCTGAAGAGGCCGTTTACATTGTGTGAACATTTTAAGATGAATGGAGCAATAGAAGTGCTTAGGAGTAGAGATCGACAATATATCGGGCCGATATTTGCCATTTTTGAATAAATCTGCGTCGGCTGATATCAGTGTTTCGCAGCGCCGATTTAAAGTCAGGCACTTTAAATGTGAAAACTTCTAGATATTGGCTGTAAAAATCAACCAAACAGATCAGCAGCACATATCGGCCATTGGCTAACCCGGACCTCTAAACATCAGCATCGGCTATAGAAACACCCATATCAGTCGATCTCTAGTAAGGACTCACTATGTTTCTTCACATCAAACCACTTGGTATGACTTAGTTTTATAACTAACTTATAGGGGTGTGTCATATCGTATCGTACACAATAATATCGCCAACATTTTTGAATATGGTGAACGATATTATACTCTGAAATATCACCATATCACCCATCCCTAATTATCACATCAGGTACTACTTTTACTGTTTTTAGCAAAAGAAAAATTCACACTTTTCTCATTTCCCATCATATATCTACTAGAGACAGATTATATCTCCAGTATCATTCACTTTACTTCAGTCCTGGATATATAGAGATATTTGGAGTGCATTATTTAGTATCGAGTCATTCTGGATCATTGACTTCTGTTACAATCTGATGAAAATTCTTGTATTTTTTAATATCTCAGTTGGGGGTGTGCCATATTAAATCGTATGCAATAATAAAATTTAATTTTCATTTCAGTAGTGTATTCTTAAAATATTTTTTTAATTTAATGTTTTGTCAGATCACCAAGAGTATCAATATTTCAAAAATACCATAAAATATCGTGATATTATTGTAGGGCCATATCGCCCACCCCTACTAACTTATTAGTTTTATACCTCGAAATTAATTAGGATCCCCTCGTCAGTTGATCTGTTAAAGCCATAACTGGAAACTGATCTCTGTCATTGCTGATTACAGTCAGTGTTGGTGGTCCTGTATGAATCCTGCGTATGACTTCAGCCCTGGTAGCAGATAAAGCTCTCACTGGCTGGTGGTTAGCTTGTGCTTTTCTTCTGACCTGTGTTGTCCTGTTCAGGCAACTCTCAGACTACGAGATGTGTTAACGTTCTCCGCTGAAGATAAGGAAGAGCCAGAAGCCACTCGACGGTTTTGTGAATTGGGGATCATGTCGTTGTTTTCCGAATCCGCCCTGGAGAAGAAGCTGTCCGAGCTCAGTAACTCCCAGCAGAGCGTCCAGACTCTGTCTCTGTGGATCATTCACCACCGCAAACACTCGGGCTCCATCGTGAGGGTCTGGCACAGAGAGCTGAAGAAAGGTAGGTTCGGGTCCAGACATTGGTTGGAGTAGAACGTTTTACCTCATTTAGGTAATGAATGAAGCCAAAGTCGAAGCAGCTTCCAGAAACCCAAGAAGAGTCCAAGAAGTTCTCTGTAGAACTGTGGGAGAACTTTTTAATACATACAGATAGTTTGTTTAGACTCTTTTCTAATTCTTGTTTTGAATAGTTTTTTGGATAAAATAGAGAGTCCAAGAAGTTATTTCTAGAACAGTAGAAGAAATGTTTAGTACACACAGAGAAGTTTAAGACACTTCTTCACCTCTTGAATTGTTATTTGGATAAAATAGAGAAGACGTGTGTGAGAAGTTCTTTGTAGAACAGAAGAAGAACTTCGTAGTACATCCAGTATGTATGGAGAAGTTAGGACTCTTCTCATTTACAATAGTTTTTTGGTTAAAATTGAAAAGAAGAGTCCAATAAGTTCTCTCTAGAACAGCAGTAAAAATTTTTAGTACATCCAGAGAAGATTAAGACACTTTTCTTCACCTTTTGAATCATTTTTTGGATAAAATATAGAACAAAAGTGCACAAAGTTCTCCGTAGATCCATGAAAGAGAAGTTTAATACTCCTCTCTTCTGGTTTTGAGTTGTTTTTTTGGATAAAGTGAAAAAGAAGAGCTCAAGAAGTTCTCAGTAGAACTTGTTGGTACATCCAAAGACGTTTAAGACTCTTTTCTTCTTGTTTTGAATAGTTTTTGCATAAAATAAAGTAGAAGAGTGTAAGAAGTTCTTTATGATTCTTCTCATTTACAATAGTTTTTTATTTAAATAAAGAGAAGAGTCCAAGAAGTTCTCTCTAGAACAGCAGAAGAAATTTGTAGTACGTCAAGAGAAGTTTAAGAAACTTTTTTTTCTTCACTTTTCTTCACAGAAGAAGAGTGCACAAAGTTCTCTGTAGAACCATAAAATAATCTCTCCAGAGATGTTTAAGACTCTTCTCGTTTTGAGTCGATTTTTTTTTTTTTGGATAAAGTGGAAAAGAAGAGCACAGGAAGTTTTCAGTAGACCTTTGTAAAACAGAAGAACATCTTAGTACACCCAAAGTTGGTTTAGACTCTTCTTGTTTTGAATAGTTTTTTTGGTTAAAATAGAAAAGAAGAGTCCAAGAAGTTCTATCTAGAACAGCAGAAGAAATTTTTAGTACACCCAGAGAAGTTTAAGACACTTTTCTTCACCTTTTGAATCATATTTTTTTGGATAAAATAGAGAAGGAGAGTGCAAGAAGTTCTCAGTTGAAGAACAGAAGAACTTTTTACTACATCCAGAGAAGTTTAAGACTCTCTTTCTTGTTTTAAATCTTTTTTTCTTTTGATAAAATAGTAAAGAAGAATGTGAGAAGTTCTCAGTAGAACTTCTTAATACATCCAGTATGTGAAGAGAAGTTTGTAAAGACTCGTTTCCTTCTTGTTTGGAATCTTTTTGCGGATAAAATTAGAAATTAATTAAATGATTCTCTCACTACACAAAGTATTTAACGTCTGGAAAAGATAATTAGGATAATTAGGATCTGTAACGTTTATTTCAATGTTCCCACTTGAGCTACAGTAAACCCCAGCATACATGACTGTGTGGCTTTAAAGTTTAGTGGCTGTTCAGTCAGTACATGTGTAGACCAGGTGATCTTTGTGCCGCTGTTAGAATACATAAGTAAAAGCATCTTAACTACTTAGTGTTTTTATTGTTTCAGCGTTTCAGGATTATTAATTATTCCATTCGTGTCCGTTTCTCAGCCAAAAGCAGCCGGAAGCTGACCTTTCTTTACCTCGCCAACGATGTGATACAGAACAGCAAGAAGAAGGGTCCCGAGTTCACGCGAGACTTCGAGGGAGTCCTCGTTGACGCCTGCTCGCACGTAGCAAGGTGAGCAGCCCCTCACGTTCAGGTCCCAGTAAGGACGTTACAGTCGTTCTGCCTTACTTGGGATTCACACCAGACACCAGTGAAGTGTCCTGTCTGCACCACCTTCATACTCCAGACCAAAATAATGAATGTTATTATTAAATTATTAATATTAGCCATGTGTTCTCAATCAGAGCTGAAGAAAAGTTTGAGATTATAATCCGCAGTTAGATTTCAAAATCACTCGTGTTTACACTACTGCTCAAAAGTTTGGGATCACAGTGAAATGTTCTTGTTTTCAATGGAGTATCTTCTTCCTTAACACAACAATGGACTGACGGGTCTCTAAAGAAACTATATTGTCCATTTCTCAATTAATGTAAGTGTATCAGATGATTTTTAAAGAATAAAAATGTTTGTATTAAAGTCTATTTTTGTATAGAGGCTTATTTTACATATAGTCTATTATCAGAAATTCTCAGTCCTCTGTCTAAATCTCCTGGTACGACCACCAATCCAAGTTAAGGATGTTATTGGGCTAATTGGTTGTTATGACACTCTTGCTCAATTGTGATGCACAGCTGAAAAACATTCTACTAATAAGTGAGTATAAAAGGGAACAACATTCTAGGTTAGTTTAGTATCTGAAGATCAGCAGTTGATGGCTTGCTGACCGACTCACAATGACCAGAAAGAAACAACTTTCTTTAGAGACCCGTCAGTCCATTGTTGTGTTAAGGAAGAAGATACTCCATTAAAACAAGAACATTTCACTGTGATCCCAAACTTTTGAGTGGCTGTGTGTGTGTGTGTGTATATATATATATATATATATATATATATATATATATATATATATAATCTTCAGTATTGCAGTTGTGTTCATTGACTGTACTGTTAAAGTCTTACTGGCCTTGTCTGTGTATGTAGGGAGACCGATGACGGCTGTAAGAAGCAAATGGAGAGGCTGCTGAATATCTGGCAGGAGCGCAATCTGTACCGTGCAGACTTCATCCAGCAGCTCAAACTGGCCATCGAAGACTCCAACAGCCCGAGACAGAGAAATACAAGTAGGTTTCATTGTCCACATTACTCCAAAATAGCTTGGAAATAATTCTGGTTCCATTGACTTACATTGGAAGTAAAGAGTGTTTCTGTTCTCTCCTGTAAAGCTACTGTTTTGGAGACGCTTGTTTTTCCTTGGACAGTATATATTTCAGTATAAATGCATGTGGGAACTATTAACAGTTCTTTAAGTCAACACTAAATACAGTTTGCACCACTCTGATTTTGATTAGTAGGGGTGTTATAGTTAGTTTTCTTATGGATAAAGTGGTAAAGATAAAGGACTGGGTTTGAGTTTCAGGTCTCGTGTAGTGCCCTACTCATGGGTTCACCACCACATTTCAATAAAATCTTAATATTCCAGTTTAGAGATCGATCAAGTTCTTGATTAAAGCCTGCATGAATGTATTCTACCTTGAATTTAGTGCACGTTTATATATATATATATATATATATATCGATATGACTGATGAAAAAAAAAAAAAAATCCCCATATCGCCCAGCCCTAGTGGGTGCTATTAAACAGTTCTTTAACCCAACACTAAATACTGTAGGGAAAATGCAATGTAATTATCTGCAAACATCCAGTGTGTTGCATTGTCTATAAACTTAAATGTCTATTTTTTCATAATGAAGTTTATCAGGTTGAAATACAAAAATGTGCCTTAACTTTTCCACACAGCAATCTTTTATTACCCCATTACGTTAAAGTACGTAAATAAGCTGTAATTGTGTGTTAAAATGTGTATAAATTACTTACTTTTACTTACAAAATCAACCAAATATAATTAAACTATGATTTTTTTAAATGATTGTAAGACTACAAGTTTGATTGACCAGTCGATCTGTTAATGTTTGTTGCTGTATAGTGCTTTAATTTCTACTTTGTAGCAGATGAGAGGAAAGGCTTCAAAAGAACCTTCCAGAAGGTTCAAGAAGAAGAGGAGGAAGACGATGACGACGATGATTACAGGACTCCCTACTCTCCGCGTGAGACAGATGCAACCGGCCCACAGCTGGTATGGAGAAATTCTCTACTCTGGATTGTCAGAAAGCAGAAACTGTGACTGTGAACTGGTTTTCGTTTCTACTATCGGAGTTTCAACGTGTAAGATCTGTACGTTCACAAGGAGTCATGTCACTCATGGCACTGTTTGCTAGGGCTGTGTATTGGGAAGAACCTGCGATACACTACGTATCATGATACAGCGGTCACAATTCAGTATATCTCGATATATCGCGATACTGCAAGTAAAGTGATATATTGTGATTTTTCAAATCCTACTATTAAAACAGACCACTGTATGAACAGGTTTGTCCATGTTTACAATAGCACTGCGCCCTTGTGCTGTTTGTTAATGTTGAAGTGGAGTTAAAAATGGATTACAACACTGCCATCTGGTGGCCAGGAATCTGTGTATCGATACTGTGTTTTTGAGAATCGATACAGTATCACCCAATTATATATCCTGATATTCGATATTATCGATATTTTCTTACACTGCGGTTTTCTTGTTCTGCCTCTTGTTCGGGCAGACGGAGGACCTGGTGAAGGCCCTGCAGGATCTGGAGAACGCCGCATCTGGAGACGCAGCCGTCCGCCAGAAAATCGCTTCACTCCCTCAGGAAGTGCAGGACGTCTCCCTGCTGGAGAAGATCACAGGTGAAGCTCAGGGAGGGTTTTAACGAGTCAGGCAGGACTGCATGCTCCTTCAGCACACGCCACTCATTTGATCCCATATTCAAAAAGAAAATCTGTCGACACAAAAAAAAAAGTCAACACAAGCTCAAAAGGTTTGAAGGATTGTTCTTTATTTATTACGTATCTGTAGAAGTGAATCACTGAGTAGTAAAGAAAGTGATTAGGACGGCTTGAAAGTTACCATTTCAGAGGAACTTTTGGAGGAACGTGGTGGTGATGAGAACACCAACTCCAAACAGATACGTTTCTGCGGGGGATCTGTTCTCCACTGACTGATCTGCGAAAACGTGTACAGGCAAAACACAGGATCCCTCCTCCTCCTCCTCCTCCTCCTCCCATAGCTCTTTCTCTTTTCCTTTAACCAGCCGTCTTCCTCGTTTATTTCTATCAGGCGCCATCACTTCCACAACATCACAGCAGAAACAAGATTTGCTTTCCATGTAAGTTAATGGAGAAGTATGTTTTCACAGCTGTCTTAGAGCATTCGTATTGGTCCAATGTTCATGAACGGTTGGGGGCAGTAGTGGGCTGAAGGTTAGGGATTGGGTTTTGTGACCAGAAGGTCGCCGACTCGATCCCCTGGACCAACAGCAGACGACTGAAGTGCCCTGGAGCAGTGCACCTAACCCCCAACTACTTCCTGGGCGCCGTGGATAGGGCTGCTCTGGGAAAGGGTGGTCACTGCCCCCTAGTGTGTGTATGTTCACTGTGTGTATATGTGGGAGTTTCACTGCACGGATGGGTTAAATGTGTTGTGGAGTTCAAATTTAATGGGGGAACAAAAAACATTGAGATCTTAGTTTTTAACTGGACAGCAAAGAAATGATGCCTGACGTCTGAGACACTGCCGTATGAGAATTTGCTCTAAAACACATTTTTTAAACTCTGGTCACTGTAAGGCAACATAGTCCCCAAAGAAAACTCTGTTGACATCTTAGTAATTGAGATTTGTGGGAATTTTGAAAAAGTTGGTGGAGTTCCCCTGTTAACTCTACTATGAAGAATGCCCTGACCTGCGCGTGTCTCTCGTCAGCAGATAAGGAGGCGGCAGACAAACTCTCGAAGACTGTGGACGAGGCGTGCCTGCTGCTGGCGGAGTATAACGGGCGGCTGGCGGCGGAGCTGGAGGACCGCAGGCAGCTGGCCCGCATGCTAACAGAGTACATCCGCAGCCAGAAGGAGGCGCTCAGCGAGAGAGAGAAGAAACTCGAGGTACACAGTCTCAGAATCGTTCACTGATCTGAAACTTAGACTGAGTGAAGTGGGTGTAGAAATGTGGAGGAGTGACTATTAAAAGTCAATCAAGGTGCTTAATGCTCAGCTCTGGTGAAGAAAAGGATATGTTGCGTTATACCTCATTTTTTCGAGTGTGAACGCTAAACAAACCACAAGTAAAATGTAATATTGTGTTACGTTTTCTTGTCTGGTCCTGACCAGTGGGAACCCAACCTACAAGTATAAACACACCCCTTAAGTTAACTCTAGATACTACCTTAAATAATTTGTGCCATTAGAAACTTATAACAAAGCTCTAAGGTAGTTGAATACTTTTGCAAGACCCTGTATTTCACTGTATATCACCAGAAACATCTGAAATAACTTCTCGTCCACAACGTAGTATTAAAACTCATATATGACCATTTTTACCCGTTTGTCCAGCATTATGAGTCACTCACATACACTGTAACCACCTCTATAATAAATAAGGACATTCTGGCATGTATTTAATTTTATTTAGCAGTATTATTATGGCGGCACGGTGGTGTAGTGGTTAGTATGGTGGTGTAGTGGTTAGTATGGTGGTGTAGTGGTTAGTACGGTGGTGTTATGGTCAGTATGGTGGTGTAGTGGTTAGTATGGTGGTGTAGTGGTTAGTATGGTGGTGTAGTGGTTAGTATGGTGGTGTAGTGGTTAGTATGGTGGTGTAGTGGTTATTATGGTGGTGTAGTGGTTAGTATGGTGGTGTAGTGGTTAGTATGGTGGTGTTATGGTTAGTATGGTGGTGTAGTGGTTAGTATGGTGGTGTTATGGTCAGTATGGTGGTGTAGTGGTTAGTATGGTGGTGTTATGGTTAGTATGGTGGTGTAGTGGTTAGTATGGTGGTGTTATGGTCAGTATGGTGGTGTAGTGGTTAGTATGGTGGTGTAGTGGTTAGTACGGTGGTGTAGTGGTTATTATGGTGGTGTAGTGGTTAGTATGGTGGTGTAGTGGTTAGTATGGTGGTGTTATGGTTAGTATGGTGGTGTTATGGTTAGTATGGTGGTGTTATGGTTAGTATGGTGGTGTAGTGGTTAGTATGGTGGTGTAGTGGTTAGTATGGTGGTGTAGTGGTTAGTATGGTGGTGTTATGGTTAGTATGGTGGTGTAGTGGTTAGTATGGTGGTGTAGTGGTTAGTATGGTGGTGTAGTGGTTAGTACGGTGGTGTAGTGGTTAGTAAGGTGGTGTAGTGGTTAGTACGGTGGTGTTATGGTTAGTACGGTGGTGTAGTGGTTAGTACGGTGGTGTAGTGGTCAGTATGGTGGGGTAGTGGTCAGTACGGTGGGGTAGTGGTCAGTACGGTGGGGTAGTGGTCAGTACGGTGGTGTAGTGGTCAGTACGGTGGTGTAGTGGTCAGTACGGTGGTGTAGTGGTTAGTATGGTGGTGTAGTGGTTAGTACGGTGGTGTAGTGGTTAGTAAGGTGGTGTAGTGGTTAGTATGGTGGTGTAGTGGTTAGTATGGTGGTGTAGTGGTTAGTACGGTGGTGTAGTGGTTAGTACGGTGGTGTAGTGGTTAGTACGGTGGTGTAGTGGTTAGTACGGTGGTGTAGTGGTTAGTACGGTGGTGTAGGGGTTAGTACGGTGGTGTAGTGGTTAGTACGGTGGTGTAGGGGTTAGTACGGTGGTGTAGGGGTTAGTATGGTGGTGTAGTGGTTAGTATGGTGGTGTAGTGTTAGTATGGTGGTGTAGTGGTTAGTAAGGTGGTGTAGTGGTTAGTACGGTGGTGTAGTGGTTAGTACGGTGGTGTAGTGGTTAGTACGGTGGTGTAGTGGTCAGTATGGTGGTGTAGTGGTCAGCACTGTCTCCTCATGACAGTAAATCTGACCAATCATATCTTCCCTCTAAGTGGGCGGGCTTAACTGTATGATCATTTCCGCCCGCTGTGGCGACACTAGCTAGACAAACAGCCAAAGCCGAAGCTAGCACTACCACTACAGAGGAGGACACCGTTACAGGTGCCATCAGCCAATAGCTGTCGATGGTGTGGAAGATAAGGTTGAAGATAATGAGTGGATGGATAGCAGTATTATTAACAAGAATGTAGTCAATTTCTTTATTGGGTCGTTTTCTCAGAGCGCCACATGCAGCCTTTGAAGCATTTTACTAGCCAGTCATGGCGTTTATATCGTTTGTATTGGCATTTATTTTTCATTGTTTATATATATATATATATATACATATATATATATATATATGTGTGTATATATATATATGTATGTATATTTATTTATTTATTTATTTATTTCTGAGAGAAGATTTAAAATTGTCCTGTGTCCATTACAGGAGTACAAACAGAAGCTGGCACGAGTAACGCAGGTGCGAAAGGAACTGAAGTCTCACATCCAGAGTCTGCCGGACCTCTCTCTTCTACCCAACGTGACTGGAGGACTGGCCCCGCTCCCTTCTGCAGGAGATCTGTTCTCCACTGACTGATCTGCGAACACGCGTACAGGCAAAACACAGGATCCCTCCTCCTCCTCCTCCTCCCATAGCTCTTTCTCTTTTCCTTTAACCCCCGCCATCTTCCTCAGTTCATTTCTATCAGGCGCCATCACATCCGGCCCAGAACACACAAGCACCCGGACTGCGAACTGACCGTCACCAGCCTGCCAGCTCAGCTCTAGCTAACCCTGGTCCTGTCGACTCTGCTGTGAAAGTAGCAGCATCCCCTGCTGTCGTATCATTCTTAGAGTTTTAAGTTTTACTGCTTTAAAATTGTCTTTTCTTCTTCTTTTATTATTATTTTTTTTTTGCTTCGTTTGCCGATTCCTTCTTCCATTTGGGTGTGGCCTGCGTACGGAGAGATGCTTTGAAGGCTTTTTTCAGTTTGTCCCTCACTTACACAGACTGTGTACCTGAAATAAAGGCCATTTGGGTTTACTTGTTTGGTGCTGCCTGAGAACCACAGCTAAGTGAGCAGCAACTGAGGAGACCGTCTTATTACGTACGGTGGTTTTGGCCACCGCTTTTATCAGGGCCAGCTAGGAAGCTAGGACTGAACGATATACTGTGAGTGTGCTGAGTCCAAAAATGATGCTTAGTATTGATACAATATTAAAAAAATCTAAAAAAAAAAAAAAAAAAAAAAAGTACAAAAATAAGCTTCACGCATGGAAATCTTAGTTTTTGTTTTGCTGTGGTGACGATTTACTAAACTGATCATGATTTCTGAGCCCCCGGATGCTGACTGGTCTGTTTTGTTGAACTGTGGTTTGCTTTTTGTGTCTTTGTTGCAGAGCTTCAACCACCTGTATATGTATTGTTGCATTTGAAAAAGCCTTTGAGTTGCTGAATCAGAACAGAGTCACCAGTCAGGATGAAGCCTTCAGAGCTCAGACAACCCTCCTGGACTATTTCCATAATCAAATGTCCTTGTCGTTCATGGTTGGACCACAGACACCAACATCATGATGTTCGTACACAGTCTGATATTAACTGAGACTCTGTCTGAACACCCTGTAGCATAAAACCCGGACGAGTATCTCCAAACTCTCTTCCTTTGCAAGATGTATGAAGACCATCTAACACTGGGTTTTCAATAGGTCTTCACATTTGAACCTCAAAGCTGGCAAAAAAGCAAAGCTGTTGACCCTCACAGGCTAACCCTGCACCCTACAGCCTCATCCTGAGAGCCCAGACGACGTCAACCCAATCAACTGACAATCAGTACCTGCTTCTTATGTTTCTCCACCTTTTATTTCCAGGTAGCCGTACTGCGAAACTGGATACACAGCATAGGGAGGTCAAGTTAAGGCATTTAGGTTCGTCCTGAGTCCAGCTTTGTAGTACACACTAGTGACCAGAAGCGTGCACTGTTTTTGCCTTTAATAGAACCACGACTAGACTTTGTCCCTCCTAATCGTTTTCTTTATCAGCTTTTTCTTTTTCCTCCACAGAATGATTTGAGAATAAACTGGAATTCTGAATTCCACTCATTTCTGCTGCCTGTAAAATGTCTTCTGTGTCAGCAGGCGAGGAAAACTCAAGCCGATCACGCAGGAGTGCCCAGTCCTGGTCTTGGAGATCTACCACCCTGGCTCTTGTACTCAGCTCTTCAGCAAGGCCTTCATTACATACATGAGGTGTGTTAGAACATCTAGGAAGTAGACCTTTAGAACCAGGATTGGGCACCCTTCCAATAATGTTCTCTCTCAGTCATCTATTAAATAAGAACAGTGGTAGACGGTCATCTATTAAATAAGAACAGTGGTAGACGGTCATCTATCAAATAAGAACAGTGGTAGACGGTCATCTATCAAATAAGAACAGTGGCATACGGTCATCTATCAAATAAGAACAGTGGCATACGGTCATCTATTAAATAAGAACAGTGGGATACGGTCATCTATCAAATAAGAACAGTGGTAGACGGTCATCTATCAAATAAGAACAGTGGCATACGGTCATCTATTAAATAAGAACAGTGGTAGACGGTCATCTATCAAATAAGAACAGTGGTAGACGGTCATCTATCAAATAAGAACAGTGGCATACGGTCATCTATCAAATAAGAACAGTGGTAGACGGTCATCTATCAAATAAGAACAGTGGCATACGGTCATCTATCAAATAAGAACAGTGGCATACGGTCATCTATTAAATAAGAACAGTGGGATACGGTCATCTATCAAATAAGAACAGTGGTAGACGGTCATCTATCAAATAAGAACAGTGGCATACGGTCATCTATTAAATAAGAACAGTGGTAGACGGTCATCTATCAAATAAGAACAGTGGTAGACGGTCATCTATCAAATAAGAACAGTGGTAGACGGTCATCTATCAAATAAGAACAGTGGTAGACGGTCATCTATCAAATAAGAACAGTGGTAGACGGTCATCTATCAAATAAGAACACTGGTACACGGTCATCTATCAAATAAGAACACTGGTAGACGGTCATCTATCAAATAAGAACAGTGGCATACGGTCATCTATCAAATAAGAACAGTGGTAGACGGTCATCTATCAAATAAGAACAGTGGTACACGGTCATCTATCAAATAAGAACAGTGGTACACGGTCATCTATCAAATAAGAACAGTGGTACACGGTCATCTATCAAATAAGAACACTGGTAGACGGTCATCTATCAAATAAGAACACTGGTAGACGGTCATCTATCAAATAAGAACACTGGTAGACGGTCATCTATCAAATAAGAACAGTGGTAGACGGTCATCTATCAAATAAGAACAGTGGCATACGGTCATTATTAAATAAGAACAGTGGCATACGGTCATCTATCAAATAAGAACAGTGGCATACGGTCATCTATCAAATAAGAACAGTGGCATACGGTCATCTATCAAATAAGAACAGTGGCATACGGTCATCTATTAATAAGAACAGTGGTAGACGGTCATCTATTAAATAAGAACAGTGGTAGACGGTCATCTATTAATAAGAACAGTGGTAGACGGTCATCTATTAATAAGAACAGTGGCATACGGTCATCTATTAAGTAGAACAGTGGTAGACGGTCATCTATCAAATAAGAACAGTGGCATACGGTCATCTATCAAATAAGAACAGTGGTAGACGGTCATCTATCAAATAAGAACAGTGGTACACGGTCATCTATCAAATAAGAACACTGGTAGACGGTCATCTATCAAATAAGAACACTGGTAGACGGTCATCTATCAAATAAGAACAGTGGTAGACGGTCATCTATCAAATAAGAACAGTGGCATACGGTCATTATTAAATAAGAACAGTGGCATACGGTCATCTATCAAATAAGAACAGTGGCATACGGTCATCTATCAAATAAGAACAGTGGCATACGGTCATCTATTAATAAGAACAGTGGTAGACGGTCATCTATTAAATAAGAACAGTGGTAGACGGTCATCTATTAATAAGAACAGTGGCATACGGTCATCTATCAAATAAGAACAGTGGTAGACGGTCATCTGTTAAATAAGAACAGTGGTAGACGGTCATCTATTTAATAAGAACAGTGGCATACGGTCATCTATTAAGTAGAACAGTGGTAGACGGTCATCTGTTAATAAGAACAGTGGCATACGGTCATCTATTAAGTAGAACAGTGGTAGACGGTCATCTGTTAAATAAGAACAGTGGTAGACGGTCATCTATTTAATAAGAACAGTGGCATACGGTCATCTATTAAGTAGAACAGTGGTAGACGGTCATCTGTTAAATAAGAACAGTGGTAGACTGTCATCTATTAAGTAGAACAGTGGCAGACGGTCATCTGTTAAATAAGAACAGTGGTAGACTGTCATCTATTTAATAAGAACAGTGGCATACGGTCATCTATTAAGTAGAACAATGGTAGACGGTCATCTATTAAATAAGAACAGTGGTAGACGGTCATCTATTAAGTAGAACAGTGGCAGACGGTCATCTGTTAAATAAGAACAGTGGTAGACGGTCATCTGTTAAATAAGAACAGTGGTAGACGGTCATCTATTAAGTAGAACAATGGTAGACGGTCATCTATTAAATAAGAACAGTGGTAGACGGTCATCTATTAAGTAGAACAGTGGTAGACGGTCATCTATTAAGTAGAACAGTGGTAGACGGTCATCTGTTAATAAGAACAGTGGCATACGGTCATCTATTAAGTAGAACAGTGGTAGACGGTCATCTGTTAATAAGAACAGTGGTAGACGGTCATCTATTAAGTAGAACAGTGGTTAGACGGTCATCTGTTAAATAAGAACAGTGGTAGACGGTCATCTGTTAATAAGAACAGTGGCATACGGTCATCTATTAAGTAGAACAGTGGTAGACGGTCATCTGTTAAATAAGAACAGTGGTAGACGGTCATCTATTAAATAAGAACAGTGGTAGACGGTCATCTATTTAATAAGAACAGTGGCATACGGTCATCTATTAATAAGAACAGTGGCATACGGTCATCTATTAAGTAGAACAGTGGCAGACGGTCATCTGTTAAATAAGAACAGTGGTAGACGGTCATCTATTTAATAAGAACAGTGGCATACGGTCATCTATTAAGTAGAACAGTGGTAGACGGTCATCTATTAAATAAGAACAGTGGTAGACGGTCATCTATTAATAAGAACAGTGGCATACGGTCATCTATTAAGTAGAACAGTGGCAGACGGTCATCTGTTAAATAAGAACAGTGGTAGACGGTCATCTGTTAAATAAGAACAGTGGTAGACGGTCATCTATTAAGTAGAACAGTGGTAGACGGTCATCTATTAAGTAGAACAGTGGTAGACGGTCATCTATTAAGTAGAACAATGGTAGACGGTCATCTATTAAATAAGAACAGTGGTAGACGGTCATCTATTAAGTAGAACAGTGGTAGACGGTCATCTATTAAGTAGAACAGTGGTAGATGGTGTGGATGTTTCTGATGTTTAACTCAAAAATAGTGTGAATAGCACTGAGAAGATCACTGTGGTTACCACAACCGTCACTCCAGCAACTTTCTGCACCAGAAACTAGAGACTACTGTCGGTCAGATTGGTCATGAAGATTTGGTCAGTCAGAAACTGAATGATGTCTGATTAAAAAAGCAAGTGAGTTTATTCTCCAATGACTAGATTCTCATAGCTCTGGATGTTGCTCAGTTTATCAGAGTGAAAATCGATCACTAGTTTCCGTATCCCTGCAGCCTTCGGGGTGAGCTCGAACTTGGCGGTGACGCTCTCCTCAGGACCCACCGTTCCAACCCTGAGGAGCAGATCAGAGATTAGATGTCTGTGCTTTTAAGCATGTTGTGGCCAATCAACACTCCTAATAGCCACCTGGAATACTGTAGTGTTGTACTATTTGTTTGTTTACATATGTTCCCTTCTTGGTTCCACCTACTCTTTAATGATCGGTGCTCCGTCAGTCAGACTGGCTCCCTGTAGAGAGAACACACTGTTCTCCAGCGCCTCCGGTAGGGGATTCACCAGCAGTACAGTAACCATGAGTGGCTGGTTTACCTTGGCCTCCTCCAGAACCTGCAGAGGCATGGTTTCCTCAGTCGTTTTCGATATTTCCAGCTTCAAACAGTGTTCTTCAAATACAAACCCTGCATTAACAGAAGAACAACCCTAGAACAGGCCGAGCTCAAACTCCTACACTGTTACAAAACAGTCTCAGTAATATTTAGACCCCCAACATTTACATACGCCCACCATCAACCACACTTCCAGACTATGAGGTGAAATCCAGTGTTCCAGGCTGTGAACCCAACAAACTCAACTCTCAGAGCTACCATGGTTGACGTTCACCTCTAAACCAGCCTGAAGTTCCTGTTCACCAGACTCTTCGTTCCACCTTAAATGCTGCAGCTCGTACAGCCGCCAGAATGTAACTGCAGGTCCATTTAAGGTGGAACGGAAAACAAACTACTCAACTTACGCTCCCACATCTTCAACAGCATCCAACTTGAACTTTAGCAGTCTGTACATCTCACTCCAGACAGTTTCTCCAGAGAAGCTTCAGCTTCAGCTCAGCGTTCTACACTGAAGAGCCTGAAGAGACGAGGGGCTCCACCTTTATTAGCACCACAACCTCCAACAGTGACCTGTAAGTAGCAGCCATGCTGTCACTGTTTGCTGGTGGAAGCAGATCATCTTAAACTGAGAGTTTCAATTCACTGTGTTGATGTTGAGGTTCATTAATTTCCTGCCTCTGCCTGTTTTGCCATGCTGCTTCTAAACCAGCCAATCAGAGCAGAGCTCTGGTTTCAAATCATAGGCGTATAAAACCACATCTGGGAACTTTCACTCCAAACAAAGTCACATACCTTGTATGTAGAACATCAGAGAACAATTAAAAGCTGGATAAATAGATTCTATGGCACCGAAAACTGGTAATCAAAGATCTTATTATACAGTTACTGTAGAAATGAAAGACCCCTACAAGGATGGTGATGGAGGGGCTGTCCAGCATTATGGTCTTGTTGGATCTGTAAAACTCCTTGGTCTCTACGTCAACCAGCAGAGCCACCAGTTTGATCATCCTGTCTTGAGTTATGGCTTTCCCGTACTCAGCATACTTCAGTCCAAGTGTTGCCTTCCCGCCTGCAGTGCAACATGGGAATAGGTGTTTATTGGCAGCGCTACAAATACAGCAATAAGGACCCTTATAAAAACACGCCCCCTTTGACCACAGGGCCCTTTGACCCAATAATATAAGTCTTTTTTTCCGTATTTTGTCGCCGTCCAAAGAAAAACATCTCCATTTTGGTCCAATTTTATTTTTCTACATCATTTGAACACGACAGCTGCCGTTTAAATTGTGTGAAAATAATAAATTCTGGTTCCATTGACTTCCATTGAAAGTGAAGAAGGTTTTTGGTCTCTCCTGTGAAGTTAACATTTTGGAGATATTTGTTTTTTAATAGACAGCAACAATTTAATAGGTACCACTTTAGGATGAGGCTATCTTTATGAGGGTTTTATGAATTGTTTCAAATTAGTTTATTAATGCTTATTAGTTATGTCATAAATGCTTTGCAAATTTTATATATATATATATATATATATATATATATAAGCTCAGATTTTTATCGTCACTGTCCAATGAAAAACAAGTGTCTCCAAAATTGCTATTTTACAGGAGAGACCAAAAACATATTTTACTTTCAATGTAAGTCAATGGAACCAGAATTGTTTCCAAGCTATTTTGGAGCATTTCTATTGGTCCATTCATCATGAATTTCCACACAATGTAGAAAACTTAAAGTTGACAAAAATGGAGATACATGTTTTTCATTGGACAGCAATGATATATATATATATATATATATATATATATATATATATATATACACATACATATGGAAGTTTATTTATGATTTCATGGTGTTTATGGTCTGATTAATAACCATTGATAAACACATTTCAAGCCATTTAGATACCCTTAATGAGGGTAGTCTTATCCTTAAAGGGAACCCCGGCTGGTAACACTTAAGTCTTAATATGGTTTAATGACTCTAAATTATTAAGACAGGTTGTAAATAATCACTAAAAGTATCAGATTTATTAGATTTTCTGTAAAATCCGCTGCACGTGGGTCTCTATTGTTGTATCTACTGACGTCAAATGGTTGCAGTAACCGGTCGCCACGCTTGAGCACAGCTAGCTAAACATGCTACTGTTCAGTCTTTACAGTTTGAGCTAGAACTCAACATTTCTGACATCAGCGGTGACATCACACACCACGTTAGTGTAAATGGTGAACAGAGAGGGTGGAGGAGAGAGTGACACAGTGCTGGAGTTGAGTGAAACTGTGTGTTGGTGTTGACGGAGAAGGAGAGTGTCTGTTAAAGGAGCTCCGCTTTCTAGCAGGAAACATTCACACTCAGTAAACAGCTAGATACACTGAACGGGAGTGTCTCTGAGCTTCACACTCCTTTATTAGTGAAGTAGTATGTTCACTACTAAGACTGGACTTTCACCTTCAGTAAACAGCTAGATACACTGAACGGGAGTGTCTCTGAGCTTCACACTCTTTTATTAGTGAAGTAGTATGTTCACTACTAAGACTCTACTTTCACCTTCAGTAAACAGCTAGATACACTGAACGGGAGTGTCTCTGAGCTTCACACTCCTTTATTAGTGAAGTAGTATGTTCACTACTAAGACTGGACTTTCACCTTCAGTAAACAGCTAGATACACTGAACGGGAGTGTCTCTGAGCTTCACACTCCTTTATTAGTGAAGTAGTATGTTCACTACTAAGACTGGACTTTCACCTTCAGTAAACAGCTAGATACACTGAACGGGAGTGTCTCTGAGCTTCACACTCCTTTATTAGTGAAGTAGTATGTTCACTACTAAGACTGGACTTTCACCTTCAGTAAACAGCTAGATACACTGAACGGGAGTGTCTCTGAGCTTCACACTCCTTTATTAGTGAAGTAGTATGTTCACTACTAAGACTGTACTTTCACCTTCAGTAAACAGCTAGATACACTGAACGGGAGTGTCTCTGAGCTTCACACTCCTTTATTAGTGAAGTAGTATGTTCACTACTAAGACTCTACTTTCACCTTCAGTAAACAGCTAGATACACTGAACGGGAGTGTCTCTGAGCTTCACACTCCTTTATTAGTGAAGTAGTATGTTCACTACTAAGACTGGACTTTCACCTTCAGTAAACAGCTAGATACACTGAACGGGAGTGTCTCTGAGCTTCACACTCCTTTATTAGTGAAGTAGTATGTTCACTACTAAGACTGGACTTTCACCTTCAGTAAACAGCTAGATACACTGAACGGGAGTGTCTCTGAGCTTCACACTCCTTCATTAGTGAACTAGTATGTTCACTACTAAGACTGGACTTTCACCTTCAGGATCCACAAACGAGGAGAAGCAGCTGACGCTAACGCTAAACGTTCTCAGGAGAGAATCCAGCACATGTTCACGTTCATGGTTCTTCTCGTGGTTCTCCATAATCTGGAGCTTCTGGACTTCCTGTGTGGGGAAACTTTGTCACTGCATTGTGTTTTAGTCTCCGCTTAAAACCAACAGCCTCCGTCAAGTCTCTTACCAGTGGTGGTCTACTGAACCACTCAAACTCATGTGAAGTGAGGAGAGCAGAGCGGGGGTCTTTGGGTAGCTGTGTTGGTCCACACGCTGCTTCACTAACTATTCTCCTTGTTTATGTTTGTGAAGCTGTTTAGACTAATATCAGTCTTCACACTGCCTTTCACTGAAACACCATCAACAACACAATGTACATGGTTTTCTTTAAGCTAGATTAGTAACTAACACTCACTCCTTCACACCACAGTCCAGTTTAGCACTGAAACCATTTGACCTCATCTACCCAATAAAAGAGTTAATTTATAAATACATCTGATACTTTTTGTGATTTTGTCTTAACAATTTAGAGTCATTACACCATATTCAGACTTACAAGTGTTACCAGCCGGGGTTCTCTTAAGTGGCACCTCACAATTTCACAACAGAAAATTTACTTATTGTGCCTTTAATTCTCTTTAATAGACGGCGCGGACAGTCCATTATTACCCTCTGCTGGTTTCAGATTCATCTCTGTGAGATCCATCAGTCCACAGGTCTCCGCGAGTTTGCCGTTGTAGGACACAGCCTGGGCGTAGAACATCAGACGGCAGTTCTTCTGGGCGTCTGTGTTGTTTTTGACCCGCGCATGCACATCGAAGTCCTTTCCCACCATCATATCAGGAGCCAGCTTGATCTTCACGTGCACACCAGGTTCCTCCTCGTTCTGGATCAGCCGGTTCTGGTGCATGGCCTTCTCGAACACCTGCCTCTCTTCTTCTGAACCTGTGGAGGATTTGTGGTGTTAGACTAGGATCTCAACCTGGATCAGTCATCAGAATTAGTGACCAACAGTTCCATTATAGGCAGCAAGGAACTGGAATCATTGGAGTTGGGATTAAACAGTGTGTCCACTCACTGTCCACTCTATTAGACACGCCTACTACTTGCTCCTCCACCTTGTAGATGTAAAGTCAGAGACAGTAGCTCATCTGCTGCTGCACTAGAGCTTGTGTTCCTCTGGTTCTTCATCAGTGGACACAGGACGCCGCCCACAGGAGACTGCTGTCTGGATAGTTTTGGTTGGTGGACGATTCTCAATCCAGCAGTGACTCTGAGAGGTGTTTAAACACTCCAGCAGCAGCAGCACTGCTGTGTCTGATTCACTCACACCAGCACCACCATGTCAGTGTCACTGCGAGAATGACCCACCTCCCTCTGTGGTGGTCCTGTGGGGGTCCTCATTAAAGAACAGAGTAACAAAGTATAGAGAGAATCAGATGAACTACAGTCCTCATTGCCTACTCAGTCAGTACAGAGTGGGTGAGCTGATCAGTCAGAGCACACTGGGCTCTTTTGGGAGGCGGGGCTATTCTAGACCCCAAACATAAACCTATGAACCTATGGGCATAGTGGGTCCCCTTTAATGTTATAGCTGAACAGTATATATTCTATCTCTTTCTTTCTCTCTCTCTCTCTCTCTCTCTCTCTCTCTCTCTTTTTCTAAATGTGGATAGTTCAAACACCCACATATACACACTAGTAAACACACAATAGGGGGCCATGAGCAAACTTGCCCAGAGTGGTGGGCAGCCCTATTCACAACGCCCAAGGGAGAAGTTGGGGGGGAGGTGCCTTGCTCAAGGGCACTTCAGTCATGGCCTGTTGGTCTAAGGCAGAGGTCACTAATAGGCGATAGTCCAGTGCGGACCCAAGTATTTAGAAGGATTTCATGTTGAATGTGTTTATTTTAAGAGGCAGAGCTTTTCTTGTCTTTACGGTATACGGGCTATGGAGCAGTAAACTTGCAGACCAATCGGGTGCATTGTAAAATCACCAGAGGCTCTTCTCAGCCAATCAGATCTGTGCAGATTCAGGAGTGCGGCTCTAAAAAAAAAAGAAAAGTAGACGGTGAAACTGACACTATTAAAAAAATTACTTTAACACTACGTTACAATATACTGCACTGTGATACACAGCAGACTCACATTATTATGACCACTTCCTGCTTTGCATGGCTGCAGCGTTATGGTTTGGTGGAAATCTCTGGACCCACTCATCCATCTAGAAGACACCTTTAACTGATTTGGGTCAACTAGGAGTAGAGACTTATCTGTTTATTCTTCACAGGCAGCTCCAAACTAGCAGCTCAAGATTTGAAATTGAGTTAACAAGAACTTGAAGAACTTTTTACTTAAACAGTAAATATACTGAAATATACTGAACGGTATGTGTGGCGTGTTGGTGTTTCAGTAGCTGATGGTAGAAGATGCTGATACTAGACTACTTCAGTAAACAGGATACACCACTGAATCAGAACACACGTTAGAAATGATGATGGTCTGGACCTTGGCCTGAAGAAATCTCCTCTAACTGGACCGTACTGACCTCTAATTAAGTACCCCTGGTCTAGGGGTATTTAACTGGCAACCTTCTGGTCTCAAGACCGGATCCCCAACCTTCAGCCCACGACTGAAGATATCAGATAGTGCCACCCGGGAGATCACTTAGTAGCTTTGGCATGCGTTGGCCTCAGACTCAGTTGACCATCCTCTACTCCCAACTGACCATCAACTGAATATTCCAGCTATTGACCAGCTAAGTGATAACACCACAGCAGTCCACTGTTCAGTAGCCTTAGAGCTGCAGGCCACTACTCATACTTAACATGCCAGATGTAAGATGCCCAGTCCACCCATAATGTTTTGAACTCTGTTGACCAATGAAAATGACCAAGACCCTTCCTGGGACTGTTTAATGTTCTGTAATCCTTATTTTAAGTGAAGGTGCTTGGGCTTTTGCCAAGAGCTGCAACTACCGAGACCTCCAGAAAAGGTGGAAGCAAGATTTCATGGCTTCTGTGAAAAGGAGTCCATACCTCCTTTAGCACTGGGCGGAGTGTTTTCCATAAAAGCATGGCTGCCTCACCTTCGGGGTATTTGTAGAGGTGTGTGATGTCCTCCCTCTCGTCACTGCCCACTCCTTTGGTGCTGATGCACTGGCCCACCTCTGTGGTGGAGCCTCCTATTTTCACATGTCTGCCGTCTCTCAGAGTGATGTACTCCACCACGTCCGCGTTCACCTCCGCATACACGAACGGCGCATCGTACTTCACGGTGAGGTCGCCTTCCTTAATGGCTCGGACCGGAACTGGACCGCAGCAGTAAATCCCTGCAATGCAGATGATTAGATTATATAACCGAACACTACTTATTATAATAAGTATAAATAAAGTGGAGTCACATTATTATGACCACCAGCTAATATACAGAGTGACCACCGTGTGCAGCATGGACAACAGCTAGATGGACTGGGAGATTAATAAGGTCCTGGTAGGAGGTCACAGGTATCTGAAGCCATGCTGACTGCAGTACATCCCACAGCTGCTGGAGGGAGCATGGAGGAGGATCCATAGAGTCAACACCACCTTCCAGGTGGTCCCACAGATGCTTAATAGGGTTAAAGTCTGGGGAACTAAGGGTCCAGGGTAGGACATGGAAGTCTTGGTCAGCTCTTCCAACCAGTGTGGGACATTTCTAGCCAAGTGATGTGTCTCACTGTCTTGCTGGAAGATCCCATTCACCCCAGAGAAGACCATCAGCATGTATGGTGTACGTGATCTGTCTTCCACATGGATGAGTGGGTCCATAGAATTCCACCAAAACATTCTCCAAACCATAACTCTGCAGCCATCCAAAGTAGGAGGTGGTCATAATAATGTGAGTCTGCTGTGTATTACATTTTTTTAAATAGTTTAGTTTCTCAGATATAACTTTTATTGAATTTGAGCTCTCTACCTTCACTCGTTTCCTGCGGGGTGGGGTCACTTGCCTGCCAACCCTCGTAGCCGAGCTTCAGGTCTGGACGGGTCATCCAGCTTTCCACCCACACGTGGAAATTCCTACGCAAAGTCCAAGGTTTGCGAAAATGAGACGAAAATGAGACTAACGAGAGGTTTATTTCTATATCTGTAAACTAAAATCAGATTCTCCCTACTTTCTACTCATACATGACTGTTCTTCAGTGGTCAGGACCCCGTCAGGACCACCACAGAGTAGGTATTATTTGAATGATGGATCATTCTCAACACTGCAGTTACACCCACTGTGGTGTGGTAGTGTGTTTTGTGCTGGCACAAGTACATCAGACACAGCAGTGCTTGATAATACCTGCTCCGGGGTGGTCCTATGGGGGTCCTAATCATTAAAGAACAGGGTATTAAAGTATAAAGAGAATCAGATGAGCTACAGTCTGTAAGTGTAGAACTACAGAGTGCTCCTATATGGTCTGTGGAGCTGATAAAGTGGAGAATGACTGCAGATATAAGGTTGGTGTACCTAATAAAGTGGCAGGCGAGTGTATATTGGTGAGTTGCCCCCAGTTTGGTGCCACCAAGCTTACCATATGGAGTCATCACCAAGGTCCTCATCAAACTCATCATAGTATCGCTCAATCAGCAAGTTGCTGTTGGTGTCGTGAGCTGATCCGTAGTTGGTGACCACTCTGCATGGGATGCCCAAAGCCCGGGACACTGCGAGACACCGGAAGAGAGAAATTCCAAAAAGAAATGTTTGTGAAAAGCAGTACAAGAGGCAGATAAACATCACACAAGCCTTCATTATCTGGGGAATGGATTTCGTAAACAAATGCTCTTTTGAGAACAAACCTGAAGTCATGAGCAGCCAGTAGATCCTCAGTTTCCACTGCACTGCGTTAGCAGCCATATGTAAACTTACCTGTGCACGCTACGGCAGCGAACACCCAGCACTGGCCATACTCCACCCCCATGCAGTCCTGATGGTACCACTGCCGTAAAATAGAACAGCTGTCCTTCCACGCCGTGGGCCTCACTCCGTCCTCGTACTCTCCTGACCAGTTCCCCACCAGAACCCCCTTATTGTCCTGACAGTTGATCTGATGCAGAGAAAACGAAACGCTCTAGAAGACCTGCTGCATCTGTCATCAAGGGCGTAGGAGCGGGGGGGAACACATTTGCTAATATGAATCAAAGCCCACCCTATCTCCTAAATATTACCTATAAACTGATTCTACTGTAGGTAAGGTAGTAAATCACTGTATGTATAGTAACATAGAACAACATTTGTGGAATTACAGTAAATTACAAATAAATAAACTAAATATAACATTATCTGTACGTCTGTTTATTATTAGATAAATACAGTTAAAGCTCACTTTATAAACTAAACAAGATACTCAACATTACATAGTACTGCTATAAGAAAACTTTTATATTATACATGCATTGTCTGGATTATATTTTTATATAACTAAAAAGGTTTTCTGACTAGACAAGACTAACATTAATGTAAGGCTGTGTCCCAAACAGCGCCCTCTAGAACATTACATACTGCACTACTTACAGCACTTCTAACGCTGGAGTCCTTTTATTTATTTATTTATTTATTTTATTTATTAGATTTTATTTTTTATTTATCTAGTGTAGTAGCAGTCTGCAGTTTGGGAAGTGGTCAGACAGTGATGTAACTTTACGTTTCAGAGTGATTTCTGACTAAAGTTAATAAAAACGTTATTATTCTGACCATTACAGTGATCAACACTGACTAGTACCGCGATCAACTCTGACCATTACAGTGATCAACTCTGACCATTACAGTGATCAACTCTGACCATTACAGTGATCAACTCTGACCATTACTGTGATCAACACTGACCATTACTGTGATCAACACTGACTAGTACCGCGATCAACTCTGACCATTACAGTGATCAACACTGACTATTACAGTGATCAACACTGACTATTACAGTGATCAACACTGACCATTACAGTGATCAACTCTGACCATTACAGTGATCAACTCTGACTATTACAGTGATCAACACTGACTAGTACCGCGATCAACTCTGACCATTACAGTGATCAACTCTGACTATTACAGTGATCAACTCTGACTATTACAGTGATCAACTCTGACCATTACAGTGATCAACACTGACTATTACAGTGATCAACTCTGACCATTACAGTGATCAACACTGACTATTACAGTGATCAACACTGACCATTACAGTGATCAACTCTGACCATTACAGTGATCAACTCTGACCATTACAGTGATCAACTCTGACCATTACTGTGATCAACACTGACTAGTACCGCGATCAACTCTGACCATTACAGTGATCAACTCTGACCATTACAGTGATCAACTCTGACTATTACAGTGATCAACTCTGACCATTACAGTGATCAACTCTGATCATTACAGTGATCAACTCTGACTAGTACCGTGATCAACTCTGACCATTACAGTGATCAACTCTGACCATTACAGTGATCAACACTGACTAGTACCGCGATCAACTCTGACCATTACAGTGATCAACTCTGACTATTACAGTGATCAACTCTGACCATTACAGTGATCAACTCTGACCATTACAGTGATCAACTCTGACTAGTACCGTGATCAACTCTGACCATTACAGTGATCAACTCTGACTATTACAGTGATCAACTCTGACCATTACAGTGATCAACTCTGACCATTACAGTGATCAACTCTGACCATTACAGTGATCAACTCTGATCATTAGTCATCAACTCTGACCATTACAGTGATCAACTCTGACCATTACAGTGATCAACTCTGATCATTAGTCATCAACTCTGACCATTACAGCGATCAACTCTGACCATTACAGCGATCAACTCTGACCATTACAGTGATCAATCTGACCATTACAGTGATCAACTCTGATCATTACAGTGATCAATCTGACCATTACAGTGATCAACTCTGACCATTACAATCATCAACTCTCACCATTACAGTGATCAACTCTGATCATAAGTCATCAACTCTGACCATTACAGCGATCAATTCTGACCATTACAGTGATCAACTCTGACCATTACAGTGATCAACTCTGACCATTACAGTGATCAATCTGACCATTACAGTGATCAACTCAGGCCATTACAATCATCAACTCTCACCATTACAGTGATCAACTCTGACCATTACAGTGATCAATCTGACCATTACAGTGATCAACTCTGACCATTAAAATCATCAACTCTCACCATTACAGTGATCAACTCTGATCATAAGTCATCAACTCTGACCATTACAGCGATCAACTCAGACCATTACAGCGATCAACTCTGACCATTACAGTGATCAACTCTGATCATTACAGTGATCAATCTAACCATTACAGTGATCAACTCTGACCATTACAATCATCAACTCTCACCATTACAGTGATCAACTCTGATCATAAGTCATGAACTCTGACCATTACAGCGATCAACTCTGACCATTACAGTGATCAACTTTGATCATTACAGTGATCAATCTGACCATTACAGTGATCAACTCTGATCATTACAGTGATCAATCTGACCATTACAGTGATCAACTCTGACCATTACAGCGATCAACTCTGACCATTACAGTAATCAACTCTGACCATTACAGTGAACAACTCTGACCATTACTGTGATCAACTCTGACCATTACAGTGATCAACTCTGACCATTACAGTGATCAACTCTGACCATTACAGCGTTCAACTCTGACTATTACAGTGATCAACACTGACTAGTACCGCGATCAACTCTGACCATTACAGTGAACAACTCTGACCATTACAGTGATCAACTCTGACCGTTACAGTGATCAACTCTGACCATTACAATGATCAACTCTGACCATTACTGTGATCAACTCTGACCATTACAATGATCAACTCTGACCATTACAGTGAACAACTCTGACTATTACAGTGAACAACTCTGACCATTACAGTGATCAACTCTGAACATCACAGTGATCAACTCTGACCATTACAGTGATCAACTCTGACTATTACAGCAACCAACTCTGACCATTATAGTGATCAACTCTGACCATTACAGTAAACAACTCTGACCATTACAGTGAACAACTCTGACCATTACAGTGATCAACTCTGACCATTACAGTGATCAACTCTGATCATTACAGTGATCAGCTCTGACCATTACAGTGATCAACTCTGATCATTACAGTGATCAATCTGACATTACAGTGATCAACCCTCACCATTACAGTGATCAACTCTGATCATTACAGTGATCAGCTCTGACCATTACAGTGATTAACTCTGACCATTACAGTGATCAGCTCTGACCACTACAGTGATCAACTCTGACCATTACAGTGATCAACTCTGATCATTACAGTGATCAGCTCTGACCATTACAGTGATCAACTCTGACCATTACAGTGATCAGCTCTGACCACTACAGTGATCAACTCTGACCATTACAGTGATCAACTCTGACCACTACAGTGATCAACTCTGACCATTACAGTGATCAACTCTGACCATTACAGTGATCAGCTCTGACCACTACAGCGATCAACTCTGACCATTACAGTGATCAACTCTGACCATTACAGTGATCAACTCTGACCACTACAGTGATCACTTTTTTCTGAGTTTTAAATTTAGGGTTTTTCTTTACTTGTAGAAAATTCAGTGACACTCAATGGGGAATATTACAGCATGTAAGTCTGCATAATTGTGTGATGAGCATGGCTATGAAAGTTTATATCATGTTTTCTAACAACATCACCCAGAAGTAACATGTACAAAGAGAAAAGCAAAGGCCCTAGCACTGACCCTTGTAGTACTCCACAAGAAATATTACATCTTTTCGATAAGTTATTTATCAGTTAAACCTGAAACTAGAACTGTGCCTGAGCGGCCGACCCAGTATTCAAGACGATGCTTGTTTGGGTGGTCAGCTGTGTTGTATCAGTAGAAAATGCCACTCACCATGGCGCTGAGGACACGCGTCACATATACCGGACTTTTCCGCTCCGAGCTGTCCTGAGCTGGGTCCTGCAGATGCTGGAGGCTTTTATTCAGAACGGTCAGACAGATGTCCAGCATCTCAGGCTCGAACTGCAAAAAGGACAGTATTAAACACCATCACGCTTTGGCTCTGATCTATGAATAAAATGTACTAGTAGTCTACTTATTTAATTAAAGGCATAATTAATTACGTTTACATTTGATGTACATCTACAGTAGCTTCCACTTTTGAAGGATGTAGGTTAGCACATAAAACCACATCTTTTTGAACTGCAGCTAATGCAGTATCATTATACGGCTCAACACGCTTGGAGGAGAACACTAAGTGATGATTGTATTACACCATGCTGAGTGATGGAGATGGATAAGGAAGACAATCACTTCTGCTGTCCATGCTGTAGACTGGGGTTCGATTCCCCATCACCCACCCCAATAAGAGTCCTTGGGTAAGACTCCTAACACCACCTTCACCCACCTGTGTACATGTACACTGTAACACTACCTTCACCTACCTGTGTACAGGTAAACTGTAACACTACCTTCACCTACCTGTGTACAGGTTAACTGTAAAACTACCTTCACCTACCTGTGTACAGGTAAACTGTAACACTACCTTCACCTACCTGTGTACATGTACACTGTAACACTACCTTCACCTACCTGTGTACAGGTAAACTGTAACACTACCTTCACCTACCTGTGTACAGGTTAACTGTAAAACTACTTTCACCTACCTGTGTACAGGTAAACTGTAACACTACCTTCACCTACCTGTGTACAGGTAAACTGTAACACTACCTTCACCCACCTGTGTACATGTAAACTGTAACACTACCTTCACCAACCTGTGTACAGGTAAACTGTAACACTACCTTCACCTACCTGTGTACATGTAAACTGTAACACTACCTTCACCTACCTGTGTACATGTAAACTGTAACACTACCTTCACCTACCTGTGTACAGGTAAACTGTAACACTACCTTCACCTACCTGTGTACAGGTAAACTGTAACACCACCTTCACCCACCTGTGTACAGGTTAACTGTAACACTACCTTCACCTACCTGTGTACAGGTAAACTGTAACACCACCTTCACCCACCTGTGTACAGGTTAACTGTAACACTACCTTCACCTACCTGTGTACAGGTGAACTGTAACACTACCTTCACCTACCTGTGTACAGGTGAACTGTAACACTACCTTCACCTACCTGTGTACAGGTTAACTGTAAAACTACTTTCACCTACCTGTGTACAGGTAAACTGTAACACTACCTTCACCTACCTGTGTACAGGTAAACTGTAACACTACCTTCACCCACCTGTGTACATGTAAACTGTAACACTACCTTCACCAACCTGTGTACAGGTAAACTGTAACACTACCTTCACCTACCTGTGTACATGTAAACTGTAACACTACCTTCACCTACCTGTGTACATGTAAACTGTAACACTACCTTCACCTACCTGTGTACAGGTAAACTGTAACACTACCTTCACCTACCTGTGTACAGGTAAACTGTAACACCACCTTCACCCACCTGTGTACAGGTTAACTGTAACACTACCTTCACCTACCTGTGTACAGGTAAACTGTAACACCACCTTCACCCACCTGTGTACAGGTTAACTGTAACACTACCTTCACCTACCTGTGTACAGGTGAACTGTAACACTACCTTCACCCACCTGTGTACATGTAAACTGTAACACTACCTTCACCTACCTGTGTACAGGTAAACTGTAACACCACCTTCACCTACCTGTGTACAGGTAAACTCTAACACTACCTTCACCTACCTGTGTACAGGTAAACTGTAACACTACCTTCACCTACCTGTGTACAGGTAAACTCTAACACTACCTTCACCTACCTGTGTACAGGTAAACTGTAACACTACCTTCACCTACCTGTGTACAGGTAAACTGTAACACTACCTTCACCTACCTGTGTACAGGTAAACTGTAACACCACCTTCACCTACCTGTGTACAGGTAAACTCTAACACTACCTTCACCTACCTGTGTACAGGTAAACTGTAACACTACCTTCACCTACCTGTGTACAGGTAAACTGTAACACTACCTTCACCTACCTGTGTACAGGTAAACTGTAACACCACCTTCACCTACCTGTGTACAGGTAAACTGTAACACTACCTTCACCTACCTGTGTACAGGTAAACTGTAACACCACCTTCACCTACCTGTGTACAGGTAAACTGTAACACCACCTTCACCTACCTGTGTACAGGTAAACTGTAACACCACCTTCACCTACCTGTGTACAGGTAAACTCTAACACTACCTTCACCTACCTGTGTACAGGTAAACTCTAACACTACCTTCACCTACCTGTGTACAGGTAAACTCTAACACTACCTTCACCTACCTGTGTACAGGTAAACTGTAACACTACCTTCACTGGGCTCTTTGCTAAAACATACACGGTAATAGAAATACCAATGTCTACTGTAAGCTTTAAATATGTTCACCAGTGTTAGATTAGTGTGTTCTCCTCAATTCTGGACCACATTATGGCCTAAACTGAATTCCTGGCTCTAATAAGCTATAAAAGGGGGTCATACTAAGCGGGTTCAAACTGGTTCTGTGGTTGCAGCCAAAGAGCAGATCACATTACTGCATGTGTTTGAGCTTTGGGCTCAGAAGAGCGTGCACCTGTCCAAAAGTCCATGGAAGGGCTGTGATGCGTTTAGGTTTCCCACGGTAGATCAGTCCATCCTGGGAGAGAACATACTCCTGCCTCTCAGCTTCATTCGCCCAATACACAGAGTCTCCTGTTACAGGCCGGTGTTGGAGAAGATAGGAGGTTTAGAGTGTATTAAACTGGTCAGTATTAATCACATACATACACAGTAGACACACAGACACAAGGTCAGCAGAAGCACTTGTGACCAACCACTGGCTAAAACAACCTTTTTTTCTGACTGTGAGACTGAGCACTGTGAGTGTAGTGGGTGGTGGAGTGGTGAGGGTCTGCTCTGACTGTGAGACTGAGCACTGTGAGTGTAGTGGGTGGTGGAGTGGTGAGGGTCTGCTCTGACTGTGAGACTGAGCACTGTGAGTGTTGGGGGTGGTGGAGTGGTGAGGGTCTGCTCTGACTGTGAGACTGAGCACTGTGAGTGTAGTGGGTCGTGGAGTGGTGAGGGTCTGCTCTGACTGTGAGACTGAGCACTGTGAGTGTAGTGGGTGGTGGAGTGGTGAGGGTCTGCTCTGACTGTGAGACTGAGCACTGTGAGTGTAGTGGGTCGTGGAGTGGTGAGGGTCTGCTCTGACTGTGAGACTGAGCACTGTGAGTGTAGTGGGTGGTGGAGTGGTGAGGGTCTGCTCTGACTGTGAGACTGAGCACTGTGAGTGTAGTGGGTGGTGGAGTGGTGAGGGTCTGCTCTGACTGTGAGACTGAGCACTGTGAGTGTTGGGGGTCATGGAGTGGTGAGGGTCTGCTCTGACTGTGAGACTGAGCACTGTGAGTGTAGTGGGTCGTGGAGTGGTGAGGGTCTGCTCTGACTGTGAGACTGAGCACTGTGAGTGTAGTGGGTGGTGGAGTGGTGAGGGTCTGCTCTGACTGTGAGACTGAGCACTGTGAGTGTAGTGGGTGGTGGAGTGGTGAGGGTCTGCTCTGACTGTGAGACTGAGCACTGTTAGTGTTGGGGGTCATGGAGTGGTGAGGGTCTGCTCTGACTGTGAGACTGAGCACTGTGAGTGTAGTGGGTGGTGTAGTGGTGAGGGTCTGCTCTGACCGTGAGACTGAGCACTGTGAGTGTAGTGGGTGGTGTAGTGGTGAGGGTCTGCTCTGACTGTGAGACTGAGCACTGTGAGTGTAGTGGGTGGTGGAGTGGTGAGGGTCTGCTCTGACTGTAAGACTGAGCACTGTGAGTGTAGTGGGTGGTGGAGTGGCGAGGGTCTGCTCTGACTGTGAGACTGAGCACTGTGAGTGTAGTGGGTGGTGTAGTGGTGAGGGTCTGCTCTGACTGTGAGACTGAGCACTGTGAGTGTTGGGGGTGGTGGAGTGGTGAGGGTCTGCTCTGACTGTGAGACTGAGCACTGTGAGTGTAGTGGGTGGTGTAGTGGTGAGGGTCTGCTCTGACTGTGAGACTGAGCACTGTGAGTGTAGTGGGTGGTGGAGTGGTGAGGGTCTGCTCTGACTGTGAGACTGAGCACTGTGAGTGTAGTGGGTGGTGGAGTGGTGAGGGTCTGCTCTGACTGTGAGACTGAGCACTGTGAGTGTAGTGGGTCGTGGAGTGGTGAGGGTCTGCTCTGACTGTGAGACTGAGCACTGTGAGTGTAGTGGGTGGTGGAGTGGTGAGGGTCTGCTCTGACTGTGAGACTGAGCACTGTTAGTGTTGGGGGTCATGGAGTGGTGAGGGTCTGCTCTGACTGTGAGACTGAGCACAGTGAGTGTAGTGGGTGGTGGAATGGTGAGGGTCTGCTCTGACTGTGAGACTGAGCACTGTGAGTGTAGTGGGTGGTGGAGTGGCGAGGGTCTGCTCTGAGTGTGAGACTGAGCACTGTGAGTGTAGTGGGTGGTGGAGTGGTCAGGGTCTGCTCTGACTGTGAGACTGAGCACTGTGAGTGTAGTGGGTGGTGGAGTGGTGAGGGTCTGCTCTGACCGTGAGACTGAGCACTGTGAGTGTAGTGGGTGGTGGAGTGGTGAGGGTCTGCTCTGACTGTGAGACTGAGCACTGTGAGTGTAGTGGGTCGTGGAGTGGTGAGGGTCTGCTCTGACTGTGAGACTGAGCACTGTGAGTGTAGTGGGTCGTGGAGTGGTGAGGGTCTGCTCTGACTGTGAGACTGAGCACTGTGAGTGTAGTGGGTGGTGGAGTGGTGAGGGTCTGCTCTGACTGTGAGACTGAGCACTGTGAGTGTAGTGGGTCGTGGAGTGGTGAGGGTCTGCTCTGACTGTGAGACTGAGCACTGTGAGTGTAGTGGGTTGTGGAGTGGTGAGGGTCTGCTCTGACTGTGAGACTGAGCACCGGGAGTGTTGAGAGTCTGCGCTGATGCTGATATATAAAAAAATATATCGACTGACTTAATAAAACCTCTTTACATTGACTTATATTAAAAGTCAAGAAAGTTTTTGGCCTTTTCCTATAAAGTTACTATTTTAGAGATACATGACTTTCTTTGGACAGCGGCGACATAAGGAAGGCAAAATATCGTTCTTCACAAATATAACTACTTTTATGACTTACTTTGGCACCAGGGATTGAAGAGCAGGACAAACTGGCCCAAACTGACCCCGCTGCCTTGGTCAAGGGTCAGCTGGTACAGGCCAATGGGGGCGTTGGGGTTGCTGCATAGGGTCAGCGACACAGTGCTCTCGGACGTCAGCACCGCGGTCGCACTCCAGCGAGTCTTCGAAATGATTTTGCTGAGTCCAAATTTTACTGCCGTGTCTGCGTCCTCTGACGGTGCGGGACCTGTAAAGCAATGTGTGGTAGTGTTACACGCTTCAGAGACACAGCCTGAGTGCTATAACCAGGACTAGTCTACTCACAGAGCAGCTGGGCTGATCTGCGGGCAGGAGAACGGGTTAAAGGTAAGGTGTTAGTGCTGACCGCTCTGCTCTGGCCAAGTATGTCAGGGAGCCATAGACTGTGGGCCAGGTGGCTTTCAGAGTTGTAACATGAGCCCACATGAGTTCATTACATACACAAGGAAACCTCTCTCTAGGCATCTGAACTTAAAATAGCTAGTATGTCTGTTTAAATCATTAATTAAACAGAAAAAAAATGATTTATCAATGAGTTTCTCTTCTGAATGTGTATGATCTGCAAGATATGTGTATATAATTGAACTGTTCTGGGACAATCTTAGAAGTGTAACGATACATATCTCCAGGTTCAATATATATTTCAGTTCTTATGTCAGTACTGTTTTTGATATTTTAGGCACGTAAAAAAATCACCTACTACCCATTTTAATATTATAGAATCAACTTTAACCTCATTAACTTCCCCTCGAATGCCCAACTTCATCTTAAAGGATGTGTCATTACTTTATCAGACCGAGTAAAGTTAGTTAGATGAGCCCTCAACACATATGCATTCGCTTTTCAAACTCTTTCAAGCTGTTTAGCAACAAACTATCTTAAAAATACTTGTTTTTTCAGTATGATAATATTTAATTTGATGATCTGACTGGGTTTAGGCTGCTACTCAATCTAGTAAATGTCAGTTAGCCTGCTTGTTAGCAAGCTAAGTGCTAACAGACAGCAACAACAAACGAAATGACGATACACATATGACCTGATGCATTCCATTTACTAACTCTTTCGAGCTTAGAAACAAACTACCTTAAAAACTTTTGGTTTTTCTGGATGATATTTAATTTGATGATCTGACTGGGTTTAGGCTGCCTCTCAATCTGGTAAATTCATGTCAGCTAGCCTGCTTGTTAGCAAGCTAAGTGCTAACAGACAGCAACAACAAACGAAAGGACGATACAGCCAGAGTTTACAGCCAGACACAGCAATAATTCACAAAATGTATGTATATTATGTCTCAAAATAATGTTTTGTAAGTGTGCATGGCTAGCTAGTTAGCTCAGTGAGGCTGACTGAACATTGTAGTTCACTAATTACCTCACTGAGGCTAAGCTGCTAAAAATGAGCCCAGCTCAGCAGGTTAACTGCCCCTGAGGGCAAGTGCATTCGACTGAAACTTCCAGGTGGTGAGTTATGGTTGGGGAGTGAATATAAAAAAGCTAGAAACCATAATTTTAGTGTAATTTATCTGAATATTATGTCATTTATTTACTAAGACAGTAATTCTGCAGTTGCTAGCAATTCCTAACATTGCGTTAAAGCTAATAAAGACCCAGATCCACACAGTTCTGGCTGATTTTGACTTTCGTATACGGTTGATTTTTCAATTACAAAAACTTTTGTAATTTTTAGTTTTATGAAGTAATGCATTTCACTTGAATTTAATTATAAAACCACACTGTTAGACTTAATTATATTTCATTTCTAAATAATTTAAAAGATACTGATGGTGAAATTGAAAACCTGTCATTACCATCAGCAAATGTCATTACCATCTCAACAGGTTATGTGTTGCTAATGACGTGTTGCGGTAATGACAATTTTCACTTTAAGAAAAAAGCTAGCTAGGCCATGGATTTGCTAAAGCTAGTTAACAGCTAGTACAAGATGTACTTTAAATACACATAAATAAATAAATAATGTGTAAATGTAATGTTTAGTTGTAAATAAATAAATAATGTGTAAATGTAATGTTTAGTTGTAAATAAATAAATAATGTGTAAATGTAATGTTTAGTTGTAAATAAATAAATAAATAAATAATGTGTAAATGTAATGTTTAGTTGTAAATAAATAAATAAATAATGTGTAAATGTAATGTTTAGTTGTAAATAAATAAATAATGTGTAAATGTAATGTTTAGTTGTAAATAAATAAATAAATAATGTGTAAATGTAATGTTTAGTTGTAAATAAATAAATAATGTGTAAATGTAATGTTTAGTTGTAAATAAATAAATAATGTGTAAATGTAATGTTTAGTTGTAAATAAATCAATAATGTGTAAATGTAATGTTTTGTTGTAAATAAATCAATAATGTGTAAATGTAATGTTTAGTTGTAAATAAATAAATAATGTGTAAATGTAATGTTTAGTTGTAAATAAATAAATAATGTGTAAATGTAATGTTTAGTTGTAAATAAATAAATAATGTGTAAATGTAATGTTTAGTTGTAAATAAATCAATAATGTGTAAATGTAATGTTTTGTTGTAAAGTGCTGTCGTATTGATGTAAACGGTAATGACACTCTTCCTGACACTCTATGGTCAGGAACAACACACGATTCATTTACTCCCATTTTCTGACATTAACATGTTACTCTTCACTCATGGCTGACATGTGCTTCCTTGTGAGTCTTTGTTTCCATGGTTACAACATAAACAAGTGGTAACTTCAAATAGTTCCCTGCAGAAGTCATACACTGTTGCGGTAATGACGATAATGTTGGGGACGATAATATATTGCTCAAAAATATGCATAGGTTGTACAAATATGAAACTAAACAGTACATTTTTTAAGTTTTTATGAAACTCATATTGTGATCTTTTTCATAAATTAATCACTTTTTAGCATTTTATTGGGGCCCAGAAGTTTTAAAGTCTGGGTTGGGGACATAATTATTTTGGTGTGTAATTTTTTTGGTGATGCAATGATTGATCTTTTTAAAATCTAAAATGTTTGTTTTGTAATAAAGTAATTTTAACAGAAATTTATAACCTAGGGACGTTAATGTTCCCCTAATTGAAGAATCACCCATACATGTTTTTGGTTAAGTACCAGACAGATGTTAGACATCAATCCATATCCGGGGCCAGAGCAAACCCAAGGACGTGGCCCACCTATTACATTATAAATGAGTAGACAGTTCACTGGTTTGAAAATAGTTGGGGTTTGGTTATGGGGAAAGTCCTGCCTCTTTAATAAAAACACTCAATGGTGTCGCTGGTAAAGCCTTAAGCAGGAAAAGCTGTGTTTAGTTGTGGAGATCTATTCATTCACAGTAGCCAGAACAAGACTTTTTGTGTAATATTTGAACAAAATACTACAAAAAAACCTACATAAAAGCATTTTTTTATGGATTTTAAACATGAATCTGGCATTGAGAGTTGAGTTTTCAGGCCCCAGAGTGAATCGACTTTATTACATAGTCTCAATGTTAGCATGATGCTAACTAGCCAACCTTTTTCGTTCACCAATAGCGCCACTGAAGTAAATTCTTCTGTCAGGGGTGAGACGAGGTACCTGTGGAGGCGGTGAAGTTGATGTTGGTTCCTTTTTGAAAGGGAGTGCCGGGTCGTAGGTGAAGGGTGATGGTGAAAGGTTGACCCCTTCTCACAATCAGCTTGGTCACTCCATTCAGCTCTGTGTGGTGCTCAGTGTTGTTCAGCGCATAGGCCAAATCGACACGCTCTATCTCCAGCACTGGCGGGTCAGAGAAGCATTAGCCAAGATTAACTTCAGATTTCGTATCTGTGGTGTCAAAGCAGAAACTTGCAGGCAGTAATACATGAGGGGGCTATCTAAGTTAGACACAAACAGCTGAGATGAAAACCCCATTTAGCACAGAGGAACTGACCTGCTGAAGATTTAAGATTAGCATTTAGCTTTCCTAATAAACTTGGTGTCCTCTTGTACAAACATGACAAGTAAAGTTATCGTTGTCTGAACAGAGGAGTTAGGAATGGAATAAAAACCTATGATATGAAAATTAATTGTCAGTGGTGTAATGGTTATATACTATATATATATATATATATATATATATATATATATATATACTGTCCAATGAAAAACAAAGTCTCCAAAATTGTAACTTTGCAGGAGAGCCCAAAAACATACTTTACTTTCAATGCAAGTCAATGGAACCAGAATGTTTTCCAAGCTGGAGTACTTCTATTGGTCCATTCATTGTGAAATTTTCACACAATGTAAACAATCTATGGTCTGTTCAATTGGTGTAGAAATTTCAAAATAGACATAAATGAAAAACATCTCAATTTTTGTCGATTTTCAGTTTTCTACATCATTTGAAGAAGCGAACTACCCTTTACATTGAAAATTTCATGATTGGACCAATAGATTGGTCCAAAATAAGTTGGAAAAAAACCTGGTTCCATTGACTCACACTGAAAGAAAAGTATGTTTTTGGTCTCTCCTGTAAAGTTGCAATTTTGGAGAATTTTTGCAATTATTTGTTTTTAATTGGACAGCAACGAGATCACAAAACGGCCAAGATAAAACATTATACCTTTCAGTATGAGTTGAAACTTAGAAATGCATAAAATAAAATTTGATTACATTCGTTTGAAAGTCAGGAACGGTTTGGCCCTCTCCAGTAAACTGACCAATTTGAAAACACATGTTTTTTGGGACACCAATGAATCACCAATGAAAAACCACATAATCCATGTGAGCAATGCATTTATCAGTTTCTAAACATCATCTAAATACATTCATTAACACACACACATATATATATATAATGTTAATTCTCTGCATTTTCATATATTTTCATAAAAACATATACATAACACATGTAACATAACACAGAAATATTGTCACACTACATTTTCATGGTGCCAATATACACGTGCCACAGTTGTTCCTCACCTAATGCCCACCTAATGATTAATGAAGAATGTTTCTGACTGTGCAGGTAGTAACATCTACCTTCCCGCAGGCCCCCCTGTGCACTAACACCCCACCCTCTGCAGAACTAAACTAGATCCATGTAAAAACATGCCCAAGTCTTTAAATCTTACCTTGATCCATATTCTCAGTTTCCGTCTCGGACATGCTCGGACTCGTGCGTGTATCAGTTTGGGTCACTGTTACGTGACTCCCGTCTCTCTGCTGGGGTCACTGAGGGGATATTTCAGGCATGGCTAATATTACTGCAGCATTCCTCCTTTGAACATCTTTATTTATGGCAGTTTCTGCCCGGCACTATCATATGAATGCATCATATTACACTAATTCTAGTGTACCTGCTGCTCTGCTGTATCAACATATTCATTACAACATTATTCTGCTCTAATGATTATATGCAGAAAAGTTTGAAGATGGAATTAATATATATAAATAATAATAATTGTAGATCAGTATTTGATTTGTGCTGACTGTCCTATAGTAGATTTATCATATGCTGTGATTGGCTATATATATATATATGCTTACTTATTAGTAAAATGTATCCTAACAACCAATTAGCCCAATAACATCCTTAACTTGGCGGCCGTACAGGAGGCAGATGACTGAGAATTGCTAATAATAGGACTACATGCAAAATAAGTCTCTATACAAAAATAGGCTTTAATACAAACATTTTTATTCTTTAAAAATCATCCGATACACTTACATTTATTGTGAAATGGACAATATTGTTTGTGAATTGCATATTGTAATATGTAAATATTAAAAATGTACACCAGTGCACACATTGTTAATCTAAATATTCATAGATACTTTATTATATTGTCATATATGTCTATATATAGTGGAATATTTAGCACATGTATTTTAAAAACACTAATACAATTAATATTTTTCAAAATTTGTCAATTAAAAAATATATATTACCATAAATATTTCACATATATGTATATATTAAAAACACTATCACTATTAAAGTACACTATTGCATATATTCCATCTACATATGTGAAAATTTCAAGATGTGTCAAATGTTGAATCACCAAAAATGAAATGTATGTATATGTTAAATGGTTTTGCATAAAATTCATTGCAATTTCAAAAAAGTATTTAGGGCATATATTTTTAATCCATGCAGATGTATGTAAAGATGTTAACTGAAACTCACTTAGTTTCAAATTCTACAGTCCTGTACAAGGAACACATTTGGAACATCAATAGAATATGTTATCTGACCAGGGACGCCTAAGCCTTTTCTGTTCTTGAACTGAGAACTGGACCTGCACTAAGGCAACAAGTCATTTAAAACCTGAACCTGTGAAAAAACATGTCAGATTATTAATAATAATAATAATAATAATTATTATTATTATTATTATTCAAAAACACAAATGAAGTCTGATGTTTATTTAGGCATAATTTGCAGCACCCTACATAAAATATAGATATCATATAAAAGTTGCTTCAACATAATGTCTAAATGTATATATTTGATATATATTTTATATAAGATGCTGCAAATTATGCCTAATTAAACTGTCCAAGCAAGATGAGAGAACTCCAGCCCACGTTTCTCAAGAGTTCTCCTTCCTTGCTCTACCTTAAGTGGTCCACACTTCACAAAACCTCCCCGCTATTCATTAAAATTCCATTTACTGACAGATGTAGATCCTGTTTGTGACACTAAGCTGCGTTTGTGTCTCAGTTGGTGTTGAGCTGTAGCTCAGAGAAGATGAACCTACTGATACCAACTACTGAGTAGTAGGTGATTTCGGAGGCACCCAAACAGACAGGTTTTTATACAGACAGGTCTAATTAACTTTTAGGTATGTGAAACTAGTACTCCAGTGAGGAGCTTCTGTGATTGGTCATGGGCGAACATGTCATGGTGGCCTGTGGTTGAAGAGTATTATATGAAATTGAGTCCAGAGACTCAACGGAGATGGAGAATGAGTCCAGAAGTGTGATAGAATTATTACTGGCGGTTACTACGCAATGCAAATGTTTAAAGAAATGCTGGAAAGGTTTCTAATGACTGCACTACTTGGAGCTGATGTTAAGGTTTGCGTATGCTTTGACGTGACCCAGTTTCCAGCTGTAAAAATCCACCATCAGCTTGCGTGCTCCACTTTGGGTGGGGGTGAAGTAAATCTTCAATTGGGCTTCTTGTCCAGCGTCCAGGTATGGAATCCTGTGGAAGGTTACAAAACATGAATTCTATGAAACAGATGCCATAATAAGGTGGATCAGATTACTAACCGGGTCCAGGTTCATGCTCTCGTTTTGAATCAAGTTTTGGACAAGCCCATCTAAGAGTGTACTCACACTAGGCCTGGTTTGCTCGTTCCGTACTGGGGCCGGTTATCCCATTCAGTTCCAGCAAAATGAACCAATCACACGAGGCTCCAAGCGGGCCCGGGCGCGGATAGCTCTCACACTAGAAGCGAAGTGAGCCCGAGTGCAAGCGAATCTGGGTTAACCATGCCTGAGCCCGGATCACAGGGCCTAATGTGGGTACGCCCTAAAACTAATTCCCAATTGAACTACTCAGGTTCTGCTCCCAGAGGCATTCTTTTGTAGCCACCTTTGTAGGCTTGACAAGCATTCAAGCTAATAATGAGACTCACAGCGGTAGTTACACAGAAGGGTGCATTTGTGGGTGGAGCCTAGACTTTTGATGGTTCTGTTTTCATTCTGTCATTGGTCTTATGCCTATATAAGGAACCCTGGAGCTGTTTTTTCTTCCAAACAAATAAGTTCCAAACTCGATATCTTCTGCCGTACATACATAACAAGATCTACATGCAACCTAACATTGTTGTGACCTGAATTAACATTATAAGACTGTCAATCTCTCCAAAACACCCCATAAAAACCAGTAAGCTTTGTCAAAGGTGATGGTTGTTTTGCCTCTAGTAGCTGGTGTTCGGATATATCATTGTTTTTTTCATGCAATTCATTAAAATTCATGCAATGTCATTTCACTATGCTGGTGTCTTTGCTTATTTCCAGCATGCGTGCAGCACTAGTCATGTTTTCATTGCAAAAATGACAATAATTCAGAAAAAAACATGAATTTGATGCTGGTCTATACTGGTTTGTGTTGGTCTGGTGCTGGTTTAGCTGGTCACCCAGTGTGGTCATATTGGCCATCATACCAGCGCCCAAAACGTTCCACATCATTGCTGTCCAAATAAAAACTGGTTTCTAAACAGTAACTTTACAGGCCAAAAACTTTCTTTACTTTCAATGCAAGTTAATGTAAGTAGGTTTTGGATTTTGGTGCATTTCTATTGGTCTATTCATCTTCAAGCCTGTAAAGAATAGCTGTCGTGTTCAGATGATACAGAAAAATGAAAATCCACAAAAATGGGGATGCATGTTTTTGTGTGGACAGTGATGATATGCTGGCTTTGCTGGTGACCAGTCTTAGTCTGGTAAAAAAAAAAACCAAACAAAAAAAACACTTATCCATTTAGCTCAGCCTTCGTTTCCCCCCTAAAGCAGGGGTGTTTAATTAGAACTCAGTAAGGTCCAGTTAGAGGAGATCTCCTCAGGCCAAGGTCCAGACCGTCATCATTTCTAAATTTGTGTTATGTTGCCAGATCTTGTATATTTAAGTTACCAAGTATCAGCATCTTATACCATCAGCAACTACAAGAAAGACTTATTGCACATACCGTTCAGTATATTTCAGTATATTTACTGTTTAAATGCTGAACTGAATAAATTATTTCTAAAGCTCTAAATTAATGTTTTTACTCAATAAAAACATAAACTCCCTTAAAAAAACAGAATTCTTTTGAATAAAAAGTGGATCTTAAAGTGTTTATTTATAGAGAAAGTAAATAAAACGTGGATCTTCTTGTTAACTCAGCTTCACAGATTAACATGTTGGTTGTACAGAGCGGTATTCTCCAAAACTAGACGAGCAGGTTCATTCCAGAACCGTTCCTGTTAAACACTCAGTTCTCTCTGTTCACTTTTCTGTTTTTAGAGCTCGTTATTCTCTCTGACTCGCTTTAGTCTCCGACTGCTGCTCCTCACTTCGTACGCCACACGCCCCAATGTGCACAGATCTGATTGGCTGAGGAGCCTTCGGTGATCTTACAGTGCACGTGATTGGTCTGTGAGTTCACTACACAATAAAGCCCGTATACCGTAAAGACAAGAAAAGCTCCACCTCTTAAAATAATCACAGTCTAAATTAAATCATTCTTAGTAGTTTATTAGTTTTGGTCTGATTGGACAACGTCTGGGTCTGGATCTGGACCGTGGTCCGCCTATTAGTGACTCCTGACCTAAAGCAAACCTGTTACCTTGAGGACTTTGTTGGAAGGAGATTTGGAGAGACAGGTTTGAGATGATTCTGTTTACCTATTCAGCACAAATCACTTGATTTATGTTGAAATCAGACACAATAATTACGAACACCTTCCACAGAGAAACAATAAACCATGTTCTAGAATAAAAGCTAGAAATTAGCTGTGCTTCATGGAAGCAGCGTGTAAAATTGCTTGCGTTTCCAAACTGGAATTCCGACTTCCAGTTAAGTTGCTATACTAGGTTTCTTCATTATCTGCAGCGTTTCGGTTTGGATACTCAGATTCATCAATGGGTTTAATGTACTTGGATAGAATTGCCAGGGAAATCACAAGCTTGGTGGGAAAGCAGGGGATGGGATGGAATTGCAGGAGTCTCCTGGCTAATGTGGAACAGTTGGCAGCCCTGAGGAAGTGTGAATTCACAGGTCTAGGGATCATTCACTGGATAGCAGGATCATAACAGTAGCTCCTATTGGAATTGTTTGCATGCAAGTCATATTTAGTGCTACTTTATACCCGATCCAGACATCACTGTTGAACTCGTTGCACTGAAAATTCATTGGAGCTACGTTTTAAGGAATTGCATGAACATTGCAGGTTCCTACCTTCGTGTCAGCGTTTGTCCGTTAGTAAGGTTTGCTCCTTCCAGGCTGAACCAGCATTCACGGAGCCCCTCAGGCAGCGGGTTCCTTATCGAGAGCTTTGCGCAACTCTGCCGTCCTACTCTGGGCTGCCCGATAATCTGCACAAAAAGACAGTACATGTAAATAACACCATAATTCTATCTTACCACGACTGCAGAGCTTACCGAGAGTCTGTGTGCGTAACTTCTTTACTTCCATGTTTTAACGCTAGCAAGTAGTGGGACTCTACTACAGTATGATACCCAACAAACTTCCTATATACCAGTTTCTTCTTCTTTTCCTGTTCAACCTTAAATAGCTTAAAAACTTAAAAAAATAGAGCCTCAGCCAATAAGGTGTCAGGATTATCACAGGGGGGCTGGAGCCAATCCCAGCATCATCGGGTGAAGGCAGCATACATCATGGACAGTTCACCAGTCCACCGCATGGCCAACACTCACTCATGCACTCACACCTATAGACAATTTAGAGTGACCAATCAACCTAACATGTGTGTGTTTGGACTGTGGGGGGAAACCGGGGTACCCGGAGGAACCCACTCAAGCACGGGGAGAGCATACACACTCCACACAGAACCACCCGGACCGGGAATCCAACCCAGATCATCTTACTGTGAGGAGACAGTACTGACCATTACACCACCATACTAACCACTACACCACCTTACTAACCACTACACCACCATACTGACCACTACACCACCATACTAACCACTACACCACCATACTAACCACTACACCACCATACTGACCACTGCACCACCTTACTAACCACTACACCACTGTACTAACCACTAGACCACCATACTAACCACTACACCACCGTACTAACCACTACACCACCATACTAACCACTACACCACCATACTAACCACTACACCACCATACTAACCACTACACCACCATACTAACCACTACACCACACCGTACTAACCACTACACCACCGTACTAATCACTACACCACCGTACTAACCACTACACCACCATACTAACCACTACACCACACCGTACTAACCACTACACCACCATACTAACCACTACACCACCGTACTAACCACTACACCACCATACTAACCACTACACCACCGTACTAACCACTACACCACCGTACTAACCTCTACACCACCGTACTGACCACTACACCACCGTACTGACCACTACACCACCGTACTGACCACTACACCACCGTACTAACCACTACACCACCATACTGACCACTACACCACCATACTGACCACTACACCACCTTAATGACCACAACACCACCATCCTGACCACTACACCACCTTAATGACCACTACACCACCGTACTAACCACTACACCACCATACTAACCACTACACCACCGTACTAACCACTACACCACCATACTAACCACTACACCACCATACTAACCACTAATCCACCATACTAACCACTACACCACCATACTAACCACTACACCACCATACTAACCACTACACCACACCGTACTAACCACTACACCACCGTACTAATCACTACACCACCGTACTAACCACTACACCACCGTACTAACCACTACACCACCGTACTAACCACTACACCACCATACTAACCACTACACCACACCGTACTAACCACTACACCACCGTACTAATCACTACACCACCGTACTAACCACTACACCACCATACTAACCACTACACCACACCGTACTAACCACTACACCACCATACTAACCACTACACCACCGTACTAACCACTACACCACCATACTAACCACTACACCACCGTACTAACCACTACACCACCGTACTAACCTCTACACCACCGTACTGACCACTACACCACCGTACTAACCACTACACCACCGTACTAACCACTACACCACCATACTAACCACTACACCATCATACTAACCACTACACCACCATACTAACCACTACACCACCGTACTAACCACTACACCACCATACTAACCACTACACCACCGTACTAACCACTACACCACCGTACTAACCACTACACCACCATACTAACCACTACACCACCGTACTAACCATTACACCACCATACTAACCTCTACACCACCATACTAACCACTACACCATCATATTAACCACTACACCACCATACTAACCACTACACCACCGTACTAACCACTACACCACCATACTAACCACTACACCACCATATAAACCACTACACCACTGTACTAACCACTACACCACCATACTAACCACTACACCACCATACTAACCACTACACCACCGTACTAACCACTACACCACCGTACTAACCACTACACCACCATACTAACCATTACACCACCATACTAACCTCTACACCACCATACTAACCACTACACCATCATATTAACCACTACACCACCATACTAACCACTACACCACCGTACTAACCACTACACCACCATACTAACCACTACACCACCATATAAACCACTACACCACTGTACTAACCACTACACCACCGTACTAACCACTACACCACCATACTAACCACTACACCACCGTGCTACATATACATATTTCTAATATATCTGGAGAGGGCTCCACCAATCTAAGCTTCTCTGACTCCTGTAGGATAAGTTCTTCACTGACAGGCTGCTTCACCCCAAGTGTGTGAAGGAGTGGTATCGCAGGTCCTTTCTTCCTGCAGCTGTTAGACTCTACAACCAACACTGCTCACCACTGCAGACCACATATACACAGTGGACTACATACACACACACTTAAACACTTCACACTTACAGAAACAAATACATGTGCAATATTTTTTATTACCTCTGTGCAATTAAGAAGCAACGTGCTATTTTTTGTAAATATAATCTTAAGAGTTCTTGACTTTTTATGATTTATATTGTATATACTGTACTGTTTATTTCTTTTTTGTACCGAGTGCCTGTAACACTGTGAATTTCCCCACTGTGGGACTAATAAAGGATTATCTTTACTTATCTTAAGTACACCAGTTGTTTTTCCAGTCAAAACCTATATGACGTGTGTCCTTCTCAACGAGACATATATGATTTAACATATGGTTACACTTATAGCTATATCCCAGGAGACACCAAGGCCGTTCTCATGTTTTGAGCTAAGGTCTCTAGATTATATCACAGTTGCTTTCAAACATATGTATGGAAAAATGTACTTTTGTTAATGAGAAAATAGTAAAGACAAAGGAGCAATTAACCTCACTTCCTGTGATCTCTTCCTTCTTACATAGCCCCGCCCTCACACGACAGTTTACCACAATACTAACAACACAAAAAGGGCTGAAGGGCTGAAGGGCTGTGGACTGGACTGTGCTTAAATTGCACAGCGGTGAGTTTGTCTTGCTTTGGAGTTTAGAAACAACGGTTGGGCACAATACTGCCACCCACTGCATCTGCTACACATATCCCTTTTGAAATACTGCCCTCGCATCAGCTAATCATTCACAGCTGAACAGAGTTTGGGGTAACCAGGTGGCATGTGGAGTCACGGTGCCTGATTAAGTGCCTTTAAAAGAAGTGACTTGGGTTTGTGTCTTCACTCCGTTGGAACGGTCTGCATTGTGATTGCTTGTCCTTGCCTGACCTGGCTTTTTGGAACATGGATTGGTGGAGGAAAAGGTAATTATTTGCCTTGTTTGGTTCAAATGGTCTTTCTCTTTGGTTGATAGCCAGATAATGAGGTTTCCCTGTTTTGTTTTACAGGCTCATTTTACTTTTTCTGGTGTTGTTACTCTGTGGAAATGCCAGTGGAATTGGAGGTAAGAAAAAGGGAGAAGAGGTGTTTACAGACAGTCGCTGGAGTCTTTTGGAGTTCATTAATTGTTAGTTTTCTGTTTTAGTTTGGGATGGAAGACCTGCTCAGTACTGGCAGAGTTTTGAAATGGAAGCACCTGAGGATCAGACTCTTCTTTCTGTTGTCCAGCAAGACTCCAGTGTTGCTGCAACTGGAGTCCAATCAAGGCCTCAGGTTGCCTCCATGGCTGGATCTACAAGGTCTTCTGGTTATCCTATTTCTGTGAGCCTGAACCCATCTAACAGTGTGCCTATGCTGCAGCAAAGTGCCACAAACCTAGCTGTCCCTGGACTTCAGACTCAGCAAGTTAGTAGACCAGTGTCATCGTCCCAGAGTTTAGTGAGTGGGCCGCTTGCCTTGCAGCAAGGTAACTTTAGAAGTGACTTCCCAGGGTTTTCAAATCAATATACTTCTGTGAGACCGAGTGTTCAAACATTGTCTCCTCAAAGCCTCCCATTTCAGAGTTTAGCTAGAGATTCTTCAGCTTCCCAGCAAAGCAGCTATGGTGTTCAGTCTAACTGGTATGCTTCGCAGACACAGGGTACTCCATCTGCTAGCCAGCCAAGCCAGACTGCCTCTGTGTTTCAGACCCAAACAAACAAGCCCCAAGACTTGGCAAATCAATACACCCCTACATCTGTGGGACAAGGTGACAGCTATGGGGTTCAATCCTCTGGGTTGTATACCTCTTCAGGGGGGCAGGGTGTTCCATTGACCCAGCATGTGTCCCCATCCCTGACTTCAAGTGAGTCTGATCTGGTCTCTCTGACTCCATCTTCTGGTGTCTCTACCATGTATGGTGGCCCCTCTAGCTGGTCAACTTCACAGGGCCAAGGTCCTCAGTCATCCTCCCAGCCTGTCACCCCATACCAGGTGCTGCCATCACAGGATTTGGCAAGTCTGTCTACTCCTGCTCAAACTCAAGCCAGGGCTGACCCTTCAGGACATGCCACATGGTATAAGGTAGATCTTTCCCAATTCAATGCTTGGCAGTCGCCTTCCCAGGGTATAGGGAGTCAGTATAACCAGGTGGCTTCAGGAGACTATGCCTCAGTGTCTCAAAGCCAGAGTACTTCAAGCTCAACTGTATCCTTGGCCCAGAGTGCTCCAAGCTCCACCAGTGCTGGCCAGTTTCCAGCCTTCCAAACCTCCAGTAGGTTTGCTGCCAGTCCCCCAGCCTCTGCATCCCAAAGCCAGAGTACTTCAAGCTCAACTGTATCCTTGGCCCAGAGCGCTCCAAGCTCAACCCTATCATTGGCAGAGAGTGCTGGCCAGTTTCCAGCCTTTCAAACCTCCAGCAGGTTTGCTGCCAGTCCCCCAGCCTCTGCATCCCAAAGCCAGAGTGCTCCAAGCTCAACTGTGTCTTTGGCCCAGAGTGCTGGACAGTTTCCAGCCTTCCAAACCTCCAGTAGGTTTGCTGCCAGTCCCCCAGCCTCTGCATCCCAAAGCCAGAGTGCTCCAAGCTCAACTGTGTCTTTGGCCCAGAGTGCTGGACAGTTTCCAGCCTTCCAAACCTCCAGTAGGTTTGCTGCCAGTCCCCTAGCCTCTGCATCCCAAAGCCAGAGCGCGCCAAGCTCAACCGTATCCTTGGCAGAGAGTGCTGGCCAGTTTCCAGCCTTCCAAACCTCCAGCAGGTTTGCTGCCAGTCCCCCAGCCTCTGCATCCCAGAGCGCTCCAAGCTCAACTGTATCCTTGGCCCAGAGTGCTGGCCAGTTTCCAGCCTTCCAAACCTCCAGTGGGTTTGCCACCAGTCCCCCAGCCTCTGCATCCCAAAGCCAGAGCGCTCCAAGCTCAACTGTATCCTTGGCCCAGAGTGCTGGACAGTTTCCAGCCTTCCAAACCTCCAGTAGGTTTGCTGCCAGTCCCCCAGCCTCTGCCTTCCAAAGCCAGAGTGCTCCAAGCTCAACCATGTCCTTGGCCCAGAGTGCTCCAAGCTCAACCCTATCGTTGGCAGAGAGTGCTGGCCAGTTTCCAGCCTTTCAAACCTCCAGCAGGTTTGCCGCCAGTCCCCCAGCCTCTGCATCCCAAAGCCAGAGTGCTCCAAGCTCAACCATGTCCTTGGCCCAGAGCGCTCCAAGCTCAACTGTAGCCTTGGCCCAGAGTGCTAGCCAGTTTCCAGCCTTCCAAACCTCCAGTAGGTTTGCTGCCAGTCCCCCAGCCTCTGCATCCCAAAGCCAGAGTGCTCCAAGCTCAACCATGTCCTTGGCCCAGAGCGCTCCAAGCTCAACTGTAGCCTTGGCCCAGAGTGCTAGCCAGTTTCCAGCCTTCCAAACCTCCAGCAGGTTTGCTGCCAGTCCCCTAGCCTCTGCATCCCAGAGCGCTCCAAGCTCAACTGTATCCTTGGCCCAGAGTGCTGGACAGTTTCCAGCCTTCCAAACCCCCAGTGGGTTTGCCACCAGTCCCCCAGCCTCTGCATCCCAAAGCCAGGGCGCTCCAAGCTCAACTGTATCCTTGGCCCAGAGTGCTGGACAGTTTCCAGCCTTCCAAACCTCCAGTAGGTTTGCTGCCAGTCCCCCAGCCTCTGCATCCCAGAGCGCTCCAAGCTCAACCCTATCATTGGCAGAGAGTGCTGGCCAGTTTCCAGCCCTCCAAACCTCCAGCAGGTTTGCTGCCAGTCCCCCAGCCTCTGCCTTCCAGAGCGCTCCAAGCTCAACTGTATCCTTGGCCCAGAGTGCTGGCCAGTTTCCAGCCTTTCAAACCTCCAGCAGGTTTGCCGCCAGTCCCCCAGCCTCTGCATCCCAAAGCCAGAGCGCTCCAAGCTCAACTGTAGCCTTGGCCCAGAGTGCTAGCCAGTTTCCAGCCTTCCAAACCTCCAGCAGGTTTGCTGCCAGTCCCCTAGCCTCTGCATCCCAGAGTGCTCCAAGCTCAACTGTATCCTTGGCCCAGAGTGCTGGCCAGTTTCCAGCCTTTCAAACCTCCAGCAGGTTTGCCGCCAGTCCCCCAGCCTCTGCATCCCAAAGCCAGAGCGCTCCAAGCTCAACTGTAGCCTTGGCCCAGAGTGCTAGCCAGTTTCCAGCCTTCCAAACCTCCAGCAGGTTTGCTGCCAGTCCCCTAGCCTCTGCATCCCAGAGCGCTCCAAGCTCAACTGTATCCTTGGCCCAGAGTGCTGGCCAGTTTCCAGCCTTCCAAACCCCCAGTGGGTTTGCCACCAGTCCCCCAGCCTCTGCATCCCAAAGCCAGAGCGCTCCAAGCTCAACCGTATCCTTGGCCCAGAGTGCTGGCCAGTTTCCAGCCTTCCAAACCTCCAGCAGGTTTGCTGCCAGTCCCCCAGCCTCTGCCTTCCAAAGCCAGAGCGCTCCAAGCTCAACCATGTCCTTGGCCCAGAGTGCTCCAAGCTCAACCCCATCATTGGCAGAGAGTGCTGGCCAGTTTCCAGCCTTTCAAACCTCCAGCAGGTTTGCTGCCAGTCCCCCAGCCTCTGCATCCCAAAGCCAGAGTGCTCCAAGCTCAACTGTATCCTTGGCCCAGAGTTCTAGCCAGTTTCCAGCCTTCCGTACCTCCAGCAGGTTTGCTGCCAGTCCCCTAGCCTCTGCATCCCAGAGCGCTCCAAGCTCAACCGTATTGTTGGCAGAGAGTGCTAGCCAGTTTCCAGCTTTCCAAACCTCCAGCAGGTTTGCTGCCAGTCCCCCAGCCTCTGCCTTCCAAAGCCAGAGCGCTCCAAGCTCAACCATATCCTTGGCCCAGAGTGGCGTCCAATCTCCAGGCCTCCAAACCTCCAGTGGGGTTGCGTCCAGTCCCCCAATCTCTGTGTTTCAGCCGTTCCAGAGGGACCAAACCTTAGTGACTTGGAGAACCCCATCTGTGTCTTTGTCCCCTGGCCAAACTTCCCCTGGACAGACTGCCTCTGTAGCCACAAGCCAACAGTTCCCTGGTAGTGCGTTCCTGCCACAAGGCATGGGCTCCAATGCTCCACTGCAGTCTCAAGCTCCAAGTCCCTGGCAGTTGTCTGGCAACTACCCTGTGCTTCAGAATGGTGCACCCCTGGGAGGACCCTTTGATCAGTACAGCTCAGAAAGTAATGTCCCAGCCTCCTCTTCTGCTCAAGATGCCCCAGGCAACTTTGGCCTTTCAGCCCAATCTTTCCAAATCCAGAGCGGCCAGGCATTAGGGAGCTTTGGCCAACAGGACTCTGCTGTGATCTCCCCTCCAAACCAGGCAACCTTCCAACAGGCATCATCTAGTGGCTCCACAGCTGCTGTTTCACCAAGCTTTTTCAGTGCTGCAGAAAGGTCAGGTTCAAGAAGCTACAGCTTTACTCAGAACCTGAATGAGGCTCGTGTCCAGAGACCTGCCTCTCGGGGCTCCTCTGACTCATTCGTCTCAGTCAAGCACTAAGTTTTTCTATTGCCATGTTTGTGAAACTTGATGTGGCATGTGTTTAAAAGGTGACTCTGTCTTGTAAATGCAATAAAGCTTCAAAACTATTTTGTGTCTGTGCTTCATGGCTTAAAAGTGACTCTTGCATATGTAGGTGTGCTCTTTAAAATCGTAATGAGTTGGCTTGACTACCCAAATTTTTGTGTATTTACATATTTGGTGACTTAAAGCTATGGTTTGGGCTATCAATATCAGATTGCAGGCAACTTTGACCAATTCTATGGGTTTTGTCACCCACTCTTGTCTAAGAATACCTAAAGTACACATGGTTATTTGATGTAGCTGGTGGTCAAAAACCATTATTGGCATTGCAAGAACGGAATCATGATCCACTTGACCATTAGAGGGGCTAAACTAGACAACTTTATAAGGGTGTTTATGATTCTTCTCCTGTGATGCCTGGTTCACCCTACATAACAGTTGTTGGGTCTCTGCCGTTCACACTACATGACTAGTTGTGCTGTAATCAAGTCTTTCGGTTGCTGTGGATTTCACACTACATGGTCATGAATTACATGGCTTTCACTCTGGGGAACTGCCCACTCATCTGGCTGCTGTCTAAAAACTAGTCACTAGAAAACACAAACTAGCAATACCACAGGATGTCAACAAACCAGCGATACAAGTTACTGCACTGATCTGAAAGAAAAAGTTATGATAAAGAAACGGGGCCAACAGGGACTGTCTGTTCTGCAGAGAGAGTTGGAGGTAAATACTTAATCAATGAAAACATACACAGCTGCCAAGAGATTGTGTGAACGGTGGTGCGGTTCTCTTTCTAATTGATCCCATTGGCTGTAGCTAGATGTTGCTGTTGACTCAGTTGCTAACTGGCCTAGATATTTTCTGGGCGTCTGCGAATAGTCTGTGACCACTCATCTTTCAGCAGTTCACAGTTCAGGATTGAGCGAGTGCCAAGAGGTCGCTGATTTGCCTCCAAGGTTTTTGTCGGTGATCTACAAAAAACAGGGACAGGCTAACATCATGTAGTGTGATCTAGGCCTGAGGTTATCATTGTAAGCTGTTGCTATGGTTGTGTGTCATACTAGCATTACTTTAAGTGGACACTTTAATGGCCAGTACGTTTAGAAATATGCTCAGCAATAGTGAACATGGTAAGAGGTTCTCACAGCAGTCGTTTCTAGGCAATTCGATTATAGCATGTAAATAAAGAGAACACAGATGGCAAGTGAAACTGGGGAAGATATGCAAATACATACTAGCTAATCTCTCTGGCTGACTAAACTACAGCTCAGTATGTTTATTCCACTGTTTAAATGTACAAAATCATCTAGCAAAGACTTAGCTTGAAATGCAAATCTTTCATTAATGTGATTTATAGCTTGTTTTTTTTTCAACAGATCTCAGTTCAGTACGTTTAAAAAGGACTACACAAATATACCATCCTAATTCTCTCGTACTATGTCTGCGGTGCTTGCCAAGAGTCTGTGTGTGGCCGTGACTCCTTTACTTCCATGTCTTAATGCTAGCAAACAGTGGGATGCTACAGCATGTACACAAAATTCCAGTACAACAGACTCCCTACATGCCAGTTTCTTCTTTTCCCATTCACCTGAAACAGTGCTGCAGTTAGATCCAGAGAGCCAGAGCTGAGGAGCAAGTTTTTGTTAAGCAACGAGCCATTAAATTAAAGATTCAAAGCACTGTTAGCCGCTAATAAATAAAAGCCACACTCCGTATGGTCACCTGAATGTTGATCACAGGGTCTTGCAGGGTGACGGTGTGTTTCGCCATCATCATGGCCGTGTTTTCCACATCCATGAGCAGCGCGCTGACCAGAAGCTGGCTGCTAGTGCGCAGCAGTGGGGAGTAGCTGGTGTACAGATGCTTCATCGGAACCTTTAGCACTACCAACACACAAGAGCACCTACCGTCAGTCTGCAGTGTGATACAAATTAGCACTCTTTTGAGATTTGATCGTAGTTCTGATCAAGTCCTCTAGAAAATGCTAAACAGTATACATGCAGAAAGCCACTACAGGGAGGTCTTGCAGGTACAATTGTAAAAAACCTAGTTCCAATAGAAATGACTCACTGTATGTTTTTAATGCAATGTTTACATCATGGCATCCCACCAGCGAATGACACCTTGTTATGGAATTTAGCTTTTTTAACCAATAAAAATAGCATTTCCTGGGTCCACTGGTGGGAACTGAGCTGTCCTAGTTCCTGTAGGCTGTTTACCCAACTAGCGGTTAGTGGTAGTTGAGTGTGGGCTAATTCAATGTTTACTACTTTAAAAAAACGACAAGAACGTCGCAATCTTCAACCCTTCACTCTAAAAAACATTTAGACCAAGTACTGTTAAAGATAGGCTTCAGGTTCAGTAGCTTTTGGTTGTGCACAAGACTGGAGTTGGCTTAAATGCAGGTTGGAAATGACCTCCTGCCTCAAGTGGAGGAGGTTAAGTATCTTGGGTTCTTGTTCATGAGTGAGGGAAGGAAGGATGGAGCAGGAGGTTGACGGGTGGATTGGCGGTCTCTGTAGCGGTCTGTCCTGGTGAAGAGAGAGCTGAGCCAAAAGACAAAGCTCTCGATTTACTGGTCAACCTACGTTCCTACTCTCACCTAGATGGTCACGAGCTCTGGGTAGTGACAGAAAGAACGAGACCCGGATACAAGCTGCTGAAATGAGTGAGTTTTCTCCGTGTGGTGTCGGGTCTCACCCTTAGAGACAGAGTAAGAAGCTCAATTAGGAACCAGCTGAGGTGGTTCGGGCATCTAGTTAGGATGCCTCATGAACGCCTCCCTGCGGAGGTGTTCCGGACATGTCCAATCGGGAGGAGACTCCAGGGAAGACCTAGGGCACTCTGGAGGGATTATATCTTTCGGCTGGCCTGGGAATGCATCGGTATCCCCCCCGAAGGAGCTAGAGGAGGTGGCTGGGTAGAGGGAAGTCTGGGTTTCTCTGCTTAGACTGCTACCCCCGCGACCCGGATCCCCGGAAAAGAGGTAGATAATGGATGGATGGCGGTAGTTTTTAGCATATGTGGTGTGTTGTGTTGGTATGAGTGGATCAGACACAGCAGTGCTGCTGGAGTGTGTAAACACTGTGTCCACTCACTGTCCACTCTATTAGACACTCCTACTACTTGCTGGTCCACCTTGTAGATGTAAAGTCAGAGACAGTAGCTCATCTGCTGCTGCACAGTTTGTGTTCTCTAGTCCTTCATCAGTGGACACAGGACGCCGTCCACAGGACACTGCTGTCTGGATGGTTTTGGTTGGTGGGTTGTTGGACGATTCCAGCAGTCCGGCAGTGACACTGAGGTGTTTAAACACTGCTGTGTCTGATCAACTCACACCAGCACAACATACACCAGCACAGTCTGTAAGTGTAGCTCCTATATGGTCAGTGGAGCTGATACAGTGGACAGTGTGTGTAGATAGAAGGACGTGGCTTTATATAAATATATATATATATATATATATATATATATATATATATATATATATATATATATATATATATATATATACACACATAGTTGGTTGATTGTAAAGACTCAGATTTCAGGATCTCCATGTCTATAAAAAAAATAAAATAAAATAAAATAAAATAAAATATATATATATATAATTTCACATCAAACCACTGTAAACGACTTTGTTTTCACCTGCGGAATTAAAATAACTGCATTTAATGTCCTGCAGTAATGACACCCCCCCCCCCCCACCCCCCCCCCCCACACACACAATAAAGTACAGCTACTGACCTTTGCCGGGGCTCAGAAGGTGTAGTCTGCAGTATGACTGAGAGCAGCTGTCGCCCATGAGGCCATTGTGATGCACCCCTCTAGAGCTGATCTGAAGTTCAATCTGCTTCTCAGCCCTGCTTTTATTAGTGACGAGGATATTCAGCACAAAGTCTGAGCCTTTCATAACATCTCCAGGGTCTTCAAAGCTCAGATCGAAATCCTGACAGACCTGAGCGTTTCTATAGGACTCACGCTCTTCTGAAGAGCCTTAAAGGACAAAACAGTGAGACGCAGAAGCAAAAGAAGCGAGTCTTAATAAAAACAAGTCTGATCTGGTTTCTCTTGCTGGCAGGATTAGTTTTACATAACGTCGCTGTCCAATGAAAAAACTGCAACTTTACAGGAGAGACCAAAAACATACTTTACTTTCAATGTAAGTCAATAGATCCAGAATTTTTTCCAAGCTATTTTGGAGCATTTCTATTGGTCCACTCGTCATGAAATTTTTCATTGGACAGCGACGATAAGCATGTGTTACTAATGTACAAAGGCATCAAATGCTTCTTTAACTGGACACTCTGATTAACATGAAAACAACTGGAGCTCACTCGAGTTACACAGGGTACAGATTCTCCACAAGGGGGCGCTGCTAGCAGTCAAATAGCAAGAAAACTGACTACCCAGTTAGAAACACACTATTTGAATTCATTGAATGACCAACATGAAAACATGACATCAGCTGTATTGCAGTGGCCTCTAAAGTAGGGCAGCATATGGACAGAATATGTGATGGTCAAAAAAGCTGTTGTATATTACAACAACAAAAGAGATAAATTACTTAAATAATTATTAAAATAATAACTATTAGTCAGTTGTTGTTTTTGTTGCTGTGTAAACAAAAATCAAAAAAACAATTTGAACCAAATACTGACAACCCCACCCCCACAAAAGTACAGTTCACTCACTTCTCATGTGAAGCGTTAAAGGCAGCGCCCCCTTGTGGAGCATATGTAACTCGAGTGTAACTTGATGAATGGACCAATTAGAAGTGCTCTTGGGTAAAAATTCTGGTTTATTTATCATAAAACTTTCACAGCATATAAAGAGCAGCTGTCGTGTTCAAATGATATAGAAAAATGGAAATGGACAAAAATGGAGATGCATGTATTTCATTGGACAGCAATGAATATGAATATTTCATATGATTTTGGAGGTTTATTGAACTATAATGCATTAAGATTGCTTCTGTGATGGGCTTTTTATTCTTTCTATATATGTCTTTTATTTCTTTTATTTTTATTCTGTTTTTTATTGTAATCCATGTCTTATCAATTTGTAAATGATTTTACAAATGTACTTTTTCTTGCTCTTTTTCCTATTTTAATATACCGTTGCTGTCAGTGTTAACATATTTTGGAGCATTTGTATTGGTCCGTTCATCATGAAACTTTCACAGGATATAAAACGCAGCTTTCGTGTTCAAAGAATACAGAGATGCGTGTTTTTCATTGGACAGTGACGAAAATCCACTTTTATCTACTGTTTTAATTTTTACTATAATTTTTATGATTAAAACTATATTTACAATTTTTTATATTTACAATTTAAATGTATGAAGAGTGTTACATTAATTATTATCATTGTTATACTTGATTTTTACTAATATATTTAATGAAACATCGAAATAAAGAATATTTTTACAGATGTTTTTGCTCATGTTTACCAGAATTTACTTATATTTAGGCATGCAGTCTATGTAATTCACAAACAGAGAGGAAAGTCATGATGTTTTAAGCATTTTCTCAGGTGAGTAGTTCAAGATATGGTCATTTCCAAGTGTTGGTTTACTTAAATGGTTAAATAGTTTCCCATCCTCCACATAAGAGAACAGGGTTCTAACCTGGCTTGGCAAAACTTTGGACTTCTAATGCTATGCAAGTCTCAATGGTATAGCAAGTAATTTGGCCTTAGTGGTATGTTTGGTGGAGACTTATATTGTGATGATGATTTCTCATGCAGCCATGATCTAGAGTAGGATTTCTTGGTTTAAAGACTTCAATATGCTCCATTTAATGCTATAACTAGAGGTGATTTGAGGATATAGTGACTGGAGAAGGTGAAGTAGATGGAACTTACCCTCAGCGTATTTATACAGATGTGTGATGTCCTCCCTCACGTCGGACCCGATGCTCTTTGTGCTAATCTTTTGGCCTACTTGGTCTTTATTTACCACGTCCTGGAAGCTGCCGTTTCTCTTTTGTAACTTGGTGACGATATCAGCGTTAACCTCAGCGTACACAAACGCAGCGTCGTACTTACAGGTGAGGTCACCTTCCTTTATGGCTTTCACAGGGACAGGACCACAACGCATCACACCTGTTTAGAGGCCAGATGTAGACAGAAATGAACATTTCAAAGTATAAGATCGAGGTGCTGGTTGAAAAGTAACTCTTCTTAAATGTTTGTGAATTGAGTCTTGTTTAAATCTCTTGTGAATGAAACAAACTTCTTTGGTTTATCTAGTTCCTTACATCATTCATTATTGATGCTAAAAACATAGCCTATCATATCTATCTAAGCTCAAAGCCAGAAACAAACAAAGTCTATCTTAGCTTAAAGCTAATACATAGCATATCTTAGCTCAAGGCTAAAACAGACATAAACTATATTAGCTCAAAGTTAAAACATCGCATATCTAAGCTCAAAGCTAAAAACAAACATTGCATGCCTTAGCTCAAATCTAAAACAGCATATTTTAGCTTGAAGCCAAAAACAGCTAGAGCTACTGTCTGTAGATAAAACTGTTTGTAGATAGAGCTGTTTGTAGATAGAGCTGTTTGTAGATAGAGCTGTCTGTAGAAAGAACTGTTTGTAGATAGAGCTGTCTGTAGATAGAACTGTTTGTAGATAGAGCTGTCTGTAGATATAACTGTTTGTAGATAGAGCTGTCTGTAGATAGAACTGTTTGTAGATAGAGCTGTCTGTAGAAAGAACTGTTTGTAGATAGAGCTGTCTGTAGATAGAACTGTTTGTAGATAGAGCTGTCTGTAGATAGAACTGTTTGTAGATAGAGCTGTCTGTAGAAAGAACTGTTTGTAGATAGAGCTGTCTGTAAAGGAGTTGATAGCCAGAGCTACTGTCTGTAGATAGAACTGTCTGTCGATAGAACTGTTTGTAGATAGAACTGTTTGTAGATAGAGCTGTCTGTAGATAGAACTGTCTGTAGATAGAGCTCTTTGTAGAAAGAACTGTTTGTAGATAGAGCTGTCTGTAGAAATAACTGTTTGTAGACAGAGCTGTCTGTAGAAAGAACTGTTTGTAGATAGAGTTGTCTGTAAAGGAGCTTATGCCAGAGCTACTGTCTGTAGATAGAACTGTTTGTAGATAGAGCTGTCTGTAGAAAGAACTGTTTGTAAATAGAGCTGTCTGTAGAAAGAACTGTTTGTAAATAGAGCTGTCTGTAGAAAGAACTGTTTGTAGATAGAGCTGTCTGTAAAGGAGCTTATGCCAGAGCTACTGTCTGTAGATAGAACTGTTTGTAGATAGAGCTGTCTGTAGATAGAACTGTTTGTAGATAGAGCTGTCTGTAGATAGAACTGTTTGTAGATAGAGCTGTCTGTAGAAAGAACTGTTTGTAGATAGAGCTGTTTGTAGATAGAACTGTTTGTAGATAGAGCTGTTTGTAGAAAGAACTGTTTGTAGATAGAGCTGTTTGTAGATAGAACTGTTTGTAGATACAGCTGTTTGTAGAAAGAACTGTTTGTAGATAGAGCTGTCTGTAAATGAGCTTATGCCAGAGCTACTGTCTGCAGATAGAACTGTGTGGATAGAGCTGTCTGTAGAAAGAACTGTTTGTGGATAGAGCTGTCTGTAGATATAACTGTTTGTGGATAGAGCTGTCTGTAGATGGAACTGTTTGTAGATAGAGCTGTCTGTAGATAAAACAGTTTCTAGATAAAGCTGTCTGTAAAGGATTTCACAGTCAGAGCTACTGTCTGCAGATAGAACTGTGTGGATAGAGCTGCCTGCAGATAGAACTGTTTGTGGATAGAGCTGTCTGTAGATATAACTGTTTGTGGATAGAGCTGTCTGTAGATGGAACTGTTTGTAGATAGAGCTGTCTGTAGATAAAACAGTTTGTAGATAGAGCTGTCTGTAGATGGAACTGTTTGTAGATAGAGCTGTCTGTAGATAAAACTGTTTGTAGATAGAGCTGTCTGTAAAGGATTTCACAGTCAGAGCTACTGTCTGTAGATAGAACTGTTTGTGGATAGAGCTGTCTGTAGATGGAACTGTTTGTAGATAGAGCTGTCTGTAAAGGATTTCACAGTCAGAGCTACTGTCTGTAGATGAAACTGTTTGTAGATAGAGCTGTCTGTAAAGGATTTCACAGTCAGAGCTACTGTCTGTAGATAGAACTGTTTGTGGATAGAGCTGTCTGTAAAGGATTTCACAGTCAGAGCTACTGTCTGTAGATAGAACTGTTTGTGGATAGAGCTGTCTGTAGATGGAACTGTTTGTAGATAGAGCTGTCTGTAGATAAAACAGTTTCTAGGTAAAGCTGTCTATAAAGGAGCTCACAGTCAGAGCTACTGTCTGTAGATAGAACTGTTTGTGGATAGAGCTGTTTGTAGAAGAGCTGACAGCCAGAACTGCTGTCTGTAGATAGAACTGTTTGTAGATAGAGCTGTCTGTAGATAGAACTGTTTGTAGATAGAGCTGTCTGTAGATAGAACTGTTTGTAGATAGAGCTGTCTGTAGATAGAACTGTTTGTAGATAGAGCTGTCTGTAAAGGATTTCACAGCCAGAGTTGCTGTCTGTAGATAAAACTGCAGGCCAAGCCCCAAACATCTGACAACACTAGAAACCTAGAACACTTAAAATGTGAATACCAGTATGTGAACCATCAAGGTGGGCAGGTTTTGGTGTGTGTATGTAGCCCTAACAGGTTTATACGTTCACCTCATTTTAAACTAATACCTTCACTTTTTTCTTGAGGTGTTGGGTCACTTGCTTGCCAGCCATCATATCCAGGTTTGAGGTCAGGCCGTTTCATCCAACTTTCCAGCCAGCAATGAAAGTTCCTAGTGGGACAATCATTTAGCAGTAAGTACTTCATGCTGTCATACACCACTGTGAAAAAGTCTGACGTACCTAAGCTGGTGGTATAAAAGCCTTTATCTTCTCAGTAAGTGTATTTTCACCAATAAGAACACCAGATATCATTAGAACAGATGCATATAATCATAAATACTCACCACAAGGACTCCTTCTTTGAGAGACCATGCTCTGTAACAAACCATTCAATCTTTAGATTCCCGTTGGTGTCGTGAGCTGACTGGAAATTGGTGATCACCCGACAGGGAATCCCAAGAGCTCGGGCAACTAAGAAGAAGTCATTGAAAGCATGATGTTAGTTACCCTATGGACTGCTCTGCTGTGGGTCCATCATTAAACATCATGTTTTATGATCTTTTCTTCAGAGCTGCTGTTAGAACACTGTCAGTCTAACAGTGTTGCATGCTCAGTAATGATGAGAGATGTACTGAGTCATACTAAAGAGGTTGTGAAATTCTGAGGTTTTGGGCAAACAGTGTCTGGTTGAAGGAGATAAGGAAATGGGAACTATCTGAGCAGCATTTCAGAAATATTTCATTGAAACACCTTATATGGAGAGTTGGTGCAGAATGTTAACAGCTTCCTGTGCAGTCTTTAAAGAATCATCGCCTCAGTTGTTTTTTATTCTGAAATTTGAATGAAATTTGCATTTATTTTGACTAAATTTCAAAATAGAAATCATTTTTTGTTCATTACACGGTGTATTGACCTATTTGTCTACTGCTGTCACATAATACCTGTATAGACGACTACTGATCAGATATTACGTTCATAGACTAATGCTGATTGATAATTACCTCTATAGATTGTCTAGAATATTAACTATAGACAACTCCTGATTGGGTATTACTGGTATAGACAACTCCTGACCAGCTATGACTGGTGTAGACAACTCCTGATTGGCTATTACTGATATAGACAACTTCTGATTCTGTGTTACTGACATTGACAACTCCTGACTAGCAATTACTGGTATAGATAACTACTGATTGGGTATTGCTGACCTAGACAACTTCTGATTGGATATTACTGGTAAAGACAACTTCTGATTGAGTGCTACTGGTATAGTCAACTCCTGACTAGCTATTACTGGTATAGACAACTCCTGATTGGGCATTACGGCTAATGACAACTTCTGTTTGGGTACTACTGGTATAGACAACTCCTGATTGGGTATTACTGGTATAGACAACTCATGATTGGGTATGGCTGATATAGACGACTTCTGATTCTGTGTTACTGACACAGATAACTCCTGATCAGGTGTCATTGGTATAGTCAACTCCTAACCAGCTATTACTGGTATAGACAACTCCTGATTGGGCATTACGGCTAATGACAACTTCTGTTTGGGTACTACTGGTTTGAGTGGATATTACTGGTGTAGACAACTCTGTATTGGATATTACTGGTAAATACAACTTCTGATTGGATATTACTGGTCAAGACAAATTCTGATTGAGTGCTACTGGTATAGTCAACTTCTGACTAGCTATTACTGGTATAGACAACTTCTGTTTGGGCATTACGGCTAATGACAACTTCTGTTTGGGTACTACTGGTTTGAGTGGATATTACTGGTATAGACAACTCCTGATTGGGTATTACTGGTATAGACAACTCCTGATTGGGTATGGCTGATATAGATGATGTCTGATTCTGTGTTACTGACACAGATAACTCCTGATCAGGTGTCATTGGTATAGTCAACTCCTGACCAGCTATTACTGGTATAGACAACTCCTGATTGGGCTAATGACAACTTCTGTTTGGGTACTACTGGTTTGAGTGGATATTACTGGTATAGACAACTCATGATTGGGTATTACTGGTACAGAAAACTCTGTATTGGATAATGCTGGTATAGACAACATCTGATTGGGTATTACTGATAAAGATAACTCCTGATCGGGTATTACTGGTGTAGACAACTACTCAATAAGGGTTACTGCTATAGACAACTTCTTAATTGGATATCGAGTGTTACCTGTGCAGCCCACTGCTGCGAAGACCCAACACTGGCCAAACTTTACTGGTTTACATTTGCAGTCGTACCACTGGCGTAGGATTTCCACACTGCCTGTCCATTTCATGGGTTCAACACCACCTTGGAAATCTTCACCCCATCTACCCCAAAGAACTCCACTGTCATCGTTTGAATTGATCTGACACATGAGAAGAATTTGACATAAAAACTGTAATCAGGAACCAGCCAAAGCCACAAAAACCTGAAGAACCTAAAGTAGCTGAATGACCTGTAAACTGTCAAACCAGTAAGAATGACCAATTATAGTCCAAATGACCATTTGTCTTGTACAGCACTTACCATGGCACTCAACACTCTGGTCACATAGATGGGGTCATTTCTCTGACAACAGTCCTTATCTGGGTCATCGTTGTACTCAAGGCTTTGATTCAGAATCTTCAGGGAGGCCTTCAGGATACCTGATTCGAACTATATATACAGTAAGCACCATTAATATTGGCACACTTTGCAAAAAGATGTGTGAAAAATATTATTGTGGTTATTTAGATCAGGTTAACTTTGAAAATCTGAAAGAAATCTGCCATTTATTTAAAGTACATTTAGTATACAAACACAAAAAAGCAAGTCCATGATGCCATGTATCATACCAAGGTTCTCAAACATCACAGATGCTCCACCATATACTAATTCTACCTTGAGTTTGTTTTTGGGTTTTTTTGTCTCATCTGATCAACATTCTGACCACAGTTAGTTACAGTTAACTCCAGTAGCAGCTTGAGACTCCAAGTGCTTCAGTTTGTGGCACAAATTCCAAATAGCTTTTTGGTATAAAGGGGCCTCATAACTGTAGCTGGTGAGACAACAAGGCTTCTGCAAATCTTCAGTTATGATGGTTGGAGATGGTTAGACATTTCTTCTATAACCATCCTCCGAAGTGTTTGTCTTGTTTAAGCAGATTCACTACAGCTCTGGTTGTTTGAACACTCCTGTTAGTTGAGTCAATTTGACTTTAAAAGTTTTAAACAGGTTTTAAGTTAAAATACTTTAAATAATTTATATTATAAACAATATTTTGTCTTTTTTCAGAGAAGAAAATGTCTAATAATTCAATGTTTACACTGAAGTTTTCAGACTTAGGCCCAGATTATGGTGTATTTGAGAGTTTTTTCAAAGTTACAGTTGCTATGCTGGGAAATGTCCTTCTGGGTGAACCAGTTCTTCAGTTAGCATCTTCAGTTAGTTAAGAACACTAGAGAAAGGAGCTTACTGATTGGTGGGTGAAGCAGTAAAACAGTGATTTTGAGACATTCAGAGGGTCCAAGAGTCCAGTGATTGGGGGGCCCGATCCCCCAGACCAACCTGTATTTAATACATTACTATTTCTTACAGCTGAACATAACAGGAGGGTTAAAATCTCAGGATAATCTCAGGATAATAAAGCTCACCGCTCTGGTTAATTAACTTTATGTCACTTTTGTGTTGCTATGTGGTTGTAAAGGTGTTGCAAGGCAGTTGCTAACATGTTGCTAGAAGTGGTGGCGGAGATGTGCTAAATAGCTGCTAAGGTGTTGTTATGTGGTGTTGCAAGTCAGTTGCTAATATATTTGTTAGGCAGTCGCCTCGGTGAAACGAGTAGTTGCTAGATTGTTGCTAGATGATTGCTAAGGTGTTACTAGATGGCTGCTAAAGCGTTTCTAGTTGAAGTCTCTACTTTGTTGCTAGGCAGTTTCCAAGGTGTACCGGGTGGTTGGAATGGTGTTGGTTAGGTGGTTGATCTGTTATATGGGTTGGTTGCTAAGGTGTTGCTATATGGATGCTACGGTGTTGCTAGGTGGTTGCTGTGGTATAAGGGTTGGTTGTGTGTGTGTAGCTACTGCTGGTGAACTGCTGCTACAGAGGTTAGTGGACAGTCGGCTGTGTGTGTGTGTGTAGCTACTGCTGGTGTACTGCTGCTACAGAGGTTAGTGGACAGTCGGCTGTGTGTGTGTGTGTGTAGCTACTGCTGGTGTACTGCTGCTACAGAGGTTAGTGGACAGTCGGCTGTGTGTGTAGCTACTGCTGGTGAACTGTATGTAAACATACCTGGCCAAAATTCCACGGCAATGAGCCGATCCTGTTAGAGCTACCATAAAAGATAAGGCCGTCTTGAGACATCACATACTCCTCTCTCTCCTCCTTCTTCTCCATGTACACACTGTCACCTGTTACAAACAGTCACAAAGTATTTGGACAAGTTTTCCATAGATTCTACAGAGGCTACAGTCGGCTGTGTGTGTGTAGCTACTGCTGGTGAACTGCAGCTACAGAGGTTAGTGGACAGTCGGCTGTGTGTGTAGCTACTGCTGGTGAACTGCAGCTACAGAGGTTAGTGGACAGTCGGCTGTGTGTGTGTGTGTAGCTACTGCTGGTGAACTGCAGCTACAGAGGTTAGTGGACAGTCGGCTGTGTGTGTGTGTGTAGCTACTGCTGGTGAACTGCTGCTACAGAGGTTAGTGGACAGTCGGCTGTGTGTGTGTGTGTGTAGCTACTGCTGGTGAACTGCTGCTACAGAGGTTAGTGGACAGTCAGCTGTGTGTGTGTGTGTGTGTGTGTGTAGCTACTGCTGGTGAACTGCAGCTACAGAGGTTAGTGGACAGTCGGCTGTGTGTGTGTGTGTAGCTACTGCTGGTGAACTGCTGCTACAGAGGTTAGTGGACAGTCGGCTGTGTGTGTGTGTGTAGCTACTGCTGGTGAACTGCTGCTACAGAGGTTAGTGGACAGTCGGCTGTGTGTGTGTGTGTGTAGCTACTGCTGGTGAACTGCTGCTACAGAGGTTAGTGGACAGTCAGCTGTGTGTGTGTGTGTGTAGCTACTGCTGGTGAACTGCTGCTACAGAGGTTAGTGGACAGTCGGCTGTGTGTGTGTGTGTAGCTACTGCTGGTGAACTGCTGCTACAGAGGTTAGTGGACAGTCGGCTGTGTGTGTGTGTGTGTAGCTACTGCTGGTGAACTGCAGCTACAGAGGTTAGTGGACAGTCGGCTGTGTGTGTGTGTAGCTACTGCTGGTGAACTGCTGCTACAGAGGTTAGTGGACAGTCGGCTGTGTGTGTGTGTGTGTGTAGCTACTGCTGGTGAACTGCAGCTACAGAGGTTAGTGGACAGTCGGCTGTGTGTGTGTGTAGCTACTGCTGGTGAACTGCTGCTACAGAGGTTAGTGGACAGTCGGCTGTGTGTGTGTGTGTAGCTACTGCTGGTGAACTGCTGCTACAGAGGTTAGTGGACAGTCGGCTGTGTGTGTGTGTGTGTAGCTACTGCTGGTGAACTGCAGCTACAGAGGTTAGTGGACAGTCGGCTGTGTGTGTGTGTGTGTAGCTACTGCTGGTGAACTGCTGCTACAAAGGTTAGTGGACAGTCGGCTGTGTGTGTGTGTGTAGCTACTGCTGGTGAACTGCTGCTACAGAGGTTAGTGGACAGTCGGCTGTGTGTGTGTGTGTGTGTAGCTACTGCTGGTGAACTGCAGCTACAGAGGTTAGTGGACAGTCGGCTGTGTGTGTGTGTGTGTGTGTGTGTGTGTGTAGCTACTGCTGGTGAACTGCAGCTACAGAGGTTAGTGGACAGTCGGCTGTGTGTGTGTGTGTGTGTGTGTGTGTGTGTAGCTACTGCTGGTGAACTGCTGCTACAGAGGTTAGTGGACAGTATATCTTGAGTGTTACGTTCATTGCAGGTTTTTTTGTTTTACATTAACAACCTACCGGGACACCAGGGGTTAAACAGCAGCACAAATACACCCAAATGAGTCGTGCGGTTCTGCAACACAGCATCAATTACAAACACAGTTTATAGAAGAGCATAGAGTTAAAAAGTGGGGAGATAAAAACAGTAATTATTAATATCAGTTAATATTCCAGCTGTGAAGATAAAACATGAGCAGATATATTTTTAATATCTTGACCATACAGAGGGCTCAGACAGTTCCAGACTGTATTTCCCGATCGGAGCGTCTGGAGCTGGCCGGATGAGCAGTGAGACGACTTTTTCATACTGAGACACTAAAACGCTCCAGCCTGAATCCTCCGTCCCTCTATTCAAATCCATGATGACTTTGGTCCTGGAGGACACGGAGGGATATTTTCCTGTAACAGAAGGTGAAGGCTGCGTGAGATCCATACCAGATAAAAACGATTAACTTAATACCATAACAATCACAACAAAGTACTATAACTGAATTATCCATACTTCCCGTTTTATATTACTTATCAAATCATTTACAATAGAAACTAAGTCATTTATTGTAGTTACTGAATAATGTGTAGTAATGACTAGATACTTATTAGTAGTTACTAAATAAGTTATAGTAGTTACTGAATAATGTGTAGTAATGACTAGATACTTATTAGTAGTTACTAAATAAGTTATAGTAGTTACTTAATAACTTGTAGCAATTACTGAATGCTTTATTCTAGATACTAAATAATTCACAGTAGTTACTAAATACTTTATTCTAGATACTAACTAATTTATATTAGTTACTGAATAATTTATAGTAGTTACTGAATAATTTGTAGTTAAGACTAGATACTTATTAGTAGTTACAAAATAGATTATAGTAGTTACTCAATAACTTGTCGCAATTACTGAATATTTTATTCTAGATACTAAATAATTTATAGTAGTTACTGAATACTTTATTATAGATACTAAATAATTTATAGTAGTTACTGAATAATTTGTTTATAGTAGTTATTCAGTAACTTGTAGCAATTACTGAATACTTTATTCTCTATACTAAATCATTTATAGTAATTACTGAATAATTTATAGTAGTTAGTGAATAATTTATAGTAGCTGCTGAACATTGTATAGTAGTTACTGAAGAATATATAGCAGGTACTGAATCATTTATAGTAGTTACTGAAGAATATATAGCAGGTACTGAATCATTTGTAGTAGTTACTGAATAATTTATAGCAGGTACTAAATAATTTGGAGTAGATACTAAATAATTTATAGTAGATACTGAATAATTCATAGCACTGTATAATGACTAAGTTTGTATAATAATCTACTGTAAAAATGGTGATGTAGAAAAGCCGTTTGAGTGTCACACCTGTTTTCGCAATCAGTTTGGCCTGACTGAGTATGTGTAGGAAGTTTCTGTCAGATCTGTAGCCCACAGTGATCATGAAGGGCTGACCGCGCCTCACGATCAGGCGATCCTCATTAAACAAACAAGTGTGGTGTTCAGTATTATTCCTCTCCCACTGAAGATCAACATCCCATAAAGCTTCAAATGAAAACAAAAAGAATTTTATATATATTAAGTTGTACTTAAAGTTATAATAAAACATATAAGCTTTAATAAAGTAATAAAGCTAAGTAAAAAATTCAAATTAATGTCGAAATGTAATGTTTCAAGGCAAAATTATATATATATATATATATATATATATATATATATATATATATATATATATATATATCAATGTTATTCTAATTTCATTTTATATAACTTATAGAACTTAAGTTTTATATATATATATATATATATATATATATATATATATATATATATATATATATAATTTGGACTTGAAACATTACATTTAGAAATGAAGTTTATATATATATATATATATATATAAAACTTAAGTTCTATCAAAGTTATATAAAATGAAATTAGAATAACATTGATATCCAGAAAGATGTTATAATGAAGTTAGTACACAGAATAGAAAAATGGGGCAAATAGTATATGCTTTGTCATGTGTTCCATATGTAATAATTATATAGAGAATTAAACATACAATGTAATTTATATCTGCTATATATATAATAAATAATAATGATTATATTCTTAAGTAAAATCTAGAATTTCTGGGAATTTTGAATCTAAAATTATATTAGCTGAAAAATAAATGTTAATTATAAAATAACTTCTTACCTTTATCACTCATACTGGCGTTTCACCCGACTGACTTTCATAAACTTTCTAATTTTGCTCTTATATATATACACCGACTTCAGCCACTGTTTAGGCAACAGTTCAGATTCTGTTGCAATGGTGTTGCAACTCTTTGAACACCGTGTGAAATTTCCAGTGAAGAGAGAACGAAGGTGGAAATTCAGATTGCGTAATTCACTGCTGATGTGAATTTCATGTAGTAACTTTGTGTGGTTGGTTTTAGAGGCTCTACATTTTTAGACGCGTGGTTACCTTCACCACCACTATGAATAGCTCCATATCACGCCAAAGTCATTTCCATCCTAAACTCAATAATTGGCTGGAATACTTAGAACAGTAACAACTGCAACTAAAAGCTTCCTGAGCAGTTCATGTCATTGTGAAGGAATTTTTGCCCACCCTTATTTCCCTTACAAGCACAGCTACAGCATCTCAGTGGGGTTCAGAACTCTGACTAGGTCATCTTAGTTTAATATCTTTTGAATTTAGAACTCGCTTTTGGGCCCTGGATTATCTGCATAATCTACTTCATCGGATATCATCGGATAATCTCCCGCAGGACTGTCTGGTGGGCCGCAGAATTCATTGTTCCGTGGCAAGTTGCTCAGATCCTGAAGCAGCAAAAGCATCACCGTGTCTTTCTAAGAGCTCCACTTTGGACTCATCGCTCCAAAAGGCTTGCATGCTTTTTGGCCACTGCGAGTATTCATGTTCCTCTTGGTCAGCAGGTATTTTCACTCATCGATGCCTCAGTTTGCTCAGTCTATTTCTACAGAGTCATACATGCTGATCTTATCTGAGAAGGGCGAGGCCTGAATTTCTTTAGATGTTTATCTGGACTCCTCTGTGACTTCAGGAATGAGTCATTATTGAACTCTTGGATGAATTCTGGTAGATCAGCCACTGATCAGATTCACCACTGGTTACAGTCTTCTATATCTAGAGATAATGGCTTTCACAAGGGTTCACCATGAGTCCCAGAGCCCTTTTCAGATGGATATACCTCAATAATTTCTCTTATTTTTTCTGGTATTTCATTTTTACTGGGCTGCTTGTTTTAGACCCACATTGCTAGAAATGTTCTATTTCAGTGATGTTTACATTTAACAGGACTGGCTGTAATCAAGCCTGGGTGTTTGATGAAGTAACTAAAGGAGTTGTCCAGTTTGTGTGAATTAACTCTACTTTAGATCTGTAGTTTGAGTTTACTAAGGTCATCTTTATATTATATTTTATTTGAATACAGTAAAACAAGTATGTGTACAGATAAACTGTAACACTACCTTCACCTACCTGTGTACAGGTAAACTGTAACACTACCTTCACCTACCTGTGTACAGGTAAACTGTAACACTACCTTCACCTACCTGTGTACAGGTACACTGTAACACTATCTTCACCTACCTGTGTACAGATAAACTGTAACACTACCTTCACCTACCTGTGTACAGGTAAACTGTAACACTACCTTCACCTACCTGTGTACAGGTAAACTGTAACACTACCTTCACCTACCTGTGTACAGGTAAACTGTAACACTACCTTCACCTACCTGTGTACAGGTAAACTGTAACACTACCTTCACCTACCTGTGTACAGGTAAACTGTAACACTACCTTCACCTACCTGTGTACAGGTAAACTGTAACACTACCTTCACCTACCTGTGTACAGATAAACTGTAACACTGCCTTCACCTACCTGTGTACAGGTACACTGTAACACTATCTTCACCTACCTGTGTAGAGATAAACTGTAACACTACCTTCACCTACCTGTGTACAGGTAAACTGTAACACTACCTTCACCTACCTGTGTACAGATAAACTGTAACACTGCCTTCACCTACCTGTGTACAGGTAAACTGTAACACTACCTTCACCTACCTGTGTACAGGTAAACTGTAACACTACCTTCACCTACCTGTGTACAGGTAAACTGTAACACTACCTTCACCTACCTGTGTACAGATAAACTGTAACACTGCCTTCACCTACCTGTGTACAGGTACACTGTAACACTATCTTCACCTACCTGTGTAGAGATAAACTGTAACACTACCTTCACCTACCTGTGTACAGGTAAACTGTAACACTACCTTCACCTACCTGTGTACAGATAAACTGTAACACTACCTTCACCTACCTGTGTACAGGTAAACTGTAACACTACCTTCACCTACCTGTGTAGAGATAAACTGTAACACTACCTTCACCTACCTGTGTACAGGTAAACTGTAACACTACCTTCACCTACCTGTGTACAGATAAACTGTAACACTGCCTTCACCTACCTGTGTACAGGTACACTGTAACACTATCTTCACCTACCTGTGTACAGGTAAACTGTAACACTGCCTTCACCTACCTGTGTACAGGTAAACTGTAACACTACCTTCACCTACCTGTGTACAGATAAACTGTAACACTACCTTCACCTACCTGTGTACAGGTAAACTGTAACACTACCTTCACCTACCTGTGTAGAGATAAACTGTAACACTACCTTCACCTACCTGTGTACAGGTAAACTGTAACACTACCTTCACCTACCTGTGTACAGATAAACTGTAACACTGCCTTCACCTACCTGTGTACAGGTACACTGTAACACTATCTTCACCTACCTGTGTACAGGTAAACTGTAACACTGCCTTCACCTACCTGTGTACAGGTAAACTGTAACACTACCTTCACCTACCTGTGTACAGATAAACTGTAACACTACCTTCACCTACCTGTGTACAGATAAACTGTAACACTACCTTCACCTACCTGTGTGCAGGTAAACTGTAACACTACCTTCACCTACCTGTGTACATGTAAACTGTAACACTACCTTCACCTACCTGTGTACAGGTAAACTGTAACACTACCTTCACCTACCTGTGTACATGTAAACTGTAACACTACCTTCACCTACCTGTGTACAGGTAAACTGTAACACTACCTTCACCTACCTGTGTACAGGTAAACTGTAACACTACCTTCACCTACCTGTGTACAGGTAAACTGTCTAACACTACCTTCACCTACCTGTGTACAGGTAAACTGTAACACTACCTTCACCTACCTGTGTACAGGTAAACTGTAACTCTACCTTCACTTACCTGTGTACAGGTAAACTGTAACACCACCTTCACCTAC
>CM038718.1:7053855-7121355 GCA_021613375.1 Megaleporinus macrocephalus
AAACGTTTTAGATACACTACCAGTCAAACGTTTTAGATACACTACCAGCCAAACGTTTTAGATACACTACCAGTCAAACGTTTTAGATACACTACCAGCCAAACGTTTTAGATACACTACCAGTCAAACGTTTTAGATACACTACCAGTCAAACGTTTTAGATACACTACCAGTCAAACTTTTTTGATACACTACCAGCCAAACGTTTTAGATACACTACCAGTCAAACTTTTTATTACACTACCAGTCAAACGTTTTAGATACACTACCAGTCAAACGTTTTAGATACACTACCAGCCAAACGTTTTATTACACTACCAGTCAAACGTTTTAGATACACTACCAGCCAAACGTTTTATTACACTACCAGTCAAACGTTTTAGATACACTACCAGCCAAACGTTTTATTACACTACCAGTCAAACGTTTTAGATACACTACCAGTCAAACGTTTTAGATACACTACCAGCCAAACGTTTTAGATACACTACCAGTCAAACGTTTTAGTACACTACCAGTCAAACGTTTTAGATACACTACCAGCCAAACGTTTTAGTACACTACCAGTCAAACGTTTTAGATACACTACCAGTCAAACGTTTTAGATACACTACCAGTCAAACGTTTTAGATACACTACCGGTCAAACGTTTTAGATACACTACCGGCCAAACGTTTTATTACACTACCAGTCAAACGTTTTAGATACACTACCAGCCAAACGTTTTATTACACTACCAGTCAAACGTTTTAGATACACTACCAGACAAACGTTTTAGATACACTACCAGTCAAACGTTTTAGTACACTACCAGCCAAACGTTTTAGATACACTACCAGCCCAAACGTTTTAGATACACTACCAGTCAAACGTTTTAGTACACTACCAGTCAAACGTTTTAGATACACTACCAGTCAAACGTTTTAGTACACTACCAGTCAAACGTTTTAGTACACTACCAGTCAAACGTTTTAGATACACTACCAGTCAAACGTTTTAGATACACTACCAGACAAACGTTTTAGATACACTACCAGTCAAACGTTTTAGTACACTACCAGCCAAACGTTTTAGATACACTACCAGCCAATCGTTTTAGATACACTACCAGTCAAACGTTTTAATACACTACCAGACAAACGTTTTAGATACACTACCAGTCAAACGTTTTAGTACACTACCAGCCAAACGTTTTAGTACACTACCAGCCAATCGTTTTAGATACACTACCAGTCAAACGTTTTAGTACACTACCAGCCAAACGTTTTAGTACACTACCAGCCAATCGTTTTAGATACACTACCAGTCAAACGTTTTAGTACACTACCAGCCAAACGTTTTAGATACACTACCAGTCAAACGTTTTAGTACACTACCAGCAAACGTTTTAGATACACTACCAGCCAAACGTTTTAGATACACTACCAGCAAACGTTTTAGATACACTACCAGCAAACGTTTTAGATACACTACCAGCCAAACGTTTTAGATACACTACCAGCAAACGTTTTAGATACACTACCAGTCAAACGTTTTAGTACACTACCAGTCAAACGTTTTAGATACACTACCAGCCAAACGTTTAGATACACTACCAGACAAACGTTTTAGATACACTACCAGTCAAAACGTTTTAGATACACTACCAGTCAAACGTTTTAGATACACTACCAGTCAAAACGTTTTAGTACACTACCAGTCAAACGTTTTAGATACACTACCAGTCAAACGTTTTAGATACACTACCACGGCCAAACTTTTAGATACACTACCAGTCAATCGTTTAGATACACTACCAGCCAAACGTTTTGATTACACTACCAGTCAAACGTTTTAGATACACTACCAGTCAAACGTTTTAGATACACTACCAGTCAAACGTTTAGATACACTACCAGCCAACGTTTTAGATACACTACCAGCCAAACGTTTTGTAGATACACGTACCAGCCAAACGGTTTTAGATACACTACCAGTCAAACGTTTTAGTACACTACCAGTCAAACGTTTTAGAGACACTACCAGCCTAAACGTTTTAGATACACTACCAGTCAAACGTTTTAGTACACTACCAGTCAAACGGTTTTAGATACACTACCAGTCAAACGTTTTAGATACACTACCAGTCAAACGTTTGAGATACACTACCAGACAAAACGTTTTAGATACACGTACCCAAGCCAAACGTTTTAGTACACTGACCAGTCAAACGTTTTAGATACACTACCAGTCAAACGTTTAGTACACTACCAGCTAAACGTTTAGATACACTACCAGCCAAAACGTTTTAGATACACTACCAGTCAAACGTTTTAGTACACTACCAGTCAAACTTTTAGATACAACTACCAGTCAAAACGTTTTAGATACACTACCAGTCAAACGTTGTATTACACTACCAGTCAAACGTTTTAGATACACTACCAGTCAAAACGTTTTAGATACACTACCAGCCAAACGTTTTAGATACACTACCAGTCAAACGTTTTAGATACACTACCAGTCCAAACGTTTTAGATACACTACCAGACAAACGTTTTAGATACACTACCAGCAAAACGTTTTAGATACAATACCAGTCAAACGTTTTAGATACACTACCAGTCAAACGTTTTAGTACACTACCAGCAAACGTTTTAGATACACTACCAGCCAAACGTTTTAGATACACTACCAGTCAAACGTTTTAGTACACTACCAGTCAAACGTTTTAGATACACTACCAGTCAAACGTTTTAGTACACTACCAGTCAAACGTTTTAGATACACTACCAGTCAAACGTTTTAGATACACTACCAGCCAAACGTTTTAGATACACTACCAGTCAAACGTTTTAGTACACTACCAGTCCAAACGTTTTAGATACACTACCAGGTCAAACGTTTTAGATACACTACCAGACAAACGTTTTAGATACACTACCAGTCAAACGTTTTAGTACACTACCAGCTCAAACGTTTTAGATACACTACCAGCCAAACGTTTTAGATACACTACCAGTCAAACGTTTTAGTACACTACCAGCTCAAACGTTTTAGATACACTACCAGTCAAACGTTTTAGTACACTACCAGTCAAACGTTTTAGATACACTACCAGTCAAACGTTTTAGTACACTACCAGCCAAACGTTTTAGATACACTACCAGACAAACGTTTTAGATACACTACCAGCCAAACGTTTTAGTACACTACCAGTCAAACGTTTTAGATACACTACCAGTCAAACGTTTAGTACACTACCAGTCAAACGTTTTAGTACACTACCAGCCAAACGTTTTAGATACACTACCAGCCAAACGTTTTAGATACACTACCAGTCAAACGTTTTAGATACACTACCAGTCAAACGTTTTAGTACACTACCAGTCAAACGTTTTATATACACTACCAGTCAAACGTTTTATATACACTACCAGTCAAACGTTTTAGATACACTACCAGTCAAACGTTTTAGATACACTACCAGTCAAGCGTTTTAGATACACTACCAGTCAAACGTTTTAGATACACTACCAGTTAAACGTTTTATATACACTACCAGTCAAACGTTTTATATACACTACCAGTCAAACGTTTTATATACACTACCAGTCAAGCGTTTTAGATACACTACCAGCCAAACGTTTTAGATACACTACCAGCCAAACGTTTTAGATACACTACCAGACAAACGTTTTAGTAACACTACCAGTTAAACGTTTTAGATACACTACCAGCCAAACGTTTTAGATACACTACCAGTCAAACGTTTTAGATACACTACCAGCCAAACGTTTTAGATACACTACCAGCCAAACGTTTTAGATACACTACCAGTCAAACGTTTTAGATACACTACCAGCCAAACGTTTTAGATACACTACCAGTCAAACGTTTTAGATACACTACCAGTCAAACGTTTTAGATACACTACCAGCCAAACGTTTTAGATACACTACCAGTCAAACGTTTTAGTACACTACCAGCCAAACGTTTTAGATACACTACCAGCCAAACGTTTTAGATACACTACCAGTCAAACGTTTTAGTACACTACCAGTCAAACGTTTTAGATACACTACCAGCCAAACGTTTTAGATACACTACCAGTCAAACGTTTTAGTACACTACCAGTCAAACGTTTTAGATACACTACCAGTCAAACGTTTTAGATACACTACCAGACAAACGTTTTAGATACACTACCAGTCAAACGTTTTAGTACACTACCAGCCAATCGTTTTAGATACACTACCAGTCAAACGTTTTAGTACACTACCAGCCAAACGTTTTAGATACACTACCAGTCAAACGTTTTAGTACACTACCAGCCAAACGTTTTAGTACACTACCAGTCAAACGTTTTAGATACACTACCAGCCAAACGTTTTAGATACACTACCAGTCAAACGTTTTAGTACACTACCAGTCAAACGTTTTAGATACACTACCAGCCAAACGTTTTAGATACACTACCAGTCAAACGTTTTAGTACACTACCAGTCAAACGTTTTAGATACACTACCAGTCAAACGTTTTAGTACACTACCAGCCAAACGTTTTAGATACACTACCAGACAAACGTTTTAGATACACTACCAGCCAAACGTTTTAGTACACTACCAGTCAAACGTTTTAGATACACTACCAGTCAAACGTTTTAGTACACTACCAGTCAAACGTTTTAGTACACTACCAGCCAAACGTTTTAGATACACTACCAGCCAAACGTTTTAGATACACTACCAGTCAAACGTTTTAGATACACTACCAGTCAAACGTTTTAGTACACTACCAGTCAAACGTTTTATATACACTACCAGTCAAACGTTTTAGATACACTACCAGTCAAGCGTTTTAGATACACTACCAGTCAAACGTTTTAGATACACTACCAGTTAAACGTTTTATATACACTACCAGTCAAACGTTTTATATACACTACCAGTCAAACGTTTTATATACACTACCAGCCAAACGTTTTAGATACACTACCAGCCAAACGTTTTAGATACACTACCAGACAAACGTTTTAGTAACACTACCAGTTAAACGTTTTAGATACACTACCAGTTAAACGTTTTATATACACTACCAGTCAAACGTTTTAGTACACTACCAGTCAAACGTTTTAGATACACTACCAGTCAAACGTTTTATATACACTACCAGTCAAACGTTTTAGATACACTACCAGTCAAACGTTTTAGATACACTACTAGTTAAACGTTTTATATACACTACCAGTCAAACGTTTTAGATACACTACCAGACAAACGTTTTAGATACACTACCAGCCAAACGTTTTATATACACTACCAGTCAAACGTTTTATATACACTACCAGTCAAACGTTTTAGATACACTACCAGTCAAACGTTTTAGATACACTACCAGTCAAGCGTTTTAGATACACTACCAGCCAAACGTTTTAGATACACTACCAGTCAAACGTTTTAGATACACTACCAGCCAAACGTTTTAGTACACTACCAGCCAAACGTTTTAGATACACTACCAGTCAAACGTTTTAGATACACTACCAGACAAACGTTTTAGATACACTACCAGTCAAACGTTTTAGATACACTACCAGTCAAGCGTTTTAGATACACTACCAGTCAAGCGTTTTAGATACACTACCAGCCAAACGTTTTAGATACACTACCAGACAAGCGTTTTAGATACACTACCAGACAAACGTTTTAGATACACTACTAGATTATTACCTCTTCCTGGCACAAAACAGGTGACCGCTCTGTTGTGAATGGCCCCCTCGCTGGATTGGATGTCCATAAAGGCTTTACTGCCCACACCCATGAACACGCGCTCCTGTCTCCGCAGCTCTGTACAAAAACAGATGGCCCTATCAGTGACGTCTGCGTTCGCTTTTGATTCTTATATTAGCATCTGCATAGCAGCATATATGAAAGTACAGACATCTGAATGCAAATGGATCTCTCATCATATTAATATTATTAACATTTAAAATTTATTTCACAGTAATGAACAGGCAAATATTGGGAACTACACATATGTTTGCTGGTCTAACATCGTTCCCAAAACTCTTCAGCTTTCTCAGGCTTCTTAGAATCATCTACATCAGGAGTGTAGATACACTGACAAGTGCTAAATACACTGATGCCAATGATGTTGGTGTACTTTCCAGCTACACACTCCCACTCAAAGTCTCTCACCTCTGTTCTTCAGGGCCTGCTCCCACAGTATCTGCTCCAGGTCTGCAGTCCAAGCCTGTTTGAGGTCCCGCCTCTCAGCCTGAAGGATGTAGGTGTCCTGGGCTCTCCTCCTTCTGAACCAAATCTCAAAGCACAGTCCACTGTCCCCGCAGCTCTGGGTCAGCCCTATATCACAGGTCTGCGTTTCAAATGGAACAAATGGGGAAATATCAGCCGGGAACCCATCAGGGCTTCTCAGACCTTCTGAGCAGGCCTACTGATTTCTAAGAAGAGCTGAAAAACAGAGCTGTGATGTCATTGTTACATTTGGGCTGGAGACATGGAAATGGTCAAAGGAAAACTGTCCTATCAGGAGAAGATCTCTGCTGTATCGAGGTAGACACAGCCAAGGATTTCAGGAGCTGGATAGAAGGCCAGGCTGAGGCTGAAGCACTCAGATTAACATCACCTTTGGAAGTTCTGGGTATGTAACCCACTGAATTCAAGCTGTACTAGTCTATCCAGGAGACAGTGAGTTATGTCAGAGCTCATTACTGTAACTGCTACGAGGTTGAATGTATATTAATGTCTGTTTCCAACTTTCAAACGAGGTTTCTAAATCTAAGTACAATTCGTTTTGTATTCGTTTTGTGCTTTACGCCAGATCTTCACCGCGTCCCACAGTATTTTTTTAATATCAACTCGGTTCCAACTCCAGATTGTCTGGTCTGATTGCATGATTTGGACCTGTACACAGCTTTTTGATTGGATGGACGGATTCCGTAAAACAACAAACTTTTCCAGATTTTTTTCCCATAGAGAATGAATGGGATGGAAAATTGCCCACCAATCTACTAAACTTCTGCTCAACCGATAGACAACGTTTCGCATACACTGACTCAGGGCAGACCCCCGACCACGCCTGCAGTGTTGGTTTGACCCACGCTCGTCTGTTTGTTGTTTTGTTCCATCCCTCTTTTTTCCCCCCATAGAGTCCCATTCATTTTCAGTCAAACCTAAACATTATAATTGTGTTAAACCTTCAGCCTCCAAACTGCATGTACTCCCTCAGTGCAGATCCCCAAACACGCTGACCCACATTCTTTCATCCCTCGTTCCTCACACTGCTTAAGCTGCCCAAACATCTATTGTAGTTATAATTAATAGTCAAACATGTTTACTGCTAACATACAATGAAAAATCCCATAGTGGCGAAAACTGCCTTATTTTATAGTTTCGACTTTTATAGCTGGAACTAAAGGCCGAGCTCCAATAGACATGGTTTACCACAGTCAAATATGTGAGGGAACGAAATGAATGTGTGCCCAGAATATCATGGACAGGCACTGATAGAAGATTGGTTTCTAATTGTAAACCATTCTGCTAATTTTGTTCTGCTATTGTGTTATTTTATTATTAGTCCAGCTTAAAATATAAAAACTATAGACACGTACCTTGAAAGACTGTTTGTAGACATACACGTCATCTCCACGGTGGGTTTTCTTGGTCTTGGTGAAGAGGATGAGGTCCTGAAACAGGAAGACTCGCCGCAAAGCTCGCTTCTTACGGAACATCACATAAAACTCGTCCTGCCGAATCAAACGGCCCTGCTCCTTCAAGTTCACCTGAACAGAGAAAAGAGGAGGAGCTTCGGTTCAGTCCGTTCAACATAACACTGCTCCCTACGCTGGCCTTAACAGTTATATAGTGTTGCCTGAGCTGAAGAGACAAGACTGATCCTGGACATTGTACTACCATCCATCCATCAATCCCGGCATCATTAGGCGAAGGCAGTGTACACCATGGACAGGTCACCAGTCCATCGCATGGCCAACACCCACACTCACACCTATGTACAGATTAGAGTGAGTGATCAACCTAACATGTGTTTGGACTGTGGGAGGAAACCGGAGTACCCAGAGGAACCCACTCAAACACAGAGAGAACATGACTCCACACTGGAGAACAGCATCACGTAGCATCCAACACAGGAGAGCCGACGGATTCAGCATCAGGTTACTAAGTCTTCATAGACTGGGGGTGCCCCCGAAATCGTCTACTAGTCAGTAGGTACTAGATTAGAGTCAGTACGTACTGCTTGAGCGGTAGACTAGTAGGTAATATCAGTAGAAGAGTTTTAGTACCACACAATCTCAGACGTACTACGTCCACCATATTACCAACGTCCTGTGACGCAAGACGTCAGACCACCACCTTAAAAGTCCTGCTATTCATTTAAAAGCTCGTTTACTGACAAATTTAGAGACTCAGTGACTCTGATCTGTGTTTTTATCTGATTATGTATCAGACCGTGTGGAGCTGTAGCTCAGAGAAGATGAAACGGGAAACGTACTTCTTTTCATTATATAAATTAGAAATGTCTGTGCAAATGACCACTAGGGGGCCTGCAGAAAGAGGCTATTGTTGAGATATAGGGTTATTTATAAGCAGCTTGAGCTGTTTGAGTTTGACGATCCATAGCTGGACAACTGGTTATCAGTCACAGTAGTGGAGTAAGAAAATATCGAATATCGGGATATTATGTTTGGTGATACTGTATCGATTCTCAAAAACACAGTATCAATACACAGATTCCTGTCAGACAGTGAATCATTGTGTGTTGTGTTTAGAACTCTGACCACTAGATGGCAGTGCTGTAATCCAGTTTCAGCTCCACTCCAACATTAACAAGCAGCACAAGGGCGCAATGCTGTTGTAAGCATTAACAAACCTGTTCATATAGTGGTGTGTTTTAATAGTAGTATTTAAAAAATAATAATTAATCACTTTGCTTGCAGTATCGCAGTATATTGTGATATATTGAATCGTGATCGCTGTATCACAATACATATTGTATCACCAAGTTCTTGCCAATACACAGCCCTAAGTCACAGTAAAGCAATGTTTAACAAAACCTTATGGACTTTAATGGCCATCTACAATAATATCAGCCAGGATTTTTAGCGTCTTCAAATCAGCATCAGTGGCAAAATTAGTCGAGCTATAATTTGAGCAGCGTAAATGTTGAAGTGTTGAAACAAATTCATTCTAAGCCGTTAGCTCACACTGATATTGACCCCCATAGTTTTTCTGGCTGAATAGAAGACCAAGGGGACTAGAACCTGGGATATCTACTCCAACTAAGAAGCAACCTGCTGAAGATGCCGGAGTGAGACTATGCGAAACACAGAGGAACTCAGGACGTAGTTTAGAACTCACATCGCAGTCGCGGATGGCGTCCATGGTGAGCAGGTCATTGCCATGGCGCAGCTGGAAGCGGACGACCTCGGCGGCGGCCTGTATCTCCTGCCGCTGTGAAGCCTGCCCCGGTTCGCACTCCCCCAGCATCTCCTGCAGCAGCAGACTGTACTTACTGATCCTCTGCACAGGCTTCAGCAGGTACGAGGACAAGTCCATACTGTCTCTCAGCTCCAGCTGCTTCCGCTGCACCAAGGAGAGTGGGAGGAGAAAACAGGAGAAAAGAGGAGAAAAGAGGAGAAGAGAACTTTACTTGGACCACCTTGCTACACCACCTATCAGCCAGGCATCACTGTTACATCGTAATTATTAAAATAAACAAATTCATGCCGAAGAAAGAAAGAGATAACAGACAGATCCATACAGAATTCTATGCAGGGTTATTTGAGTGAGTCTCATGCAAAAGTTTAAGCACCCCTGGTCAAATGACACACCTTCTTGGTTGGAGAGCATCAGCAGTATAACTTGGCACATGACTGTAAGAAAGTAATTTCTTGTGAACGTTTACTCACCTTGAAGAACTTGTGGTGCTGGATCAGAGCATCGGACTGAGGCTTGTTCTTGCTGTAGAGAGCATAGAGCCCAAAACGTTCCCTCTGCGTTGGAAAGAGTGACCCAAGAACAAAACAATTCAGTGCACGAGTATGTTAAAAGTCCCGCCAGCTCTCGCTGTGCTTACCTTTCCATGAGATTAGGCGAACTGGGCAAGACTAAATACTATACCTTGCTCCTACCAAACAAAACACTTTGCTATCCAACTGGTTCAACGACACGGGGTCACCAATTACACGACTTTCACCCTGAGGAATAGCCCACTCACCAGGCTGCGGTCCAAAAACACGAGAACTGAACTCTAAACGCATGTGAGAACTAGTGACACCTCGTAGAACATACACTACTGCTCAAAAGTTTGGTATCACAGTGAAATGTTCTTGTTTTAATGGAGTATCTTCTTCCTTAACACAACAATGGACTGACGGGTCTCTAAAGAAAGTTGTTTCTTTCTGGTCATTGTGAGTCGGTCAGCAAGCCATCAACTGCTGATCTTCAGATACTAAACTAATCTAGAATGTTGTTCCCTTTTATACTCACTTATTAGTAGAATGTTTTTCAGCTGTGCATCACAATTGAGCAAGAGTGTCCTAACAACCAATTAGTCCAATAACATCCTTAACTTGGATTGGTGGTCGTACCAGGAGATTTAGACAGAGGACTGAGAATTACTGATAATAGAACTATATGTAAAATAAGCCTCTATACAAAAATAGACTTTAATACAAACATTTTTATTCTTTAAAAATCATCTGATACACTTACATTAATTGTGAAATGAACAATATTGTTTGTAAATTGCATGAAAATTGCATGAAATAAAATTCTAAACTTTTGAGCGGTAGTGTACGTTATTTCCAAAACAGAATATAAACCCTCACAGGGATCCTCTCCTGGCGAGCTCAGGAACGATACTAGGACCTCTGTTTGTTTGAACTGCTCAGACAGGGCCTAGTTCCTGGTTTTCTCTCCAGCATTCAGGGAGCTACTCTGTCTTCCACTGCTCAGACAGGAGAACCACTCCTGGGGTTCCTTGAAGCTTTGTGGCTACCAACAGCGCCTACCATCTCACCTGCCCCAGTAGCCACTTCCCCATTTCACATTTTCAGCCCTTGTTTGAGTTAATAAAGCCTTGCATATGGATCGTAACGTCATGTCCGAGTCTGATTCGTTACAGACTGTCTGTTCTGCAGAGAGCTGGAGGTAAATATTTGATCAATAAAAAGGTACCAATCGTCCACAGTTGCATAGAGATTGTATCAACGATGGCACGGTTCTCTCTACGCGATCCCATTGGCTCTAGCTAGATGCTGCTGTTGACCCACAGTCGCTGACTGGCCTAGATATTAAACGTGTTAGATGTTTGTTGGCTGTCTGCAATTAGTTGGCGACCACTGATCGAGCACCGAGTGAACCATGTAGTGTGAACCAGGCATTACTGTCGTTTCTATAAATATAAACAAAACAACAACAACAACAATAAAAACTAGTGCTTATTATTATTTATTATTATTTATTATTAAATGAAGTTATTGCAATCACATTCCTTTGTGTGATCACTCACAGTAGATATCATGTTCAGGAGGGCTGCAACAGAGATGCTCAGGTGTATAACTCACGTGTCTGAGGAAGCAGCGGCCCACCCTCAGCGGCTCCGCCCGGCACGCCTCCAGCTCCTGCAGAAAGTACTGGCGGTGGAAGTCGTGCAGCTTCTCCAGATTCCCGAAGATCCTTCCACGCTGGCCTCTCAGGTCGGGAGGAACGTCCGGCCTGGCCAGCAGGGGGACGTAGTGAGTCAGGATGTAACCCAGCGAGCGCACGTAGTCCAGCTCGGTCAACAACAGCTCCTCCATGATGCGCTGCAGCTTACTGGCAGAGGGAAGAGGACTCTAGCATGAAGTCTCCCAAACATTAAGAAACACATTCATTTTTATATTTAATAGAACTTCTTGTTCTTCTTTGAACTGTAAAGTGTCCTTGTGCATCCTGAAAGACTCTCTAAATTCGAATGTATGATTACTATTAAATTTTAGTAACAATAGAGTTTATAGCTTTGTTAGGAATTGAGCTCCAGGGTCTGCAGGGTCTAACCCTAACCCTAACCCTAACGCCTGGCTCACACTATAGGATTTCAAAAACATAATTTTTTATATTTTCCAGACATAAAGACATTTTTCTCAGTTGTTTCTGAGCTTCATCACTACACGATCCGCCCTGCATGAAACACCACAAGCTTTCAGACCCTCAAAGTCTTGTGAGATCTTCTCGAGAACTGCTACATCGTGAGAGCAGGTGGAAATATCTCACGAACGAGACGTAAACAAACATGGCGGATAACAGCAAGACCATTGCTATGATAGAGGTGAGTGTCTTCTAAAGAAAGTTGTTTCTTTCTGGTCATTGTGAGTCGGTCAGCAAGCCATCAACTGCTGATCTTCAGATACTAAACTAACCTAGAATGTTGTTCCCTTTTATACTCACTTATTAGTAGAATGTTTTTCAGCTGTGCATCACAATTGAGCAAGAGTGTCCTAACAACCAATTAGTCCAATAACATCCTTAACTTGGATTGGTGGTCGTACCAGGAGATTTAGACAGAGGACTGAGAATTACTGATAATAGAACTATATGCAAAATAAGCCTCTATACAAAAATAGACTTTAATACAAACATTTTTATTCTTTAAAAAATCATCTGATACACTTACATTAATTGTGAAATTGGCAATATTGGTTGTGAATTGCATGAAAATTGCATGAAATGAAATTCTAAAGTGATCCTAAACTTTTGAGCGGTAGTGTATAAATATTGTTTTATCTTCACTCAGGCCCTGACTGCACTGGGAGGAGATTGGAGGAGGAAAGATTGAAACATTGACTCCATGCACTGCAGGATAATCTGGGAAGTATCTTTTACGATCACCCTAAAATTGGGGGATACCTCTTGTGATTGTTGGGAGGAACAAATCGGCCTCGAATCGGTGTGAGCCAGGCTTAAAGTTTGTTTTTCTACAGCAGTAGTGAGAGGAACTTTAGTAAAGAGAGGGCTAACTATTGGTCAGAGACTGGCTGCTGCTCTGTGAGAGGTACAATCAGCAATTCCACAAATATATACTGAGAATAAACACTGTTGGTGTAATACTGATATGGAAAATTCCAGTTTATCCCAGAGTGGAATGGATTTCACTTGACTCGAGTGCTTTGTAACAAAGCCAAGCTCCATAACACCATGGGGTCTGTTTCAAAACCTAGTGAGGGTCTTCATAGGCAGCATTTTACGTTATAGTATGCGCTCCCGACATGTAGACTGTCCCAATTCTTACATACCTTAAACATACTGTCTACTGAGAAACCTTATTTAGACTTGATTTTTTAACAGTTTTATACTCGGGCCTTGGTGGATTTTCAAGCATTGGGCTATTGTTTTGGATGGCGACCGGTATCTTAGCAACCAGCTAAACCACCGGTCTCGTGCTGCAGTGGGCGGGAACAAGCCGTGACGCAGTCTCTCTCTAACTAGAGCGTCTCAGTAATCTGTTTTATGAGGAGAGATGAGGAGAGAACGCTGCTACTTACACAGCTGCTACCTAGACAGCCTACTTACACACTCACTAGGATTTGAGACAGACCCCATGTCTGTGATAATCTGTTTCTGTCAGCATGTGAAACTGGGCAGGTAAGGTCATGCTGGGTCTCAAACTTGCATCTTTAGGTCAAGCAAGAAATCTAAAAAGGATAAGCCATTTAAATGCAAATGAAATATAGTATGGTTCCACTTTACATGACGTCTGCAGTACCTGTTTGACATCAGGGCTAGCATTGAAAGATAAAAAAAGAAGAGATACAAATGAACAGGACTAGTCATATGTTGCGTTACAACATCATTACAATGCTAAAATTTTATTGTGATAACTGCTTTGTATCATCAATGTCCAATGAAAAACCAGTATCGCCAAAATTGCTACTTTACAGGAGAGACCAAAAACATACTTTACTTTCAATGGAAGTCAATGGAACCAGAATTTTTTGCAAGCTATTTTGGAGCATTTCTATTGGTCCATTCATCATAACATTTTCAAACAATGTAAACAACCATTGGTGGGCTTCAATGATGTAGAAAACTCAAAATCGGAAAAAATAGAGATACACGTTTTTCATTGGACAGTGACGATATTCATAACCTATTAAATCTTAACACCTGATCTTCTGGTCTAGATACACTACATGCCCCAAAACTACATGCCCTGTTCTGACTAGCGGGTTCTGCTATTTCAAGGTGAGTTTATTACAGGCACCTTGCTTTAAAAGAGTGATGAAGCACCATGGAATACATCTGGGATGGATTGGACCTGGCCAAAGCACTTGTGGCTTAATGCCATCAAATTCTCACAGTAATGTTATAACTCTGGGCATGCAGTGCATATTTGTCCTATCAAGTTTATGTAATGTAAATTTCTTACGCAGTGCTGCTTGCTGGGCCAGCGCCAGTCAACATTCCGTCTGTCCCCCAGCCGAGAGTCTCCTTGGAGTGGAAGGTACGCCCATAAGGTCCTGTCTCACTGTACGATTCCATTGGGTTGGAACTGCCAGGATGGGAGCGCTCATGATCCTGAGGACCCTGTAGAGTCCTGCAAGTGGCTTGTGTCTGGGGACAGGTGGGGACTGTGGTCTGGATAGGATTTGGCATCAGAGGTTCAGAGGCAAGTGCTGGCACCTGGGGTTGACCACCAGTTGATGACAGGGTCTGGGATTTAGGGGATCTTGTGGCTGATGCTGAGTCCTCACTGATGTACCTCCTTGAGTTGTGCTGCCAGGGAAACCACTGGCAACCAACTGTGCCTGAGCCTTCAATTGGTTTCTGCTTGCGCTCATGGGAAGCCTTTCTGGGAGAGTTCTTGGTATGGGTGGTGGGATCCTGCTCTGTAGCAGGAGCCTGCTTGGACCCTTTGCGACCCTTCCGGGATTGCCTGAAATTGATGTTGAAGCAGCTCACCGTTCCATGGATGCTGTCTCGGTCTCGGCAGGGCTTGACCTCAGAGCAATCGAGAGGATTCCTGCGTAACTCAGGCTGTGGAAAAGGAACTGAAGTGCCATCAAAAGAACCTTCAGCATTGGTTGTTACTATTCCATCACTATTCCAACCATGTGGTGGTAGGGGCTGCTGGGCTTGCTCCAGATCCTGGAGGCACTCCTCCAGTTGCCGGCTGACCTCCTGACACCTTACCCAAGCCACGTTCCACACCTGCATTGCTCTGGAGATCTGCAGAGAGCAAGCCTGGGCTTTTGCTTCCTGAAAACTTTCTGGAGAGAACTCGCTCATTTTCTCATGGCATCTCTGAAGGGTGGTCTGTTTTTCCTGCTGTGTCATGCACTGGAGTCGGTCCTGGTCCAGCTGTTGTGAGCATTCTTTGGCCACTTCAGTTGCCTGTGGACGTTAAAACCAAATGTATCAGCCAACAATTCGGCAAATCAAAAAACTCAAAAAATGAAAAGCCCGCAGAGGAATAGGAAAGGAAGACCAGCTTACCCTTCCACAGAAGTGGCACAAGTTGACCATGGTCTCGAGTTCATCACAACACTGATCTGCTCGAGACAAGAAGTCCGACAAACTAGATTTGAAGGCGGACACCATTGTGTGGAACACTTCAGTCTCAGGGTAGTTTGGCCCCTGGATGCTCTCTGCTTCGGTTGCTAAGGTCAGTGCCTGGAGCTTTTGTTCCTGCAATACAGTAAACATAAACGCCTCGAGAATGAACCATTCTTGGGTTGTTCCATCATGTGTTTATCCAACGGTATACAGTTTGGCAGAGCATGTTAATGCTTACGTTAGCTTCAGACAGGAATGTGGTAAAGCTTTGCAGAGTCTCTTGAAGTCTCCCGCTAGATTCCTCCACAGACTCCAGCAGTCGTCTTTCCCCCTCCACATCAAACCATTCCCTTATCTGGAGAGAGAAGACAAAGGTTCTAAACCTTCCTAATGTCCTGTTCCTAAGGGTCTACCTTCAGCTTTAGATGTTTCAGATGTGAGCCCAGCCCCAGGGACTCTCCACCTAGGACCTTCCCCGCTCCTCCAGCACCACTGTTTGGGACAGCCCGCTCCCACCACGTGGCTACTGGGCGGGGCCCTGCCAAACACCCACAGCTGGCAACACTTCACAGAGCACGCCTATCAACCATTCAGCGGCGGCATAAAAGAGCCGGTCACGGCGACTCCAGGAGGAGAGTGCCATGACCGCTGGAGGTGCTGGCCGCGTTCTAACCGCTCCCCTCTCACAACAGACTGAAGGCTTCCTTAGAGCCGCCCCACCGAGATACCAGAGGAAGTGGCTCCCCGGCAGCGAAGCCAAGCACGGCCAGCGCCAAGCCAGGAGGATACAAACCCTGGGTCCTTTCACCTGTTGTTTTACTCCCCCCACCTTTCCACGTTGTAAATAAATTGCCCCTGCAGGGCTGTTTGAGTAAAGTTCAGCTCTGTCTTGGTCTTTTATGGTCCCGTGGCACCCTCTGGTGGCCACAGTGGTGGAGAACCAATAACCAGAAGGTTGTGGGCTCATATCCTAGGACTGACTTAACCCCACCAGGTACGGTTGCCGCCAGGTGGCGAAGCGGTGTATAGTTGACATAGATAGGCAGCAAAATGATCTTTTGGAGCATCAATAACGTATAACATAGCGTAAATTTCATACCTGAAGCTAAAAAAATACACTGTGCATCCATCCATCCATTATCTACCACTTATTCTGAGGATCCGGGTCGCGGGGGTAGCAGTCTAAGCAGAGAAACCCAGACTTCCCTCTCTACAGCCACCTCCTCTAGCTCCTCCGAAGGGAAACCGAGGCGTTCCCAGGTCAGCCAAGAGATATAATCCCTCCAGCATGTCCTGGGTCTTCCCCGGGGTCTTCTCCTCGTCTGACATGTTCGAAACACCTCCACAGGGAGGCGTCCAGAAGGCATCCTAACCAGATGCCCGAACCACCTCAGCTGGTTCCTCTCGACGTAAAGGAGTAGCGGCTAGACTCTGAGCCTCCCCCGTATAATCGAGCTCCTGACTCTGTCTCTAAGGGTGAGACCCGACACCACACGGAGAAAACTCATTTCAGCAGCTTGTATCTGGGTCTCGTTCTTTCGGTCACTACCCAGAGCTCGTGACCACAGGTCAGTCAAATATCTGGTCAGTTAAAAATATTTTTTAAATCATCCTTATTAAACTACCCAAATCTAGCTTTGTGAGTTCACTTATACCAGCCTCTCCAACGTTCAAACAGAAGAACTACTGGCTTAATCCCAAACCCCCGACCTGTGGCTGTGATTTGGTACCTTGGTGAACCTTGATTCCATCTCTCTGCAGCAGGAAGTGAAGGTGCTGCAATGACATGTTGGACCTCCTCGCCAGCACGTGGACCTGTTCCTCCACTTGGTTATACAGGTCCTCCACCGTGTCCATGACCGCACTAGGAGAGAGTTTCATTAATTATTATTGTATTAACTAGGCATTTTATTTCATTACATTATCAAACGTTAGAGCCTAACATTAGCTGAGCACTGTAGCATTACCGGCTCTCCTCGCAGTACGCTGCTCGCACATCACTCTCCCATCTCAGCCTGGCCAGCATGGCGCCGCCCTCCCTCTGCAAGGCTACCAAACGGGTGTCTTCCAGCACTTCCTTCATCAGAGCTCTCTGGTTGCCTATGCACTGCTGAACATCCTGTATAACATAGAAGGACACATAGCTGAAAGAACAGCTTGAGGTCTAAGAGGAGCTCCTCTCTGAGACAGACGTATCTTACCTTTGTGGACATTGATGGAGGTTTAGCACTGACCTGAACGCTGTCTATTTTGTGGACCCCCTCCAACTTCCGAATAGCTTCTAACAGCAAGTTCGTTGCTTCTTTCAGGTCCAACACAAACGGATGTAGTTCCTAGAAAACAAATAAATATGACTGCAAACCCAGATTCCTTACCAGATACACTTCTTTACCAGTTCTTGTCAAAATATCGATATTAAATGGGAATTTATATTTATAAACACATAAATCAAATGTTAAGACAAAACAGAACAATTCCCTTCTGAGTGAGGATTGTTCTCAGTTTGGGTGCGTTCGAAATTGTCTAACTTGTCTACTACTTAGTAGTAAATCAGTAGACGAGCGCGGCTAGTATGTCTGAATACTCAGTAGTGAAATCAGTAGGCGAGCTCGGCTAGTATGTCTGAATACTCAGTTGTAAATCAGTAGACGAGCGCGGCTAGTATGTCTGAATACTCAGTAGTGAAATCAGTAAACGAGCGCGGCTAGTATGTCTGAATACTCAGTAGTAAATCAGTAGACGAGCGCGGCTAGTATGTCTGAATACTCAGTAGTGAAATCAGTAAACGAGCGCGGCTAGTATGTCTGAATACTCAGTAGTAAATCAGTAGGCGTACCTAGTATGTCTGAATACTCAGTAGTAAATCAGTAGGCGAGCGCGGCTAGTATGTCTGTATACTCAGTTGTAAATCAGTAGGCGTAGCTAGTATGTCTGAATACTCAGTAGTAAAATCAGTAAACGAGCGCGGCTAGTATGTCTGAATACTCAGTAGTAAATCAGTAGACGAGCGCGGCTAGTATGTCTGAATACTCAGTAGTAAATCAGTAGGCGAGCGCGGCTAGTATGTCTGAATACTCAGTTGTAAATCAGTAGGCGTAGCTAGTATGTCTGAATACTCAGTAGTGAAATCAGTAAACGAGCGCGGCTAGTATGTCTGAATACTCAGTTGTAAATCAGTAGGCGAGCGCGGCTAGTATGTCTGAATACTCAGTTGTAAATCAGTAGGCGTAGCTAGTATGTCTGAATACTCAGTAGTAAATCAGTAGACGAGCGCCGCTAGTATGTCTGAATACTCAGTAGTAAATCAGTAGACGAGCGCCGCTAGTATGTCTGAATACTCAGTAGTGAAATCAGTAGGCGAGCGTAGCTAGTATGTCTGAATACTCAGTAGTGAAATCAGTAGGTGTAGCTAGTATGTCTGAATACTCAGTAGTAAATCAGTAGACGAGCGCGGCTAGTATGTCTGAATACTCAGTTGTAAATCAGTAGGCGAGCGTGGCTAGTATGTCTGAATACTCAGTAGGGAAATCAGTAAGCAAGCGCGGCTAGTATGTCTGAATACTCAGTAGTAAATCAGTAGATGAGCACGGCTAGTATGTCTGAATACTCAGTAGTAAATCAGTAGGCGAGCGCGGCTAGTATGTCTGAATACTCAGTAGTAAATCAGTAGACGAGCGCGGCTAGTATGTCTGAATACTCAGTTGTAAATCAGTAGGCGAGCGTAGCTAGTATGTCTGAAAACTCAGTAGTAAATCTGTAGGCGAGCGTAGCTAGTATGTCTGAATACTCAGTAGTAAATCAGTAGACGAGCGCGGCTAGTATGTCTGAATACTCAGTAGTAAATCAGTAGACGAGCGCGGCTAGTATGTCTGAATACTCAGTAGTGAAATCAGTAGGCGAGCGTAGCTAGTATGTCTGAATACTCAGTAGTAAATCTGTAGATGAGCGCGGCTAGTATGTCTGAATACTCAGTAGTAAATCAGTAGGCGTAGCTAGTATGTCTGAATACTCAGTAGTAAATCAGTAGACGAGCGCGGCTAGTATGTCTGAATACTCAGTAGTGAAATCAGTAGACGAGCGCGGCTAGTATGTCTGAATACTCAGTAGTGAAATCAGTAGACGAGCGGGGCTAGTATGTCTGAATACTCAGTAGTGAAATCAGTAGGCGAGCGCGGCTAGTATGTCTGAATACTCAGTAGTGAAATCAGTAGGCGAGCGCGGCTAGTATGTCTGAATACTCAGTAGTAAATCAGTAGGCGAGCGCGGCTAGTATGTCTGAATACTCAGTAGTAAATCAGTAGGCGAGAGCGGCTAGTATGTCTGAATACTCAGTAGTGAAATAAGTAGACGAGCGCGGCTAGTATGTCTGAATACTCAGTAGTGAAATCAGTAGACGAGCGCGGCTAGTATGTCTGAATACTCAGTAGTGAAATCAGTAGATGAGTGCGGCTAGTATGTCTGAATACTCAGTAGTAAATCAGTAGGCGAGCGCGGCTAGTATGTCTGAAAACTCAGTAGTAAATCAGTAGGCGAGCGCGGCTAGTATGTCTGAATACTCAGTAGTGAAATCAGTAGACGAGCGGGGCTAGTATGTCTGAATACTCAGTAGTGAAATCAGTAGGCGAGCGCGGCTAGTATGTCTGAATACTCAGTAGTGAAATCAGTAGGCGAGCGCGGCTAGTATGTCTGAATACTCAGTAGTAAATCAGTAGGCGAGCGCGGCTAGTATGTCTGAATACTCAGTAGTAAATCAGTAGGCGAGAGCGGCTAGTATGTCTGAATACTCAGTAGTGAAATAAGTAGACGAGCGCGGCTAGTATGTCTGAATACTCAGTAGTGAAATCAGTAGATGAGCGCGGCTAGTATGTCTGAATACTCAGTAGTAAATCAGTAGGCGAGCGCGGCTAGTATGTCTGAAAACTCAGTAGTAAATCAGTAGGCGAGCGCGGCTAGTATGTCTGAATACTCAGTAGTGAAATCAGTAGACGAGCGCGGCTAGTATGTCTGAATACTCAGTAGTAAATCGGTAGGCGAGCGCGGCTAGTATGTCTGAATACTCAGTAGTGAAATCAGTAGGCGAGCGCGGCTAGTATGTCTGAATACTCAGTAGTAAATCGGTAGGCGAGCGCGGCTAGTATGTCTGAATACTCAGTAGTGAAATCAGTAGGCGTAGCTAGTATGTCTGAATACTCAGTAGTGAAATCAGTAGGCGAGTGTGGCTAGTATGTCTGAATACTCAGTAGTGAAATCAGTAGGCGAGCGCGGCTAGTATGTCTGAATACTCAGTAGTAAATCGGTAGGCGAGCGCGGCTAGTATGTCTGAATACTCAGTAGTGAAATCAGTAGGCGAGTGTGGCTAGTATGTCTGAATACTCAGTAGTGAAATCAGTAGGCGAGTGTGGCTAGTATGTCTGAATACTCAGTAGTGAAATCAGTAGGCGAGTGTGGCTAGTATGTCTGAATACTCAGTAGTAAATCAGTAGACGAGCGCGGCTAGTATGTCTGAATACTCAGTAGTGAAATCAGTAGGCGAGCGTAGCTAGTATGTCTGAATACTCAGTAGTAAATCTGTAGATGAGCGCGGCTAGTATGTCTGAATACTCAGTAGTAAATCAGTAGGCGTAGCTAGTATGTCTGAATACTCAGTAGTAAATCAGTAGACGAGCGCGGCTAGTATGTCTGAATACTCAGTAGTGAAATCAGTAGACGAGCGCGGCTAGTATGTCTGAATACTCAGTAGTGAAATCAGTAGACGAGCGGGGCTAGTATGTCTGAATACTCAGTAGTGAAATCAGTAGGCGAGCGCGGCTAGTATGTCTGAATACTCAGTAGTGAAATCAGTAGGCGAGCGCGGCTAGTATGTCTGAATATTCAGTAGTAAATCAGTAGGCGAGCGTGGCTAGTATGTCTGAATACTCAGTAGTAAATCAGTAGGCGAGAGCGGCTAGTATGTCTGAATACTCAGTAGTGAAATAAGTAGACGAGCGCGGCTAGTATGTCTGAATACTCAGTAGTGAAATCAGTAGATGAGCGCGGCTAGTATGTCTGAATACTCAGTAGTAAATCGTTAGGCGAGCGCGGCTAGTATGTCTGAATACTCAGTAGTGAAATCAGTAGGCGTAGCTAGTATGTCTGAATACTCAGTAGTGAAATCAGTAGGCGAGTGTGGCTAGTATGTCTGAATACTCAGTAGTAAATCGGTAGGCGAGCGCGGCTAGTATGTCTGAATACTCAGTAGTGAAATCAGTAGGCGAGTGTGGCTAGTATGTCTGAATACTCAGTAGTGAAATCAGTAGGCGAGTGTGGCTAGTATGTCTGAATACTCAGTAGTGAAATCAGTAGGCGAGTGTGGCTAGTATGTCTGAATACTCAGTAGTGAAATCAGTAGGCGAGCGCGGCTAGTATGTCTGAATACTCAGTAGTAAATCGGGGGGCGAGCGCGGCTAGTATGTCTGAATACTCAGTAGTGAAATCAGTAGGCGTAGCTAGTATGTCTGAATACTCAGTAGTGAAATCAGTAGGCGAGCGCGGCTAGTATGTCTGAATACTCAGTAGTAAATCAGTAGGCGAGCGCGGCTAGTATGTCTGAATACTCAGTAGTAAACCAGTAGGCGAGCGCGGCTAGTATGTCTGAATACTCAGTAGTGAAATCAGTAGGCGAGTGTGGCTAGTATGTCTGAATACTCAGTAGTGAAATCAGTAGGCGAGTGTGGCTAGTATGTCTGAATACTCAGTAGTGAAATCAGTAGGCGAGTGTGGCTAGTATGTCTGAATACTCAGTAGTGAAATCAGTAGGCGAGCGCGGCTAGTATGTCTGAATACTCAGTAGTAAATCGGGGGGCGAGCGCGGCTAGTATGTCTGAATACTCAGTAGTGAAATCAGTAGGCGTAGCTAGTATGTCTGAATACTCAGTAGTGAAATCAGTAGGCGAGCGCGGCTAGTATGTCTGAATACTCAGTAGTAAATCAGTAGGCGAGCGCGGCTAGTATGTCTGAATACTCAGTAGTAAACCAGTAGGCGAGCGCGGCTAGTATGTCTGAATACTCAGGAGTAAATCAGTAGACGAGCACGGCTAGTATGTCTGAATACTCAGTAGTAAATCAGTAGGCGAGCGCGGCTAGTATGTCTGAATACTCAGTAGTAAATCAGTAGACGAGCGCGGCTAGTATGTCTGAATACTCAGTTGTAAATCAGTAGGCGAGCGTAGCTAGTATGTCTGAATACTCAGTAGTAAATCTGTAGGCGAGCGTAGCTAGTATGTCTGAATACTCAATAGTAAATCAGTAGACGAGCGCGGCTAGTATGTCTGAATACTCAGTAGTAAATCAGTAGACGAGCACGGCTAGTATGTCTGAATACTCAGTAGTAAATCAGTAGGCGAGCGCGGCTAGTATGTCTGAATACTCAGTAGTAAATCAGTAGACGAGCGCGGCTAGTATGTCTGAATACTCAGTTGTAAATCAGTAGGCGAGCGTAGCTAGTATGTCTGAATACTCAGTAGTAAATCTGTAGGCGAGCGTAGCTAGTATGTCTGAATACTCAATAGTAAATCAGTAGACGAGCGCGGCTAGTATGTCTGAATACTCAGTAGTAAATCAGTAGACGAGCGCGGCTAGTATGTCTGAATACTCAGTAGTGAAATCAGTAGGCGAGCGTAGCTAGTATGTCTGAATACTCAGTAGTAAATCAGTAGGCGAGCGCGGCTAGTATGTCTGAAAACTCAGTAGTAAATCATTAGACGAGCGCGGCTAGTATGTCTGAATACTCAGTAGTGAAATCAGTAGACGAGCGCGGCTAGTATGTCTGAATACTCAGTAGTAAATCGGTAGGCGTAGCTAGTATGTCTGAATACTCAGTAGTGAAATCAGTAGGCGTAGCTAGTATGTCTGAATACTCAGTAGTGAAATCAGTAGGCGTAGCTAGTATGTCTGAATACTCAGTAGTGAAATCAGTAGGCGAGCGCGGCTAGTATGTCTGAATACTCAGTAGTAAATCGGTAGGCGAGCGCGGCTAGTATGTCTGAATACTCAGTAGTGAAATCAGTAGGCGTAGCTAGTATGTCTGAATACTCAGTAGTGAAATCAGTAGGCGAGTGTGGCTAGTATGTCTGAATACTCAGTAGTGAAATCAGTAGGCGAGCGTGGCTAGTATGTCTGAATACTCAGTAGTAAATCGGTAGGCGAGCGCGGCTAGTATGTCTGAATACTCAGTAGTGAAATCAGTAGGCGAGTGTGGCTAGTATGTCTGAATACTCAGTAGTGAAATCAGTAGGCGAGTGTGGCTAGTATGTCTGAATACTCAGTAGTGAAATCAGTAGGCGAGTGTGGCTAGTATGTCTGAATACTCAGTAGTGAAATCAGTAGGCGAGTGTGGCTAGTATGTCTGAATACTCAGTAGTGAAATCAGTAGGCGAGCGCGGCTAGTATGTCTGAATACTCAGTAGTAAATCGGTAGGCGAGCGCGGCTAGTATGTCTGAATACTCAGTAGTGAAATCAGTAGGCGAGAGTGGCTAGTATGTCTGAATACTCAGTAGTAAATCAGTAGGCGAGCGTAGCTAGTATGTCTGAATACTCAGTAGTGAAATCAGTAGGCGAGCGCGGCTAGTATGTCTGAATACTCAGTAGTAAATCAGTAGGCGAGCGCGGCTAGTATGTCTGAATACTCAGTAGTAAATCAGTAGGCGAGCGCGGCTAGTATGTCTGAATACTCAGTAGTAAATCAGTAGGCGAGCGCGGCTAGTATGTCTGAATACTCAGTAGTAAATCAGTAGGCGTAGCTAGTATGTCTGAATACTCAGTAGTTAAATCAGTAGGCGAGAGCGGCTAGTATGTCTGAATACTCAGTAGTGAAATCAGTAGACGAGCGCGGCTAGTATGTCTGAATACTCAGTAGTGAAATCAGCAGGCGTAGCTAGTATGTCTGAATACTCAGTAGTGAAATCAGTAGGCGAGTGTGGCTAGTATGTCTGAATACTCAGTAGTGAAATCAGTAGGCGAGCGCGGCTAGTAGGTCTGAATACTCAGTAGTAAATCAGTAGGCGTAGCTAGTATGTCTGAATACTCAGTAGTGAAATCAGTAGGCGAGCGCGGCTAGTATGTCTGAATACTCAGTAGTGAAATCAGTAGGCGAGCGCGGCTAGTAGGTCTGAATACTCAGTAGGTATCGAGTAGTAGGTGAACGGTACTCGGAGGACCTCCTGAATCGGCAGCAATTTTTATGTAGGCGAACATAGCACACTGCGCTATCCTATGATTCACCTGGATGATTAAATTCCTCCTTTTCCGAGCTTCAGCTCGACACCGTGTGAGTACAGATTTAGACAAAAACGCAGATCAGAGTCACGAAGTCTCTAAATCTGTCAGTAAACAAGCTTTTAAAATGACATCTAACACGCACTAGGGAAGTGAAACACCCAAATACACACTAACTAGTAAACACGCACACTAGGGGGCAGTGAAACACCCACATACACACTAACTAGTAAACACGCACACTAGGGGGCAGTGAAACACCCAAATACACACTAACTAGCAAACACGCACACTAGGGGGCAGTGAAACACCCACATACACACTAACTAGTAAACACGCACACTAGGGGGCAGTGAAACACCCACATACACACTAACTAGTAAACACGCACACTAGGGGGCAGTGAAACACCCACATACACACTAACTAGTAAACACGCACACTAGGGGGCAGTGAAACACCCACATACACACTAACTAGTAAACACGCACACTAGGGGGCAGTGAAACACCCACATACACACTAACAAGTAAACACGCACACTAGGGGGCAGTGAAACACCAACATACACACTAACTAATTAACACGCACACTAGGGGGCAGTGAATCACATACATATACACACACTAGTGAGCCCACATACTAGGGGGCAGTGAAACACACACATGTACACAGTATTTAACACACACTAGGGGCAAGAAAACACCCACATATACACACACTAGTGACGCCAAATACTAGGGGGCAGTGAAACACCCACATACACATGCACTAGTGAATCCACACACTAGGGGCAGTGAAACACACACATATACATGCACTAGTGAATCCACACACTAGGGGCAGTGAAACACATACATATACATGCACTAGTGAATCCACACACTAGGGAACAGTGAAACACACACATATACATGCACTAGTGAACACACACACTAGGGGGGAGTGAATCACATACATATACACACACTAGTAAAAATACACACTAGGGGCCAGTAAAACACCCACATACACACTAACTAGTAAACACGCACACTAGGGGGCAGTGAAACACCAACATCCACACTAACTAGTAAACACGCACACTAGGGGGCAGTGAATCACATACATATACACACACTAGTGAGCCCACATACTAGGGGGCAGTGAAACACACACACATATGCACAGTATTTAACACACACTAGGGGGCAGTGAAACACCCACATACACACTAACTAGTAAACACGCACACTAGGGGGCAGTGAATCACATACATATACACACACTAGTGATGCCACATACTGGGGGCTGTGAAACACCCACAAACACATGCACTAGTGAACACACCCACTAGGGGCAGTGAAACACCCACATACACACACGCACCAGGGGGCAGTGAAACATACACATATACACAGCAGTTAACACACACTAGGGGGCAGTGAAACACCCACATACACACTAACTAGTAAACACGCACACTAGGGGGCAGCGCAGCACATACATATACACGCACTAGTGAGCCCACATACTAGGGGGCAATGAAACACACACCTATACACAGTATTTAACACACACTAGGGGGCCGTGAAACACCCACTTATATACACCAGTGAACACACACACACTAGGGGGCAGTGAAACATGCACATATACATGCACTAGTGAACCCACACACTAGGGGGCAGTGAAACACACACATATACACACACACTAATGAACACACAAACTAGGGGCAGTGAGCACACTTGTCCGGGGAGCAGTTGGGGTTAGGTGTCTTGCTCAAGGACACTTCAGTCGTGTTGGTTTTAGGGGATAGAACCGGCAACCTTGTTCCCCACCAAGGCTCCAATCCGAGACCGTCTCCAAATCTTCTTGTTAGTCACTGTAAGTATTATTAACACCAGCAAACCCAAAGCAACAGAAAGTCAGATCATTAGAAAAGAGTATATGGATTGCACTGAATGGACTTACTTGATGGAGGTCCAGCCAGGTTCTGTGACTGTAGGGAAAGGAGCCACCCAGGACAGAGGTCAGCTGGCTAGGTTCCACAAACTTATGAAGGGCTTTGAGGGACAGGACAAGCTCCTGCCAAGAAAACAGCTGCATGTATTGTATGCACTTCAAATATGACAGATATGTTTAGGGAGTATGTATTTGCTGGACTGTTGTTTATACTTTATGGATCATTAATAAAAATGTGACTTGGAGATTAAAACTAAAGCACAAACCATCCCTCCCGGGTATTTCTCCTGACTGTGGCTCTTCTCCTTACTCGTCAGCAGTAACACACAGCCGAGAGCCTGTGGATCCTGCTCCTGCAATCAGCAACAATAAGTGAAGTGAAGGAGATTCTTCTATCCCTTCATCCATAGAGGTCACTACAGTGTTTCTTTCTCTATATATGCACTGCTGCATATAGTCCACTCTAGTGAAAACTATTACATCATCCTATACAAAAAATCCCATTGGCTGGTCATTGCAATGGGAAAAAGTAGTCAGTGAAACCAAGCTGGCTATTTCTACCTTCTATAAAAAGATATCATTGCAGGTAAAAAAATATAAAATATAATTACACCAAGTAACATCTAAGGTGACATATTATGTAAAGATTTTCGAAATTTTGATTTTACATTTGGAGGAAATGCAGATAATAATAATAATAATTTGTCCACTTAACTGTACATCATGCATCACTAGCTATGTTTCAACTTTAATGCAATGTCAATTACTACCAATGTTGTTCTTGATAATAATTCATATCCTTTAATGTTTTGGCTGTAAATCAACTTCTTTATGTCTTTATAATGTAATTTGAGTTATTTATTTATTTATTTATTTTTAAATAAATATGATAGTTGCTTTGGCAACTATCATAGAAAATAGTCTCAGAAATGAGCAACAAGCATGATTTGACAGGAAATATGAACCACCATTTCAACAAAATACCTATACCTTACAAATATACCTGTATAACTACCACGTTATTACATGTTATATATGATGTTTTTTGCAAAAAACAAATGCATGAAGTACACTTAAGTGGACAGATAAATATTTCTTTATCAAATAAAGATATATATATATTTCAAACCTTGTTTTACATCCCTAAGAATGTATAAAAACACTCTCACACTCTCAATTCTCATTGATATGGCAATCTTTCCTTAGTCATTTTGAGTCTCTGAGTTCCAGTAGAATGATCAGGTTATGTTACTAGGAATTTTGGAAACAAATTGTTGAGAGAATATTACGGTGCCTTAGGGGTCTTCCCTCCTGTACTGTTAGGGTACTGTTAGTCTATAGGAAATGTACTAAAATATACTGGTTTTTTTGGCCCCTATCATTTTATCATTGTTCATCATGTCATTATTATTTTTATTATTTTGTGTGTTTTGTTTCTTTGTCAGTGTGTATATAGTATTGGTGTGATTGTATAGATATGTAGATAAATATTAATGTAATTAGAGGCATAAACAAGTATGGTCTGCTGGGATTGTCAAATTTTATTTGTAAGGCACAAATGCTGAGCACACAGATACTTTGCACATTTATGTATTTTATTCATTAGTTGTTAAATTTACATCTATAAGTTTTATTTATTTTTTTTGGTTATTTATTTATTTATTTATTTTCGTTTCTCAGTTTATATTTTCTTAGGGAAAGGGTGGGGGTGGAAGTTTTAGCCATTGTTACAATTGCCATTGTTGTTGTATTAACGTATTTGTAATTAAAAACTAATAAATAAACTTGGTTCAAAAAAAAAATAAAAATACTTAGTAAAAAATCCTGACTGAGTTTATTACAATTCATGCATGAGAGGGTTCTATACAATGTGGATTAAATATAAACCAACCAGCCACTTTATTAGGTACACCCCCTGTATCTACAGTTACTGTCACCTGACCATATAGGAGCTACACTCTCTATACTTAGTTACCCTGTTCTTCAATAGTCAAGACCCCCACAGAGCAGGCATCTGGTGGATCATTCTCAGCACTGCAGTGACACTGACGTGGTGGTGCTGTGTTAGTGTGTGTTTTGCTGGCGTGAGTGGATCAGACACAGCAGTGCTGCTGCTGGAGTGTGTAAACACTATGTTCACTGTCCACTCTATTAGACACTCCTACTACTTGCTGGCCCACCTTGTAGATGTAAAGTCAGGGACAATAGCTCCTAGCTCTAGTCCTTCATCAGTGGTCACAGGACGCTGCCCACAGGACACTGTTGGCTGGATAGTTGTGGTTGATGAGAATGATCCACCTCCCAAATAGTACCTGCTCTGTGGTGGTCCTGTGGGAGTCTTGATCATTGAAGAACAGGGTAACAAAGTCTACAGAGAATCAGATGAACTACAGTCTGTAAGTGTAGCTCCTATATGGTCATACATGGTAGATACAGGGAGGTGAACCTAACAAAGTGACTGGTAGGTGTGACTAGGTGGAAAACTAGATAAAGGTCTCAATAAAGGCCACATATCTAGTTACCTAGCCAAACAAGTGGCTTAGGCTAGTTAGATACTGTGGAAACCCTCTTCAAACTGGAGGTAAGCATTTACCTGTACAAGATGCAGAGCTTCTGTGAATTTTGAGTGTGGTGATGTCTTACGGGCGTCATACACAATGGTCATTCCAAGCTCTCGGACCTCCTTCCTGCATAGCAAATGCATATTAAATTAATTTGTTTAAGACTGGGAAACTGGCCAATCAGTAACTGTACGGCAATAGAAACAGCTAAGCAAGCTTTTTTGTTGGTTAGGATGTCCAGAGCTGAAGGGAAGGCCTAATGTGTGACAATATTCCAGTCCTGCTTCGAATTTCAGAAAAAAAGAAAACATAAATAATTATAGGCCTTCTGGAAGTTCTAGATACATCACTCACTGTGAAGCAATGAGCAGCAATGAGCAGCAGCCTAATCAATGCGAGCATGCCAATGTCTAAGCAATGGTAGCACCTTAAAGTTGCCGAAATCACTCTTTAGATTGCCACACAAATAGTTAATACCATTATGACATTTTAATTCCATTTGCTAGGTTTTGCATGAGCATCCCGTACCTGGTGATGGTGTGGAAATAGAGGATGAGCTGAGAGAGCTCCAGGCTGGAGACCAGAGAGGACCTCCAGTACTGATCATCCCCATAAACCTCTACAACAGCCCTGCCCAAGCGATCTCTACCACCTGAGGAGGACAGCGGCACCAGACAGAGACAGTATCAGTAGGGGACAGTGACAATACAGGAACCGTTTGGAGGTGAAATCAACCAGAAAGTATACGAGGACTACACATTGTTCAAAACTTAAATCAGCATCTGCAACACAGAAACCATATAACATCTCCTGATCATTTATGTTCGATTTAGCTTGAAATTAAGAGCAAGTGAGAAAACAGCCATTTGAGCTAATAAGCCAACTGAGACCCCCACCGAGCAGATACATCACAGCTCGCTTCAACGCAAACGGTGTAGTTTGTTTGAAATCCGTATGCAATGTAGACCAAACAGACATGCTTACTTTGAAATGCTTGTTCCTTTTCTTACCTATCCATAAGCTCTAATATGGAAACAATATATATAAGGGTTAACCTTGAGCATAGCAGCCCACTTGCCATTTTTGTTATAGGTCCATCCATCCATCCATTATTTGCTGCTTAATCCCACTAGTCGGGGTCACGGGGGGGCTGGAGCCAATCCCGTATTAACCACTACACCACCATACTAACCACTACACCACCATACTAACCACTACACCACCGTACTAACCACTACACCACCGTACTAACCACTACACCACCGTGCAAACACTACACCACCATAATAACCACTACACCACCGTACTAACCACTACACCACCGTACTAACCACTACACCACCGTACTAACCACTACACCACCGTGCTAACCAGTACACCACCATACTAACCACTACACCACCATACTAACCACTACACCACCATACTAACCTCTACACCACCGTACTAACCACTACACCACCGTACTAACCACTACACCACCATACTAACCACTACACCACCATACTAACCACTACACCACCATACTAACCTCTACACCACCGTACTAACCACTACACCACCGTACTAACCACTACACCACCGTGCAAACACTACACCACCATAATAACCACTACACCACCGTACTAACCACTACACCACCGTGCAAACACTACACCACCATAATAACCACTACACCACCGTACTAACCACTACACCACCGTACTAACCACTACACCACCGTACTAACCACTACACGACCGTACTAACCACTACACCACCGTGCTAACCAGTACACCACCATACTAACCACTACACCACCATACTGACCACTACACCACCATACTAACCACTACACCACCGTACTAACCACTACACGACCGTACTAACCACTACACCACCGTGCAAACACTACACCACCATAATAACCACTACACCACCGTACTAACCACTACACCACTGTACTAACCACTACACCACCGTACTAACCACTACACCACCATACTAACCACTATACCACCGTACTAACCACTACACGACCGTACTAACCACTACACCACCGTGCTAACCAGTACACCACCATACTAACCCCTACACCACCATACTAACCACTACACCACCGTACTAACCACTACACCACCATACTAACCTCTACACCACCGTACTAACCACTACACCACCGTACTAACCACTACACCACCATACTGACCACTACACCACCGTACTAACCACTACACCACCATACTAACCACTACACCACCGTACTAACCACTACACCACCATACTAACCACTACACCACCATACTAACCACTACACCACCGTGCAAACACTACACCACCATAATAACCACTACACCACCGTACTAACCACTACACCACTGTACTAACCACTACACCACCGTACTAACCACTACACCACCATACTAACCACTATACCACCGTACTAACCACTACACGACCGTACTAACCACTACACCACCGTGCTAACCAGTACACCACCATACTAACCACTACACCACCATACTAACCACTACACCACCGTACTAACCACTACACCACCATACTAACCTCTACACCACCGTACTAACCACTACACCACCGTACTAACCACTACACCACCGTACTAACCACTACACCACCGTACTAACCACTACACCACCATACTAACCACTACACCACCGTACTAACCACTACACCACCGTACTAACCACTACACCACCACACTAACCACTACACCACCACACTAACCACTACACCACCATACTAACCACTACACCACCATACTAACCACTACACCACCATACTAACCACTACACCACCGTACTAACCACTACACCACCATACTAACCACTACACCACCATACTAACCACTACACCACCATACTAACCACTACACCACCAACTTAGAAATCAGACTGTGCTATAGGCTCACTGTGTTGGTGTATCAGCAGACATTGGCTATATTGGTAGATACTTCAGAATCAGGTATTGCAGTTAAAAGTATGAAAGTGATACGACCGCATATTCTAAGATTAGCAGTGCAGCCCTACACTTTTCTAGAGGTTTCCGAGAGCTATGCTACAGAAGTACAACTTCTGGCTCCCAAATATCCAAATGAGACCATTTAGTTGAAGGTCCTTTGGAGAGTGATTCTTCCCAAGAACCTCTTCGGTGCCCTTAATATAATTCCTACCATTATGCTTTTCAAGAAATAGTCATCCATATTTGTCTGAGTGCTTGAAAAACCTGCGGTGTAAGCATCTTTGATTTGCCCATCATACCTGTAAGGCAGGCGATTCCTGATTGCAGGAGAGAAGCCTCTGGTTTTGATGTAGTTGGTAGTGCTCGTGTTCTAGGCTCCTCTACATTGGCTGAGTGCGTCTGGGATAAGGAGAGAGAAGAATTTTTCCTAGGCCCATTCCCAGCATGAGGGAAGACTGTTTTAGGGTCCTGAGGATCGTCTTGAGAGAAGCAGTGAAGGAAACAAATATACATACAATTAAACATCAAGAAATCTTTAGCTTGTCCAAAAAGATTCAATGCAGGATGTAAAAATACATGAGTATAAAACACGTAATGTAATTACTGGCAGGCAGAATATAGTCTGCCTAAAAAGGTATTTAGACACTTTTAGCTTTTAGATTACGTAAGGAAGAGTCGATTTCTCAGGACTAGGCTAGCTAGCTAAGAAACTATACCCAATATGTTTGACCAAGTCATGTTTCTTCAAGAGAAAAACTATTACAGCACATATAAAAACTGTTGGTGGACCATATTTGTTGGAGAAAGCTTAGAGAATAATTCCCACTGGACTCCACTAACAGTACTGTAAAGCAAAAAGGTATGCCAAAGTATGGTACTGCTTTCAATGCAAACCCCCAGGAGCCTGGAAAGAAACTGCTCAAACGATAACAGTCTGAAATGCTACAAATGTCCAAATACTATTTGGCTCCACTGCCCACAAGAAGAAAAGCCGAAATTCATCATTTGTTGATCTTACCTTGCTTGGGTAGCCTTCGTCTGTTTAATTTCGGAGAAACAAGTCCAAAAGTAGTGGTCTTTTTCCCATGAACCACATGTAGCCTTGGGATCATTTCTAACTGGCTGTCCCTGCTTCCCTCACTGGGTTGTCCTTGGATGACAACATGGCATTTCTCGGATGTTCCAACCACGGTTGGTGTGAAACAGGTGATGGTTCCTCCCCGTAAGTCTGTTGAGATATCTTGAGAATTTCCAGGAATGATTCTGTCGTTTGCAGCGGAGTTGTCCCTCACAGTTCGAGATTTAGAAAACTGATTAGAAAGTTTATCCTTCCTAGGAAGAGTTTTAGACTCAATCCTCACACTTCTTTCAAAGAAGGTTGGCTCCTGTAATCTTTTCTCTATGCTGACAGGACTTTGCTGTGCTGCTCTGTAAGGCTCCCTGTATCGACACTCTTGGACCTTGGCCCCCTGTTCGTGCTTCCTCTGCAGGCAAGGGGTGCAAGGCTGCTCTGCGAACCTTACAGTGCGCCCACAGGTTGGACGTTCATGAGGCGTTGGCTGGTTGTGAAGTGTAGGACAGTCTTGAGAAGTGGGACCAGGTGCTGTGGGAGGTGTAACCCTTTTGGACCTAGACAAAGGAGGTCTAGGTTGATTCCAGGTCCTTGAGTGCCCAGAGGAGTCCTTTCTTCTAGCAACATCTACAGATTCTATATGATCCCTCCCAAAACAGTTTTTACTGCGACTGTCCCAGGTGTTGGGAGACACCCATCCCACTGGTCTCATCTCCAGCCTGGCTGGATCCATTTCACTCTGTTTGGTGCTGTCAACTAAGCATAAAGACACTGCAATTCCATCCCTAGCGGGACAAATCCTGGTCTCAACTGAATAGACAGACGGTGTAGATGTTTCCTGCTCAGTCTTAGACTCCTGCTCATTCAAAGATCCAGAACAAGCCATGTGTTGTGGCTTATCTACAAACTCTGGGTTGGCCACCTGATCCCAAGGTACTTTGACTATACCCTCCTCAGAGGCCAAAAGGCAGCGGCTGAGAGGTTGGCCATGCCTGCCTGCGTTGAGCTCCTTGAGCCAGTCCTGAGTAAAGATATACGGGTATGAGGTCTCTGGGATTGGCGTCTTCTCCAGCTCACGCCTTTCCTCCTCCAGCAGGCTCTGGGCCACAATGTGGGCTGCCTGGTCGCCAAATGGTGCCACTTGCAAGTAGAAGTCCCCCGGGGAGAGCAGCAAGGGGTCTATGGAAGCGAGATGGATAACAACCCGGTCTTGCAGGCACAATGGCCAGCCTGCATAGCGGAAGACCACGTCAGAATATGGGGCCTGGCCAGAAAATCAAAATAAACCTTAATGTCAATGTTGTGTTTGCAATGCAAATTGTATCGTAATAGTTATGGTTATTGGCATTAATATCAAAAGCTGCAATTTAGAATATCTGTTTCTCTCTTATGACAACATGCTGAGATACTCCATTACCACAGTTCATATCACATCCATATCACAACTGTGTTTGTAGGTAGAAGGTAACATTTATTTACTATAATCTGAATTTAGGGTTGTTGATGCTCCCACAAGGGTAAGTGTCTTAGATGACAAATGAATTAATGAATAAATGAATGAATGTTGCTCCCATAGACTTCTTTGTTTGGAAAGGAAATGATTCTTTCAAAACAAACAGAAAAATACACAATACACAACATAACAATGTGTTATTAAATTACATAACCATGTAATCACATGTAATTTGCAAATATCTAGATCATAGGTGTTATGAAATGAAGTACAAACAGTTTGTTACCTTACTTAAGTAAAAATTTTGGTTATTAATACTTTTCTGGAATAATTATTATTATTTTTTTACTTTTTACTTCTACTTCTTACATTTACACTCCATTATTAGTACTTTCTACTCCTTACATTTACACTCCATTATCAGTACTTTCTACTCCTTACATTTACACTCCATTATCAGTACTTTCTACTCCTTACATTTACACTCCATTATCAGTACTTTCTACTCCTTACATTTACATTCCAGTAAAGATTATTGATAACATGTCTTTGAAGTTTGACTTCATTACAATACTTATAGACAGCTAGTCATCATATCTTCTGCTCCATGAAACACATGTTAATGTTCAGTAGTGCACAGATATGCTTCTTTAATATATTTACATTGTACTAAACTACATTCATGTTCAATGGGCGTATATGTGGCTGAAACAGGAAGCCTAGCGCATCCCAAATTTATCAACATTAACATTTTAATATAACATTATAGTCATTATGACTTTTAGAAGAATAGGGTTTTTAGGGAGGTGGGCTAGTGCACTGTAGACCCCTGTGGTGCAGCCTAAGCTTTTGTCCTTAATAGCATTTTTTTTTTTATATTACTTTTACTTTTATACTTTAAGTAGTTCTGAAAGCAGTACTTTTACACTTTTACTGGAGTAAAAAGCTTGAGTTGATACTTCAACTTCTATAGAAGTATTTTTAAACCCTAGTATCTATACTTCTACCTGAGTAATGACTGTGAATACTTTTGACGCCTTTGATCTGCACTGTAAACCCGGATAAGTTGATTGTACTTTAAGAGTTTGAGTGATTGCCTTAAAATATTGAAGTAATGCAAACTAGAGAAAATCAAATGGTTTGGGTAAAATCACCTAAAAATGTCAAATAGACTGGAAGTAATCATTTGAGTTGAATACAATGAAATCTAAATTGTTTGTACTTAAAATATTTTGTAAAATCAACCCTACTGACCATTTAATTCAAATGAACATTGAGTTTCCTGTAATTAAAATTAAGTTAAACTTAAAAATAGTCTCCATAAAAAGCTGATGTTTTCCTATGTCAAAAGAACACAAACAGTTAAATTTAGATTTTATTTAAAATTTTATCACTAGAATGTTCCAGAATGTAAAAAAATGAGGGGAAAATGGCGCCTTTGTTAATTGTAGTCCTCTGTAGCTCTTCAAGAAAAGAAAACAATGGAGAAAATGTCCACTGTGGAGAAATCCCAGCACTACAGAGTTTCTGTCCAAGGAAAAGAAGTTAAACACAGAAAAGACCAAATCCTTTACAAGGTTCACTAAACAAGCTCTAGTCTTGATTGAACTGACCAATGAGAATCTGGCAAGGTGTTACAGGAGCGTGGTCCAAGCTAAAACTTGATGTTTTAAGTTTGTTCAACTTAAAAATATTAGTGTACTCAATTATTCTTTCAAAATAGTAGAACATACTAAAACATTTTAAGTAATGCAATAAAACTTTAGTTTTTAAGCATCATTACACAAACTCTTTACACAGAAACTAATTACGGGTTAACAGTGTAGATATCTAAGGGTTAATTGCCAATAACATGGCTCGCTCTGACCCCTGGGAGCTTTTCATCACACTCTGTTAGAGAAGAGAATGTTTTGTGTTTTCTGATGTTTTTGTGTTTAAGGAGGAAATAAAAGTCTTGCAACTCTTGCTGTATTTCAAAATACTGAAAACATGTGGTGTCCCGCTCCCTCTAGTGGCCTTCTCCTCTCAGTACAGGTATAAATATGTAAGCAGGTAACATGTAAGCCAAGTCCTGAGCTACATTCACTCTTCTATCTTTACTTTAAAGCAGACTTTTATTAAAAGAAGCTGACAGGGACAGAAATACTGTTAGCTGTAGATACTTAATAGTCCAGGAGGTTTACAGTAGCTGCCAATCTAAGCTTCGGAAAGACGACTCATAATGCTAACAGTGCGAAGAAATGCTCTTCTGATCTGGGCATCAGAATTCTAGCATTACTTAAATAGCTATGTAGATAAACATCATGAGCTCCAGTGGTTGATCCAAGTGTACTCACAGCTCCTCTTCTGCTGGGTTTAAGAGAACATTCGTCTAAAGAAGACCCAAAAGCTTACATGTATAAATTCAACTACACTGTATAATGTATAATGTATACTGTAAATAATATAACTAAAAGTTATTAACTTATTATAACATTACTGCTTATATAATTACTACTAGCAAATGAAAACGTCCACCATGTTCTGCCATGTGACTTGGACACTCATCCGTCAAAGGATTAGCCTGAAACACATTCCTCAAATAGATAGAGGAGCTGCTGGAGGAGCTGTCAGCACTACTGAGCACGTAATCATTGGGCTTAGCAAACGCTGATGCAAACAACTTAGAAGTGCTGTCAAGGTTGAAAACAGTACTTGCTTTATTACTACACGCAAGTATTATTTTGGATTATAGACACTCTTCAATAATACTAAAACTGAATATTTGAATTTGTACTATACATATACAACAGAGGTAAAACATACGTCTTACTCTTTACACTGTTTCAAAACACTCCATACAAAAAAAACAGACTTTCTTTTTTTTTTACACCAATCAGATTGAATATATGGACTGTACTGACTGTATGAACTCACCAGATTTGTGATATACTGCAAGCAAAGTGATATACTGTGATTTTTCAAATCCTACTATTAAAACACACCACTATATGAACAGGTTTATCAATACTTACAATAGCACTGCGCCCTTGTGCTGCTTGTTAATGTTGGAGTGGAGCTAAAAATGGATTACAACACTGCCATCTAGTGGTCAGAGGTTTAAACACAACACACACTGATACACTGTCTGCCAGGAATCTGCGTATTGGTACTGTGTTTTTGAGAATCAATACAGTATCACCAAACATAATATCCCGATATTCGATATTATTCTTACACCCCTAATAAATAACTTTTTAATTCTGTGGCACATTTAAATGAGCTCGATTTTTGGCTGTCAATAAATCGTCACTGTCCAAAGAAAAACAAGCACCTCCAAAATAAGGACTTAACAGGAAAGAACAAAAACATTCTTAACTTTTTAAATGGAAGTCAATGTAAAGAGGTTTTTAATGACCAAGTGTTTTTGGAGCATTTCTATTGGTCCATTGATCATGAAACCTCTTACAGGATAAAGAGCAGCTGTCAACAAAAATGTAGATACATGTTTTACTTTGGGCAGTGATGATATACTGGGAGTGCCTAGGTGTAGTGTGGAACAATGGACTGACGGGTCTCTAAAGAAAGTTGTTCTTTCTGGTCATTTTGAGTCGGTCAGCAAACCATCAACTGCTGATGCTTCAGATACTAAACTAACCTAGAATGTTGTTCCCTTTTATACTCACTTATTAGTAGAATGTTTTTCAGCTGTGCATCACAATTGAGCAAGAGTGTCCTAACAACCAATTAGTCCAATAACGTCCTTAACTTGGATTGGCGGCCGTACCAGGAGATTTAGACTGGACTGAGAATTACTGATAATAGGACTATATGAAAAATAAGCCTCTATACAAAAATAGACTTTAATACAAACATTTTTATTCTTTAAAAATCATCTGATACACTTACATTAATTGTGAAATGAACAATATTGTTTGTGAATTGTATGAAAATTGCATGAAATGAAATTCTAAAGTGATCCTAAACTTCTGAGCGATAGTGTATATATATATATATATATATATATATATATATATATATATATATATATATATATATATATATATATATATAGTGTGTGTGTGTGTGTGTGTGTTAAGACTATTTTAGGCCCTCTGAGACAGCGTAAAGGGCCATGACGGTTCCCCACTGGTTTACAGTAACAAACTATAGTATCAGTTATATATCTTGTTTATTAATGGATTTATTTAGTATTTAGCATTTTAAGAAATTATTTATTTAAATGAAACACACGCCCACAGATAAAGGCATGATCTTATGGCTCTTGTCATGAGAACAATGTAATTGCAGGTTATCTGTCTAATGTTTCTCGTCACTCACGCAGGCTGCTTGCCGCACGCTCTCCAGAAGACGCCTGGCTGGGATCAGGAACTCCGTAAGGCAAAGAAGGGAGTCTCCATGGTACGGACCCTCGATGACCTGAAAGAGCTGGCTGAGCACAGTTGGCGCTGTGACCTCGAACGGAGGGTAGAGAGCAGAGAGAGAACTCTGGATGGATGAGTCCAGGGAGTTCTGTACATACAAACACAGAGTGATGCTCGTTAATCAGTTAGTAGTGTTTGATGATGCAAACCAAAATGGATACAGTTAGATGGGAGGAGACCAGAGAGACAGTAAGAAGTTCTAATGGGACAACACTGTCTCCTCCGAGGTTAATAACACAGTGGGTGGATGACATGAGAAGGTGCAAGCAAAATGTTGCTTTCTATGAGGTAAACTGGGGTTTGACTCCCTGCTTGGACAAGAACACCAGGCTGTGCAAAGAAGCTGAGCTGTTCTGGGACATATTCTTGGGAATTTTAGCAAATGCTCACCAGCATGTTTGCCAAGAACTGAAAACCAATCAATGCCGAGAATAAACTTGAGTTTAAACAGTTGAGGGTTTTTGTTGGAGAACAATTCAAAGACAATAATGATTCACAGGAGTACAATGGTCTGGGACGAGGAAGGAATTGTCTTCATTTCATCAACAACTGGACAGGAAAACTGTGTCTGTAGATAAAGAGCTGTTTCAACTCATACTAGAGGATAATGGGCAGAGGAGGCTATAAGTAGTCTCAATGCATCTTGTCTGCAATTTAAATATCTATTCTACACAGTAAACCTGGATAAGTTGGTTGTACTTAAAGAGTTTGAGTGATTGCCTTGAAATACTGAAGTAATGCAAACTAGAGAAAATCAAATGGTTTGAGTAAAATCAACTTAAATCTCAAATAGACTGGAAGTAATCATTTGAGTTGAATACAATAAAATCTAAATAGTTTGTACTTAAAATATTTTGTAAAATCAACCCTACTGACCATTTAATTCAACTCAACATTGAGTTTTCTGTAATTAAAATTAAGTTAAACTTAAAAATACTCTTAAAAACAGCTGATGTTTTCCTACAGCAAAAGAACACAAACAGTTAAATTTAGTTAGATTTTATTTAAAATTTCATCACTAGAATGTTCTAGAATGTGAAAAAGAGAGGGAAAATGGTGCCTTGGTTAATTGTAGTCCTCTTTAGTTCTTCAAGAAAAGAAAACAATGGGGAAAAATAGAGAAATCTAAGGGCACTACAGCGTTTCTGTTCAAGGAAAAGAAGTTAAACGCAGAAAACACCAAATCTCACAGTGAAAAATAGAAAAAGACTTCAAATCCTTTACAAGGTTCCCTAAACAACTCAAACTAATCTTGATTGAACTGACCATTGAGAATCTGGCAAGGTGCTACAGGGGAGTGGTCCGAGCTAAAACCTGATGTTTTAAGTTTGTTCAACTTAAAAATATTAGCGTACTCAGTTATTCTTTTAAAATAGTAAAACATACTAGAACATTTTAAGTAATGCAATAAAACTTCAGTTTTTAAGCATCATTACACAAACTCTTTACACAGAAACTAATTACAGGTTAACAGTGTAGAGTAAAACTACTATGTTATTTAGTATCTGCAATACCCAGCATGCATTACATGAATACTTAATGCAACCACTGGAAATACTCCCAGTGAAATCCACTCCCCTGCCATTGTTCATGCCATAGCTCTTGTAGTTGTAGTCAAAATTTCTACCCATCTTCAAGATACATCATCAGAAGTGGGCTTCATATTTTTAAACTGGAAGCATTCCATGCTAAAGGCCACTGCTGCACCACGGTAGTAGGTTTCTTGCCCTTAAAGCAAGGTTAGCTGACTAGGCTAAACTTCTAGATAATGGGTTATGCTGACCTTCAGGTGTTAAAAGATAATGGTTTTTTACTAAACCATAACAGAATCAATGCAGGGTTTTCCAGAAATGGTAGTGGCTCTCTTTTACAGGGCTTCTCTCAAAAATCTCAAAAATCTGGTTGAATCTGAGGATGAGGGCGATGAAATGTTAGTAAGGTTCTTAACATTGGTAGTACAGTTCTAGGTAAAACCTTTGAAACGGTTCATACCGCTCACAGATCTCATTTACAAAACATTTTGTTAGTCTTTTTATTGAAAGGTTCACAAACACTATCTGGACTATCTGGACCGAACCTTAACCTAAACCTCAGTCCAAAACCTAATACTAATCCTAACTTTAATTCAAACTCTATTTAAAACCCACTAAGTTATAGTTTGCTAAGTCCTATATCTAGTACAGCCAAAGATGGTTAGCTTTGCTCCAAAGAACACTTTTTGCTTCCATCTGGAACATTGGTTTTGAAGAATGTGCATCTTCCATGAAGATTCCATCAAGAACCTTTCAATAGATGGTTCTTTGGATAACCAATCTTATTAAATGAGATGCAGGAGTGTAAAGAACCTTTTGAAACTTCTGCATAATCTACAGGTTCTAGGAAGAACCCTTAAACTTTCATCGTGAGTTCTTAAAACCTTTAAAAGTTGCTTCACTCTCACACTTCTCTATTCATAAATGGTTGGGGAACCAGACATGATTCTTCTATGACACTGTTCCAAAAGAACCCTTTCTGGTTCCATTTGGCACCTTTGTCCAAAAGCTATTCTTTATTGCGATGCCACAGAATCTATGGTTCCATTTTAAAAACTTTCAACAGGAGTTCTTTATGCCTTCTTTGGACCTTCTTACAGGTTCTCAATTGTCCACTCTCAAAAATGGTTCTTCTAAAACATCATTCACACCACTATGATCTGTCACTATTTTTGGAGAGCCTGGTGGTGGAAAGTGGGCTGTTCTGCTCATCCACAGAAAATTCCAGCAGGGTTTCAGGACGACATCACCTCCCCGATCCAAGTCTTGTGACAGACCAACTAGTGTTCAGTGGCGCTACTTTGTGTTTTAAAAAAGGTCCATCCATCACGGTTGTCCGCACCCGGCTACATCATGTGCCTTTTTAGGTAAGTGAGCTGTTCTTCAGGCGTCTGTAGAACATCCCTGGTCTTTGGTTTCGCTTGTTCAGTGAAGTGGACCACATGAGATCTGTGAATGCAGATCGGGTTGAGGTCACAGGCCAAGACCTCAGTGAACTAACTATCAACACACTCGCTCGAGCAGCCATTGTGAGGACCGCTGACTCGACCAGAATTCCTCTTCAAAGCATTCTGGACACGTCCCACTCTAGATTGCTTCTTAATGTACTTCTGGACGAACTTATGCACTCATATCAGATTTGCAACTTCACAACAAACAGAGTGAAAAGACCTCAGAGCTAGGGGTGGGCGATATGGCCCTACAATAATATCATAATATTTCATGGTATTTTTGCAATAACGACACTCTTGGCGATATATTTCAAGAATACACTACTGCAACAAAATGAAAATAAAATTTTATTATTGCATACAATATGATATGGCACACCTCTAACTGAGATATTAAAAATACAAAACATTTTTATGAGATTGTAACAGAAGTCAACAATCCAGAATGTCACAATACTAAATAATGCACTCCAAATATCTTCAAATATCCAGGACCGAAGTAAAATGAATGATACTGGACAGATAAAATCTAGATACATAGTAGATATATAATGGGAAATGAGAAGTGTGAATTTTTCTTTTGCTAAAAACAGTAAAAAGTAGTACCCTGGTGTGATAATTAGGGATGGGTAATATGGCACGATATTTCAGGGTATAATATCATTGACAATATTATTGTTTACGATACGATATGGCACACCCCTACTCAGAACTTTTTAAAATACAGCTTCCTAAAGAAAAACACTGACAATTGAGCTGAAACCTTCATGTTATGTTCAGTCTCATTTACAAAGAACTGACCATCAAAAGGTCCTTCAGCAAACCAACAGTGGTTCTTCTATGTTGTTCTATACCAAAGTACACATGTTTGTTTATACGTATGTACTATGTTATATCAGACTCAGTGCCTGGTCTGTAGGATTGATTTAGTACTGTGTGGTTTGAAAGAGGTCGTAAAGAGCAAGCGGGCGTCCCGGAGGAGTCTGCAGTTTCACATTCCCACTGTTTCTTGACCTCATGGCCCTTCTTTGCTTCCTCTTTTAGTGTAGGCTGGATTTAGCTCGGCTGCCTGTTCGCAACCACAAGAGACTTGGAACACTCGTAGGATTTTAACACTCTGCACACACTCTCTGGTCATCCAAACACAGTAGCTGGTGTTTTTCTTCTATTTTTTCATTTTTATTGTAGCCTACTCAAGCGTTGTCCATCTGCATTAGATGCTAAGCCTCAGTCTGAGCTCTACTCTAGTGTTAACTCATAACAGAAAAGAATTAAAGATTGGTTCGCTGACATGGTCACCAAGTTCAATTCATCATTAATAAAGGTCAAGCTACATAAGAAGTGCTAAACGTTAAACAGAGCTGCTATACTATAAGAGAGGAGCTGGCTAGCATTAGTTTAGCTAGCATGATAACAGCTCTGCTCACTAGAAAAAAGCTCAGTGTTTACCTCAAAATAGAATATTGAAGTTTGGTTCGCTTACATGATCAACATGTAAAATAAGGCCAAACTATCTATATAATATGTGCTAAACGTTAAACAGTGCTGCTGACTAGAAGAGAGAAGCTGGTTAGCGTTAGTTTAGCCAGCATGATAACAGTTCTTTAAACTACAAAAAAAGCCAAGTCTAAGCTTTTTTCTCTCTTGTGTTAACTCAAAATAGAAAATAATTCAAGCTTGATTTGCTTACTTGGTCAATAAGTTTAAGCTATTATCAAAATAAAGGTCAAACTATCTATATAACAAGTGCTAAATGTTAAACGGTGCTGCTAACCAGGACAAAGAAGCTGGTTAGCATTAGTTTAGCTAGCATGATAACAGCTGCTCACTAAAAATGTTCATTTCTGACTAACTAATGCATATTTAGAAGATGATTAAAATCTAAGGGGGTAAAATTGAGGAACATTAGTCTGTAGCCTAGACTGTCCAGCTTGTATAACTACAAACTCAAACAGTGCCAGACAGGGTGAAGCCCTGAGTCTGACTGACTGCTGCTCTGCTGAAACATGTGGATAATAAAAAAAATCTGTCTGAGAGAGTAAAAGTCAAGCGGCCGCTGTAGGAGTGACAGAAAGCTGAAAGGAAACCTGTTCTTTGGGGTTTGGCACTGTAGCATTTTGGCTAAGCTACCAATAGCTTGGTTAGCATGCCAGGCATGCCACGTAGCGCAGGCTCCAGCGAACTGATGCTGAAATGAAACGCGTTTAGAAGATATCTGAGAGCTCAGAGTCGAGTGACTGGTGTTTAAGTGAAAGCTGAAACTGAACGGATTCTGTGCTGCTTCTGAGTTTGAGTCCTGCTTTTTCATGGCTCTGAGTTTTTCCCTTTTTCTGTTAGCACAGATGGTATTTAAGCTCCCACACCACCAATCAAGCTGTCTAAAATCTAAATAGTTGGAATGTGTTTATTTGTCATGATATAGATCATTTATGTATCTTAATTCTGAAATACTGTCATCACTTCTACTGTTAGGCCGGGCAACCCTCCTTGCAAACACAGTTACATTGTGACAATGTTGTGACAACCTACTGTTTGGGTGCCCACAACGATGTGACAAAAGTAATATGTAATTACTCAGAAAGTTGCCACAATATCTAACAATGTATAATATAATATTAAAAAAAAAAAAAAAAAAATATATATATATATATATATATATATATATATATATATACCTGTCATTACCATCAACAAATGTCATTACCATCTCAACAGGTTATGTGTTGGTAATGACATGTTGTGATAAAAAAGCTAACTGGGCCATGAATTTGCTAAAGCTAGTTAACAGTACAAGATGCACTTTAAATACACATAAATAAATAAATAATGTGTAAATGTAATGTTTAGGTATAAATAAATAATGTGTAAATGTAATGTTTAGGTATAAATAAATAAATAATGTGTAAATGTAATGTTTAGGTATAAATAAATAATGTGTAAATGTAATGTTTAGTTATAAATAAATAAATAATATGTAAATGTAATGTTTAGTTGTAAATAAATAGGTGACTTCATGCATGCAGGGTCTAATGACCAGTTTAACACTTTAACGTACTGACCATCTCAAAAAAGAATAAGCTAAAAATGGCTATTTAATATGAATATAATGTAATTGTCTATTTGCTATGATTTTTGGTGTTTTTGCATCTGGATTTTAATTTTAATATACCTTCATTTTTACATATCGCTTTCTAGCATTCTAATTATCTAAAAGCTGTTAGATATTCGATATTAGCCTGCAATTATATTCTCTGAAAACATTGATCCCAAAGTTTTGAATGGTAGACAACCATTTTTTGCACAACCTGACAGTTACTTAAAGCATTTCAAATGCAATCACAGTTGCACGCAACACATTCAGTTACTCCACCAGCTAGACATCTTAGCAACTCAGATTATTAAAACACTGTAGTTTTCTTGCTGTAAAGTCTTCTCTGACATGCAATTTACAGCATATTTAGCATCGTAATATATTTGTTTCAGTTGCTATTGCTAAAATATATTTTTAAACATACTTTACTAGGAACATTATGTTAATACTGGCTAGGACCTCCCATTATTCTCAAAACAGCCTCAGTTCTTCATGGTATGGATTCCACAAGATGTGGGAAACTTTCAATTAAGATTCGGGTCCATGTTGACAGCATGGCATCATGCACTTCCAGCAGATTTCTCAGCGCCTCATTCCAAAGATGTTCTACTGGACTCAGATCCCATGACTGGGAAGACCTCTGAAGAATACCAGTGTGACCTGGTAGATTATAATGGTGAAAGTAGTCATTAGAAAAAGGTAAATCGTAGCCATTTACCGTAGGCTGTGGTCATTCAAGCGATGATTGATCTGTGCTAACGATCCCAAAGTGTGCCAAGAGAACATTCTCCACACTATTACACCACCTCCACAACATGAGGCCGGTTGGATTCATGGATTCATGTTATTGGCGTCAAATTCTGACTCTACCATCTGAAATTGAGACCAGAAAACATTTCTCCAGTTTTCAACTGTCCAGAGCTGGTGAGCCTGTGTCCACTGCAGCCTCAGCTTTCGGTTCTAGGCCAACAGAAGTTGAGCCCGATGTGGTCTTCTGCTGTTGTAGCCCATCCATAGACCTGGTGAGGGTCTAACCCTCCAATACACCATCTTGAGTCATGAAACTTGAGGTCCATGAGGTTGAGACTCTTGAAACCATTGCGAGTGTCATGACGCTTTACATCATGTCCAAGTGAGTGAAGTTGCCGTAAAGTTTCATGGACATTCAGTCCCATTCATACAAACACAGCTAGAGAATGATATTCCTGGAGTACACTTAGGTGTCCATCAGTGGTCCTCGTGTCCTGATTTAGGGCCTAAATCCTTCCTGCAGCTGTCTCACTGACCCGGCGTTCTCTTCTCGCCTCTGAGGGACGTGATGAAACACAGTTCACAGTTGTCTTCCAGTCACCGTTGACCCTCATGCCCATCCGTCAACTCACATGACTGACCGGCACCTACTGGTCTTACTGCTGTGTGAGTTTAACTCGGTTTGTGGGCGAGTCGGAGAGTCCGTGGTCGAGACAGAAATATGAAGCAACATCACTTGAGTGATGGGAGTGAAGTCTCAAGCGGAGCTGAAAAAGACAGCTGTCCTTTCAACAGTCCTGCATCCTGCAGTGCTGCGTAACAACAAATCTAGAGTCTTCTACGTTGCCCTTCTTTATTTTACATTTAATGTTGAGCTGCATTCCAGAGATCTCAACCTTTTCCACGCCAAGGCCCACCTACTTGTAACTACAAAGCATAGCGGCCCACCAGACCACTAACATCAAGTTTTTAAAATAGAGTTTTTTTCTTGCCGACACGGAAAACCTGAGACGGTAAAGATCAGAACTTTAAATTTGCTTAAATCATCCATCCATTCACCCATCCATCCTTTATCTACTGCTTATTCCGGAGATCCAGGTCGCGGGGGCAGAAACCCAGACTTCCCTCTCCACGGCCACCTCCTCTAGCTCCTCCGGAGGGATACAAAGGCGTTCCCAGGCCAGCCGAGAGATAAAATCCTTCCCAGCGTGTCCTAGGTCTTCCCCGGGGTCTCCTCCCGGTCGGACATATCCGGAACACCTCCACAGGGAGGCGTCCAGAAGGCATCCTAACCAGATGCCCGAACTACCTCATCTGGTTCCTCTCAATGTGGAGGAGTAGCGGCTCGACTCTAAGCTTCCCCTGTATAATCGAGCTCCTCACCCTATCTATAAGGGTGAGACCCGACACCACACGGAGAAAACTCATCTCGGCAGCTTGTATTGTCCCTACCCAGAGCTCCTGACCACAGGTGAGATTACCTACCAGTGATCACAAATCAAGAGCTTTGCCTTTTGGCTCAGTTTTCTCTTCACCAGGACAGACCGGTACGGAGCAGATGCTACACCGATCCGCCCGCTCCATCCTTCCCTCACTCGTGACCCCGAGATACTTACACTCCTCCACTTGAGGCAGGAGGTCATTTCCAAGCTGGAGTGAGCGCTCCACCCTTTTCCAACTGAGGATCATAGTCACGGATTTGGAGGTGCTTCAATCATACAAACCAAAATTGGTAGCCCTGTTAAAATAGAAATGTAGGAGATAGATGTGGACGGCGTGATCTGGAGCTGCAGTCCATCATGTTCTCCATGAAAACACTCCACTGGGTTTTTCTCAGTAGGGTCACTGTTTGGTATCGAGACATCCGCAGAGCCAGTGATGTTGTGGGTGTGGAGCTGGACTCGCTGACGGCAGTGTCTGAGAGGAGGATGCTGTCTAAGCTGCAGGCCATCATGGAGAATGGCTCCCACCCTCTTTATCACACAGTGATGAGACGGAGGAGCACATTCAGTTCAAGACTCATTCAGCCAACATGCACTACAGAAAGCCACAGGAGGTCATTCTTACCATCAGACTTTATAACTCCTCCCTTAACGTACGACACCTTGCACACGTACAGTGATACCAGTAGAACAATAATTTAATTATGTAAAACAACTCAAATGTGCAATAACTTTCTTACTTCTACTTATTATTATAGCCACAGTCACTTTATATTTTATTCTTCTATTACATTATAAGACTTTATATATGTGCCACAGTCACTTTATATTTTATTCTTCTATTACATAAGACTTTATATATGTGCCACAGTCACTTTATATTTTATTCTTCTATTGTATTATAAGACTTTATATATGTGCCACAGTCACTTTATATTTTATTCTTCTATTGTATTATAAGACTTTATATATGTGCCACAGTCACTTTATATTTTATTCTTCTATTGTATTATTAGATTTATATATGTGCCACAGTCACTTTATATTTTATTCTTCTATTGTATTATAAGACTTTATATATGTGCCACAGTCACTTTATATTTTATTCTTCTATTGTATTATTAGATTTATATATGTGCCACAGTCACTTTATATTTTATTCTTCTATTACATTATAAGACTTTATATATGTGCCACAGTCACTTTATATTTTATTCTTCTATTACATTATAAGACTTTATATATGTGCCACAGTCACTTTATATTTTATTCTTCTATTACATTATAAGACTTTATATATGTGTACAGATATTGCAAATTTCTTTTTTGTTGTAAATTATTATTAGAGTGTTTATTCTTCTACATAACCAGCTGCTTTTGTAACAACTACAATTGTCAGAGTTTTGTGATTCGTTTAATGCTGACAATACACTAGAAGACTTTTAGAAGACTCTGAAAAGATGTTTAATTGACTAAAGTCTGACTCCCTCTCACATCTAAAGACTAGTCACACACTTTTACTCATAGACTAGTCACAGGCTATGATTTTGTAAAGACTGGGGGTCTTTCAGCGTCACTATTTACAACAAGACAGCTGGTAGATTCCTTTTGAGATTATTTCCCATTTATATGATTGAAGCTAGCAGTAGGCTAATTGTAAACACTGTTGCCCCGTTCTGCCCACCTTTTTTCCTTTTCCACTCTGTTGTGGTATAAATGTGAAGACACGTGAAAGAGGCACTCTTGCTCACTCCACAGCTCACACCATAGCTCACTCCACAGCTCACTCCACAACTCCACCAGTTTCTCCTCCTTTCGTACAGTCCAGGAGAACCACAGTTTCAGAACCCTCGCCGGACTCCCCTCCATGTCTAACTTCTTTACCCGCCAGACCTTCCTGTAATTACCTCGCGGCATCCCATTTGATGGTGAACAGAGCTCTCCTATTGGTTGTCGACAATGTTCACGTCACTATTTGCTTGAGCCAAGACTTCAGACGAGACGAGAACACTAAACGAACACTAAACGATCTCAAGATTTTAATCGCTTGGTGTAAGGCCAGCATAAGTGTAGGTGCTATTAAGTTAACTACTACATCACTTACGCTACACTGGAGTAGTGGAATGAGAAGCTGGCGAAGAAGCTTTGTCACATGGGTAGTGGATGCTATCCACAGTATCCCTGTATGCCAGCAATGTTTACATCGAATTCTTTTATTTCAAGATGACTGTCCAGAAAATTTTTGGAATTCTAGTCAGTTGTCTGTCAGTCGTTTCCTGTGTTTATGTCCCAGAAACCTCTCCAGACCAGAGCATTGTCTGTCTGATAAACAGATGGAGGTAATGTCTGTATATTACATCATCAGTCACTATGACCACTGACACACCAGTAAGATCTGCTTGGATAGACAATTAACTGCATGTGTAATTGTGGAAAAATGAGTCACTTGGCACTTAAACCGTACCTTAAAAAACTGAGTCACAAACTAAACCCCTAGGTTATCTTTTTAAATACTCTCTTAAAGAGAATCCCGGCTGGTAACACTTGTAAGCCTTAATAGGGTAATGGCTCTAAATTATTAAGACATGTTGTAAAAAATCACTAAAGCATCAGATTTATTAATAAATTAACACTTTTATTCTAAATATTTAACATACGGACGCAGCTATTATTACTGATGCGCAAATGGTTTCAGTGCTAAACTGGACTGTGGTGTGAAGGAGTGAGTGTTAGTTACTAATCTAGCTTAAAGAAAACCATGTACATTGTGTTGTTGATGTTGTTTCAGTGAAAGGCAGTGTGAAAACTGATATTAGTCTAAACAGCTTCACAAACATAAACAAGGAGAATAGTTAGTGAAGCAGCGTGTGGACCAACACAGCTACCCAAAGACCCCCGCTCTGCTCTCCTCACTTCAGTCTGGAGAAGTTTGAGTGGTTCAGTAGACCACCACTGGAGAGAGACTTGACGGAGGCTGTTGGTTTTAAGCGGAGACTAAAACACAATGCAGTGCCACAGTTTCCCCACACAGGAAGTCCTAAAGCTCCAGATTATGGAGAACCACGAGAAGAACCGTGAACGTGAACATGCGCTGGATTCTCTCCTGAGAACGTTTAGCGTTAGCGTCAGCTGCTTCTCCTCGTTTGTGGATCCTGAAGGTGAAAGTCCAGTCTTAGTAGTGAACATACTACTTCACTAATAAAGGAGTGTGAAGCTCAGAGACACTCCCGTTCAGTGTATCTAGCTGTTTACAGAAGGTGAAAGTCCAGTCTTAGTAGTGAACATACTACTTCACTAATAAAGGAGTGTGAAGCTCAGAGACACTCCCGTTCAGTGTATCTAGCTGTTTACTGAAGGTGAAAGTCCAGTCTTAGTAGTAAACATACTACTTCACTAATAAAGGAGTGTGAAGCTAAGAGACACTCCCGTTCAGTGTATCTAGCTGTTTACTGAAGGTGAAAGTCCAGTCTTAGTAGTGAACATACTACTTCACTAATAAAGGAGTGTGAAGCTCAGAGACACTCCCGTTCAGTGTATCTAGCTGTTTACTAAAGGTGAAAGTCCAGTCTTAGTAGTGAACATACTACTTCACTAATAAAGGAGTGTGAAGCTCAGAGACACTCCCGTTCAGTGTATCTAGCTGTTTACTGAAGGTGAAAGTCCAGTCTTAGTAGTAAACATACTACTTCACTAATAAAGGAGTGTGAAGCTAAGAGACACTCCCGTTCAGTGTATCTAGCTGTTTACTGAAGGTGAAAGTAGAGTCTTAGTAGTGAACATACTAGTTCACTAATAAAGGAGTGTGAAGCTCAGAGACACTCCCGTTCAGTGTATCTAGCTGTTTACTGAAGGTGAAAGTCCAGTCTTAGTAGTGAACATACTACTTCACTAATAAAGGAGTGTGAAGCTAAGAGACACTCCCGTTCAGTGTATCTAGCTGTTTACTGAAGGTGAAAGTAGAGTCTTAGTAGTGAACATACTAGTTCACTAATAAAGGAGTGTGAAGCTCAGAGACACTCCCGTTCAGTGTATCTAGCTGTTTACTGAAGGTGAAAGTCCAGTCTTAGTAGTGAACATACTAGTTCACTAATAAAGGAGTGTGAAGCTAAGAGACACTCCCGTTCAGTGTATCTAGCTGTTTACTGAGTGTGAATGTTTCCTGCTAGAAAGCGGAGCTCCTTTAACAGACACTCTCCTTCTCCGTCAACACCAACACACAGTTTCACAACAACTCCAGCACTGTGTCACTCTCTCCTCCACCCTCTCTGTTCACCATTTACACTAACATGGTGTGTGATGTCACTGCTGATGTCAGAAATGTTGAGTTCTAGCTCAAACTGTAAAGACTGAACAGTAGCATGTTTAGCTAGCTGTGCTCAAGCGTGACGGCAATGGAGACCTACGTGCAGCGGGATTTTACACAACATCTAATAAATCTGTTCATTTTTGTGATTTTTTACAACTTGTTTTAAAAATTAGAGTCTTTACACCATATTAAGACTTACAAGTGTTACCAGCCGGGGTTCCCTTTAAGTCAATGGTTCTGTACAGGTTATTGTTAAAAACAGTTCCAATCACAACAGGCCAATTTTTGGTGCTATAAAAGAACCATTTTCAAAAGATCCATAAATATACAACCTTATACAACCCGTTTACTATGCATAGGGTTTCATATAGAACTTTTAGTTCTAAACAGAACCACGGCCTCTGCTACAGAACCCTTGAAGAAGCATCTTGTTTGAGAGTTTTCATGGCAGACAGCATGTTTCGCATCAAGCCACTCTAGGGGTGTACGAAAATATCGGAATATTGAATATCAGGGATTATGTTTAGTGATACTGTATCAATTCTCAAAAACACAGCATCCATACACAGATCCCTGGTAGACAGTGACTGATTGTGGGTTGTGTTTGAACCTCTGATCACTAGATGGCAGTGTTGTAATTCGTTTTAGCTCCACTCCAACATTAACAAGCAGCACAAGGGCGCAATGCTATTGTAAGCATCAAACCTGTTCATATAGTGGTGTGTTTTAATAGTAAGATTTAAAAAATTGTAATATATCAGTTTACTTGCAGTATTGCGGTATATCACAATATAATGAATCATGACCGCTGTATCACGATACGTATTGTATTACCAGATTCTTGCCAATACACAGCTCTAAGCCACTCTGAGTGAAACTGTTCACATCTCAGTAATGGGATTATGTTGAAATTTTGAAAAAGTGGAATTCCCCTTTATGTACCTAATCAAATAATAAGCTTGATGCCAACAATAACAGAAGGAGTTTGAGAAAAAGAAAAAGAGAGAGAGAGAGAGAGAGAGAGGTACCATTAGAAAAAGGCTATCCAGCCCATGCTGACCAAAAAAAGACTTGACCACTGGAAAACTTCCCCAAATGTCCCTAAGGGCTCACAGAGGTCAGAGCTATCAAACTGCTTCCATCGCAGGGAAGCCTCTGTATCCATATTTCATCTAGAGATGTCTGAGAACTTCTGTCTGGAGCTAAGAGGTCAGACCCCCTCATAACTGTGGCATTACTGAGATAAGGCTGAGGACCAGGGAGGAGATGGGTGGCGATGGTGGAGGTGGGGACTGTGAAAAATTTTTATCAAAGTAAACGGAAAGAGGGGAATCTGTAGTGTTAAATTAAAAGGAGGAGGGGTTTCAGGCATGCTCCTCCCCCCAGATATTAATGAATGGTGCCATTTCTGGAGAGTTTTGTTTTCAGTGACCATGAACAGTAATACATATCATCGCTGTCCAATGAAAACAAGTATCCCCAAAATTGCAACTTTACAGGAAAGACCAAAAACCTACTTTACTTTTAATGGAAGTCTATGGAACCAGAATTTTTCCAAGCTATTCTGGAGCACTTCTACTGGTCCATTCGTCATAAAAATTCACACAACGTAAATGACCATTGGCATGGTCAAATAATGTGGAAAACTCAAAATCCACAAAAATGGAGATACATTTATTTTTTTTATTGGGCAGCAACGATAAATTACAATTGATGAGTTAACTGATGAGTTAAGTCTTCATTAGAAAATCTCAAAGCTGTTTCTATTGTTTTATACAAAATAGCTTGACCTGGAGTGACCAGCTTCATCTGATATTCTTCAAAACTTCTCAACATGCCATAAAAGATCCTGTCCGGCCTAAACGTCAGGGCATATCATTTCAGAGTCAAGCTCTATGGAAAGCCCACCCCTGACACTGTCTCTCTGACATGACCCATATAAAAACTGACTTCTTCTGGTTCTCCAAACTCAGCTCCCAGTTCCTCAGCAGGACAGACCTCTCATAATCCTCATTCCTTCCAATGATGAAGAGATCTAGGACTTCATAACTGGGTAATCCTCATTCTGGGCTTCTAATATATCCAATAACATGGTTGACCAACATGGCCAAAAATAAAATATCATGACTGTATCCATACGACTGCACACAACATGCAATATATAGATACATTTTTTAAGGTTCACTAAACTGGACTTGACTGGACTTGAGGTTAGGGATCCAGTCTTGTGACCAGAAGGTCGCTGGTTCGATCCCCAGGACCCCAACACATACAGTTCTCTCCATGTTCCTGGAAGAACCTTCAATATGCCCAGCAAAGCTTACCGTGATGTCATGATAACAATAGCATCTTATCATATCACCCACCTGTATGTCCGTTCTGGACCTGCCAGGCTTCAGAGGAGGTGAAAGCTGTGTGCTATGGTGAAGACTCCAGTACGAGGACTGAACAAACCACGAGGTCTGACTTTTAGCCGCCCAAGCAAATAACAGCACAGCCTCAACAGAGTAACACGAGACTGCTACCATGTATAAGCCGCCACAAGGTAAACAAAGCAGATCTAACATGTAACACGTATAACATGTTATCTCCACATGTTATAACAGATATCACAGTCACGCGGTTCAACTAATGCACTCCTTTCTATCACTGCCGTGCCAGTGCAGTGAGCGAGGCTGCTGGACGCTGTGAAATGTAGAAAAGGGCTTTACCATTCTGGCCAGAGTGAGTTCGGTGTGCGGTCAGTCGTGTCTGTCCAGTCCTCGCTGCTCATGTCCACAGAAAAGTCCGTCTGAAGGAGCTTCAGTAAACTCGCCCACGTCCCTCATTCTGCTCACAGCACGCACTCTCTCTCTCTCCCGCTCTCTCTCTATCTCTCTCTCTCTCTCTTACTTTCTCTCTCTCTCACTCTTTCTCTCTCTCTTTCTCTCTCCCACTCTTTCTCTCTCTCTATCTCTCTCTCTCTCTTACTTTCTCTCTCTCTCTCTCCCACTCTCTCTCTCTCTTACTTTCTCTCTCTCTCCCGCTCTTTCTCTATCTCTCTCTCTCTCTCTCTTACTTTCTCTCTCTCTCTCGCTCTCTCTTTCTCTCTCTCTCCCACTCTTTCTCTCTCTCTCTCTCTCTCTCTCTTACTTTCTCTCTCTCTCTCGCTCTCTCTTTCTCTCTCTCTCTCTTACTTTCTCTCTCTCTCTCTCCCACTCTCTCTCTATCTCTCTCTCTCTCTCTTACTTTCTCTCTCTCTCACTCTTTCTCTCTCTCTCTTACTTTCTCTCTCTCGCTCTCTCTCTCTCTTTCTCTCTCTCTCTCTTACTTTCTCTCTCTCTCTCTCCCACTCTCTCTCTATCTCTCTCTCTCTCTCTTACTTTCTCTCTCTCGCTCTCTCTCTCTCTTTCTCTCTCTCTCTCTTACTTTCTCTCTCTCTCTCTCCCACTCTTTCTCTCTCTCTCTCTCTCTCTCTTACTTTCTCTCTCTCTCCCGCTCTTTCTCTATCTCTCTCTCTCTCTCTCTCTTACTTTCTCTCTCTCTCTCGCTCTCTCTTTCTCTCTCTCTCCCACTCTTTCTCTCTCTCTCTCTCTTACTTTCTCTCTCTCTCTTTCTTTTTCTTTCTCTCCCTTTCTCTCTCCCTCTTTCTCTCTCACTCACTCACAATCTCTCTCTCTCTCTCTCGTTCTACAATCTCTCTCTTTCTCTCTCTCTCGCACTCTCTCTCGTGCTCTTTCTCTATCTCTCTCTCTCTCTCTTACTTTCTCTCTCTCTCTCGCTCTCTCTTTCTCTCTCTCTCTTTCTCTCTCTCTCTCTCTCTCTCTCACTCACACTCTTTCTCTCTCTCTCTCTCTCTTACTTTCTCTCTCTCTTTCTCTCTCTCTTTCTTTCTCTCCCTTTCTCTCTCCCTCTTTCTCTCTCACTCACTCACAATCTCTCTCTCTCTCTCTCTCTACAATCTCTCTCTCTCTCTCTCTCTCTCTCTCTCTCTCTCTCTCTCTCTCTCTCTACAATCTCTCTCTTTCTCTCTCTCTCTCTCTACAATCTCTCTCTTTCTCTCTCTCTCTCTCTCTCTCTCTCTCTCTCTCTCGTTCTACAATCTCTCTCTTTCTCTCTCTCTCTCTCTCTCTCTCTCTCTCTCTCTCTCTCTAACAGCTATGTTTGGCTGCTCTGACTCTGAGAGAGACTAACGCAGACTGACCACTGATGTTGAAAGACAGAATAAGAGATACTGGAGGAGGGGTCTCTGCTAAGAATGAACTCCTCCATCATTTCCTGTCTGTTCAGCGCTGGAGATGAGTCTTATCGTGTCACAGTTGGATATTTTTATATTTCCAACGTAACCGATAAGAGGCTCGACACATTCTCAGCTCTTCTGAAACGTGAACCAACAAAGCGGGGCCTCGTAGTGCCGTGGGCTGCACAGTGATCTCGCGGCAAGAAGGGTCTGACCAGGGTTCTTTCTGAGTGTCTGTGCCGGAATCTGTGTATCGATACTGTGTTTTTGAGAATTGATACGGTATCACTAAACGTAATATCCCGATATTCAATATTTCCGATATTTTCTTACATCCCTAATAACAACACATCACTAGAGAATCACTAGCTTCTAGAGATGGACCGATCAGCATTTTTGAGGCCGAGTCCAATCACCGATCACCTTTCAGCACAATCAGCCGATAGCCGATACAGATCGAGGGCGGGGCTATATGCTACGGCAGGGCTACATGTAGTTATTAGCGCAAGCAAGTCATGAAACAGTCTAAACTGGTTTATTACCATTTTTAACAAGTTCATATGAAACCGCATAATATTTTAAACAAAATTAACAGTAAATAAACAAAGTAAATCAAACAAATATCTCCAAAACTGCAATCATTACATTTAGACCCTTAATTTAAAACTAAAAAACCTAATTAAGTAAATTCAGTAAAAACTGTAGTCATTAAACTCAGACTCTGTTATTTTAAACTAAAACTGAAATCATTAAATGTAGAATATTGAATTGTTGCTGCTGTTCTGTTCGTACCGGTCAGATCTGGTCTGTAAGTGTTCTGGGTTATTAGTTTTGTGTTAGCTGAGCGTGCTAGCTATTCAGCCGTGTGAAGTGTCGTATCAGATTAATAGTGTTAAATGTCTTTGTCTTGGTTCCCAACGAGACACGTTGATGTTACAGATGTTATAGAACGTCCTGGATGAGTCTGAGTCACATACGGTAACAAACTACCAAACGGATGATGTTTTCTATCCGCACATGCCTTGAACGCCATAAACTGTTCTGGTGAGGCCGCTGCTTTAGTCAGTGTGTGGAAAATGAAAGGGTATGTATTTCCACCTAGTGGTTCAGATAGGAATTACAGGGAGTGGGCCGGAGGGGGTTTTAATGAAACGCTAGCGGTAAATACAGAAATTAGGCTCATTTGTTTAACGCCATCGATCGGCTCTCAGGATCGGCTAAATCAGAGAAATATCTGCCGATCACGATCGCATATGATCAGAAATCGGCCGATACCGATACATAGCCGATCGATCTTTCCATCTCTAGTAGCTTCCTTAGATATATGAGCCTCATATCTGCAAAACTAAGGAAAGACATCCTGTACATTAAGCATGTCTCAGCTGATCAACTGTCTTCCGAGGATAATTATGTAAATACAGGCTTTTACACCACACCACCAGTTTCAACTAGCAGCACACCATTAGCACGTAATTAGCCACTTTGAGAGAGCGAGAGAGGGAGAGAGAGAGAGAGAGAGAGAGAGAGAGAGAGAGGGAAGGGGACGTGTAACATGCCTTTAACCCGAGACGTCTAATTCCTCCGTGTGCTGAGTGAGAAATTGCTCTCCTCTGTAGACTCGTTAGAGCAGCAGTGGACAAAGATAGCACTGATTAGACCCCCTGTCCCGTCGCCCCAGACTAAAGGGGGCTTTTTCTTCAGACAGGGGTGTGTGTAGTCTGGTAGCTGTAGTTTAGACTACTGAGACCCTTATCAAAGCCAGTGGTCACATAACCAGCCACTGGGAATTAATAAAGATCAGCGACAGGAAACCAGTCAAGAGAATCCGAGTCCAGCACAGTGACTCATAGAGACGGGACAGTAGACGCTCCGGCCCAAGACAGGAGAGGAAACAGGAGATCACGTAGTTCTCATCATGTAACGGCTCTCATATCTTTATGTTTCTAACTATAATAAAGTACAAAGTCCATCTGCTACTCGGATAGATTTACAGTAAATCTGGAGCAAGCACAGTACCAGTACCATGAAGAACGGACAGGTATTTGGGGCAGGTGGAGGGGGGCGCTTTCCACCAGTCTCTCTGGCAACTGGGCAAGTTTTTCAACAAACATGCTACTGCACACTGTGAACATTTCTAGATATCATGGTTATAGTTATAGAATAGTTATAGATGCTGGGCGATGAAGAACCAAGCAGTTTTATTTTTTATTATATTTTAATTAGACACTCTAATGTAATGCTTTTATTTATTCTGAGACATTCAGTGGATCCAATAGGTTAATAAGAACCCTCTGGATTTCACACCCTGGACCCTTGGGAAGAAAGAAAGCATCGGCCCTTATTCCCAGTCCGGCAGTCAAAAGCATTCCAGCTAAGCTGCATACCTCCACCTATTCAACCGACAGCACTATATATATATATATATATATATATATATATATATATATATATATATATATATATATATATATATATATACTGTTGTGCAAAGGTTTCAGGCACCAAAGCTGATAGTGTAAAAGTCTTTATCTAATCAACAAGTGTGTGTTCACCAGTAAGAACAGCAGATCTGATTAGAACAGATGTAAATAATCATACATACAATACAAACATGAATATGTTATTGTGAAAGAAGTAGATCAGATCTTGACTCCAGTTTGAAGAACAAAGTTAGGTTCCAGATTTCTCCTGGACGCCCCAGACATTGTATGAATGTGTTCAGTTCCTTCAGTTCCTTTATGATATACTGGTTTTGTTCAGTGGTATTATGATATACTGGTTTTGTTCAGTGGTATTATGATATACTGGTTTTGTTCAGTGGTGTTATGATATACTGGTTTTGTTCAGTGTTGTTATGATATACAGATTTTGTTCAGTGGTGTTACTGGTTTTGTTCAGTGGTGTTACTGGTTTTGTTCAGTGGTGTTATGATATACTGGTTTTGTTCAGTGGTATTATGATATACTGGTTTTGTTCAGTGGTGTTATGATATACAGATTTTGTTCAGTGGTATTATGATATACTGGTTTTGTTCAGTCGTGTTACTGGTTTTGTTCAGTGGTATTATGATATACTGGTTTTGTTCAGTGGTATTATGATATACTGGTTTTGTTCAGTGGTGTTACTGGTTTTGTTCAGTGGTGTTATGATATACTGGTTTTGTTCAGTGGTATTATGATATACTGGTTTTGTTCAGTGGTGTTACTGGTTTTGTTCAGTGGTGTTATGATATACTGGTTTTGTTCAGTGGTATTATGATATACTGGTTTTGTTCAGTGGTGTTACTGGTTTTGTTCAGTGGTGTTATGATATACTGGTTTTGTTCAGTGGTATTATAACATACTGGTTTTGTTTAGTGGTGTTATGATATACTGGTTTTGTTCAGTGGTGTTACTGGTTTTGTTTAGTGGTGTTACTGGTTTTGTTTAGTGGTGTTACTGGTTTTGTTCAGTGGTGTTATGTTTCTCTAAGCAACAGTGACCTTAGCAGTTCAATGAAAGAGGTGGCAGGGGGTTGGGGGGAGTTGCAGTGGGAGCATAGTGACTGAGTTTGCCCCCCTGAAGCTCCGGCACACACAAATACAGCCGCACACAGAGATAAACACACAGAGCATAAGCTCAAACAACCCCATTAGCCTCTGGGGGTCACAGAGGATGGTGGGCCGCGTCTCTGTGACTAGACTAGACTGTGTGATTCACACCCAGCGGTGCTCCTGCTCATCTGTCACTCGGCTCTGCTCTGTCCTTCACCCTGAGAGTCCACTGCGCTACAGAAACCACGACTGTCACTATTGATTATAGTTTAGATTATGTTCAAGATGGAACGAGTGATCAACCTCCAAACCACAAGATCAATCAGTGGACTGAGCTGAATACCAGAACAGAGTTATCTAAATCTGAACAGTGAAGATACACCGCAGAAGATCAGATGTTACTGCTGTTTTATCTGATTACACAGAATCAAAACACCGGTAGTGGTACAGCTTTAAAATATTTTCCAATATTAAAGTTTAAATGTGCTTCTAAGGGGACAACTTGTGTTTACTGAATCTCACAGCTGAAATTTAATGACCATTGTTTTGAGGGGCAGTAAAATTATACTTTATTATATTAAAAAAAGCTATTCAGTTACTCAGTAAAACACTTTATTATTTAAATATTATACAGTATTAATAGAGTAAGTAGTGCTTTTACATATGTCAGTGTGTTTATTTAACCCTTTCTAAGCTTCTCCTTCTATAAACAACCCAGTATTATTTACAGTTCTCATCTAATACCTGCTTTGACTGCTCAGTACTTCATTAAGCTAAATCAAGATTGCTGCTGAAGGAACTGAATACATTCACTTTGTTCTTCAAACTGGAGCTTAAGATCTGATCTTCTTCTCTCACAATAAGATATTCACGTTACTTTGTGTTGTATGTATGATTATTTGCATGTGTTTTAATCAGATCTGGTGTTTATACTGGCAAACATATACCCATTGAAAAAAAAACCCTAAAAAAAAACAAAAAAATATATATATATATATATATATATATATATATATATATATATATATATATATATATATATATATATATATATATATATATATATATAATTTCTATTTTTCTACATCAGTTGTGGAATGCCTTTTACTCCAGGAATGGGAACGGTGGCCGATGCATTCTTTCTTCTCAAGGGTCCAAGATGTGAAATCCAGAGGGTCCTAATTAACCTATAGGATCCATTGAATGAATATATTGTTTATTGCTTACTTATTCATAAGATAAAGCTTAGAGGCCTCCGACTTTTACACAGCAGTGTATGTATATTGATATCATCGTATTGGTACTTCAGCAGAAGAGACATCAGATCTCAAATCTAACTGTGGAAAATCACTGAAAACTCTTCTCTACTAGGATGACCGTATACTGGTCCTCAAAAAAAGAGGACACCGTGAGCAGGACGTCAGAGCGGGGAAGACTGTTGAAAACAAAAGGCACCATGAAAGTGAAACCAAATCCCAGACGTTGTAGACAATTTAGAAATCCAGGCCAGATTCATTATTTAAGGTCCCCAAAAAGAGGACGTCCTGGAAAATAAGAGGACATATGGTCATCCAGCTTCAACAGGAAACATTAACATCTTTTCTCTACTGGTTCACTGTAAAACACCCTAACATATAGGGGGGTCTCAAAACCTAGTGAGGGTCTACATAGGCAGCATTTCATGTCATAGTATGCGCTCCCGACATGTAGACTGTCCCAATTCTTACATACCTTAAACATACTGTCTACTGAGGAACCTTATTTAGACCTGATTTTAAGGAAGTATTGAACTCTTCCTCAGCCGCTAATACAATCCCATGATGCAACGCAGGCTAATCTACGAGCAGTGAAGTGGTTTTAAAATGAGAGTTATTTTGATTTTCTCTTTTTTATTATCAACTCTGTAACGAGTCCTTCACCATTTAGCACTTTTATACTCGAGACATTAGCATTTATGCTTGCGGATTTTTAAGCCTCAGGCTATTGTTTTGGATGCCGGCTGGTAGCTTAGCAACCAGCTAAACCACTGGTCGCGTGCTGCAGTGGGGGGAACAAGCCGTGACGCAGTCTCTCTCTAACTAGAGCGTCTCTGTAATCTGTTTTATGAGGAGAGATGAGGAGAGAACACTGATACTTACACAGCTGCTACCTAGACAGCCTACTTAGACACTCACTAGGGTTTGAGACACACCCCTTGTATATAGTTAGAAGAAAAGCATTAAGATGAGCAGATACAATGGAACAAAGTCATCCAGAGTGGTTTGGTGTGAAACGCTCTACTTCAAAGAAGCTTGCCAAGTTTGTTCACACTGGTAGTGATAGGAACCAGACGTCTGGAGAGATTAATACCTTTAAAAGCTCTGTCCCTGAAATGTTTTACTGGAAAAGGATATGAACACTGCCTGAGGTCTGAGGCTCGACTCACTCTAGGAGATCCGAACTGTGCCTGAGCTTGTTTGAACCCTAAAGTCCAGTTTGTTTGATTAGTGTGGTCACTATGTGTCAGGGCGTGGTTTATATCTAGTGTGATCACTAACGGGACCAAGTTGGAATAAGAACATGAAACTGGGCAGCAATGGTCACTCTGGTCTACTGTGTGAGAAAGTCCTGCTGGACTGTTTAAGGTTCAACGAGAGAATTCCATCAAGAAGCTGAAGAATAGGAACAGCCTTGTGTGAGATCAGAGCTTCAGAGCTTTGGATAGTTCAGAAGTTCTGAGTCTCTGAAGAAACAGAGCAGTGATACTCTGAGTGTTATCAACTAAATGAAATAAACAGGTTTATAGTAGCTGCTCCGTCACTGCAGTATCTCTTTGTTACGATATGATGCAGCTTTCATATACGACCCTGCTCAGCAGATCTTCTTTCTGATTCTCCGCCCACACAGTGAACGGCAGGTGTAGGTACACGACCACGCGCCACAACAGTCACGTGGGGTCAGCAAGCGGTGTAGGAGCTATGCTTGCATGTTCACCATGTGGACCTTCACACCACTTACCATGCTTCAAGTACAAACCTAGATTACGAGTATAAAGACTCGTATAAAGATGTGCTCGGGAACATCAAGCACAATGAGCACAGGCCAGCGGGCGGCGTGGAGGGGGGGGTCAATGTGGGGTGCAATAAGATTTTGGCCTAAAATATATGGTTTAAAAAACATATTCATATTGGTGGTGTATATGAAGGGTTTTCTGAAGCAAACTAGACCCCAAAGAAGTACCTCTATTTTACCTTAATCAGTACTACACGTGTAGCTCTACTGGTGGTTTTATATAGTAAATAAATGGCCTATTAATGCTATTTTCCATGACAACACTGGGGGTCCATCTTTCCACAGATATGTTGATACTGATTACAAGAAAAACGACAACAAACATTCTAAATTAAAACATTTCTAGCATAACATGTTCAGTAAGAGGGAGTCAGTAATTAGAAGAAGAGGAAAACTTGGCTAGAACAACAGAGTTACGAACACAGCACATAAAGATCAGAGTGTTGGGGGGCCGTCTTCCAAAGAAGACCACCTGCGTCTATGACTGAAGCTCTAAATTTAAAACATCCACCCAAACCTCTGTATGTCTGCTCTTACCATTCTGTGGAGGAGAACCAGCACCAGAGCTTCCTTATCCAGAGAACTGTCTCTCTTATGAAGCTCAGAGGAAGCAGACGTGTCGGTGCTGGTGAGTCTATCAGTTAGTAACTGTTTTCTGATCAGTGTCCACCGCGCTAGGCTATCTGGACTGTAACTAACACCCACGCAGAGTGGCTCGGGCAGCTGGCTGGACTTGGGTTTAACCGGCTTTCAGAAATATAAACTCACCGTCTGTGTGTAGGAGGACACGCCCCACCTTCCCACTGTGCAGGTACTGATACGCTTCAGTACTTTTATAGTTTTTCATTACTGAACCGTCTACACCTTCCGAGAGTACAGAGTAATTAAACATGTCTCCATAAGTAACCTCAGACCACCTTCTCATATCACCCACCCACTGTGTTATTAACCTCAGACCACCTTCTCATATCACCCACCCACTGTGTTATTAACCTCAGACCACCTTCTCATATCACCCACTCACTGTGTTATTAACCTCAGACCACCTTCTCATATCATCCACTCACTGTGTTATTAACCTCAGACCACCTTCTCATATCACCCACCCACTGTGTTATTAACCTCAGACCACCTACTCATACCACCCACCCACTGTGTTATTAACCTCAGACCACCTTCTCATATCACCCACCCACTGTGTTATTAACCTCTGAGGAGACAGTGGTGTACCATTAGAACTTCTTACTGTCTCTCTGGTCTCCACCCATGTACCTGTATTCATTTTGGTTAGCTGACTGGAAGTTCTAACACAGAGGCGGAACAAACACATGCTTGAGAATGGGTGTGGTGAAATACGATGAATAGTTGTGTTGTAGGTATGGTGACCCCTGGAACAGCAAGTTTCCCTATAATGAACCATTTCACATCAAACTGGTCTGGGTGACTTTGTTTACATGTGATTTCATATTAAAATGCATTTAAAATACAGGACTTGCCCACTTAACACCAAACCAAGCTGAGTATCGTTACTGCCACACCCCAAACAGCATCACCCTCTTTCTGTAATTTCAAAACCCCGTCATTAACATAGTTCTCTGGGTGGAGGGATATTAATAATACACACAGTAACGTAATCCAAGCGAGGAACGCGACTGTTATGCATCTGCATCATGCAACGGCTTTGCAATGCGCTTGTTAAATATACCCCTCCTGGGCTATTTTGACCGAGGGTGGACGCTCCGTGTGTCACTGGCCACTCTGGCTATTTCTACTGCTGCGACAAATCCGTCCTGGCAGCGAGACCTTTAAAACGTCCTCACCTGTCCGTCTGACATGCTTCAGTTTGTTTTCATTCATGTTGTTTACAGGCTGCGCCTCCAGGGATTGCGTGAAGGATTTATGAGTAAAATGCTTGTCTGGCAGCCAAAACCACAATTGTTGAACTGTCTCCAAAATATTAGCCTAAAAATGACCTGACTGGCCAGTTTGACATGCAATTTATTATACAAAACAATAGAAAACTTGTAGAGAGAAACCCTAACAAAGTCGCTACTGCTGGTATTAGCTGTTAGCCAACTGTTAAGATACTATTCTATTTAACTGTTTTAGCTGTTACTTAAATATCTATTAATGTTTTTAACTGTTAGCTACTAGTGTTTTAGCTGTTACTTAAATATCTATTAATGTTTTTAACTGTTAGATAGTGTTTTAGCTGTTACTTAAATATCTATTAATGTTTTTAACTGTTAGATAGTGTTTTAGCTGTTACTTAAATATCTATTAATGTTTTTAACTGTTAGATAGTGTTTTAGCTGTTACTTAAATATCTATTAATGTTTTTAACTGTTAGATAGTAGTGTTTTAGCTGTTACTTAAATATCTATTAATGTTTTAACTGTTAGCTAGTAGTGTTTTAGCTGTTACTTAAATATCTATTAATGTTTTTAACTTTTAGATAGTGTTTTAGTTGTTACTTAAATATCTATGAATGTTTTTAACTGTTAGATAGTGTTTTAGCTGTTACTTAAATATCTATTAATGTTTTTAACTGTTAGATAGTGTTTTAGCTGTTACTTAAATATCTATTAATGTTTTTAACTGTTAGATAGTGTTTAGCTGTTACTTCAATATCTATAAATGTTTTTAACTGTTAGATAGTGTTTAGCTGTTACTTCAATATCTATAAATGTTTTTAACTGTTAGATAGTGTTTTAGCTGTTACTTAAATATCTATAAATGTTTTTAACTGTTAGATAGTGTTTTAGCTGTTACTTAAATATCTATTAATGTTTTTAACTGTTAGATAGTGTTTAGCTGTTACTTCAATATCTATAAATGTTTTTAACTGTTAGATAGTGTTTTAGCTGTTACTTAAATATCTATTAATGTTTTTAACTGTTAGATAGTGTTTAGCTGTTACTTCAATATCTATAAATGTTTTTAACTGTTAGATAGTGTTTTAGCTGTTACTTAAATATCTATTAATGTTTTTAACTGTTAGATAGTGTTTTAGCTGTTACTTAAATATCTATTAATGTTTTTAACTGTTAGATAGTGTTTTAGCTGTTACTTAAATATCTATTAATGTTTTTAACTGTTAGATAGTGTTTTAGCTGTTACTTAAATATCTATTAATGTTTTTAACTGTTAGATAGTGTTTTAGCTGTTACTTAAATATCTATTAATGTTTTTTACTGTTAGCTACTAGTGTTTTAGCTATTACTTAAATATCTATTAATGTTTTTAACTGTTAGCTAGTAGTGTTTTAGCTGTTACTTAAATATCTATTAATGTTTTTAACTGTTAGATAGTGTTTTAGCTGTTACTTAAATATCTATTAATGTTTTTAACTGTTAGATAGTGTTTTAGCTATTACTTAAATACCTATTAATGTTTTTAACTGTTAGCTAGTAGTGTTTTAGCTGTTACTTAAATATCTATTAATGTTTTTAACTGTTAGATAGTGTTTTAGCTGTTACTTAAATATCTATTAATGTTTTTAACTGTTAGCTAGTAGTGTTTTAGCTGTTGCTACTCTTTTTAAATATTTCCTCATGTTTTTAACTGTTAGCTACTAGTGTTTTAGCTGTTACTGCTGGTTTTAAATATCTATTAATATTTTCAACTGTTAGCCAGTGTTTTAGCTGTTACTGCTGTTTTTAAATATCTCTTAATGTTTTTAACTGTTAGCTAATGTTTTAGCTGTTACTACTGTTTTTAAATATCTCTTAATGTTTTTAACTCTTAGCTAATGTTTTAGCTGTTACTGCTGTTTTTAAATATCTATTTGTTTTTAGCTGTTATCTACTAGTGTTTTAGCTGTCACTGCTGTTTCTTAATGTTTTTAGCTGTAAGCTAATAGTGTTTTAGTTGTTAGCTAATGGTAAAGGTACTAGTTTTTTTAAAGTTATAGATATTACCGTTTTTAGCTGTTTTAGCTACTACTTTGAACTAAATAATTTTGTATTAGGCCTATTTTATTTTAGTTGTTTGTAATATTTGTTTTATTTTCTAAAACTAATGGCTATGAGGAGATTTAATAGTTCTTCTATGCAGAATAGTAATCTAGCTGGTCTGAGGGTGGAGCAAACAGTCAGTGAGGTGCCGACATTTTTTCAAACCAGCAGAGCAAAACGGTAACTGTTAGCTGCTACTACTTTTAGCTGTTAGCTAATACTGTTTTTTAGCTTATGGCTACTACTGTAACTGTTACTGTTTTACTATTTTTTTGCTGTTGGTTACTAATGTTTTAACTAGTTATTCATGTTTTAGATGTTAGCTATTAATGCTGCTAACTGTTAGCTACTACTGTTTTAAATGCAGTTACTACTGTTTTTGTCGTACGCTATAACTGTTACTATTCTTTTTAGCATTTATTACTTGGCTGTTTTTAGCTGTTAGCTACTTTTAGCTGTTAGCTGTCACTGTTCAGCTGTTTAATGCTACAGTTTTAGCTGTTATGTAACACAGTTAGTCACTACTGTTTATAATTCGCTATAAATGTTTGTAGCTGTGTTACTACTTTTTAACAATCAATTTTTGATTAGATCTTTTAATTCTTTTAGTTGTTAGCTACTATTGTTTTTAGCTATTAGCTACTACTATAACTGTTATCTACGACTGTGTTTAGCTGTTAGTTACTACAGTTAGTTACTACTGATTTTAGCTATTAGCTACTACTGTAACTGTTATCTACGACTGTGTTTAGCTGTTAGTTACTACAGTTAGTTACTACTGATTTTAGCTATTAGCTACTACTGTAACTGTTATCTACGACTGTGTTTAGCTGTTAGTTACTACAGTTAGTTACTACTGATTTTAGCTATTAGCTACTACTGTAACTGTTATCTACGACTGTGTTTAGCTGTTAGTTACTACAGTTAGTTACTACTGATTTTAGC
>CM038718.1:7128855-7130121 GCA_021613375.1 Megaleporinus macrocephalus
GAGAGAGAGAGGAAGAGAGAGCGAGAGGAAGAGAGAGAAATAGAGATAGAAAAAAAGAGTGAGAGAGAGAAAAGGAGAGAGAGGAAGAGAGAGAACGAGAGAGAGACAGAAGAGAGAGAGAGAGGAAAAAAGAAAGAGAGGATGAGAGAGAAGGAGAGATGGAAAAAAGAGTGAGAGAAAGAAAGAGAGAAAGAGAGAGAAGGAGAGATAAAAAAAGAGTGAGAGAAAGGGAGAGAGAAAGAGAGAGAGGAAGAGAGAGAGAGAGAGAGAGAGGGGAAGAGAGAGAATGAGAGATAGAAAAAAACAGTGAGAGAGAGAGAAAGAGAGAGAAGAAGAGAGAGAATGAGAGAGACAGAAATAGAGAGAGAGGAAGAGAGAAAGAGAGGAAAGAGAGAAGGAGAGATAGAAAACAGAGTGACAGAAAGGGAGAGAGAAAGAGAGAGAGAGGAAGGGAAAGAATGAGAGATAAAAAAAGAGAGAGAGAGGAAGAGAGAGAATGAGAGATAGAAAAGAGAGAGAGAGAGAGAAAGAGAGAAAGAGCAAGAAAAGAAATACGCTGAAGAAGAGGTGAGGGATGAGAAAGAAAAAGGAAGAGAGGAAGAGAGAAAATTATTGCGGACATGAAAGGAGGATGAAGAAAGATCAAGAATGACAGAAAAAAGAGAAATAGAGAGAGGAAGAAGAGTAAAGTGAGGGAGAGATTGAGTAGAGAACAAAAAACTAGAGAGGGGGATGAAATAAAAAAGGAAGGAAACAGAGAGTGGGAGTGAAGAAAAACAATGGGGCGAGAAAGGGGTGAGGAGGAGAGAGAAAGAGTAAGAGTAAAAGAGAGAAAAAGAAAAAGGGGAAGAGAAGAAAAAGAAGGAAAGAAAGAGGAAGAGACAGTAGGCAGAAAAAAAGAGAAAATGAAAAGAAAGGGAAAGAATTGGAGAGAATAAAGAGAAAAAAATATGTGATCGACTGATATTTCTCCAGTTTAGCTGATCCTGAGAGCCGATCGATGGTGTTTAACAAATTAGTCTAATTTCTGTTTTTCCAGCTACCGTTTCATCCAGAGAGAGGAGCCCACCTTAGAACCCCCTCTGACCAGCTCCCTGCAATTCCTATCTGAACCACTAGGTGGAAATACACACCCTTTCATTTTCCACAGACTGACTGAAGCAGCGACCTCACGAGAAAAGCATGTGCTGATAGAAAACATGTCGTCCGTCTGGCAGTGTTTACCGTATGTGACTCAGACTCATCTAGAACGTTCTGTAACATCTG
>CM038718.1:7131121-7161121 GCA_021613375.1 Megaleporinus macrocephalus
TACTTCTACTGGTCGCGATAGAGGGATCGATCGGCTATGTTTTTAATCAAAATATGTGATCAGAGAGATAGAAAAGAGAGAAAGAGAGGAAGAGAGAGGAGGAGAGATAGTAAAAAAGAGTGAGAGAAAGGGAGAGAGAAAGAGAGAGAGGAAGGGAAAGAATGAGAGAGAGAAGAGAGAGAGAGGAAGAGAGTGAATGAGAGATAGTAAAAAAGAGTGAGAGAAAGGGGAGAGATAAAGAGAGAGAGGACGGGAAAGAATGAGCAGATAGAAAAGAGAGAGAGAGGGAAGAGAGAGCGAGAGGAAGAGAGAGAAATAGAGATAGAAAAAAAGAGTGAGAGAGAGAAAAGGAGAGAGAGGAAGAGAGAGAACGAGAGAGAGACAGAAGAGAGAGAGAGAGGAAAAAAGAAAGAGAGGATGAGAGAGAAGGAGAGATGGAAAAAAGAGTGAGAGAAAGAAAGAGAGAAAGAGAGAGAAGGAGAGATAAAAAAAGAGTGAGAGAAAGGGAGAGAGAAAGAGAGAGAGGAAGAGAGAGAGAGAGAGAGAGAGGGGAAGAGAGAGAATGAGAGATAGAAAAAAACAGTGAGAGAGAGAGAAAGAGAGAGAAGAAGAGAGAGAATGAGAGAGACAGAAAATAGAGAGAGAGGAAGAGAGAAAGAGAGGAAGAGAGAAGGAGAGATAGAAAACAGAGTGACAGAAAGGGAGAGAGAAAGAGAGAGAGAGGAAGGGAAAGAATGAGAGATAAAAAAGAGAGAGAGAGGAAGAAGAGAGAATGAGAGATAGAAAAGAGAGAGAGAGAGAGAAAGAGAGAAAGAGCAAGAAAAGAAATACGCTGAAGAAGAGGTGAGGGATGAGAAAGAAAAAGGAAGAGAGGAAGAGAGAAAATGATTGCGGACATGAAAGGAGGATGAAGAAAGATCAAGAATGACAGAAAAAAGAGAAATAGAGAGAGGAAGAAGAGTAAAGTGAGGGAGAGAATGAGTAGAGAACAAAAAACTAGAGAGGGGGATGAAATAAAAAAGGAAGGAAACAGAGAGTGGGAGTGAAGAAAAACAATGGGGCGAGAAAGGGGTGAGGAGGAGAGAGAAAGAGTAAGAGTAAAAGAGAGAAAAAGAAAAAGGGGAAGGAAAGAAAGAGGAAGAGACAGTAGGCAGAAAAACAGAGAAAATGAAAAGAAAGGGAAAGAATTGGAGAGAATAAAGAGAAAAAAATATGTGATCGGCTGATATTTCTCCAGTTTAGCTGATCCTGAGAGCCGATCGATGGTGTTTAACAAATTAGTCTAATTTCTGTTTTTCCAGCTACCGTTTCATCCAGAGAGAGGAGCCCACCTTAGAACCCCCCTCTGGCCAGCTCCCTGCAATTCCTATCTGAACCACTAGGTGGAAATACACACCCTTTCATTTTCCACAGACTGACTGAAGCAGCGACCTCACGAGAAAAGCATGTGCTGATAGAAAACATGTCGTCCGTCTGGCAGTGTTTACCGTATGTGACTCAGACTCATCTAGAACGTTCTGTAACATCTGTATAATCAGTGTGTCTCGTGGAAACCAAGACAAAGACATTTAACTCTAATAATCTGATACAGCCCTGCACACAGCTGAGTACAGTGAGTATCAGTAAACAGCAGAGCTAACACAAAACTAATAACTCAGAACACCTACAGACCAGATCTGACCGGTACGAACAGAACAGCAGCAACAATTCAATATTCTACATTTAATGATTACAGATTTAGTTTAAAATAACAGAGTCTGAGTTTAATGACTGCAGTTTTTACTGTATTTATTTAATTATCTTTTTAGTTTTAAATTAAGGGTCTAAATGTAATGATTGCAGTTTTGGAGATATTTGTTTGATTCACTTTGTTTATTTACTGATAATTTAGTTAAAATATGATGCTGTTTCACATGAGCTCGTTAAAAATGGTAATAAACCAGTTTAGACCATGTTTCATGACGTGTTTGCGCTAATAACTACATATAGCCCCGCCCTCTATCGGTATCAGCTGATTGGCGATCAGAATCGGCCTTAAAAACGCTAATCGGTCCATCTCTAGTTGTCATGGTAACGTTTACATCAAGATATACTCTACGCATGCGTGTAATTTTGGATCTGATTGCTTGTAGAGTGCATGTAAACGGAGATTTTAATCAGAGTGTTGCGTAGGGTGAGCATATAAACACCTCAGTCTTAGTCTAGAATCAGAACTAATTTAATCGGATTGGAGAAAATCTCTGCATGTAAACATAGCCACTGATAAAATATCCCAGTTGGAATGAAATCCTGGATTTCCGAATCCAAAGCCGAACCTAATAAGCACGGGAGTATCGCTGCACCCCTCAGCGCTCACTCTTCCGGCGGCGTGTTTTCTGAATGGTGTGAATCCGGATGACGCCTCGCAGCCACCTGTGGCTCTCATGTTAAAGCACAGGCTATTTTTTACCACCATATCCCCCCCAGGACACCGCTCTCGAAGACCACCCTTTACAGCCCTCAGACTCTTACCGTCAATAGTCCACACTGTCTGAGGTGTGAATGCTCCTCAGTATGAAACACTATATAAATCATACACACAGTCGGGAATCTGGCTACATGAAAGGGGAACTCCACCCTTTTCTTTTAGAAATTTCTCCAGAATTCAGTCCTCGAGATGGTGGTTTGGTGTAAAAAGCTTCGTTTCAGAGGAACCTGACTTGTTCACAGTGGTGATGATGGGGACCAGACAGCTGACGGTGTCTCTACAAGCTCCATCACAGAAAGCTGTTACATGAAATGGCTATAAATGACCTGCAAGTGAGGGAGTTTTGTGATTTTGGTCTGAAACATATTTAAATCGGTTAATCAGTGGAAGGATACAAGCAAGGTGTTCTAAGGCAAAATAGTCCCCATAGAAAAGATATTATTTCAAATTTATCATTCAGTAGACATGCGCAGGTTGAATGGTGGTCTGGATAGTAAATAAACTAGCTACATGTATGTTGTAGACCCACATCATTCCCATCATCACTGTGAAGAGAGCAGAGTCTCTAAAATCAACCATTTTTACTTAAATAGCAATTTTGAAATTTTCAGTGGAGTTCCCCTTTACTCTGTTGAAACAACTTAAACTCCAGTAGCAGGTCACATCAGCACAGACCCAGATTACAACAATAAGATCAATGTACAGCTCCTCATTAGAATTTCCGGCTCCACCTTAAAAAATCAAGCACCAGTATTATAACTCCTGCACCATTTAAGGTGGACCAGAAAATTAAGGAAAAACTCTGCTGTTGAATAAGCAGCAAACCTATCTGAACATTTATTAATTAATGGAATTTAAACTGAGATGACAGAAAAGTAAAAGTTAGGAGAATGAACAGAATCGTGAATTGAATCTGAAGTTAATCTGAAAACAGCAGCCAGGTTTTTGGTGCTGACCACAACTGACCAAACAGTTTAGTATGGTGCATGTATGGAGTTCATGTCCCACAAAACACAGCTCAGTAATGTCCGAACACGTCTCAGGACATTACAGACTAACATTAAAAATGAAGACTTTGAGTCCTACCTTCAGCGCTGAATCACTGACCCGCTGACAGCTTGTCCAGAGCCGCAGAGCGATCTGCCCAGTATGTGGTCGAGCCGTCAGTTAAACACAGAGTTGCGCGTTTATACGGGGCGTTACGGTAAAACCAGAAGACAAGAAAACGCGTGTTTTTAAGTTTTTATCTTCATATGTGGATATTTTCTCCTCTCAGCGTACTCAACTAGCAGTCAGGTAAAATTAAGAGTAAGTTAAATTAATTAAGTGACTAAAGAGAAATCAGTCAGTGTTCAATGTATCTCTCTCAGTGTATTGCTAACTAGCTTAGTTAGCTACACAGTTATAAAACAGCAAAACGCTTTAAGAGTTTTTCGTTTATTGCACCAGAATAAACAAGCGTTCACTTATTAACACACATATTACTTACTTTTACCTAATACACTTGTATTAACGTTCCTGAGATTAGTGTTTGAGACAAGCGCTTGCTCTTTTGTACAAGACGTTACGGTGTCTGAGTCCTTTTAAAGGGGAATTCCACCAATATTTAAAAATTTTTTTTACGATTTTGTTATTACAGTGTAAGCATAGTGGTTTAAGGTGAAATGGTTTATTGTAGAGAAACTTACAGACTCTGGTTTATTTGCAGTTGTGGTCAATGGAACCAATTGTCACCAAGTCTACAACATAAATCTAGCCATTTTATTTACTATCAAAACCTACATATGTCTTCGGAGTGTTTATACGTAATATTATTACAAAACTCTGATAAAACAACATGCCAGATATCCAGAGGTGGGCGTCTGATTCCTATCACTACTACTGTGAACAATTCTGACTTCTCTAAATCACAGTGTTTCACATTATACCTCTCCAAATGACTTTGTTTACATCTCAGCCATTTAATTGTGTAGATCTTTTAAAAAATATACGTGGAGTTTCCCTTCCACAGCTTCTTATTGCCTTTGGCTGACATATAATAAGGTTTCTCAATTAAACTTCACAAGTAGTGTTTAATTTTTTTAAATTTATGGTAATAAATAGGTTTCATCATTCAAAGTCAATGACAGCAGTTGTGTTTTAGCGAGTGGTAAACCCAAATTACTAGGTGGTCTTGGACAAATTTAATTACCAATAAGTTATAATAAAGACTGAACCCGATCAGCCTTGGCATTGTTGTTCCCACATGGTTGTTTAAGGATTAGAAGCTGCTCGCTGTATCAGCTAGACTTAAAAGAACAGTTGCAGGGGAGGCATACTAATCACTGCAGTTATTATCCAATCTTAAGTATTCAGTTACTGATGCTACAAAAATGCTAAATACTGAAAAATGATATGCGAAGGTCTCCAGTAGCTGCGCCGGCCGTGGAGAGGAATGCAGTGTGGATACTGGAGGGTCAGCAGCAGTGAGTGACCGAATATCATATTTCCACTCTGTTTGTGTTGAATGTATTTACAGCTAACAGCCTCTTCCGTCCTCCTCAGTGTCACCACCCGTCCCCTCGTCCAGCTCCAGACTTTTTCTCGTGGGAAGATGTGTTTTGGAGTATTTGGACTGGGAGGCTCGTATGCCTGATGTTTATTGTTATGCTGCTTATCTATTTTACTGTAGGCTATTTAGAGGTACTGGATTTTGGGGGTTCATACTCTGATATTTAGACTGTACGCATTTCATCAGCTCTTTGGCTCAGTTCTTTAAGAGTAAAGTCTATTTCAAGGAGCAATATTAGATCCGCCACCGGTTCCCCGTTGCCTGTGTGTGAGAAAATGAGATTTTTCCATGATTTGGAAAAGCAAATATGGTGTCCTTTGATTTCCTGTTGATGATTCATGTTTATTTAAATGCGTTTCCAGTTTATGTCTGATGTGTTAACAAACGGAATATATAAAGCCCAGCTTTGCCAATCCGCACAGTTACCAGACCAAATAAATAAACAAACAAACAAATGATGAATGTATTATAAGCATAAAGTCTTAAAAATTTAAACATCCTCTTTTAATATAAGATATTTTAGTGTATAGGGGTTTATTTCGAGCGTTAGTTGACACATAGCTGTTGTGTCATTACCTTTAAAAAGGGCCCAGTAAAGATTTTAGGGGGCCGCATTACTCCAGCGTGACTTCCCCCACCTTCAGCCCCCTATATTTTCTGTACATGATTAAATTCCATTGATAAAAATGTGGAGAACAGAAAATGAAACCTGTTGCAATTTACACAACAGTTCCAGCAGATGGCGATGTAAGGTCAGTCTTGCTCTTTTTCTGTTTTACAGGTCTAAAAGTAGAGACTCACAGTAGATCAGCAGTCAGCAGCCTAAGGTAGCCACAGGGTCTCTTCTATTCCAGCCTCAAACGCACCTGGGGCAGGTTCTCGAGAGCTGTTGGGGGCTAATGCAAGCTGGAGCAGAGCCCAAGGGGGGACCACCGGAGTAGCTGGCACTACAGTTGCAAAAAAAAATATGAGTGAACTGTTTGGATTTGCCTGATTACTAAAAAAATTAGATTGATACGTAAGCACAATTATAGACAAACATCATCTAACTAAACGAATAACACGCAACCAGTTGAACTTCTCATGTCTTTGATCGAGCACATTGAGTAACATCCACAGTGTAGGCTAGAAAAAGGAAGTGGACCTCTGGGTTAATGACTTCTCCACAGGTAAGTGGTAAACAGTGTTTCAGTTCAGGAGATGAGATTGGAAAAGGCTAGAGAAGCTCTGCTAAAGACCTGCTTCTACATCAACCTGTACATCAAGAATAGAGAAAATTCAGGCCGCCAGCTACTCTATCTAGGAGTTGGTGTCCTGTTAAGATCACTCAAGGACACAATGGGCTCCTGAACAATGTTAATTTTAACAGCAAATTTTGATTTAGTTTGACTAAAATGTCATTTATAGTTTTAGTCATAATTTAGTCATCTGAATTGTTTTTAGTTTTAGTCTAGTGTTGGTCGACTAATTATCATAAAAAATATAGTCTAGACTAAATCTACAGTTGATTCAGTCGACTAAAATATAAATGGTGTAAAATGTAAATGCCTTTTCTATAGTTTCTTCAGTAATTTTTGAAATTATTATATATACTTAAACAAAATGAAACATTTATTAACCAGTTATGGAATATTATTCATGTTTGAATGACCAATACACACACAAACAGATTTAACAACCAACATTAGAGCTCTTCCATAACTGCAAAGTAAATAAACTGTTATTTTATTCTTGTATCATCTTTTTATTTATATCTTTTTTATTTAATAATTGTTACTAGTGCTGTACATCTAATTCAATTACATGCTCTGTGATTAACTAATCTACATTAATTTATCACTTTTTACTATGAAAATATTTGTAATTGTGCAATTCAAATAAATATTAGCATAACAGTAAATCAATGAATGCATAATTGCCACATCTCCAGGTCACAGTGTTCACTAGAGACACACACTGCATAGTACATGCACTAACTAACTGTAAATAAAACTAGCTAATCTGTTTCGTGCACTTTCTAGTGTGTACAGAGAGATTTGGGACACGATCGTCAAACGCAGGTGGTTGAAGTTAACTAGCTAGTTTCCCGACTCTATTCTAGACACACTGCCCTGCACATACAGCGCTTCACCTGCTTCCCACATACCTGATCAACTAATCTGATCATTAACATCACCTTACTGAGCTAATACAGCGCTTCACCTGCTTCCTACATACCTGATCAACTAATCTGATCATTAACACCACCTTACTGAGTTAATACAGCGCTTCACCTGCTTCCCACATACCTGATCCAACTAATCTGATCATTAACACCACCTTACTGAGTTAATACAGCGCTTCACGTGCTTCCCACATACCTGATCAACTAATCTGATCATTAACACCACCATTACTGAGTTAATACAGCGCTTCACCTGCTTCCCACATACCTGATCCAACTAATCTGATCATTAACACCACCTTACTGAGTTAATACAGCGCTTCACCTGCTTCCCACATACCTGATCAACTAATCTGATCATTAACACCACCTTACTGAGTTAATACAGCGCTTCACCTGCTTCCCACATACCTGATCAACTAATCTGATCATTAACACCACATTACTGAGTTAATACAGCGCTTCACCTGCTTCCCACATACCTGATCAACTAATCTGATCATTAACATCACCTTACTGAGTTAATACAGCGCTTCACCTGCTTCCCACATACCTGATCAACTAATCTGATCATTAACACCACCTTACTGAGTTAATACAGCGCTTCACCTGCTTCCCACATACCTGATCAACTAATCTGATCATTAACACCACCTTACTGAGTTAATACAGCGCTTCACCTGCTTCCCACATACCTGATCAACTAATCTGATCATTAACACCACCTTACTGAGTTAATACAGCGTTTCACCTGCTTCCCACATACCTGATCAACTAATCTGATCATTAACACCACCTTACTGAGTTAATACAGCGCTTCACCTGCTTCCCACATACCTGATCCAACTAATCTGATCATTAACACCACCTTACTAAGTTAATACAGAGCTTCACCTGCTTCCCACATACCTGATCAACTAATCTGATCATTAACACCACCTTACTGAGTTAATACAGCGCTTCACCTGCTCCCCACATGCCTGATCAACTAATCTGATCATTAACACCACCTTACTGAGTTAATACAGCGCTTCACCTGCTTCCCACATACCTGATCAACTAATCTGATCATTAACACCACCTTACTGAGTTAATACAGCGCTTTACCTGCTTCCCACATACCTGATCAACTAATCTGATCATTAACACCACCTTACTGAGTTAATACAGCGCTTCACCTGCTTCCCACATACCTGATCCAACTAATCTGATCATTAACACCACCTTACTGAGTTAATACAGCGTTTCACCTGCTTCCCACATACCTGATCAACTAATCTGATCATTAACACCACCTTACTGAGTTAATACAGCGCTTCACCTGCTTCAACACATACCTGATCAACTAATCTGATCATTAACACCACCTTACTGAGTTAATACAGCGCTTCACCTGCTTCCTACATACCTGATCAACTAATCTGATCATTAACACCACCTTACTGAGTTAATACAGCGCTTCACCTGCTTCCTACATACCTGATCAACTAATCTGATCATTAACACCACCTTACTGAGTTAATACAGCGCTTCACCTGCTTCATACATACCTGATCAACTAATCTGATCATTAACACCACCTTACTGAGTTAATACAGCGCTTCACCTGCTTCCCACATACCTGATCCAACTAATCTGATCATTAACACCACCTTACTGAGTTAATACAGCGCTTCACCTGCTTCCCACATACCTGATCCAACTAATCTGATCATTAACACCACCTTACTGAGTTAATACAGCGCTTCACCTGCTTCATACATACCTGATCAACTAATCTGATCATTAACACCACCTTACTGAGTTAATACAGCGCTTCACCTGCTTCACACATACCTGATCAACTAATCTGATCATTAACACCACCTTACTGAGTTAATACAGCGCTTCACCTGCTTCCCACATACCTGATCAACTAATCTGATCATTAACATCACCTTACTGAGTTAATACAGCGCTTCACCTGCTTCCCACATACCTGATCAACTAATCTGATCATTAACATCACCTTACTGAGTTAATACAGCGCTTCACCTGCTTCCCACATACCTGATCCAACTAATCTGATCATTAACACCACCTTACTGAGTTAATACAGCGCTTCACCTGCTTCCCACATACCTGATCAACTAATCTGATCATTAACATCACCTTACTGAGTTAATACAGCGCTTCACCTGCTTCCCACATACCTGATCCAACTAATCTGATCATTAACACCAACTTACTGAGTTAATACAGCGCTTCACCTGCTTCACACATACCTGATCAACTAATCTGATCATTAACACCACCTTACTGAGTTAATACAGCGTTTCACCTGCTTCATACATACCTGATCAACTAATCTGATCATTAACACCACCTTACTGAGTTAATACAGCGCTTCACCTGCTTCATACATACCTGATCAACTAATCTGATCATTAACATCACCTTACTGAGTTAATACAGCGCTTCACCTGCTTCCCACATACCTGATCCAACTAATCTGATCATTAACACCACCTTACTGAGTTAATACAGCGCTTCACCTGCTTCCCACATACCTGATCAACTAATCTGATCATTAACACCACCTTACTGAGTTAATACAGCGCTTCACCTGCTTCCTACATACCTGATCAACTAATCTGATCATTAACATCACCTTACTGAGTTAATACAGCGCTTCACCTGCTTCCTACATACCTGATCAACTAATCTGATCATTAACACCACCTTACTGAGTTAATACAGCGCTTCACCTGCTTCCCACATACCTGATCCAACTAATCTGATCATTAACACCACCTTACTGAGTTAATACAGCGCTTCACCTGCTTCATACATACTTGATCCAACTAATCTGATCATTAACACCAATTTACTGAGTTAATACAGCGCTTCACCTGCTTTAACACATACCTGATCAACTAATCTGATCATTAACACCACCTTACTGAGTTAATACAGCGCTTCACCTGCTTCCCACATACCTGATCAACTAATCTGATCATTAACACCACCTTACTGAGTTAATACAGCGCTTCACCTGCTTTCCACATACCTGATCAACTAATCTGATCATTAACAACACCTTACTAAGTTAAAACAGCGCTTCACCTGCTTCCCACATACCTGATCAACTAATCTGATCATTAACACCACCTTACTGTGTTAACACAGCGCTTCACCTGCTTCCCACATACCTGATCCAACTAATCTGATCATTAACACCACCTTACTGAGTTAATACAGCGCTTCACCTGCTTCAAACATACCTGATCCAACTAATCTGATCATTAACACCACCTTACTGAGTTAATACAGCGCTTAACCTGCTTCCCACATACCTGATCAACTAATCTGATCATTAACACCACCTTACTGAGTTAATACAGCGCTTCACCTGCTTCCCACATACCTGATCAACTAATCTGATCATTAACACTACCTTACTGAGTTAATACAGCGCTTCACCTGCTTCCTACATACCTGATCAACTAATCTGATCATTAACACCACCTTACTGAGTTAATACAGCGCTTCACCTGCTTCCCACATACCTGATCAACTAATCTGATCATTAACACCACCTTACTGAGTTAATACAGCGTTTCACCTGCTTTAACACATACCTGATCAACTAATCTGATCATTAACACCACCTTACTGAGTTAATACAGCGCTTCACCTGCTTTAACACATACCTGATCAACTAATCTGATCATTAACACCACCTTACTGAGTTAATACAGCGCTTCACCTGCTTCCTACATACCTGATCCAACTAATCTGATCATTAACACCACCTTACTGAGTTAATACAGCGCTTCACCTGCTTCCCACATACCTGATCCAACTAATCTGATCATTAACACCACCTTACTGAGTTAATACAGCGCTTCACCTGCTTCCCACATACCTGATCAACTAATCTGATCATTAACACCACCTTACTGAGTTAATACAGCGCCTCACCTGCTTGCCACATACCTGATCAACTAATCTGATCATTAACACCACATTACTGAGTTAATACAGCGCTTCACCTGCTTCCCACATACCTGATCCAACTAATCTAATCATTAACACCACCTTACTGAGTTAATACAGCGCTTCACCTGCTTCCCACATACCTGATCAACTAATCTGACCATTAACACCACCTTACTGAGTTAATACAGCGCTTTCATCTGCTTCCCACATACCTGATCCAACTAATCTGATCATTAACACCACCTTACTGAGTTAATACAGCGCTTCACCTGCCTCCCACATACCTGATCCAACTAATCTGATCATTAACACCACCTTACTGAGTTAATACAGCGCTTCACCTGCTTCCTACATACCTGATCCAACTAATCTGCCCATTAACACCACCTTACTGAGTTAATACAGCGTTTCACCTGCTTCCCACATACCTGATCAACTAATCTGATCATTAACACCACCTTACTGAGTTAAAACAGCGCTTCACCTGCTTTCCACATACCTGATCTAACTAATCTGATCATTAACACCACTTTACTGAGTTAATACAGCGTTTCACCTGCTTCCCACATACCTGATCAACTAATCTGATCATTAACACCACCTTACTGAGTTAAAACAGCGCTTCACCTGCTTTAACACATACCTGATCCAACTAATCTGATCATTAACACCACCTTACTGAGTTAATACAGCGCTTCACCTGCTCCTCACATACCTGATCCAACTAATCTGATCATTAACACCACCTTACTGAGCTAATACAGCGCTTCACCTGCTTCCTACATACCTGATCCAACTAATCTGATCATTAACACCACCTTACTGAGTTAATACAGCGCTTCACCTGCTTCCCACATACCTGATCCAACTAATCTGATCATTAACACCACCTTACTGAGTTAATACAGCACTTCACCTGCTTCCCACATACCTGATCAACTAATCTGATCATTAACACCACCTTACTGAGTTAATACAGCGCTTCACCTGCTTCCTACATACCTGATCAACTAATCTGATCATTAACACCACCTTGCTGAGTTAATACAGCGCTTCACCTGCTTCCCACATACCTGATCCAACTAATCTGATCATTAACACCACCTTACTGAGTTAATACAGCGCTTCACCTGCTTCATACATACTTGATCCAACTAATCTGATCATTAACACCACCTTACTGAGTTAATACAGCGCTTAACCTGCTTCCCACATACCTGATCAACTAATCTGATCATTAACACCACCTTACTGAGTTAATACAGCGCTTCACCTGCTTTAACACATACCTGATCAACTAATCTGACCATTAACACCACCTTACTAAGTTAAAACAGCGCTTCACCTGCTTCCCACATACCTGATCAACTAATCTGATCATTAACACCACCTTACTGAGTTAATACAGCGCTTCACCTGCTTCCCACATACCTGATCCAACTAATCTGATCATTAACACCACCTTACTGAGTTAATACAGCGCTTCACCTGCTTCATACATACCTGATCCAACTAATCTGATCATTAACACCACCTTACTGAGTTAATACAGCACTTCACCTGCTTCCCACATACCTGATCCAACAAATCTGACCATTAACACCACCTTACTGAGTTAATACAGCGCTTAACCTGCTTCCCACATACCTGATCAACTAATCTGATCATTAACACCACCTTACTGAGTTAATACAGCGCTTCACCTGCTTCCCACATACCTGATCAACTAATCTGATCATTAACACCACATTACTGAGTTAATACAGCGCTTCACCTGCTTCCCACATACCTGATCAACTAATCTGATCATTAACACCACCTTACTGAGTTAATACAGCGCTTCACCTGCTTCCCACATACCTGATCCAACTAATCTGACCATTAACACCACCTTACTGAGTTAATACAGCGTTTCACCTGCTTTAACACATACCTGATCCAACTAATCTGATCATTAACACCACCTTACTGAGTTAATACAGCGTTTCACCTGCTTTAACACATACCTGATCCAACTAATCTGATCATTAACACCACCTTACTGAGTTAATACAGCGTTTCACCTGCTTCCCACATACCTGATCCAACTAATCTGATCATTAACACCACCTTACTGAGTTAATACAGCGCTTCACCTGCTTCCCACATACCTGATCCAACTAATCTGATCATTAACACCACCTTACTGAGTTAATACAGCACTTCACCTGCTTCCCACATACCTGATCAACTAATCTGATCATTAACACCACCTTACTGTGTTAATACAGCGCTTCACCTGCTTCCTACATACCTGATCAACTAATCTGATCATTAACATCACCTTACTGAGTTAATACAGCGCTTCACCTGCTTCCTACATACCTGATCAACTAATCTGATCATTAACACCACCTTGCTGAGTTAATACAGCGCTTCACCTGCTTCCCACATACCTGATCCAACTAATCTGATCATTAACACCACCTTACTGAGTTAATACAGCGCTTCACCTGCTTCATACATACTTGATCCAACTAATCTGATCATTAACACCACCTTACTGAGTTAATACAGCGCTTAACCTGCTTCCCACATACCTGATCAACTAATCTGATCATTAACACCACCTTACTGAGTTAATACAGCGCTTCACCTGCTTTAACACATACCTGATCAACTAATCTGACCATTAACACCACCTTACTAAGTTAAAACAGCGCTTCACCTGCTTCCCACATACCTGATCAACTAATCTGATCATTAACACCACCTTACTGAGTTAATACAGCGCTTCACCTGCTTCCCACATACCTGATCCAACTAATCTGATCATTAACACCACCTTACTGAGTTAATACAGCGCTTCACCTGCTTCATACATACCTGATCCAACTAATCTGATCATTAACACCACCTTACTGAGTTAATACAGCACTTCACCTGCTTCCCACATACCTGATCCAACAAATCTGACCATTAACACCACCTTACTGAGTTAATACAGCGCTTAACCTGCTTCCCACATACCTGATCAACTAATCTGATCATTAACACCACCTTACTGAGTTAATACAGCGCTTCACCTGCTTCCCACATACCTGATCAACTAATCTGATCATTAACACCACATTACTGAGTTAATACAGCGCTTCACCTGCTTCCCACATACCTGATCAACTAATCTGATCATTAACACCACCTTACTGAGTTAATACAGCGCTTCACCTGCTTCCCACATACCTGATCCAACTAATCTGACCATTAACACCACCTTACTGAGTTAATACAGCGTTTCACCTGCTTTAACACATACCTGATCCAACTAATCTGATCATTAACACCACCTTACTGAGTTAATACAGCGTTTCACCTGCTTTAACACATACCTGATCCAACTAATCTGATCATTAACACCACCTTACTGAGTTAATACAGCGTTTCACCTGCTTCCCACATACCTGATCCAACTAATCTGATCATTAACACCACCTTACTGAGTTAATACAGCGCTTCACCTGCTTCCTACATACCTGATCCAACTAATCTGATCATTAACACCACCTTACTGAGTTAATACAGCGCTTCACCTGCTTCCCACATACCTGATCCAACTAATCTGATCATTAACACCACCTTACTGAGTTAATTCAGCGCTTCACCTGCTTCCCACATACCTGATCCAACTAATCTGATCATTAACACCACCTTACTGAGTTAAAACAGCGCTTCACCTGCTTCCCACATACCTGATCAACTAATCTGATCATTAACACCACATTACTGAGTTAATACAGCGCTTCACCTGCTTCCCACATACCTGATCAACTAATCTGACCATTAACACCACCTTACTGAGTTAATACAGCGCTTCATCTGCTTCCCACATACCTGATCCAACTAATCTGATCATTAACACCACCTTACTGAGTTAATACAGCGTTTCATCTGCTTCCCACATACCTGATCCAACTAATCTGATCATTAACACCACCTTACTGAGTTAATACAGCGCTTCACCTGCTTCCTACATACCTGATCCAACTAATCTGACCATTAACACCACCTTACTGAGTTAATACAGCGTTTCACCTGCTTCCCACATACCTGATCAACTAATCTGATCATTAACATCACCTTACTGAGTTAATACAGCGCTTCACCTGCTTCCCACATACCTGATCCAACTAATCTGATCATTAACACCACCTTACTGAGTTAATACAGCGCTTCACCTGCTTTCCACATACCTGATCTAACTAATCTGATCATTAACACCACTTTACTGAGTTAATACAGCGTTTCACCTGCTTCCCACATACCTGATCAACTAATCTGATCATTAACACCACCTTACTGAGTTAATACAGTGCTTCACCTGCTTCCCACATACCTGATCAACTAATCTGATCATTAACACCACCTTACTGAGTTAATACAGCGCTTCACCTGCTTCCCACATACCTGATCAACTAATCTGATCATTAACACCACCTTACTGAGTTAAAACAGCGCTTCACCTGCTTTAACACATACCTGATCCAACTAATCTGATCATTAACACCACCTTACTGAGTTAAAACAGCGCTTCACCTGCTTCCCACATACCTGATCAACTAATCTGATCATTAACACCACCTTACTGAGTTAATACAGCGTTTACAGCAGGACACGCTCTAAACTGTACAGGGCAGTGTGCTTTCAGGACTAGGATTAAGAAAGGAAGGAAGCCACTGTCGTCCAGATGCAACAACTTTAGCACAGCTGCTCGGCAATATGGTTGGAGGTAAAAGGAAACTGCACACCAGCATCAAAACATCTCAGCTGGGAAGCATGGCGGAGGGAGCATCGTGGTTTGGGGCTGCATTGTTGCCTCAAGGTCTGGATGCTTTGTAAGTATTGTGGGAATAATGAATTCAACGATATATCAAAACACTTTACAGGAGAGTGTAGGGTCAGCCGTCCATGACCTCAAGCTATAGAGACGTTCGGTGATGCAACAAGACGGTGACTCAAAGCAGACAAATAAATCAACCTTGGAATCTTGGGAAAAACATCTGTGCATATGAATGACCAAGCCAGAGAGCAGCTCTACTGAGATGCTGTGGTATATAACTTGAAGAGGTCTGTGTGAGCAAGTCATCCCAGAGAAATACTTAAACCTGAAACACATTTGGAGGGATGGATGGTACAGATTTTGTCCTCAGTGTTGTGGAAGTAATTGCAGTTACAAGAAATGTTTGCTGGAGGTGATGCTGCTAAAGAGGAACTGCAGGTTGTTTAATTCCAGGCTCTGGTTGTGGATGTTCCTCAATGTGCTCAATGAAAGACATGAAAAGTACAGCTCTGTGTTATTAGTTTAGTTGGACTGTTTGTCAGTAATTGTGACTTGGATAACAACCAGATCACATTATATTATATATAATATTATATATATATTATATTATATTATATTTGCTATATATAGCAAAATGAGTGATTTTGGTGTGCTATAGTCAACTAGCCAGATTGTGTGGTTATTAGAGATGGACTGATCAGCGTTTTTGAGGCCGATTTCAATCACAGATCACCTTTCAACACGATCAGCCGATAGCTGATACCGATAGAGGGCGGGGCTATATGCCACCGCAGGGCTACAAGTAGTTATTAACGCAAGCAAGTCATGAAACATGGTCTAAACTGGTTTATTACCATTTTTAATGAGCTCATATGAAACAGCATCATATTTTTAACTAAATTAACAGTAAATAAACAAAGTAAATCAAACAAATATCGTTATGGTGCTATGTAGCTCAAAGTCTGGATCAATCCACTGGGCTGTTAAGCTTAAAGGAGGTGATGCTGACGTCGGAACTCCATATATCGCTTGTAACGCTCAATTAGAAGTCTTGATACAGCTCCAGAAGAGCGATATCTGAAAAGTATCTCTACTAGGAACAGCAGAGCGTGGATCCAGGTGGAACATTAAGCAGCAGAATGAACGTCTTCTACAGCCGAGAAGAGCTGCTTATCTAGAACTATAAACTCAATCACTCTGGCTGTGGTTCTTTAGCTCTCTGGCTGTTTCTGCTGCTGTTCTGTTCGTACTGGTCAGTCCTGGATTGTTTGTTTTGTGCTAGCTGTGTGTTCTAGCTCTGCTGTTTGCTGATACTCACTGTATTCAGCTGTGTGGTGTCTCTGAAGTGCTGTATTAGATTTTACAGATGGTACAGGACACCCCGGATGAGACCGACAACATGTTTTCTATCAGCACATGCAGTAAACGTCATAACCAGTTCTCTTTAGTCAGTCTGTGGAAAATAAAAGGGTATGTGTTTCCACCTAGTGGTTCAGATAGGAATTGCAGGAAGCTAGCCGAAGGGGGTTTCACAGAGGGCTCCTCTTGCAGGATGAAACAGTAGCTGGAAAAACTGAAATTAGGCTCATTTGTTTAACGCCATAGATCGACTCTCAGGATCAGCTAAACTGGAGAAATATTGGCGATCACATATTTTGATTAAAAATCGGTAGATACCTATACATAGCCGATCGATCCTTCCATCTCTAGTTGTTAATATTGTTCTCACTTAGTGTGAGCAGAAACTGGCTTAATACTTTATTCCTTTAGTGTAAGTAGACACTGCCATTGAGTTTTTATTGTTAGCTCCAGCGCTAAACCAAAAAAAGCTCCACCAAACATGTCCTGGCTGATCGAATGCGATGGATGTAGAAAATTGTGAATGGCATTCCTTTGAAGGTTTGTATTGTGATTGTATTGCGGTATACTGGGATTGCACACTGGAGATAATGCGACCTGGTTAAAGATTTGCCCTTCATATAGAAGCCTTCTGCAGCATCAATATTACAAAACACAGCATCACGATAATGATTAACATACAATATACACACTGATCAGCTGACCACCTTGTATCTACACACACTGTGTCCACTGTATCAGCTCCACTGACCATATAGGAGCTACACTTACAGACTGTAGTTCATCTGATTCTCTGTATAGAGCAGATACTATTAGGGAGGTGAGTCACACTGAGTGGTGGTGGTGGTGTGTTAGTGTGTGTTGTGCTGGTGTGAGTGGATCACTGTCTAACACTGTGTCCACTCACTGGCCACTCTATTAGACACTCCTACTACTTGCTGGTCCACCTTGTAGATGTAGAGTCAGAGACAGTAGCTCATCTGCTGCTGCACAGTTTGTGTTCCTCTGGTTCTTCATCAGTGGAGACAGGACGCCGCCCACAGGACACACTATGCTGTCTGGATAGTTTTGGTTGGTGGACGATTCTCAGTCCAGCAGTGACGCTGAGGTGTTTAAACACTCCAGCAGCAGCAGCACTGCTGTGTCTGATCCACTCACACCAGCACAACACATACGCTAACACACCACCATCATGTCAGTGTCACTGCAGTGCTGAGAATGATCTGCTTCCCTGATAGTATACCAGTCCTGTGGTGGTCCTGGCCATTGAAGAACAGAGTAAAAGGGGATAAACAATGTATATAGAGAATCAGATGAACTGCAGTCTGTAAGTGTAGCTCCTATATGGTCAGTGGAGCTGATACAGTGGACACAGTGTGTAGATATAAGGAGGTGGTGTTAATGTTATGGCTGATCTGGGCATGTGTGCAGCCCTAGCTGCCTCACAGTACTGGCCAAGGATTAGTTTCCTCCGAAGCCCTGCTCATTACGGTCAGATCCGTCCAGATGGTCTGGATCAAGTGTGCGCTTTGAAAACTCTGCGACTGACGAGCCCAAATCCATCCATTCAGGAAATTTATACTCGGGGATTCTCGGGCATAGCTAGCAGTTCCACTACAGAGATGAAGAGACACTCACTTCTACAGCCTGTCCACATCTTTCGTTACTACGGTGGTCTCTTATCATTGAGGGGTGCTACTCAGCGTTGCTGTGCTTTATGAGGAAGCTCAGACATTTATCCAGTCCGAAGCACGGACGGTGATGGTGCAGCGCATGAAGAACCATTAATTCTGCCCTCTAATGGCAGCAACCGTGAATGGAAACCTGAAATATGGAGCTTCTCGGCTGGGACGGGCGAGCGCGTGAATCTCTGGGTCTCTGATCGTCCAAGACGTGAAACGCATTCAGTGCTAGCCAACAGCTATTCACAGCAGGGGAGTACGCACTGCATCAATACGGACTAGATCACCGCTACAAGGAAATCAATAGACCGTACGACGTTACAAGGTCAGGCCATCTTCTGTCCCCCAAGCAGATTCCCTCCATCCACGTACAAGATGTTAGACGGAATGGTGAAATTTTGAAAAATTGGTGGAATTTCCCTACCAAAACATCCAGACTTTTGTTGATGCTTTATCATGTATTGTGTACTGAGACTGTCAAGCTGTAGTATTTTCTATTTTTGTATTTTTAGGATTTAGAACTAAAATTAGCCACGTGTTTGCACCAGAGGTGGCAGAAGAGTACGAGTTTCTTACTTAAGTAAAAGTACTAGTAACAAAAGTACTCAAGTAAAAGTTAAAGTATGACTACGTAAACAAGTAAAAGTATAAAAGTAAATGTTTCCAAATGTACTTAAAGTTTAAAAATAAAAGTATCTCAAATTTCTTTAACAGGGTATCAGCTCTTGCTTCTTTGGGAGACACAATAGGCATCTCATTCGCCAAGAGGTGTCGTTTGTTTGTTTTCTTTTCTCTTCCGAGCCTCAAAGTAGCCAATCACAATTACCCCCACCCAACCCCCCCCATCACATCCAGTAGGATTATGATTTGCGTTTCATTGGGACCCTGAATAGAATTGCCTGATTAAAAAATACATAAATGAGATCAATAGAAGATCGATGAAACTAAAGTAATGAGTCTGTTTTCAAAATGTAGTGAGTAAAAAGTAGAGATTTTTCTTTTAAAAAGTAGTGAGTAAAAGTAAAAAGTATTAGGTGACAGAGAAGTAAAGTACAGATACCAAAAAAAAAGTACTTAAGTACAGTAACAAACTACTTGTACTTCCTTACTTGCCACCTCTGGTTTGCACACAGCAGAATTCGACCTCCACATTTAACACATCCGTGCACTGAAACACCCACATATACACACTAGGGGGCAGTGAGCACACGTGCCTGGAGCGGTGGGCAGCAGTTGGGGTTAGGTGCCTTACCAACCACCATACCAACCACTACACCACCGTACTAAACACTACACCACCGTACTAACCACTACACCACCATACTAACCACTACACCACAGTACTAACCACTACACCACCATACTAACCACTACACCACCATACTAACCACTACACCACCGTACTAACCACTACACCACCATACTAACCACTACACCACCATACTAACCACTACACCACAGTACTAACCACTACACCACCATACTAACCACTACACCACCGTACTAACCACTACACCACCGTACTAACCACTACACCACCATACTAACCACTACACTACTGTACTAACCACTACACCACCATACTAACCACTACACCACCATACTAACCACTACACCACCATACTAACCACTACACCACCATACTAACCACTACACCACCGTACTAACCACTACACCACAGTACTAACCACTACACCACCGTACTAACCACTACACCACCGTACTAACCAGTACACCACCGTACTAACCACTACATCACCATACTAACCAGTACACCACCATACTAACCAGTACAGCACACTCCTTGCACTTCCAGATGTCCGATGGAATTGAGTGTAGAATTCCCAGAACTTTTAGATTCTTCAAATCCCATCAGGGTCGACAGGAAAAGGTTCATGGACATGAGTGATCTTAAGTCATCTCCGCTGGTCTACTGGAGCTGACTGGAGTCTTCTGTTCCTACAAGTGCGAGTTACACAACTAAATTAAGTTAATAGGCCGTTCTTATCTGGGACAAAATATCATGGCGAAATCCTCCCATAAGCCTCCGCTAATCCAGGCAAATGCCTCGGCAGTGAACGCCAGTGCGGCAGGCAGGCCTTTATTTACTAACCTTATTAAAGTTTCTGACCCACAAATCTCCCCGTCGCTCCTCCGGAGCAGAGCGCGCGCGTGGAGTCGGCGGTAATTAAGTGTTCGTTTGAAAGGAGTCTGAAATCTTTTCTCCGTGTTTATTTTCGCTCCTAAATCTTCCGACTGGATTTAGCACAACGCTGCGGCGCCGGTGCCCAGATTTCCGAGGGCCATCTGCGGGAGCGCGAGCGGCAGGGCCAGATTACGGCACCGATGCTGTTTACGGGACCACTGTCTGTCACGACTCGCGCACGTTTGAGAGGACATAGCGCTCAGATACGGGACCCCCAGTTACCGTGGAGCGGCGCGTGACTGTCACAGTGAGGTCGCACCTCACTCAGACACTCCACAGCACCCAGCCGCAGTCACTCACTCTCATTCTCTCTCTTTTCATTTCCTCTCACTCTTTCTTTCACTCACTCACTTCTGTTGTCTCTCTCATTCTCACTCTGTCCCCCTCTCTTTCTCACTCGCTATCTTCCTCACCCACCCCCTTGTTCTCTCTTTCTCTCATCTCCCCTTTCTCTTTCTCTCTTTTTACTCCTATTCTTTTTTTTTCTCTTTCTCTTTCTCATCTCCCATTTCTCTTTCTCTCTTTTTACTCCCATTCTTTCCTTTCTCTTTCTCTTTCTCTTTTTAATCTCCCATTTCTCTTTCTCTCTTTTTTACTCTCATTCTTTCTCTTTCTCTTTCTCTTTTTAATCTCCCATTTCTCTTTCTCTCTTTTTTACTCTCATTCTTTCTCTTTCTCTTTCTCTTTTTAATCTCCCCTTTCTCTTTCTCTCTTTTTTACTCTCATTCTTTCCTTTCTCTTTCTCTTTCTCTTTTTAATCTCCCCTTTCTCTTTCTCTCTTTTTTACTCTCATTCTTTCCTTTCTCTTTCTCTTTCTCTTTTTAATCTCCCCTTTCTCTTTCTCTCTTTTACTCCTATTCTTTCCTTTCTCTTTCTCTTTCTCTTTCCTCTTTCTCTTTCTCTTTTTAATCTCCCCTTTCTCTTTCTCTCTTTTTTACTCTCATTCTTTCCTTTCTCTTTCTCTTTCTCTTTTTAATCTCCCCTTTCTCTTTCTCTCTTTTTTACTCTCATTCTTTCCTTTCTCTTTCTCTTTCTCTTTTTAATCTCCCTTTCTCTTTCTCTCTTTTTACTCCTATTCTTTCCTTTCTCTTTCTCTTTCTCTTTCTCTTTCTCTTTCTCTTTCTCTTTTTAATCTCCCCTTTCTCTTTCTCTCTTTTTTACTCTCATTCTTTCCTTTCTCTTTCTCTTTCTCTTTCTCTTTCTCTTTTTAATCTCCCATTTCTCTTTCTCTCTTTTTACGCCTATTCTTTCCTTTCTCTTCTCTTTTTAATCTCCCATTTCTCTTTCTCTCTTTTTACGCCTATTCTTTCCTTTCTCTTTCTCTTTTTAATCTCCCATTTCTCTTTCTCTCTTTTTACTCCTATTCTTTCTCTTTCTCTTTCTCTTTTTAATCTCCCCTTTCTCTTTCTCTCTTTTTACTCCTATTCTTTCCTTTCTCTTTCTCTTTCTCTTTTTAATCTCCCCTTTCTCTTTCTCTCTTTTTTACTCTCATTCTTTCCTTTCTCTTTCTCTTTCTCTTTTTAATCTCCCATTTCTCTTTCTCTCTTTTTTACTCTCATTCTTTCTCTTTCTCTTTCTCTTTTTAATCTCCCCTTTCTCTTTCTCTCTTTTTACTCCTATTCTTTCCTTTCTCTTTCTCTTTCTCTTTTTAATCTCCCCTTTCTCTTTCTCTCTTTTTACTCATATTCTTTCCTTTCTCTTTCTCTTTCTCTTTTTAATCTCCCCTTTCTCTTTCTCTCTTTTTACTCTCATTCTTTCCTTTCTCTTTCTCTTTCTCTTTTTAATCTCCCCTTTCTCTTTCTCTCTTTTTTACTCTCATTCTTTCCTTTCTCTTTCTCTTTCTCTTTCTCTTTCTCTTTCTCTCTTTTTACTCCTATTCTTTCCTTTCTCTTTCTCTTTCTCTTTCTCTTTCTCTTTCTCTTTTTAATCTTCCCTTTCTCTTTCTCTCTTTTTTACTCTCATTCTTTCCTTTCTCTTTCTCTTTCTCTTTTTAATCTCCCCTTTCTCTTTCTCTCTTTTACTCCTATTCTTTCCTTTCTCTTTCTCTTTCTCTTTCTCTTTCTCTTTCTCTTTTTAATCTCCCCTTTCTCTTTCTCTCTTTTTTACTCTCATTCTTTCCTTTCTCTTTCTCTTTCTCTTTTTAATCTCCCCTTTCTCTTTCTCTCTTTTTTACTCTCATTCTTTCTCTTTCTTTTTCTCTTTTTAATCTCCCCTTTCTCTTTCTCTCTTTTTTACTCTCATTCTTTCCTTTCTCTTTCTCTTTCTCTTTTTAATCTCCCATTTCTCTTTCTCTCTTTTTACTCCCATTCTTTCCTTTCTCTTTCTCTTTCTCTTTTTAATCTCCCATTTCTCTTTCTCTCTTTTTTACTCTCATTCTTTCTCTTTCTCTTTTTAATCTCCCCTTTCTCTTTCTCTCTTTTTTACTCTCATTCTTTCCTTTCTCTTTCTCTTTCTCTTTTTAATCTCCCCTTTCTCTTTCTCTTTCTCTTTTAATCTCCCCTTTCTCTTTCTCTCTTTTTACTCCTATTCTTTCCTTTCTCTTTCTCTTTCTCTTTCTCTTTCTCTTTCTCTTTTTAATCTCCCCTTTCTCTTTCTCTCTTTTTTACTCTCATTCTTTCCTTTCTCTTTCTCTTTCTCTTTCTCTTTTTAATCTCCCATTTCTCTTTCTCTCTTTTTACGCCTATTCTTTCCTTTCTCTTTCTCTTTTTAATCTCCCATTTCTCTTTCTCTCTTTTTACGCCTATTCTTTCCTTTCTCTTTCTCTTTTTAATCTCCCATTTCTCTTTCTCTCTTTTTACTCCTATTCTTTCTCTTTCTCTTTCTCTTTTTAATCTCCCCTTTCTCTTTCTCTCTTTTTACTCCTATTCTTTCCTTTCTCTTTCTCTTTCTCTTTTTAATCTCCCCTTTCTCTTTCTCTCTTTTTTACTCTCATTCTTTCCTTTCTCTTTCTCTTTCTCTTTTTAATCTCCCATTTCTCTTTCTCTCTTTTTTACTCTCATTCTTTCTCTTTCTCTTTCTCTTTTTAATCTCCCCTTTCTCTTTCTCTCTTTTTACTCCTATTCTTTCCTTTCTCTTTCTCTTTCTCTTTTTAATCTCCCCTTTCTCTTTCTCTCTTTTTACTCCTATTCTTTCCTTTCTCTTTCTCTTTCTCTTTTTAATCTCCCCTTTCTCTTTCTCTCTTTTTTACTCTCATTCTTTCCTTTCTCTTTCTCTTTCTCTTTTTAATCTCCCCTTTCTCTTTCTCTCTTTTTTACTCTCATTCTTTCCTTTCTCTTTCTCTTTTTAATCTCCCATTTCTCTTTCTCTCTTTTTTACTCTCATTCTTTCCTTTCTCTTTCTCTTTTTAATCTCCCATTTCTCTTTCTCTCTTTTTTACTCTCATTCTTTCCTTTCTCTTTCTCTTTCTCTTTTTAATCTCCCATTTCTCTTTTTTTTATTCGCCCCTTTTCTCTATATTTCTTATTCTCATTCTCCCCTCGCTCTTTCTTTCTTTCTTTCTCTCTCTCTCATTTTCCATCTCTCTTACTCTCTCTTTTTAACTCTCATTCTCCTCATTCTCTTTCTCATTTTCCTTTTCTCCTTCTCTATCTTTCGTATTCTCATTCTCCCCTCTCTTTCTCTCTCTCTCTCTCTCTCATTTTCCATCTCTCTTACTCTCTTTTTAACTGTCATTCTCCTCATTCTCTTTCTCATTTTCCATTTCTCCTTGTCTCTCTTTCTTATTTTCATTCTCCCCTTTCCCTTTCTTTTTTCTCTCTCATTTGTTCCCTTTCTCCTTCTCTATCTTTCGTATTCTCATTCTCCCCTCTCTTTCTTTTTTCTCTCTCATTTGTTCCCTTTCTCTTTCCCTCTCTTTCTTACACTCATTCTCCCCTTTCCCTTTCTTTTTTCTCTCTTTCATTTTTCCCTTTCTCTTTCTATCTCTTTCTATTCCCATTCTCCCCTCTCTCTTTCTCTCTATCTCATTCTCCCCTCTCTTACTCTCTTTTTATTCTCATTCTTCTCTTTCTCTCCTCTTTTTCTTTCCCTGTCTCATTTTACCTCTCTCTTTCTCTCTCTCTTTTTCTCTTATTCTCCCCTTTCTCTTTCTTTCTCTGTCTATCATTTTCCCTCTCTCTTTCTATCTCTTTTTCCCTCTCTCCTTCTTCTTTTTTCTTATCCTATCCTTCTCTCTCTCTCTCACACTCTTGCTCTCATTCTGCCCTTTGTCTCTCTGTCTCTCACTCTTTGTCTCTCAGTTTGTCTATCTTCCTGACACTGTCTGTCAATGTGTCCAGCCACCTCTCCATCTCTCTCCATCTCTCTCTCTCTCTCTCTCTTTCTCTCTCTCTCTCCTCTTGCGTAATCATCTGTTCACTTTAATTGCTGTCTTTCACTCTGTCTCTCGCTCATTCATCGTCCATGGCTCAGGCTGAATATGCCGTCTCCCCCGCCACCTCCTCTTCTCCCTCCGTAGTCCTTTATAGATCTTCCTATTTTTTATCCTCCAGTGCCTCCTCTCTCTCTCCCCTCCTCTCTCTCTCCCTCTCTGTCTCCCTATAGCCCTCGTCCCATTCCTCCACATTTCATTACCCTCACGTTCCCCTACACCACACATCACCAGTCTCGTTTTTCTTCTCTCTTTCGTTCCTTCTGTGGTGGAAAGAAACGTTCTTCACGAACACAAGAGAATAAAAAGGGACAGTTTGACAAAAAATAGAGGTAAATTTGCACGTTTTTCTTCTCCTGTGTGGTCAGTCAGTCCAGACACGTTCACTGTCCAGCGTTTGAGTAATTCGTTTTTTTACTGAAGCTAATTAAGCTAAGAAGTAATGGAAGCTCATACCCCACCAATCAGCATCCGTCAAGCCTAAACAACTGCAGACCATCACTCCAGCACTGCCAGCTCTCACTCAACTGACCCCCAAATGCTAAACGTCATATGGACGTCGTTTCTTGGGCTCAGTCTGTTGGTGGACGTTATTTGACCTACAAATAAACATTGGAATTTGGGCTGTGCCCACTCGGTCCGTCCAAATTTAGCCCAAGCCGGACGACATACAGCCCAAATACAGCCATTAATAGTCTTTCTGAATATCATAGCCCACCGATATGTGTTCTTTTTGGAGTTTCTATTGTTTTCAGTAATTCTTTTAAAACAAGTGGGATTGTGAGGCTACAGAACATGGTATCTGCCCTGCCGGACCACCTTAAATGTGCTTCTGGACTATTGCTCGCTGGTATACCAGTTCATCCAGTATACCTGTTTTAATTTCCCCTCCGTTATAAATCTTTCATATACCACCGTACCGTAGCATAACTGAAAAACAGCTGCAAATGATCTAATATCTATATATATATATATAGATTTACTGCAGAGTGCTGCGTGGAATGGCACCACCAAACAGCATGACTGGAGATACAATACAAGAACTTGTGCCCAAGAGAGGAGAGGGGTGTCTGCAGTTCGGAAGTTTTTTGGTTTAAAAAAATCGGAGGCAGACCCAAAGGCTATACATTGCGAAGTTTGTGGAGCCGCTGTTGTTGCCACTGGTGGTAACACTAGCAACTTACTTACTCTGCAGAAAGTATGTGCTGGAATACCAAGAATGTACTCGACTACGGTCCTCGGATTTGGCGCAGCAGCACCAGTGAAACAGTTAGGCCAGTGGGTTAGACATTGCTTGAAGGGGCAGTTTCTCGAGACGCTGAATATGACAGGAAAACATTACGAACGCAGTAACATTCCACCTATGCGAGGACATGGACCCACTAAAGACAGTTAGTATGTCTTACTGGGGTTAGTAAACCCTATAGTAACCAAAGCCTTCTTTTAAAGCCTTAATGTTTCATATTCTATGTACACCTGACAGTAAAATAAGCTCACTGTTTCAGCTGTGTGGTGTATTCTAAAGTGCCGTATCAGATTAGTGTGTTAAATGTCTTTGTCTTGGTTCCCCCGTGAGAGACGCTGATTTTACTAATTTTACAGATGTTACAAACTGCCCTGGGTAAGTCTGAGTCACATACGGTAACAAACTGCCAGACGGGCGATGTTTTCTATCCGCACATGCGCTTAAACTGTTCTCGCGAGGCTGCTGCTTTAGTCAGTCTGTGGAAAATGAAAGGGTGTGTATTTCCACCTAGTGGTTCAGATAGGAATTGCAGGGAGCTGGCTGGAGGGGGTTTCACAGAGGTCTCCTCTTCCTGGATGAAACACTAGCTGGAAATACAGAAATTAGGCTCATTTGTTTAACGCCATTGATGGGCTCCAATCCCAGTGTCATCGGCCAAAGGCGGGGAACACCATGGACATTTCGCCAGTCCATTGTATGGCCAACACACACTCACGCACACACTCTCACCTACGGGCAGTTAAGAGTGAGTGATCAACCTAATATGCATGTGTTTGGACTGTGGGAGGAAACCGGAGTACCCAGAGGAACCCATACACACTCCACAGAGAACACAGATATATATCTTCAGCGTCCAATAAAATATATCCATTTTTGTTGATTTTGAGTTTTCTATGTCATTTGAACTCGCCAATGGTTGTTTACATTGTGTGAAAATTTCATGATGAATGGACCAATAAAAATGCTCCAAAATAGCTCTGAAAAATTCTGGTTCCATTGACTTTTATTGAAAGTAAAGTATGTTTTTGTTTTCTCCCATAAAGAAGGAGGTGGTTTCATCAACATGGACTCTAATCAGACGCTTCCTTCTTCTTTTAAGTGGAAGGCAATGATTAATAGAGACTCCGATAAGCTCACAAGACCCCGGGTTCTATTTCAGACCAGGAATGGCTGAAACACACCACACTTACTGGTATAATAGGCCGACATCATCTAAAGCTAATCCGCTGGATAGACAGAGACAATTCCAGCTGCTTCCTTTCCTGCTGTTGTCTTAAAGCTGCCACAGAATTAATTTATTCAGTATTTTTGATACGGTGAGACAAAGAGACGCCACGACGATCACACAGACGCAACATGTCGAATTAGACAAAATAAAGTGAACCTCTGTGTAAATAAACTCCGCTCTCATACTATTTATTTAGCTATTCTAGTTACTTGGAGTTTGTTAGTGTCTAATTTAACCTAGACTAGCTACTCACCTTCATCTGGACATCAAACACAAAGTAGATTAAAGGTGTCTCTGTGAAACTTTCAGTTTAGGATGATCTGCTTCAACCAGCACACAGTGATCCACTCACACAGCATGGCTGCTACTTACAGTCACTGTTGGAGGTTGTGGTGCTAATAAAGGTGGAGCTGCTCGTCTCTTCAGTCTCTTCAGTGTGGAACGCTGAGCTGAAGCTGAAGCTGAAGCTTCTCTGGAGAAACTGTCCGGAGTGAAATTTAAAGTCCAGACTGCAGAGTTAAAGAAGTTCAGGATGCTGTTGAAGAGGTGGGAGCTGAAGTTCAGCAGCTTGTTTTAGGAATTTTCCATTCCACCTTAAATGGAGCTGCAGTTACATTCTAGTGTCTGTACAAGCTGCAGTATTTAAGGTGGAACATTAGATGAAGAATCTGGCGAATAGGAACTTCAGCCTCATTTAAAGATAAACATCAACCATGTAGCTCTGACTGTTCGGTTTGTTGGGATGGAATGAAACGTGCCGACATTCGGTTCTGGTAGCCTATTTTTTATGAATTTAAAATAATGAAGTTGCATTACTGAGTGCTGATTGGTTCGCATTACTGCCATTAAGCGCTGATAAGTTAACATTACTGGTACTGAGGGCTGATTGGTGGGCATTATTGCTACAATTTCTAATACTGGGTGCTGATTGGTTAGAAGTACTGCATTTAAGTGTTTATTAGTTAGCAATACTAAAACTGAGATAGCATTAGTGCTACTGAATGCTGACTGGCTAGCATTACTGCTACTAAAAGCTGATTTGTCATCAATACTGCTAGTGAAAGATGATTGGTTAGCATAACAGCTACTGAAAGCTGATTTGTTAGCATTACTAAAACTAAAGGCTGACTTGTTAGCATGCGTTGCTGCTACTGAAAGCTGATTTGTTAGAACTACTAAAATTAAGCGCTGATTGGTTAGCATACTGATTGCTGATTGTTGGGCATTACTGCTACTGAAAGCTGACTGGGTAGCATTTCTGATACTACCTGCTGATTGGTTAGCATTACTGCATTTAAGTGTTCAATAGTTAGCAATACTAAAACTGAAGGCTGATTGATTAGCATTCCTGCCACTGAAAGCTAACTGGATAGCATTACTGCTACTGAGTGCTGATGGGTTAGCATAACTGCCACTGAGAGCTGTTTAGATAGCATTAGTGCTACTGAATGCTGACTGGCTAGCTTTGCTTCTACTGAAAGCTGATTTGTCAGCATTACTGCTACTGAAAGATTTTTGGTTAGCATTACTGCTACTGAAAGATTATTGGTTAGCATTACTGCTACTGAAAGCTGATTTGTTAGAATTACTAAAACTGAAGGCTGATTGGTTAGCATTACTGATACTGATTGCTGATTGTTGGGCATTGCTGCTACTGAAAGCTGATTGGGTACCATTTGTGATACTAAGTGGTCATTGGTTATATTTACTAATATTTTTGGGACATTACTGTTATTGATTTGATACTATTTCTGATACTAACTGCTGATTGGTTAGATTTACTGATACTGTGTCAATTGGTAAGCATCACTACTACTGAAAGCTGATTGGTGAACCTTAGTACTACTGAAAGATGACTGGTCAACCATACTGCTACTCAGTGCTGATTTGTTAGCATTAGTGTTACTGAGTGTTGATTTGTTAGCTTTCCA
>CM038718.1:7166121-7198621 GCA_021613375.1 Megaleporinus macrocephalus
ATTGATATGTAGGAATCCAAGAGGTTATTTGGAGGGTCTTGACCCCCCCAGGGCCCACTGTATTTTACACCTTGATTTGTATTTTATATTATATTAATCCATCCATTATCTTCTGCTGTATCCCACTAGTCAGGGTCACCGGGGGGTTTAGAGCCAATCCCAGTGTTATCAATGGACAGGTCACCAGACCCCGGACCGGGAATCCAACCCAGATTGTCCTGCTGTGAGATGACAGTGCTAACCACTACACCACTGTGCCACCATATTATATTATATTATATTATATTATATTATATTATATTATATTATATTATATTATATTATATTATATTATATTATATTATATCCAGTTGGTCCTTCATAGACTACCAACTGTAATCATGTCTGGATTTTATACCACTGAAGAAATTTAATTTTGTATAATTTTGTAATAATTTGTTAGAGAAAGAGAATTAATTTTAGAAGTGAAGACCACACATTGTATATTATTGTATAATACATGTTGTATATTGTATATACAGTATATATGGTATTATATCATCACCGTATGATACTGCGGAGTATCATATTCTACTGTATCATATCATAAGGAAACACTACACTGTGGTTCTCCTGGTTTGAACCTGAACACTGAGATCTGCTAAAATATTCCTTGACTGGTCATTCAGTGGCTATTTGTCCTCTTTGAATATACACAACTGATCCCCATAACAGGGGCCAAGTATTTTAGACTGGCATGTGGACCCAAGAGGTTATTTAGAGGGTCCTGACCCCGCCATCTCCCTGCGGTGCCCCTTATATTTCACAGCTTAATTGTATTGTATTGTTAGTATACTGCACCATGCTATATTATATTACATTATATTCCACAATAATAATAATAATAATAATAATAATAACAATTGACATTTGGATCCAAGAGATCATTTAGAGGGTCTTAAGACACCCCCTCCCCCCCGTTCCCCCTGTATTTCACACCTTGAATGTATGGTACTGTATTGCATTATTAAAATACTGCACAATGCCATATTATATTACACTGTATTTTACAAAAACAACAACAACAACAACAACAACAACAACAACAATAATAATAATAATAATAATAATAATAATAATAACAAGGAAGCATTGACATTGACTTGATTGACTTTTGGATCCAAGAGGTTATGTAGAATGTCTTGATAATATTAATTATTATTATTATTATTATTATTATTATTATTATTATTATTATTATTATTATTATTATTATTATTATTAATAATAATAATAATAATAATAATAATAATAATAATAATAATAATAGGGAAACACTACATTTTGGCCTTTCTGGGCAGAATCTTGAGACTGGACACTGAGATCTGCTAAACCAGTCCCTGATTGGTAGCTCAGTGGCTATTTCTCCTCTTTAAACGTGTACCCCACCGTGCACGACTGATCCCTCAGCTCCTCCTGCTTGTGTGCTGTCGGCTAATTGGCCGAGAGTGCTGGGGCTGGATGTCCCCTTCAGCTGGTGCACAGGTGAGAGAAGCCTGGACACAAATAGAAACTGCAAACACACGGTCAGTTTGTCCTGCTACCAAAGCAGTCTGATGTCCATCTGAGGACACTGGACATGGTTGGCCTGACGCTGCTGGGCTGTAGCACCACGGTATCAGTTTGTTTGCTTGAGAATAGTTAGTGTAATGTAAAGCAGCATATGAATCTTATTTTCTAGACCTTTCACGCGTATCGCAGAACGAAGTCCCACCGCATGCCTACTCAGGTCGTTTCACTGTTCTAATCATGCGTTATGAGAAATCACTGGGGTCTGTGAGTAATGAGAGTCTGTGAAGGCTTGTTTTCTCCCACACATCGATGATGGAGACCCAGCTGGGCTAAATATGGTGGCTGTTGGCCACAGGATCCTGATATCTGCTGTTTTTCTTACTGTGGCATGACGGGGTTCACCCCTCTTTCAGCATGTGAGGTCTTTTCATCGGTCATTCGAGTCACTTCAGGTCTGTTTTACACATGAAGCAGCTTTACTACAGCGAAGCCCCTTAATTAGGAAGAACCAGCGAGAAGAACCAAGCCTCAAAAGGAGAACCTCTCTAAAAACATTAAGAAGAACCACTGAGAGGAAAAGGAGAAAGTTCTCTTGAATATCAAGAAGAACCACTGACAGGAACCACCACTCAAGGGTAGAACCCATCTAAAAACATCAAGAAGGAGAAGGAGGAAGTTCTCATTAACATCAAGAAGAGACACTTAGACCAAGACTCAAAAAGTTGAACCTCCGTAAGAACATAAGGAAGTTCAGTGAGAAAAAATTAAATACTGAGAACCACTGAGAGTAACCAAGACACAAAAGGAGAACCTCGCTAAGCACTTGAGGATGGATCACTGAGAGGAACCAATACTCAAAAGAAGAAACTCCTCAAGAACACCCAGAATGGCTGAAAAGAACCAACACCTAAAAGAGGACACATCTAAGAACATTAAGAACAAAACAGTCCAGAGTGAGCAGATACAGTGTAAATAGTCCAGAGTGAGCAGATAAAGCATAAACAGTCTAGAGTGAGCGGATAATGTGTAAACAATCTAAAGTGAACAGATGAAGCATAAACAGTCTAGAGTGAGCAGATAAAGTGTAAACAATCCAGAGTGAGCGGATAAAGTGTAAACAATCTAAAGTGAACAGATAAAATGTACAGTCTAGAGTGAGCAGATAAAGTGTAAACAGTATAGAGTGAGCAGATAAAGTGTAACAGTCCAGAGTAAGCAGATAATGTGTAAACAGTCCAGAGTAAGCAGATAATGTGTAAACAGTCTAAAGTGAGCAGATAAAGTGTAAACAGTCCAGAGTGAGCAGATAAAGCGTAAACAGTCCAGAGTAAGCAGATAAAGTGTAAACAATCTAAAGTGAGCAGATAAAGTGTAAACAGTCCAGAGTAAGCAGATAAAGTGTAAACAGTATAGAGTGAGCAGATAAAGTGTAAACAGTATAGAGTGAGCAGATAACGTGTAAACAGTCCAGAGTGAGCAGATAAAGTGTAAACAGTCCAGAGTGAGCAGATAAAGCGTAAACAGTCCAGAGTAAGCAGATAAAGTGTAAACAGTCCAGAGTGAGCAGATAAAGTGTAAACAGTCCAGAGTAAGCAGATAAAGTGTAAACAGTCCAGAGTGAGCAGATAAAGTGTAAACAGTCCAGAGTGAGCAGATAAAGTGTAAACAGTCCAGAGTAAGCAGATAAAGTGTAAACAGTCCAGAGTGAGCAGATAAAGTGTAAATAGTCTAAAGTGAGCAGATAAAGTGTAAACAATCTAAAGTGAGCAGATAAAGCGTAAACAGTCTAGAGCAAGCATATAATGTGTAAACAATCCAGAGTGAGCAGATAAAGTGTAAACTGTCCAGAGTGAGCAGATAAAGTGTAAACAGTCCAGAGTAAGCAGATGAAGTGTTAACAGTCCAGAGTGATTGTAAACAGTATAGAGTGAGCAGATAAAGTGTAAACAGTCTAGAGTGAGCAGATAAAGCGTAAACAATCTAGAGTGAGCAGATAAAGTGTAAACAGTCCAGAGTGAGCAGATAAAGTGTAAACAGTCCAGAGTAAGCAGATAAAGTGTAAACAGTATAGAGTGATTGTAAACAGTATAGAGTGAGCAGATAAAGTGTAAACAGTCTAGAGTGAGCAGATAAAGCGTAAACAATCTAGAGTGAGCAGATAAAGTGTAAACAGTCCAGAGTGAGCAGATAAAGTGTAAACAGTCCAGAGTAAGCAGATAAAGTGTAAACAGTCCAGAGTGATTGTAAACAGTATAGAGTGAGCAGATAAAGTGTAAACAGTCTAGAGTGAGCAGATAAAGCGTAAACTATCTAGAGTGAGCAGATGAAGTGTAAACAATCTAAAGTGAACAGATAAAGCGTAAACAGTCTAGAGTGAGCAGATAAAGCGTAAACAATCTAGAGTGAGCAGATAAAGTGTAAACAGTCCAGAGTGAGCAGATAAAGTGTAAACAGTATAGAGTGAGCAGATAAAGTGTAAACCGTCCAGAGTGAGCAGATAAAGTGTAAACAGTATAGAGTGATTGTAAACAGTATAGAGTGAGCAGATAAAGTGTAAACAGTCTAGAGTGAGCAGATAAAGTGTAAACAGTCCAGAGTGATTGTAAACAGTCTAGAGTGAGCAGATAACGTGTAAACAGTCCAGAGTGAGCAGATAAAGTGTAAACAGTCCAGAGTGATTGTAAACAGTATAGAGTGAGCAGATAAAGCGTAAACAGTCCAGAGTAAGCAGATAAAGTGTAAACAATCTAAAGTGAGCAGATAAAGTGTAAACAGTCCAGAGTAAGCAGATAAAGTGTAAACAGTATAGAGTGAGCAGATAAAGTGTAAACAGTATAGAGTGAGCAGATAACGTGTAAACAGTCCAGAGTGAGCAGATAAAGTGTAAACAGTCCAGAGTGAGCAGATAAAGCGTAAACAGTCCAGAGTAAGCAGATAAAGTGTAAACAGTCCAGAGTGAGCAGATAAAGTGTAAACAGTCCAGAGTAAGCAGATAAAGTGTAAACAGTCCAGAGTGAGCAGATAAAGTGTAAACAGTCCAGAGTGAGCAGATAAAGTGTAAACAGTCCAGAGTAAGCAGATAAAGTGTAAACAGTCCAGAGTGAGCAGATAAAGTGTAAATAGTCTAAAGTGAGCAGATAAAGTGTAAACAATCTAAAGTGAGCAGATAAAGCGTAAACAGTCTAGAGCAAGCATATAATGTGTAAACAATCCAGAGTGAGCAGATAAAGTGTAAACTGTCCAGAGTGAGCAGATAAAGTGTAAACAGTCCAGAGTAAGCAGATGAAGTGTTAACAGTCCAGAGTGATTGTAAACAGTATAGAGTGAGCAGATAAAGTGTAAACAGTCTAGAGTGAGCAGATAAAGCGTAAACAATCTAGAGTGAGCAGATAAAGTGTAAACAGTCCAGAGTGAGCAGATAAAGTGTAAACAGTCCAGAGTAAGCAGATAAAGTGTAAACAGTATAGAGTGATTGTAAACAGTATAGAGTGAGCAGATAAAGTGTAAACAGTCTAGAGTGAGCAGATAAAGCGTAAACAATCTAGAGTGAGCAGATAAAGTGTAAACAGTCCAGAGTGAGCAGATAAAGTGTAAACAGTCCAGAGTAAGCAGATAAAGTGTAAACAGTCCAGAGTGATTGTAAACAGTATAGAGTGAGCAGATAAAGTGTAAACAGTCTAGAGTGAGCAGATAAAGCGTAAACTATCTAGAGTGAGCAGATGAAGTGTAAACAATCTAAAGTGAACAGATAAAGCGTAAACAGTCTAGAGTGAGCAGATAAAGCGTAAACAATCTAGAGTGAGCAGATAAAGTGTAAACAGTCCAGAGTGAGCAGATAAAGTGTAAACAGTATAGAGTGAGCAGATAAAGTGTAAACCGTCCAGAGTGAGCAGATAAAGTGTAAACAGTATAGAGTGATTGTAAACAGTATAGAGTGAGCAGATAAAGTGTAAACAGTCTAGAGTGAGCAGATAAAGTGTAAACAGTCCAGAGTGATTGTAAACAGTCTAGAGTGAGCAGATAACGTGTAAACAGTCCAGAGTGAGCAGATAAAGTGTAAACAGTCCAGAGTGATTGTAAACAGTCTAGAGTGAGCAGATAAAGTGTAAACAGTATAGAGTGAGCAGATAAAGTGTAAACCGTCCAGAGTGAGCAGATAAAGTGTAAACAGTATAGAGTGATTGTAAACAGTATAGAGTGAGCAGATAAAGTGTAAACAGTCTAGAGTGAGCAGATAAAGTGTAAACAGTCCAGAGTGATTGTAAACAGTCTAGAGTGAGCAGATAACGTGTAAACAGTCCAGAGTGAGCAGATAAAGTGTAAACAGTCCAGAGTGATTGTAAACAGTCTAGAGTGAGCAGATAAAGTGTAAACAGTCCAGAGTGATTGTAAACAGTCTAGAGTGAGCAGATAAAGTGTAAACAGTCCAGAGTAAGCAGATAAAGTGTGAACCGTCCAGAGTGAGCAGATGAAGTGTAAACCGTCCAGAGTGAGCAGGTTAGGTAGAGTGTTGCAGGACTAGCCAATAAAGAGAGGAGCCTCCGTTGTCTAGCTGTGCTGGTGCGTATCCCCCTTCAGGCTGAAACTGCTGCTGTGGTGGCTCCATCGGTTCTCTACAGCAGTGTTGAACTGATCCAGGCATTCAGCACCACGGCCAGCGGCCAAGATCAGTCTCCTCACACGATGACCTCTCCAAATCCTCTCTGTGGAGCACAGCCAGGCATCCCTCTCTCTCTTTCTCTCTCTCTCTCTCTCTTTCTTTCTGTCTATCTATCTTACCCTCTTGCTTTCTTTCTCTCTCACACACACACACACCAACACAGCAAGGCTTCCCTGTCCAGTCGAGTGGACAGTCTGAGCTGGCCAAGCGTACATGTGAATCCTCTAAGATATTCTCGCTATCTGCAGAGCATTCAGCGGCGGTTCCTCAGACCCAAATCCACTCCATCAAACCTAACATCTCGATTCGGTTTGACTATTAGTGATGGGGCTTTAGTTCAGCCTATGATTCTGAAGGCTCAATCACAATAGAAGACTGTAACTCCCACCTCTGTGCTCCTTTCTAGCACCCCTGAAGAATTTGTAGTGATACGCTGGTGCCAAAGCGACAGTGAACATAACAGCCTGCAGGTCTGGAAAGTTTACAGTTGGTTGCTGTTATTGTTGTTGAGTTGTAGCGCTCCACATTTCACTGGCTCCTCTGGATCTCCACTGCAGACAGGCGTCCTGACAAGCCCGCCTACGGTGCGCCTAAGTAGGATACAATTTAGCAGAATTCTGGGGTGCGTATCTTTGGTTCTCTGAAGGCTAGCAATGCAATCCAGGGCTCGTTGGAGAGGGTACGTCAAGTCAAGTTTTGGAAGTGGCCTTGTGGGTTTATTCATAATGTCAACAGTGATTAGTCTTTGTTGGCTTGACTTTCAATGCATAACTGATCTGAGGTCACGCAACCCCTGTTACTTATTAGTGTTAGATCAGCACAAGGAATTGGAGCTTTCTCTGAGTTAGCTTGTTTTCTATCACTGGATAAGAAAAGCTTTGTGCTGCCATTATTAATGGCTGCACATTCATAGTTTATTTAATTCACAGCATTGAATCCTTATTATTGACTTGCTTCTTTGGAGTAATTATAAAAGGGCCTAAACATACCCAACTCAAGTTCCTGAACACAAATGAAAATGCCCAGCCAATGCATTCCAATCGCACAATAGATCTACTGCTGTTCCAACAGCCTTAACAGTGAAATGTGTCTAGAACCCGCAGAACAGGTCATGGACCCGTTGACTTACCTGTTAAGTCATAATTATGCTGATAGTTAATCTAAAGTGTTAGGCTTTCTCAACAGCCCCATCCAATAGGAGAGCCTGCTCTCCTGATTTTCAACTTGGGGTGTGTCTCAAAACCTAGTGAGGGTCTTCATAGGCAGCATTTTATGTCATAGTATGCGCATAGTATGTAGACTGTCCCAATACTTACATACCTTAAACATACTGTCTACTGAGGAACCTTATTTAGACCTGATTTTAAGAAGTTATTTTGATTCTCTCTGGAGTTTTAATGTGTTTCTGGTCATATAATCACACAAAACAGTATTTTATTATCAACTCTGTAACGAGTCCTTCACCATTTACAGTTTTATACTCGAGACATTAGCATTTCTGCTAGCAGATTTTTAAGCCTCTGGCTATTGTTTTGGATGCCAGCTGGTAGCTTAGCAACCAGCTAAACCACCGGTGGCGTGCTGCAGTGGGTGGGAACAAGCCGTGACGCAGTCTCTCTCTAACTAGAGCGTCTCAGTAATCTGTTTTATGAGGAGAGATGAGGAGAGAACGCTGATACTTACACAGCTGCTACCTAGACAGCCTACTTAGACACTCACTAGGGTTTGAGACACAGCCATGGTGTTTGAAGATTTTAACCCTTTTGAACTGGAGAAGGCTAGTGGTGGTTAGCAGTGTCTCCTCACAGTAAGATGATCTGGGTTGGATTCCCGGTCCGGGTGGTTCTGTGTGGAGTGTGTAGGTTCCCCCCCGTGCTTGAGTGGGTTTCCTCTCACAGTCCAAACACATGCATGTTAGGTTGATCAGTCACTCGAAATTGCCTGTAGGTGTGAATGTGTGTTGAGATGGACTGACGACCTGTCCATGTTTTAACCACGATGCTGGGATTGGCTCCATCCCCTGCCCTGTAACCCAAACTAGTGTGGCAGATAATGGATGGATGAATGGATGAACTGGACAGATGACAGGAAACACATTGGACAGGCTACCAGTCCACACCTAGGGGGACAATTTAGTATCTCCAGTTTTACCTGACTGCCTGTGTTTGGACTTGAAGAACATACAGATTCCACACAGAGGGGAACCTGGTCCCCCGGCCGGAGGATCAAACCCAAACCTTTCTTGCCGATTGCCATGCTGTCCTACTGATATCATTATGTTGAATGAAAAAGAGCCATGCATTTTTCATGCATTTTTAGTACGGTGGTGTAGTGGTTAGTACGGTGGTGTAGTGGTTAGTATGGTGGTGTAGTGGTTAGTATGGTGGTGTAGTGGTTAGTATGGTGGTGTAGTGGTTAGTATGGTGGTGTAGTGGTTAGTATGATGGTGTAGTGGTTAGTATGATGGTGTAGTGGTTAGTATGGTGGTGTAGTGGTTAGTATGATGGTGTAGTGGTTAGTATGGTGGTGTAGTGGTTAGTATGATGGTGTAGTGGTTAGTATGGTGGTGTAGTGGTTAGTATGGTGGTGTAGTGGTTAGTACGGTGGTGTAGGGATTAGTATGGTGGTGTAGTGGTTAGTATGGTGGTATAGTGGTTAGTATGGTGGTGTAGTGGTTAGTATGGTGGTGTAGTGGTTAGTATGATGGTGTAGTGGTTAGTATGGTGGTGTAGTGGTTAGTATGATGGTGTAGTGGTTAGTATGGTGGTGTAGTGGTTAGTATGGTGGTGTAGTGGTTAGTACGGTGGTGTAGGGATTAGTATGGTGGTGTAGTGGTTAGTATGGTGGTGTAGTGGTTAGTATGGTGGTGTAGTGGTTAGTATGGTGGTGTAGTGGTTAGTATGGTGGTGTAGGGATTAGTATGGTGGTGTAGTGGTTAGTATGGTGGTATAGTGGTTAGTATGGTGGTGTAGTGGTTAGTATGGTGGTGTAGTGGTTAGTATGGTGGTGTAGTGGTTAGTACAGTGGTGTAGTGGTTAGTATGGTGGTGTAGTGGTTAGTACAGTGGTGTAGTGGTTAGTACGGTGGTGTAGTGGTTAGTACGGTGGTGTAGTGGTTAGTACGGTGGTGTAGTGGTTAGTATGGTGGTGTAGTGGTTAGTAAGGTGGTGTAGTGGTTAGTACGGTGGTGTAGTGGTTAGTACGGTGGTGTAGTGGTTAGTATGGTGGTGTAGTGGTTAGTATGGTGGTGTAGTGGTCAGTATGGTGGTGTAGTGGTTAGTACGGTGGTGTAGTGGTTAGTACGGTGGTGTAGTGGTCAGTACGGTGGTGTAGTGGTCAGTACGGTGGTGTAGTGGTCAGTATGGTGGTGTAGTGGTCAGTATGGTGGTGTAGTGGTTAGTACGGTGGTGTAGTGGTTAGTACGGTGGTGTAGTGGTCAGTACGGTGGTGTAGTGGTCAGTATGGTGGTGTAGTGGTCAGTATGGTGGTGTAGTGGTTAGTACGGTGGTGTAGTGGTTAGTACGGTGGTGTAGTGGTTAGTATGGTGGTGTAGTGGTTAGTATGGTGGTGTAGTGGTTAGTACGGTGGTGTAGTGGTTAGTAAGGTGGTGTTGTGGTTAGTATGGTGGTGTAGTGGTTAGTACGGTGGTGTAGTGGTTAGTACAGTGGTGTAGTGGTTAGTATGGTGGTGTAGTGGTTAGTACGGTGGTGTAGTGGTTAGTATGGTGGTGTAGTGGTTAGTATGGTGGTGTAGTGGTTGGTACGGTGGTGTAGTGGTTAGTATGGTGGTTAGTACGGTGGTGTAGTGGTTAGTACGGTGGTGTAGTGGTTAGTATGGTGGTGTAGTGGTTAGTACGGTGGTGTAGTGGTTAGTATGGTGGTGTAGTGGTTAGTATGGTGGTGTAGTGGTTAGTACGATGGTGTAGTGGTTAGTACGGTGGTGTAGTGTTTATTATGGTGGTGTAGTGGTTAGTACGGTGGTGTAGTGGTTAGTACGGTGGTGTAGTGGTTAGTAAGGTGGTGTTGTGGTTAGTATGGTGGTGTAGTGGTTAGTACGGTGGTGTAGTGGTTAGTACAGTGGTGTAGTGGTTAGTATGGTGGTGTAGTGGTTAGTACGGTGGTGTAGTGGTTAGTATGGTGGTGTAGTGGTTAGTACGGTGGTGTAGTGGTTAGTAAGGTGGTGTTGTGGTTAGTATGGTGGTGTAGTGGTTAGTACGGTGGTGTAGTGGTCAGTACGGTGGTGTAGTGGTTAGTATGGTGGTGTAGTGGTTGGTACGGTGGTGTAGTGGTTAGTATGGTGGTTAGTACGGTGGTGTAGTGGTTAGTAAGGTGGTGTAGTGGTTAGTATGGTGGTGTAGTGGTTAGTATGGTGGTGTAGTGGTTAGTACGGTGGTGTAGTGGTCAGTATGGTGGTGTAGTGGTTAGTACGGTGGTGTAGTGGTTAGTACGGTGGTGTAGTGGTCAGTATGGTGGTGTAGTGGTTAGTATGGTGGTGTAGTGGTTAGTACGGTGGTGTAGTGGTCAGTATGGTGGTGTAGTGGTTAGTATGGTGGTGTAGTGGTTAGTACGGTGGTGTAGTGGTCAGTATGGTGGTGTAGTGGTTAGTATGGTGGTGTAGTGGTTAGTACGGTGGTGTAGTGGTTAGTATGGTGGTGTAGTGGTCAGTATGGTGGTGTAGTGGTTAGTACGGTGGTGTAGTGGTCAGTATGGTGGTGTAGTGGTTAGTATGGTGGTGTAGTGGTTAGTATGGTGGTGTAGTGGTTAGTATGGTGGTGTAGTGGTCAGTATGGTGGTGTAGTGGTTAGTATGGTGGTGTAGTGGTTAGTAAGGTGGTGTAGTGGTTAGTATGGTGGTGTAGTGGTTAGTATGGTGGTGTAGTGGTTAGTACGGTGGTGTAGTGGTCAGTATGGTGGTGTAGTGGTTAGTATGGTGGTGTAGTGGTTAGTACGGTGGTGTAGTGGTTAGTATAGTGGTGTAGTGGTTAGTATGGTGGTGTAGTGGTTAGTACGGTGGTGTAGTGGTCAGTATGGTGGTGTAGTGGTTAGTATGGTGGTGTAGTGGTTAGTATGGTGGTGTAGTGGTTAGTATGGTGGTGTAGTGGTTAGTATGGTGGTGTAGTGGTTAGTATGGTGGTGTAGTGGTTAGTATGGTGGTGTAGTGGTTAGTACGGTGGTGTAGTGGTTAGTATGGTGGTGTAGTGGTTAGTACGGTGGTGTAGTGGTCAGTATGGTGGTGTAGTGGTTAGTATGGTGGTGTAGTGGTTAGTACGGTGGTGCCTTCGCCCAATGATGCTGGGATTGGCTCCAGCCCCCCTGTGACCCCGACTAGCGGGATAAAGCTGCAGATAATGGATGGATGGATGTGATTTGAGGTCATTAGATCATTAGGTGTACAAACAGCTTTAAAACATTACATGCCATCAAAGTCTGATTCTAGATGAATTTGCTTTGTTCAGTCCCGGGCTTAGGATTGATCCATGTTAAGAAAATCAGCTCTCGGGATACAATGAATCAAATCTCTGAAAACGAATCGTGTAATGGCCTTTCAGTCAGTGGGTATAAAGAAAATCAGAAAAAGTAATAGCTCATATTCTATTATACTAATGGATCATCTTCTAATAGGAGGGAAATTGCACTGATGAACAGTGAGCTACTTTAAAGGTTGTGTGTCATGGAAAATCAGACTGAACTTTTTATTCCTTTTTTAATTTGCCTTCCAGTCCATACCCTTCATACACGAATACTAAACTGCCTGTTTTCAATTTTGGGATATCACAAAGGCAAGATATTTACATAGATCTGCCTGTTTAACCGTTCTGCCTACAAATTAAAGTTATAGGGAGTGTTTCAGCCACAAATCAGGCCGGCCAATTAGAAAAGAGCTCATTTACATGTATCGGCCTTGACAGCACAGTAACAGAAAAAGCCTGTTTAATTCTGGACTTTCTATTATACTATAGTCATAGAACATGATCAAATATCAACTATACTGATAAACACTGAAGTACTTTAACTTTACATCCTCAGATTGGTCAATAAGTTAGGAACACAGCCTCTGATTGGTAAACAACTCAGAAACATAGCCTCTGTTTGGCCAACAAGTCAGGAGCACAGCTTGTGACTGGTAGTCAAGTCTGGAGCACAGCTTCTGACTGGTAGTCAAGTCAGGAACACAGCCCCCTATTTGGTTGAAAAGTCAGGAATGCATCCTCTGATTGATTCACAAATCAGGAAAACTGGATCTGATTGGTTGACAAGTCAGGAACACAACCTGTAATTGGTAGACATGTAAGAAACACAGCCTCTGATTGATAGACAACTCAGAATAATGTGCATAAGTGATTGGTTGAATAAGTCAGGAACAGATCTTCTGATTGGTTGATGAATCAGAAACGCATCCTCTGATTGGTCTACAAGAGAGGAACATAGCCTCTGATTGGTAAACATAGCAGAAATACAGCCTCTGATTGGTAAATATAGCAGAAATACAGCCTCTGATTGGTAAACATATCAGAAACACAGCCTCTGATTGGTAAACATATCAGAAACACAGCCTCTGATTGGTAAACATAGCAGAAATACAGCCTCTGATTGGTAAACATATCAGAAACACAGCCTCTGATTGGTAAACATATCAGAAACACAGCCTCTGACTGGTAAACATATCAGAAACACAGCCTCTGATTGGTAAACATAGCAGAAACACAGCCTCTGATTGGTAAACATATCAGAAACACAGCCTCTGATTGGTAAACATATCAGAAACACAGCCTCTGATTGGTAAACATATCAGAAACACAGCCTCTGATTGGTAAACATATCAGAAACACAGCCTCTGATTGGTAAACATAGCAGAAACACAGCCTCTGATTGGTAAACATATCAGAAACACAGCCTCTGATTGGTAAACATATCAGAAACACAGCCTCTGATTGGTAAATATATCAGAAACACAGCCTCTGATTGGTAAACATAGCAGAAATACAGCCTCTGGTTGGTAAACATATCAGAAACACAGCCTCTGATTGGTAAACATATCAGAAACACAGCCTCTGCTTGGTAAACATATCAGGAACACAGCCTCTGATTGGTAAACATATCAGAAACACAGCCTCTGCTTGGTAAACATATCAGAAACACAGCCTCTGATTGGTAAACATATCAGAAACACAGCCTCTATAATAATGTATTGTACTTTACTCAGTTTATACTGTTTGTTTTTACGAGATTACAATGATTCCAACCCTAAAATAATAAAGTAAAATGTACATTTATGCACAGTATTGATCTTCAGAGTGGTGGGCAGTTTGCGTCCCACTACACCCTGATACAATCAAACACCGGTTTATTCTAGAAGTTTACTGTTTACATCATTCAAGCTGTTGGATATGATATTTGTTGACGTTGGATGTCATTTCTGTGATGGAATCACGCTTTCAAACGTGATTTTAAATCTTTATGAATTCATGTTTGTATAAATACGTGTATCCATGCACAGAACAATGCGTTGTTAAAAGATGATTAGCGCCCTCTTTTGTTTTTGAGACAGAACTGCACGTGAAGTTAAGAGTGGGTCGGATTACTCTTACATTTACGAACGACTTTTACGTACTACGTTAGTTACGAAGGCTTTCGGGAAACATTCGTAATTTTACGAATTTTCTTAAGTATGAAGTTATGAAGTACTTAGTGTTACGAACGTTTTGGGAACGTTGGGAACCCCAGCTTCTTAAGTCTGATACCAGACGTGACGCACTACGCATAGCTATGGGTGTTTGTTGCTATGAATCTATCTTCACCTCAGCTAGATATATATTCATCAGCCCTTGTCGGACCAACAAGCCAGTTCAGCCCCGCCTTCTAATGCTGGATTATAAGAAGTGTTTCAGCCACAGCTCGCAGCAGCCAATCAGAACAGACGTCAGCATTTAATTATTCAAAAACAACCCACAAATACTGTAACGGTTAACATGAGGCTGGAAATGGTCCAGTACACAATGATTTATGCCAAAACAAGAGAACAGGGAAGACGAATGGAGGATATGGGCTTGTCTTTCCCCGTTCATATGTCAAAGACCCCCCCAGCCCACCCCCCACTCAGGTCCCATGCATTTCAATCTCGCTCGCCGTGCCTTTCTGAGAGTATTATTCCAGGTTCTGTCTTTGTCTGTCTCCGTGTCTCGTGTCCCTGAGCCTCGTTCGTCCCGCTCCCGGAGACAGGCAGCTCTTTCAAATGCTAATGGCCTGTCCTCTGCACGTCTTCATCTCACTGTCTAACAGAACCGCACTGTCAGTGGAGAGAGAGTGAGTGAGTGAGCGAGAAAGAGAGAGAGTGTGTTCACATTCAGAAGTTTGGAATCACTTCTTCTTCATCGTATTCATTCATCACACGGTTTGTAAGTAACCCTAACACACTCAGAGTTTGAGCACTACAGATTTTTATCCAAGTTCTTGGCACCTTCTGAAATCTCACAACAGTAGCAACGAAAGAAGCATCGCTGCCTGCAGGCCTAGCCCCCTCCCCCACACAACCACGTTTGTCCAGAGGGGAGCCCTCAGGGCCCTCTAGTCCTTCAGAGAAAGGCATTTTTCAAAAGTCTTTGCTACCTAGTGTTGCACGTCCACTATGTTTCTCATTCAGACTGTAAACACTCTCACCAGAAACCATGTACCACGTACTAGCTAAATATGAAGAAGTCTATTGAAATGTACACTACATTCACTAATTACTCTTATTAAAAATCATAAATACTGCTGGCAGGTAAGACACCTGACCCGTCCATGATTGCATTAGAGGAGGCTAAAGGCTGTTGGTGTGGCTCTTTGGGTGGTGTTGCCGAAATTTGAGTAGTGATTCAAAACATTTACAGTCAATGCAAATTAAACTCCAAACCTTTGAGTGAAGATTTCTAACTTTTGACTGATGATTCCAAACATTTCAGTGGTTATTGCTAAGTTTTGAATGATGATTCCAAATCATAGAGTGATTATTTCTAATGTTTGAGTTATTATTTCTAATTTTTGAATGATGATTCCAAATCATGAAGTGATTATTTCTAATGTTTGAGTGATTATTTCTAACTTTTGAATGATGATTCCAAACCTTAGACTGATGATTTTTAACTTGTGAGTGATGATTCCAACCCTTAGAGTGATTATTTATAACATTTGAGTGATTATTTCTAACTTTTGAAGGATGATTTCATACTTAGAGTGATTACTTCTAACATTTAAGTTATTATTTCTAACATTTAAGTAATTATTTCTACCGTTTGAATGATGATTCCAAACCTTAGAGTGATGATTTCTAACTTTTGAGTGATGATTCCAACTCTTTGAGTGATTATTTCTAACATTTGAATGATGTTTCCAAATCTTAGATTGATTATTTCTAACTTTTGAGCGATTATTTCTAATGTTTGAATGATGATTCCAAACCTTAGAGTGATGACTTCAAACTTTTATGTGATGATTCCAAATCTTAGAGTGATTATTTCTAACAATTGAATGACGATTCCAACTCATAGAGTGATTTTTTCTTAACTTTTGAATGATGATTCCAACTCATAGAGTGATTATTTCTTAACTTTTGAATGATGATTCCAAATCTTAGAGTGATGATTTCTAACTTTTATGTAATGATTCCAAACCTTAGAGTGATTATTTCTAACTTTTGAATGATACATTGAAAGCTTTGATAGATAGATAGATAGATAGATAGATAGATAGATAGATAGATAGATAGATAGATCTCTAACTTTTAAATGATAAATTGAAAGTTTTGAATGATGATTCCAAATCATAGAGTGATTATTTCTAATGTTTGAGTTATTATTTCTAATTTTTGAATGATGATTCCAAATCATGAAGTGATTATTTCTAATGTTTGAGTGATTATTTCTAACTTTTGAATGATGATTCCAAACCTTAGACTGATGATTTTTAACTTGTGAGTGATGATTCCAACCCTTAGAGTGATTATTTATAACATTTGTGTGATTATTTCTAACTTTTGAAGGATGATTTCATACTTAGAGTGATTACTTCTAACATTTAAGTTATTATTTCTAACATTTAAGTAATTATTTCTACCGTTTGAATGATGATTCCAAACCTTAGAGTGATGATTTCTAACTTTTGAGTGATGATTCCAACTCTTTGAGTGATTATTTCTAACATTTGAATGATGTTTCCAAATCTTAGATTGATTATTTCTAACTTTTGAGCGATTATTTCTAATGTTTGAATGATGATTCCAAACCTTAGAGTGATGACTTCAAACTTTTATGTGATGATTCCAAATCTTAGAGTGATTATTTCTAACAATTGAATGATGATTCCAACTCATAGAGTGATTATTTCTTAACTTTTGAATGATGATTCCAAATCTTAGAGTGATGATTTCTAACTTTTATGTAATGATTCCAAACCTTAGAGTGATTATTTCTAACTTTTGAATGATACATTGAAAGCTTTGATAGATAGATAGATAGATAGATAGATAGATGGATAGATAGATAGATCTCTAACTTTTAAATGATAAATTGAAAGATTTGAGTGGTGATTCCTGACTTTTTATCAGTGATTACAATCTTTTGAGATGTGATTCTAGAAGTCCTAGAGTTCCAATTCCAAAACATTTTAATGGTGATTCCAGATTTCAGATTTAGCTTGTATTTGTTTGTTTGTGGCGGAAGCTTCCATCATCTTGTCATGCGCACATGATCCTTCTCCTGCCGTTTAAACCGCAATCTATCTCCCGGTGACTCTCCCTCCTTTAAAAGCAGGTTTAATAGGCCGTCTATGTGACAGATGAGCCTCTAAATGCCCATCTCTCTCTCTCTACACTGCACAAAAGCTTCACCCCACTGACCTGGCAGCATTCGCCGCCCCACTCTGCATCCCCTCTGGCTCTCTGCTGGCCCCTCATCACCCGCCGCTAATACGTCCCCAACATCCGACTGACCTTTCCCGCTCTCGTGGCTAAAAGAAGCAGCCGAACCGTCATTTATTTCTCTCTCCCTCCTTCCATTCCCGAGCATGCCTTATTTACGAGGCTGCGGGCCGGCGCGGGGAGGGGGCGGCGGGGGTGTAATAGGCTCAGAAACTGGAGCTGAGAGCAGTGCAGGTGTCTGTGAGGGTTTTCAATCAGAGCCTGGGCCTTGGCTTGGGCCCTGACCAACGCCGCATGTGGAATGAGGAGGGCAAATATAACGGGGGGAGCCGAATGTGCTCTCCAGCTGGTCATTACAATGACAGTAATAACATGTATTTAATCTGCTTGCATACATGCATATATATTAGAGCTGTCGAGTGATTCAAATCATTCATTATGATTAATCACATTATTTTGTGTAATTGGTGGTGATTAACGGGGGTTTCTCTTTTGCCCAAATGTGACCCTACAGATTCTTTTTTCAGGTCAGAAGTATGTTTCCATTTTTAAAGACATAATTCATAACTTTGTTGTGTGAATGTAACCTGAAGATCAAAAGAACATGATGTCCTCTGCTGTCGGAACAACAACCTCATATGAACTGATTAAGCGTAAGTAAATTTAGGGGTCTTTAACCCACAATTTGAGGAACATGAGACATTTTTAAATTATGTTCTAGATAGATAGATAGATAGATAGATAGATAGATAGATAGATAGATAGATAGATAGATAGATAGATAGATAGATAGATAGATAGATAGATAGATAGATAGATAGATAGATAGATAGGTAAATATTCAGATAGATAGATAGGTAAATATTCAGATAGATAGATAGATAGATAGATAGACAGATAGATAGATAGATAGGTAAATATTCAGATAGATAGATAGGTAAATATTCAGATAGATAGATAGATAGATAGATAGATAGATAGATAGATAGATAGATAGGTAAATATTCAGATAGATAGATAGATAGATAGATAGATAGATAGATAGATAGATAGATAGATAGATAGATAGATAGATAGGTAAATATTCAGATAGATAGATAGATAGATAGATAGATAGATAGATAGATAGGTAAATATTCAGATAGATAGATAGATAGATAGATAGATAGATAGATAGATAGATAGGTAAATATTCAGATAGATAGATAGATAGATAGATAGATAGATAGGTAGATAGATAGATAGGTAAATATTCAGATAGATAGATAGATAGATAGATAGATAGATAGATAGATAGATAGGTAAATATTCAGATAGATAGATAGATAGATAGATAGATAGGTAAATACACAGATATATCGACAAATATGTATATATATATATATATATATATATATATATATATATATATATATATATATATATATATATAGTTTTTTAATATACTTTACATATATTTGTTAAATCAATGGAACTAGAATTTCAGTTTTAAGTGATGTTGGAGCACCATTCATCGTGAGCAGCTGGTCTGTTCAAGTGATATAGGAACATAAAAATACATATACATATATAAATATATTGTCACTGTAAAAAAAAAACCAAGTAGCTTTACAGGAGAGAACACATACATTCTTCACTTTCACTGTAGGTGGAACCAGAAATTAAATTTGAAGTGATTTTGGAACATTTCTATTGGTCCAGTCAGCTGCTGCATTCAAACAATACAGAAAATCAACAAAAGCATGGTTTTCTTTGGACAACACACACACACACACACACATATATATCTATATGTGTGTGTGTGTGTATGTTTGTGTGTGAGAGAGAGAGAGAGGTTTTATTAAAATAAATGATATCATGACCCAAACAATCGTAACAATGCCAACACCAAATGTTTCGGTCATGACTGTTTCAGCTCATTTTTAACAGAACTTAAAACCACAAAACCAGTCAGTACATGACTAACAAACACAACTTATACATGAAATCACCATGATTCTCAGTACAACACACAAAACTGCAGAACTGCAGAAAACCTGTTGCAGTAGTGATTATTACTGTGTTATTATCCCTGGTATATGATTCTCCTCCTTTATTATTATTATTATTATTTTTATTTTATTTTTATTTTTTTGCCATGTAGCTTTTTCCTTAATTTTTTTTCTCATAGAGAATGAATAGAATGGAAAAGTACATGCCAATCTACTGAACTTCTGCTCGATCGACATACACCGCTTCACATACACTGACTCAGGGCAGACCCCCGACCCACGACTGCAGTGTTAGTTTGACCTGCACTTGTCTATTTGTCTTTTTTTTCCACCCCTTTTTTTCCCTATAGTCCTATTCATTTTTGGGCCCAGCCAAATATGATGGTATCATTTATCCTACAGCCTCCAAACTGCCTGTACTCACTCAGGGCAGATCCCAAAACACTAATCCACAGATATACTGACCTGCAGTCCTCTATTTGTTGTTTATTGATCCCTCGTAACTGCTTATGCTGAGCAACCATCCCGCGTTTTCTGGTTCTTTATGTTCCTCACTGATCTTCAGGCTCTAACTGCATTCAGAATTCAGAAACTGCTTACCATGTGGCCATGAGGGACAGGGATGCAGTCTCAGTCTCACTTCCTGCTCTAAATAAGTACATACAAGTACACACACACACACACACACACACACACACACATATATATATATATATATATATATATATATATTAGTATAGGTTTCATTTGTAGCTTCACCTTTGCTAGAGCAGGTCTTCATCAGTGGGCAGTTTCTCACCACAGTATGTGACATATATCTTGAGAAGGCCTTACGTGTGATTCTAAGAACACGTGCATATGTTGCTGAGAATCTGGGGACGTGTTTGACGAGGGATTTGATGAGTGATCTGTGGAGGTCAGAGCGTTTATAGAGCTAATCTCACGCAGAGCCGCGTCTTACTGCCTTTGACCTGGAAAGCAATAAACCCAGACAGAGCGCATCCTTCAAGGCCTTTCCATAAAGGAACGCTGGCGAGATTTCCATCTTTAATTTAATTGATCAGATATACAGGTGGTGGGTTCACAAGAACTTTAGTTTGTCATTTCAGACCTGGGAGCACATGTAGGTTAGCCTTTTACGTTCGGCTTTACAAACATTAATTAATTAAAAAAATAAAACTATGAGCTGGGAAAATGCAAATACGGACCAAAGCTGGAGTTTATATTTCATTTAAGCTGCATTTAAATGAAAACAGTACAGAGTGTTTTAACTTTTTAACTAAATATATTCTATCTCCATTTTTGTTGATGTTTATTTTTATTTTATGATGAATGGATCAATAGTAATGCTCCAACATGGCTTGGAAAATAATTCTGGTTCCATTGACTTAAATTGACTTGAATTAAAGTTTTTGGTCTTGTACCCAATATCAGAAACAGGTAGATTTGTCCCACCCAAAAATTATATAGTATAACGTGTTGCTATGGTAACAGACTAGGAGGGTTTGGGTTTGCTAACGTTTATTTTAACTTTAGTCAGAAACTTTACTGAAACGTAAAGTTTCATTACTCTCTGGCCACGCTCCAAACTGCACCAAGGGCATAGCTAGCTCTAGTTTAGATTTAAATTGAGTCCCAGCACCCCTGAAGATGATAGTCTTTTAAGTCTTTTGTCTTTTAACGTTAATTTGTCTCTGACAAGCAGGAAATGTTAAAACCATAGACAGTATATGGTTAAACCAATTATTTTAACAACGAAAAGGCAGTGATTTGCTACCTTACCTACAGTGGAATTAGCTTATAGGTAATATTTAGGGGAAAGGCTTTGATTCATATTAGCAAATGTGTCCCCCCCAATGTCAAACCCGCTCCTAAACCTTTTGGCCTAAACCATCAGGTATCATCAAGTCCATGCCCAAAATTACAAATAAACCAAAACTAACTCTTCATGCAATCATAACTAAACTAACCAAAGAAAATAGTAAATAAATTCCAATACTAAACTAAACTACCTCCCTTACTGTCCCAAACCAAGAGAAACCGTAATTACCAACCGCCTACCAAGCTGCAGGCTTGTAATCAAAGAAGTATAACTTACATAGGAGAAAATAAAGAGTAAACACCTCAACAAACTACAACACCACACAACAATTAGTGCTCTGTCTGGAGGGGAGCAAAAGGATTGACCCCCATTACAGCCTCTTCTGTCAATCCTTTCTAGCCGATAGATGTAGATATAGGCCAGTCCACCAATCAAAGTAAGCCATCACTCTCAGGAGGCGGGTTCCCATCATCCAGCTGAGAGAAATAATTATTAACATATGTACTTCTTGTAACCTTGTATTTGTGGAGACTTAGAGAGAGATGGACTGGACCATCAACAGACTGATGACCTAAGAAGATGTGCCCGTGTATGTGCTTCTGTACCCACATGTCCTGTGTGTCAATAAACTCAAGTCTACACTGAAGGTCTCCTGATTTCTGGATCCTGAAGGCTGAATTTCCAACACAGGCCAGGCGATCGGTTTGACATTGAGAATGGGAGAAAACAAAAACATGGCACGGAGTAAACAATTCCCCACACCCCTAAAACACACCACATCCATAACAAATAGTGTCTGTACAGTCAGTTCTTCCTTTGAAGATAGTAATAAAAAAAAACTATTACACTCTCCGTCACAAGTTTGGACACTCCTAACTGAATATATATGTTTGTAATTATAAAGATGTTTGGATCTGAATGTGTTGAAAGTCGAGTTTAAGTAGCGAAGTTGGTGCACATGTGCAAAAATATCTCTAAAACAAACATTTGACTGTATTTAAATGTAAAAATGAGAATGTATATTTTCATAAGAGCTATAAAACCCCCAAACATGTTTCTCAGAACGAGATCTCAGCATCTACACTATCTTCTTCAGTCCTGTTAGAGAAGCAGCTCATTAGGCTCCTCATGAAGCTGCTGGTCTGAATGTTAACAGTATGTAAACCTGCATCAGAGCAAATGAGCTCATTTCTAAAAAACACTATAAACATTCTTTAAACACAACCAGATGTTTTATTCTGCTCCAGGAACAATTCCAAACCTCTATAGTTTAGATCTCTAGTTTAGTTATTCACTGATATTATTACTATTAATATAGAACAAATAATAATAACCTGGGGATCCGTGTCCAAATTTATAGTTTATATAATAACAATATATAATTAATAATAATTATGCATTGAGAAAAGCAGTGACTCTCTAGAAAGAGCATTTCTTCTCCTGTTTAAAGTTTCCTAAGAATCACCTGGGTGAGCTGGAAGACAGAAATAATGCTATGTGGACTGAAAAGATTTAGATTGACAAACCTGAACACTGCACCCCAGCATAACAACCTCACCCCAGCATAACAACCTAACCCCAGCATAACAACCTCACCCCAGCATAACAACTTCACCCCAGCATAACAACCTCACCCCAGCTGTGAAACATGGTGGTGGTAGTATCACAGTTTGGGGCTGTTATACAGGAGTGAGTATTTCAGTGTTATACAGGAGAATGTTTGGGCCTCCTTTTCGTTCATTTAAGTATTGTTTTCTCATTTTGCCCATCTGTCAATTAGATTTCACAGTTTATTCATTTACTAATTCATTTGTTGTTGCTTTGTTCATTCATTCATTGATTGATCCATTCATTCAGCCATTCATTTATTGTTTCCTCAGTTTGCCCATTTGTTATTTTTTTTTATTAATGCATTTATTTGTTTGTTACTTTTTAGTATTGTTTCCTCAAATTGCCCATCTGCTTATTAGTTTTTTTTATAGTTTATTCATTTATTAGTTAATTAGTTTGTTGCTTTGTTTATTCATTCATTAATTCGTTTATTTATTCTTCTATTTTTTATTTATTCAGTCATTTACACATTCCTTCATACATACGTTTATTCATTCATTCATTCTTTCTTTCATTTATTGTTTCCTCAATTTGCCCATTTGTTGATACATTTTTAGTATATTAATGTATTCGTTCCTTTGTTTTCTTCTTTCATTCATTCATTCATTCTTTTATTTCTTCATTATATCCTTCCATTTATTTATTTATTTATTTATTCTTTCATTTGTCAATTCGTTCTTCTATTTTCTTCATTCGTTCTTCATTAATTCAGTCATTCACCTGTTCATACATGCTTCTATTGATTAATTCATTCATTTGTTGCTTTGTTTATTCATTCATTCATTCATTCATTCATTCTTCTATTTTTTAATTAATTCAGTCATTCATTTATTGTTTCCTCAATTTGCCCATTTGTTCATTACTTTTTTGTTTATTAATGCAATCATTTGTTTGTTACTTTCATTCATTCATTCATTCAAGTGTTGTTTCCTCAATTTGCCCATCTGCTCATAAGTTGTTTATGGTTTATTAATTTATTGATTCATTTGTCTGTTGCTTTGTTCATTCATTCATTAATTAATGAATTAATTAATAATTATTTTTATACATTCATTCACACATTTATTCATATATACGCCTATTCATTCATTCATTCTTTCTTTCATTTATTGTTTTCTCAATTTGCTTATTTGTTCATTGATTTTTATATTAACGTATTCATTCTTTTGTTTGTTGCTTTCTTCATTCATTGATTCATTCATTCATTCATTCATTCTTTTATTTCTTCATTATATCCTTCCATTTATTCATTCTTTCATTTGCTCATTCGTTCTTCTAATTCTTCATTAATTCAGTCATTCATCCATTCATACATGCTTCTATTGATTAATTCATTCATTTGTTTGCTGCTTTGTTCATTCATTCATTCATTCATTCTTCTATTTTTTAATTAATTAATTAATTCATTCTTCTATTTTTTAATTCATTCAGTCATTAGTTTTTTGTTTTCTCAATTTGCCCATTTGTTCATTACTTCATTCAAGTGTTGTTTCCTCAATTTGCCCATCTGCTTATTAGTTTTTTATGTTTTTTTTATTTATTAATTCATTTGTCTGTTGCTTTGTTCATTCATTCATTAATTAATGCATTCATTCTTCTATTTTGTATTCATTCAGTCATTCACACATTCATTTATACATATGTCTATTAATTAATTCATTCTTTCTTTCATTCATTGTTTCCTTGATTTGCTTATTTGTTCATTCATTTTTATATTAATGTATTCATTCTTTTGTTTGTTGCTTTCTTCATTCATTCTTCTATTTATTATATCCTTCCATTTATTCATTCTTTCATTTGCTCATTCGTTCTTCTAATACTCATTAATTCAGTCATTCATCCATTCATACGTGCTTCTATTGATTAATTCATTAATTTATTTGATGCTTTGTTTATTCATTCATTCTTCTATTTTTTCATTCATTCAGTCATTCATTTATTGTTTCCTCAATTTGCCCATTTGTTTATAACTTTTTTGTTTATTAATGTATTCATTTGTTTGTTACTTTCTTCATTCATTCGTTCATTTGTTCAATTATTGTTTCCTCAATTCGCCCATCTGCTTATTAGTTTTGTTATGGTTTATTAATTTATTAATTAATTTGTTTGTTGCTTTGTTCATTCATTCATTCATTAATGCATTCATTCTTCTGTTTTTTCATTCATTCAGTCATCCATTCGTTCATACATCCTTTTATTTATTAATTTATTCATTCTTTCATTTGTTCATTCGTTCTTCTATTTCTTCTTTACTTAAGCCATTCATGCATGTTTCTATTCACTCATTCATTCATTTGATCATTCATGCATTAATTCCTTCATTGAGTCAGACAGTCATTCACTCACTCAGCCACTGTGTAGAAGAACAGCGTCATATGAGCTGAGCTGATGAATCTCTTGGCTCTGGTTGGCTCTGCGGAGCTGTTCTCGTCAGTGTGGCTGTAATGATGAAGATGGTAAACGAACAGGGGGGCCGTTTTACATCAGCCCTGTTAAATATCTTCACACTGCAGCCGTGCTCAGTGCTCAGGCGGTGAGTAACCTCTCCTGCCATACAGGCACATCACCACGGTCTGTCACATCCACACCTACTGACAACTGTTACTGCAGCTCAGTTAACACAGCTACTGCCACAGCCACACTCTGTCAGCCTGCGAGGCTGTGACTGTACAGGAATAGTGAGAATCAAGTGTATACACCGTCCCCCCAGACACCCCCCACCACCAACCCTAAATATAGACAACTAGCCAAGACGTGTTTGCCTACTTCTTTAGTTTCACACTGAAGCTACGCGGCTAATGAGGCTACGGAACTGAGGCTTGGGTAATTAGCATCGTGCTAACTGCAAGTCTAAATCCTCGTGAACTCGCGTTAAGTTGTTAATTAGATTTAAAGTGGAATTACAAATTGATAAGCAGTGAATGTAGTTTAGCTAAAACAACTGTAGCTCAGCTAGCAGAAGCCTAAAAGCTGAATTCAGTGTTTTACTTTCGCTAAAACAGAAGTAGCCCAGCTAGCAGGAGCCGAAAAGTTGAATTCAGTGTTTTACTAGCTAAAACAACTGTAGCTCAGCTAGCAGGAGCCTAAAAGCTGAATTCAGTGTTTTACTTTCGCTAAAACAGAAGTAGCTCAGCTAGCAGGAGCCTAAAAGCTGAATTCAGTGTTTTACTTTCGCTAAAACAGAAGTAGCTCAGCTAGCAGGAGCCTTAAAGTTGAATTCAGTGTTTTACTAGCTAAAACAACTGTAGCTCAGCTAGCAGGAGCCTAAAAGCTGAATTCAGTGTTTTACTTTCGCTAAAACAGAAGTAGCTCAGCTAGCAGGAGCCTAAAAGCTGAATTCAGTGTTTTACTTTCGCTAAAACAGAAGTAGCTCAGCTAGCAGGAGCCTAAAAGCTGAATTCAGTGTTTTACTTTCGCTAAAACAGAAGTAGCTCAGCTAGCAGGAGCCTTAAAGTTGAATTCAGTGTTTTACTAGCTAAAACAACTGTAGCTCAGCTAGCAGGAGCCTAAAAGCTGAATTCAGTGTTTTACTTTCGCTAAAACAGAAGTAGCTCAGCTAGCAGGAGCCTTAAAGTTGAATTCAGTGTTTTACTAGCTAAAACAACTGTAGCTCAGCTAGCAGGAGCCTAAAAGCTGAATTCAGTGTTTTACTTTCGCTAAAACAGAAGTAGCTCAGCTAGCAGGAGCCTTAAAGTTGAATTCAGTGTTTTACTAGCTAAAACAACTGTAGCTCAGCTAGCAGGAGCCTAAAAGCTGAATTCAGTGTTTTACTTTCGCTAAAACAGAAGTAGCTCAGCTAGCAGGAGCCTAAAAGCTGAATTCAGTGTTTTACTTTCGCTAAAACAGAAGTAGCTCAGCTAGCAGGAGCCTAAAAGCTGAATTCAGTGTTTTACTTTCGCTAAAACAGAAGTAGCTCAGCTAGCAGGAGCCTTAAAGTTGAATTCAGTGTTTTACTAGCTAAAACAACTGTAGCTCAGCTAGCAGGAGCCTAAAAGCTGAATTCAGTGTTTTACTTTTGCTAAAACAGAAGTACCTCAGCTAGCAGGAGCCGAAAAGTTGAATTCAGTGTTTTACTTTTGCTAAAACAGAAGTAGCTCAGCTAGCAGGAGCCTAAAAGTTGAATTCAGTGTTTTACTTTTGCTAAAACAGAAGTAGCTCAGCTAGCAGGAGCCTAAAAGCTGAATTCAGTGTTTTACTTTTGCTAAAACAGAAGTAGCTCAGCTAGCAGGAGCCGAAAAGCTGAATTCAGTGTTTTACTAGTTAAAACAGAAGTAGCTCAGCTAGCAGGAGCCTAAAAGCTGAATTCAGTGTTTTACTTTTGCTAAAACAGAGGTAGCCCAGCTAGCAGGAGCCTAAAAGTTGAATTCAGTGTTTTACTAGTTAAAACAGAAGTAGCTCAGCTAGCAGGAGCCTAAAAGTTGAATTCAGTGTTTTACTAGTTAAAACAGAAGTAGCTCAGCTAGCAGGAGCCTTAAAGTTGAATTCAGTGTTTACTTTTGCTAAAATAGAAGCAGCTCAGCTAGCAGGAGCCTTAAAGTTGAATTCAGTGTTTACTTTTGCTAATATAGAAGCAGCTCAGCTAGCAGGAGCCTTAAAACTTGAATTCAGTGTTTACTTTTGCTAAAATAGAAGCAGCTCAGCTAGCAGGAGCCTTAAAGTTGAATTCAGTGTTTACTTTTGCTAATATAGAAGCAGCTCAGCTAGCAGGAGCCTTAAAACTTGTGTTCAGTGTTTTACTTTCGCTAAATCAGAAGTAGCTCAGCTAGCAGGAGCCTAAAAGTTGAAATCAGTGTTTTACTTTTGTTAAAACAGAGGTAGCTCAGCTAGCAGGAGCCTAAAAGTTGAATTGAATGTTTTACTTTTGTCCACATTTACAGATCGAACAGTCTGGAACCACATAAGCAAGGGTGTTTAAGAAGCCTGTAGGTAATGATTTTACCACAGAGCTAATTTGCAGATTAAGGCCTAGGGTGGCCACTTTCATAACCCTAAAAAGGAGGACATCTCGCCACCAAAGGAGGACATGACCCAGAATATTAGTACCCCCTCTAACCCCCCAATTCAATTCAGTTCACGTTTATTGGTGTAGCGTTTTTTACAACCATGTTGTCACAAAGCAGCTTTACAGAAGTTTGAAAACAGACAGTTACAACATATATATCCCCCAATGAGCAAACCAGAGACCCAACCAAGGAACCAAGACTCTCAATGGGAGACCCATCCTCCTCTGGTCAAACAGTATTTACAGTTTAATAAACGAAATACCAAAGAAAAGCTGAGAGAATCTCTGTTTGAAGTCTGGATGGTAAAGGTTTAGAAACTGCACAGGTAGAGGCAGTCTCTGACTGAGGCAGTCTCCGACTGAGGCAGTCTCTCACTGAGTCTTTATGTAAAGTGGGCGTGAGCTGAAACAGTCCCATCCTATCTTCTATCTGCTGCATCTGGATGGCACAGTGATGTAACTGAGGGTGTTGCAGTTGGTACAAATGGACAGCAGAGCTGGCTGGTGATGGGTGAGGAAGAGGCCTTGATGGTCAGCGTTAAACAGGACGGGAAAAAAAATCTTAAGATTGCATTTATTAATTTCAAGAAACTAACAGAATGGTGCCTACTAGCTGAAATGCTTTCATGAATACGTTCAATAACACTCTTTCCTTTGCTGCTAATGTCAACATCACATCGGCTCAGCGTATAGAAAGCATGGAATTGGTCTTTCCTACTTGTTGGAATGAAAGGACGATGTGCTGACCGCTCTGAACTGTAAGTCGTTTTTCTTTTGCGGTTGGGAGGGTTTTCTGCGGTTGGCTGGTTGGTAAGTTATGAGGTCACATGGTGACGCTGTTAAACCAATTAAATTCAATGTATTTGTTTTGACCTGTTCTAAAGCCAGTCACAAACTGATGATATAAAAAATGATATTTGTCAAATGCAGCCTCAGCTGCCATCCAAAAGGGGGACTGATAGGTTTCTGTCCAGGCATTGAGCCGGATGGAGGACAGGGAGCAGAAAAACCACACTGTCCATCCAAAAGCCAGACGTCTGGTCACCCTATTGAGGTCTACTGGTTAGCGTGAAACCAAGTCACAGTTAACATGTCTTGGCTGACTGGCTATGGTCGAGTTAAGGGAGAAACAATGAATTCCATTAATCTGCTAATCAGACGAAAGCAGATCACTCCATATTGTGGAGTGTGGAGCTGTGTGTGGGAGAGTATTTGATTCATTTGCATGCCCAGAAGCCTTTGCGTAGCCCTCTCATCCCTGCTGCATAACAGCACAGCACCGACAGGCATGCATTTCATGCTGGTCTAGGCAGGTTTATACTGGTCTGGTGCTGGTTTAGCTGCTCAGCCAGTATGGTCATGTTGGTTGAGCGGCATCCAGACCCTGGTGACTTGGCCTGCTGGACTATGCTGGTATTCAGAGATGGTCTAAGGCTATTGTGCTACAGTGAGCAGCATTTACCTGTACACAGGTAGGTGAAGGTGTTGGGACTCTTATTTGTATAGTGTAAGGTAGTTACCCAGATGGGGACTCGAACCCCAGTCTACAGGATGGAGGGCAGCAAACTCACTACACTGTACCAACCACAGATAAAAAGCATTGCACGAGTTGTTTCTTGGTGCCCTCTCTTCGTTGCCAGTGTTACAGTATATTTCACTGGTGACCCTGTTTGTGAACCTTTAATAAACATAACTAGCGCTTCACACAAGTTCTAAACATAAAGAGAAGCAAATTAAACTAATAAGATAAAAATATTCAACTTGGTCATTTAGCTATTGTGGTGAATGATTTAATAGTAGGTGCCTGTAAGAGGCAGAAGTAACTAACCTCTAGGATTAGCAGTTACCTTGAAGGTGAAATTAGATTCAAGTGTTTTCAATCAATGGGATGACAGTCCGGTGTGAGTGGCCGCCCTGATGTATTTAAAGAACAGATATCTATCAACGTCAGATCTTCATAACACACGTGTCCATCATCCACAGTCAGACAGATTGTGTACAAATGCAGGAAGTTCAGGGCCACAGTCACCCTCCCCAGGAGTGGTCAATCAACAAAGATCACTCCAAGAGCAAGGTATGTAATAGTCTGCAAGTTAATAAAGCACCTTAGGGTAACTAAATAAAAGCTAAATAAAGCTAAATAAAATCCTCTGGTAGCTAATGTTGAAGTTTAAGTCCACCATCAGGAAAACACTGAACAACAATGGTGTGCATGACTGGGCTGCAGGGGGGAAAACACTAATCTCCAAAATAACATTACTGGTCGTCTGCATTGGCCGTCTGCGCCAAAAACCATATAATCGGCCATAAATACTAATTGGAAATAAGTTTTGTGGGTCAAAAATAGTTTAAAATAAATATTTTCAAATAGTTTGAATAGTTTCAAATGGCTTAAATAAGAAGCGTTATATCTGGAGAGAGGATAACACTGTATTCCAGCACAAGAAGCTAATCCCTTCAGTGAAACATGGTGGTGGTAGTATCACAGTTTGGGCCTGTTTTGCTGCATATGGGCCAGAACAGCTTGATAGAATAATGCAATCTGCGAATTCTAAAGCAAAACTTTAGAAAAGGCTATAAGTCACAAGAGAATGTGGGTAATGTGGCAAGACAATGACCCAAAGCTCACAAGTCTTTCCACCAAAGAACATTTGGGTAAGAATAAAGATAATGTTTTGAAATCCAATCCAATAGAAATGTTGTGGAAGGATCTGAAGTGAGCAGTCAATGGGAGGAAACCCACCAACAGCCCATAGTTGGAACTGCTCTATACGGAGGAATGGACTGAAATTCCAAAATCAACAGTTACTGGAAATATTTAGCATCACAGCATATACTGAAGGCGAAGGTTTACATACTTTTGCCTCTCTCAGATGCTCAATACTGGATACCTTTACTCAATTAATTAATAATCAAGTATAATATTTATATCTCACTTGTTTAATTCAGTTCTTTTTATCTACTTTTAGGACTTGTAGGAAATCCCAATCATATTTATGTGCAAATATAGCACATACTAAAGGGTCCACAAATGTTCTAGCACTCCTGTAGAACCTGTGTTTGCAGGCAATTCTTCAAAACCCAGGAAGGCCACAATTTATCTAGAACATACAGGATCTAATGTAAAAAGACATGTAAAAAGAAATTTTAGGGTTTAGGGGCTCAAGACTCTTTACAGTTAGGCTTCTTAAATGGTTCTTGGCTTGGATGGTACTAGAATCCCTCCTAAACCTCAAATTAGCATCACATTATGTACGTTATGTGGAGGTTCTCTAAGCGTTCTTCACTCTCAAACATCTCACAAAAACATTATTTGAAGAGACATCCATGGACAGCCTCTCCGAGGAAGCCTTTGGCCGTGTTATTTGTAAGCGAGCGCCATAAGATGAGATGAGAAGCGTTCGCCGAGGCTGCGGCCGGGCTGGGAAGCCCGGGTGGTGTTAGAGGTCAGGATAGCGCTGAATGAGAGTGATGGAGTGAGGCATATGGAGAACCCGGCTGTTCAGCTTTCTCCCTGCTGGTTATGATCTGTGTCAGAGCCGTGATTGGGGCTTTTGATGTTGACCTAAATATAATCTAGAACTTCTCTCAGACCTAGACTAGATGAACTACTTTCAAAGTTTGAGGACTGAACGTGTCAAAGGAATCTTTTTTTTTCTCAGTGATTGAATGTATTCAGTGCGGCGCCAAAATCAGAGACCACCCTTCGTTTGCTTAAACTTCCAGTGAAGAGAAAATATTCCGGAGATATTTCTGTGCAGTTTCCAAAAATGGCACCCCTAACAACCACCTGGAAGACCTTGTAGACCCACCAACACCATGCCCGTCAGATTAAACAGCACTTATAGACAGTCTAATTGTGGTGACCACTACCTACTTTGGTCTGGGGAATGTTTTGATGACGTTCTCTGGACCCACTCGATTTGGGTCTGAATCCATCCTTGCAGATCAGGTACACCATACATGCTGATGGTCTTCTCTGGGGCGGATGGGATCTTCCAGCAAGACAATGAGACACGTCACATGACTAGAAATGTCCTACATTGGTTGGAAGAGCTGACCAAGACTTCCCCTGGACCCCTAATTCCTCAGACTTGAACCCAATTGAGCATCAGTGGGACCACCTGGATGGTGGTGTTCACTCTATGGATCCTCCTCCAGCAGCTGTGGGATGCACTGCAGTCAGCATGGCTCCAGATACCTGTGACCACCTACCAGGACCTTATTGAGTCTCCCAGTCCGTCCAGCTGCTGTCCGTCCTGCACACGGCGGTCACTCTGGATATTAACTGGTGGTCATAATAATGTGACTCCACTGTGTAAAGGAGAAAGTTTAGCTCCACTCCTGCTTCAGATCTGAAGCCATCCACACTATGAATACAGACTATGTGAATGAGTGCATGCGCATGTGTGCTGATGTGTGTGTGTATGTGTGTGTGTGTGTGTGTGTGTGTGAACAGGCTGTGACCTCAAACGAGTCGAGCTGCTGTAACACACTTCAAACACAGCTGCTCAGACCGTGTGCTGTGAGCGTGTGAGTGGACTCCTAACTAACCTGCTTCACTCACTCAACCACCTGAATGAAGCCGTGACCTTCTGATCAATAATTCACGCGCCGCACACCGTCCCTTTGTCTTCATCTGCCGTTCACGAGCGGCCCAAGGTGATCCGTCCTCCTGCACCTTTAATCAGACGACAGAGACCGTGCGCCCCCGCGGAGCTTCCAAGCTCTTCACACCACAAGCACAGTGTAGAGAGCCGAGCGCAGGACTGGAGGAGGTCCATGTTCACCAGTACTGTGACACAACACCACCACTGATTCTCTGTGACTGCTGATGGAGCTGAGAACTGAGTTTCTTCATTAAGAATCTTTTTTAAGCATCGTTTCTTGTTTTTCCAAGAAATATTTAGTTTTGAAGTGTTTTTGTTCATTTCTTTTCCTTAAGAATGTATTTGTTTAATTAATTAATAAA
>CM038718.1:7203621-7626121 GCA_021613375.1 Megaleporinus macrocephalus
GTCCACGAGCAGTAAGCAAAGAGCAGTCGATGGACCCAAGGCCCCAGGAATGCTGAGTTTAGCCGATACTTACATTCCCTTTTCCTCGATCGGCCTGCGCTTGGCATGAGGCCAGCCGAGCGCCACCGCTCCTCCCTGCAGGTATGCAGATGAGGACGAAACTCTGCAGGTTTTCTTTTTTTTTTTCTGGGGACGGGGTCTCTGCTGTTGTTGTTGCTGGACAGGACCTCCTGCAATTAAAAGCTCATTTTGACGGTGGGGTGGTGATTGATTTCTGGGCAACAAATCTAGAGGCAGATCAGCGGGACGTGCTGGAGCAGCTTAATGACGGGCCTTATTTACAGCTCCAGATGTGACAGTCGGATCATGTTACGCTCATGGTTATGGCGGCTACACTGCTTTAAAGGGACAGTCTGGTGAAAGAAATCAAATGTACAGTCCAAACCACATGTGCGGTCCATACATTTTGGATTTTGGATTCTGATGCCAGCTGAATGGGAATCAATTGATTCCAAGAGTCAATTCCAATTACTGCACTCCAATTACTTGATCAAAGAATAAAAACAAGAAGTGTAGTAAAAATATAGAGTATTTTATTAATTATTTAGGACCTGATGCTTACTAAATGAACTCTAACAGCTAATATCTGGTGGCTAAGCCAATGTTGTTTGATAGTAAACATTACATTTTTACCTAGCTTTCCACTTTACCTGAGGTAAAATACAGCCGGAGTATTAATGTGCAAGTCTTTCGCTTTTCAGACTGATGCTAACTAGCATGGACTCATTTGAATGGACTCATTTGAATGTTAACAAATGGGAGTCCAAATCTCTAGTTTTGTGTTTGAGCTACAAAGCTAATGTTGCTAACCAGTAATGGAAGCTTGTGTAGGCAAATTAGCATCTACGTCATCACATACTCGACTCGAGTCATTTTAACTTGTTAATCAGTCTCGAACAGACCTGCTTATTTCCAGCTAGAGCACAGCTGAAAACAGGTTTCATGGTAGCTATGCTAGGTTGCTTTTCTGAGGTAATAGGTTCATAAAAATGTGTGACTATTGTTTCAGAGGGTCCCCAAAGACCATTAACCCATCAGAGGTTCATAACCAACAGCTATTTTTGGGTTTAGATCAAGAGATACACTTATATGGAAGACAGCAAAGTTAGCATAGCTCTGAAAAGACTGGCTAATGCTAGTTGCTGCTGCAGTGGCCTTGTTTTTGCTGCACCTTTGACCCTTTTCACTATGACTGGCTAATAAGGAAGAGCTTTTGATATGTCAGCTCTGAAATGACCTGTTTGGCTCTTTGTTTTGGTGTGTTTTGGTGTGTCTTGTTTATTTATTTATTTTACAGTTTTTGTCTATGCAGCCTTCTTTACAGTAGTCACTGCATTAAAGTTGCTGTTTGAAGAATTGTTTCAGATTTTAATGACAATAGTTCTCAGCGTGCTACGGATATGCTATCATAGCATGCCTAGAGTGAATAAATCCAGCTGTCACCAGTTCCTGCGAAGTCTGGATCTGGTACAGTCTTACTGTGGCGTCGTGTGGAGCGAGACTGATTGGTTGTATGCATCATGCGTGAAGAAAGAAGGCAGTAAGTCTTGCCTCGCCACGTCTCTTCGGATATTTAATTATCTAGTGGGGAAAAAAGGAATCAGCGACTTCATTTTGAGATGCGCTCTCCAAACAGAAGAACCTACGGGCTGGTTTTTAGCCCAGATGGTTCTGTTACCTGCAGTCAAGAGTTCTAATTATTCAGTAATTTCAATGAAGGTATTGTGTATGTTATGTACTTAAACTCAAAGGTTCCTAGATGCTAAAACCTTAATGGTAGCGCGGAAGCTGAGTATCACATCTGTATATATACTCAGTGGAGTCACATTATTATTATAATATCCAGAGTAGCTGCCATGTGCAGACTCAAAAAGTTCCTGGTAGGTTGTCACAGGTATCTGGAGCCCTGCTGACTGCAGTGCATCCCACAGCTGCTGGAGGGAGCATCCATAGACCCAACAACACCATCCAGGTGATCGCACTGGGTTCAAGTCTGGGGAATTAGGGCTCCAGGGTAGTCTTGGTCAGCTCTTCCAACTAATGTGGGACGTTTCTAGATGTATGATGTGTCTCATTGTCTTGCTGGAAGATCCCATCCGCCCCAGAGAAGACCATCAGCATGTATGGTGTATGTGATCTGCAAGAATGGATTCATACCCCACTCAGTTGAGAGTGTCTTCCACATGGATGAGTGGGTCCAGAGAATGATATGAAAACATTCCCCAGACCAGAACACTACATGCTGCCGCCGCCCAAAATGGTCATAATAATGTGACTCGACGCTGTATTAGCTTCAACGTTGGTGGATTTAATTGGAGTTGAATGCAGTGGATGCTACAGAATACTGCTACTGTAGTGTCCTGCTTCTGGCTTGTTCAGCCATGAACATGCTGGAGGCGTGGCCATGCAGGGCAGCCACACATGAAGCCTGACAGGCGGGCCGGAGTCGCAATAAAAAGGTGATTGATATGGACGTTATTTGCACGCGCGCTTGCTGTGAGGCTGGGGGTTAGTTTGTGTTTGTGGGGGTTCTTTCCAGCTGCTCTGTTCAGTTCAACAGCCCACTCCTTCTCCATCGGTTCTTTAGAAACATTTAGAGAGAGGTTCTTTGGGGTTCCTCCTTCTGTCTCATCACTATACTGGATGCTTTGGAGGGATACAGATAGTACCTTGTGCTTAGACCAGAGCTGGGACTGTGTTTTTGCGGGGGGTGGGACTCAACGATGTCTCCAGGCTGTAGACGGAATTGACAAACGTATACTATCCACAATTGTCAAGGCCCTGGTGAATTGTCAGTGAGCTTATTTTATTGTTTAGAGCTGGCCACGGCTAACAGGCCTTAGGTTCACAAGAGTCTTTGAAGTCCTGTTTACACTGAAATAATAGACCCTGTGAACCTCTTTAATGATTACTGAAGGAGCTGTAGCCTGGACGACACTTCTCTCAACACGCTGCAGGAAGCTGCCGCTGAGGAACGCTGCCCTGGGCTCGCCCATGGTGATCAATCTCTCTCTGTACGGTATGTCCAGGGGGCCAGACTCGGATATTAAGGTTGATTTCTCTGAGACGTAAATGGACTCCATGCAGGACAGCAGTGATAAGTCTCCTTTAGCATATTGGCACCAACGTTTACAAGTGGTTGGGATGCAGTTCTTCCAGATTCTAAGCGTTGGCCTAGTTGGCATGGACATTTTTTGGCTAAACGTGACCAGATCCAGAGTTCTGAGGTCATGAAGGCCCCAAAATATCCAGAACTCATAACCAAAACCACAGTTTGAGTAGCCGGTGTTGGTGTATAACAGTGTTGAAGTGTAATAGCAGACTGACCGCCATGTCCATTGACATTAAGGACAGAGGAAAGCTACAAGCCATGAGCTACACCATGGTCTTCACCACTGCCAGCATTCCTTCATTTGGCCGAAGGAGGCGGACCCAAGCCCGAGCTCAGGCCGCGTCCTATTGTTGGAGCGAGTGGCATGCTTTCTCTGTGATTAACAGATGTAATAAATGCGGCAGGAGCATTGCGGACAGCCTCGGCGATCGATTATTTATGGCTGGGAAATGGCCCGTGAAACGGGGCTGTAAGTGATGAGGGTTGGCGCTGGCTGGGGAAGGACACTGGAGACACTGGAGAGTGCTAGTCTCCCATGACGGGAATGGAGTGGAGTGGACGCTGGCAGCGCTGGCGACGTACAGAACAGAGCAGCATCTCTACGTGCCGCTTATGCTGCTAAACACCTCCCCCCGTCTCCCTCCTCCAGCGGTGGTCCAGCCTAAAACACATAACACACACAGTTTACCCCTCATCACAAGTACAGTCAACCAGCCAATCAGAAGTTTGCTTCTTTGGTTTAGCACTGGAGCTACAAGGCTAATGTTTACCTGTCCACAGGTAGGTGAAGGTAGTGTTACAGTTTACCTGTACACAGGTAGGTGAAGGTAGTGTTACAGTTTACCTGTACACAGGTAGGTGAAGGTAGTGTTACAGTTTACCTGCACACAGGTAGGTGAAGGTAGTGTTACAGTTTACCTGTGCACAGGTAGGTGAAGGTAGTGTTACAGTTTACCTGCGCACAGGTAGGTGAAGGTAGTGTTTCAGTTTACCTGTACACAGGTAGGTGAAGGTAGTGTTACAGTTTACCTGTACACAGGTAGGTGAAGGTAGTGTTACAGTTTACCTGTACACAGGTAGGTGAAGGTAGTGTTACAGGTTACCTGTACACAGGTAGGTGAAGGTAGTGTTACAGTTTACCTGTACACAGGTAGGTGAAGGTAGTGTTACAGTTTACCTGTACACAGATAGGTGAAGGTAGTGTTACAGTTTACCTGTACACAGGTAGGTGAAGGTAGTGTAACAGTTTACCTGCACACAGGTAGGTGAAGGTAGTGTTACAGTTTACCTGTGCACAGGTAGGTGAAGGTAGTGTTACAGTTTACCTGCGCACAGGTAGGTGAAGGTAGTGTTTCAGTTTACCTGTACACAGGTAGGTGAAGGTAGTGTTACAGTTTACCTGTACACAGGTAGGTGAAGGTAGTGTTACAGTTTACCTGTACACAGGTAGGTGAAGGTAGTGTTACAGGTTACCTGTACACAGGTAGGTGAAGGTAGTGTTACAGTTTACCTGTACACAGGTAGGAGAAGGCAGTGTTTCAGTTTACCTGTACACAGGTAGGTGAAGGTAGTGTTACAGTTTACCTGTACTCAGGTAGGTGAAGGTAGTGTTCCAGTTTACCTGTACATAGGTAGGTGAAGGTAGTGTTCCAATTTACCTGTACATAGGTAGGTGAAGGTAGTGTTACAGTTTACCTGTACACAGGTAGGTGAAGGTAGTGTTACTTTTACCTTTCTCTCCAGTCTGCGGGGGTCTCTACTGCACTTCTGACACCCATGTGGTGTTGGTGTATATAAAGATGCTGGAAAGCAGGTAGCACTGCTGATACAAGCAGTTCACTTCTGTTACTGGTAGATATACAGACCACCTCACGTCCCACCGGCCAGCACAGTAGAGCACATACAAGCACATATAATGTTAACTGTTTATAAGATTTAAGTCTCTCCTACGGTGACTCCGGCACTACCATGGGAGTGTAAGTGGGTAGTGCCCACCCTTAATCTAATACTTCACTTCTATAGATTCTCCTGTGATTGCGGTGCAACACAAGACCTTTCCGGGGGTTGAGAAAGGATTGCTGGTTTTTGGTTTCTTGTTCATGTTCTATATGTTCTTCTTTGCTAAATGTGAAGCTATCCCCCCCCAATCACCCATCCCCCCACCAACAAACTCTCTGACAGTACATGTAGTACTAGTAGCAAGTATGTAGGTAGGTTGATATCTATATTGCAGCCCCGCATGAGGCGAATAAGCCACACGCTGGAGCCTCCAGGGCCGCTCTGAACAGACTTCCCGCTGCCAGCTCACCCATTGACCCTTCGCAGTTGAGGCGATATGTCAGACAGCACTCGCATTTGCCTCACATCTGACCATGAAGTGGCTTAGCGCTCCAAGGAGAATGTGATCTTTGCGCTCTGATAAAGAGGAGAGAGGAAAAAAATGGAGCACAAAGACGTTCTTTTGTACAGGAGACTGGTTCCAGACACAAAGCTGGCAAAACCTATTGCCAACTCCGCAGAAATCTCTCGAGGCTGACTGATTTGAGGCGGGTGAGTCGGTGTGGCAGCTTGCTGGTCTGACAGTGACGGATCTATCGTGGCTCCAGATACGCACAACGTTTTTAGAACTTTTTTTTGTGTGTGTTTTTGTTTTGATTGTACTACTTCAGATCTATTTCACCATATCTTTAGTCTTTAGAGGTGAGGTAACTATGGCGACTGCTGTAGGCCACTGACAGCTATTATACGTGTTGGTCAAGCTGATGCTCTTCACTGTCTGTACACCAATTATTTCAGAACCCCCTCACTGGTGGCTCTATTAGAGACTGTGATAGAGTCAATAAGGTCTGGGTCTTGAACGAGGACAATGACTGTTGAGTAGGGCTGTGTGTTGGCAAGAACCGGGAGATACAATACGTATCGTGATACATTGGTCACGATTCAATATATCTCGATATACTGCTATACTGTTAGCAAAGTGAAATACTGTGATTTTTTAAATTCTACTATTAAAACACACCACTGTATGAACAGGTTTGTCAATGTTTACAATAGCATTGCGCCCTTGTGCTGCTTGTTAATGTTGGAGTGGAGCTATAAATGGATTACAACACTGCCATCTAGTGGTCAGAGGTTTAAACACAACACGCACTGATTCACTTTCTACATGGAATCGGTGTATCGATACTGTATTTTTGAGAATTGATACAGTATCACCAAACATAATATCCTGATATTCGATATTTCAATATTTTCTTACACCCCTACTGTTGAGGGGGAAATATAGGCCTGGATTAAATTAAACGTGTACATAAAAGAATACTTACCTTGTTTTTGCTATGTCCTGAGCCTTAGAGCGAGTGCGGGCGGTTCCAGGGCTTCCCTTACACTGCCCGTTAAAGCCCACGGCTGTGTGTAGACAGGGGACGGTGGTCTCTGAGAATCTGTGGGGTCAGACAAAAAGAGTTGAGAGGGTAAACCGATATGAACGAACATACTTACTGGTAAATTGAAGCTTTCTATATGTTTTATGTATATTGGGTAATGGGTAATGGTCTAGTCTAGCTAGATTGGGGGGCGGGGCTGTGGTGTTAAAAGAAGGGGTGGATTCATTCTCTCAGGGAGATTAGGATATGTCCATGTGGCCTTACAGCCTCCAACACAACTGGCTGATGTTAGTCATAACTGTTGGGACGGGTTAGCTTTAGTGACTGGAAGTAGTCTGCATTGTCCTATCATACTGGTTGCACAGCAACCTGTTCATTTTAAGTTTCTATTCAGTCTTTTCTTTCATTTTTCACTTGTTTTGTGGGTTAAATAAAACATAACTTTGGCATTCAGCCCGATCTCTTCAAGAAGAGCCCTGTTCTCTACCCATTACGCTACATGTAAGACCAACATTCCCACAGTAACCTTTATGGAGCTGCTTTGGGCTGAAGAACTTGGGGTGGTGGACCACCTACAACCCAGCACTGTTTATGTGGGGTATTTTCGCCTAATTAAACATGTAAGTACCAGATATTAGGCTAATATACTGTAGCAATACAGGCTTATTCGCCCATGGACGTGCAGGAGGCGTGGCCATGCAAATTGCCGGTCTCACAGTAGGAGAGACGTTAAACTGTGTATAAGTTGTCGTGTGGATGTTACTGGTGTGTTGGTGCTGTTCAGAATCGGGCTGGGGGGTAAATAGTGCAGCGTTATTGCCGTGCAGTGGTTCTCAGTGTTTCCCGCATCGGCTTCTACGCCACGGGGCATTAAAATTCAATGCAGAGTGTGTTGTTTTCTACCCAGTTCCAAAATCAAAAGCTCCTGAAAAAGAACACCAGCTTTGGATTCATCTGTGAACACAAACATGGTTCCGCTCATTCACAGGTCCAGTGAAGTGAAGGTTATTACAGGCTGATATGTTTTGCTATGAGGTTATTATACTATTATACTATTATATTATAATAGCTCACGCTACGCTAATGATGGACTTTATGGGTTTCGTGGTTGCTGGATTTGCATATCGTCGCTGTCCAATGAGAAACGTCCATTTCCCATCTCCATTTTTGTTGATTTTTAGTTTTCTGTATCATTAGAACACGACAGCTGCCGTTTACATTGGGTGGACACTTTATAAAGAATGGACCAATAGAAACGCTCCAAAATTGATTGGAAAACTGTCTGGTTCCATTGACTTACATTGAAAGTAAAGACTCTCCTGTAAAGTTGAGTATGTTGACGACGTTGTGCTAGCTTTTGCTAATTTTGGGTCGTTATCATGCTTCAGATCAGGATAGATTTACTTAAGGAGGCCTGTGATGCTTTTCCATGTAAACTGTCTGCAAAGTTATGAAGTCCAAAGTCCAAAGTGTTGGGATTTCAGCCCTTTTCTAAGTTACAAGATGACATCATCGCATAACACAGTCCTTATTGCCCGCCTACCAGCAAGCTTGGCCCATCCTCTGAAATGTCCTGATCCAGTCTAGCTTGTTCTGCTGGACTTCCAGGATCAGTGCTACAAACATAATATGATTAATATTCAAAATAATAGAGCATAATAGATCCCCTTCAAATCTAGCCACGGTGCCTTAAACTAGTAAAGTATAATTTAATAAACAGTGCGAAGTTTTTATTATAATTTAAAATTTTATCACAAAATTTAAATTTTTTAATAATTTTTTTAATATTTAAACGTTAAATAAATATAAATAAAACTGTGTTTCAGATATCATGCAGTCTAGTTCCCATCACCACCACTATAATGAAATCTGAGTTGCCTTACACATCAACCACTGAATTGTGGCCACTTTATTAGAAACACCCCTCTCGTAAGGTCTACTCACTGGCCACTTTATTGGCAACACTTACCTTGTTATTCCACACACTGGCCACTTTATTAGAAACGCCTCCATTGTACTTGTACTCACTGGCCACTTTATTAGAAACACCTGCCTTGTACTTGTACTCACTGGCCACTTTATTGGAAACACCTCCCTTGTACTTCCACTCACTGGCCACTTTATTAGAAACATCTGCTCTGTACTTCCACTCACTGGCCACTTTATTAGAAACACCTCCCTTGTACTTTCACTCACTGGTCACTTTATTAGAATCATGTGCTCTGTACTTTCACTCACTGGCCACTTTATTAGAAACACCTCCCTTGTACTTTCACTCACTGGTCACTTTATTAGAATCATGTGCTCTGTACTTTCACTCACTGGCCAATTTATTAGAAACACCACAGTCCTACTTTCACTTCCTGGCCACTTTATTAGAAACGGCTCCCTTGTACTTATAGATTTACTTAAAGTACAAGGCCGATTTAACTGGCCATTTTATTGGAAACACCTACCTTGTACTTCCATTCACTGGCCACTTTATTAGAAACACCTCCTTTGTACTTCCACTCACTGGCCACTTTATTAGAAACACCTCACTTGTACGTTCACTTAATGGCCACTTTATTAGAAACACCTCCCTTATACTTTCACTCACTGGCCACTTTATCAAAAACACCACTCTTGTACTTTCACCCAGTGGCCACTTTATTAGAAACGCCTCCCTTGGACTTCCACTTACTGGCCACTTTATTAGAAACACCTCCTTTGTACTTGTACTCACTAGCCACTTTATTAGAAACATCTGCTCTGTACTTCCACTCACTGGCCACTTTATTAGAAACACCTCCCTTGTACTTTCACTCGCTGGCCACTTTATTAGAAACACCACAGTCCTACTTTCACTTCCTGGCCACTTTATTAGAAACACCTCCTTTGTACTTCCACTTACTGGCCACTTTATTAGAAACACCTCCCTTATACTTTCACTCACTGGCCACTTTATCAAAAACACCACTCTTGTACTTTCACCCTGTGGCCACTTTATTGGAAACACACCTCCCTTGTACTTTTACTCACTGGACACTTTATTAGAAACACCTCCCTTGTACTTTTACTCAGTTGCCACTTTATTGGAAACACCCACTTGTACTTCCACTCACTGGCCATTTCGGACATCATGACGTCACCACTGTAGTAAAATCTGAATTGAGCTGTCTTAAACATCAACCGCTGCACCATGCAGAAATTTGGAGAAGCTGGTGGAGCTCCCCTTTGAAAGCCTGCTGTACCTGTGATATGAATAGTCCACTATAAAAATAATGGCTCGGAAGCAGGAGGTGGGTGTATGTGCACAGCTGAGGGCTGACGCTGTTCAGCGCTGTGAGAGTGATATGCACTGAACTTCAGGAGGCCTAATGCTGCTGTTTCAGTAGCTTAATGATACGTACAGTCTGTAAACTACTGAACACGCAGCAGATCTCCGGAGCCGCTCCAGCGAGAAGGAGCGCCGAGCCTCCAAACGAGCATCAGAACAGAGCGCTGAGCTAAATCCAGATGTCTTTGGTCGTTTGCTGAAGCTATTATTACACACAACAAAGGAGGCTCTGCTAAAAATACCCGCGCGGGTCAGCGTAACGGCGGGCGGCTCGTACCCGCGTCCCAGCCTCGGCCTGCGTAACCATGAACACGGAGTCTTCTTTGAAGCGCTTGTGTGCTTCAGTACGTGCGTTTCCGTCCTTAGGTAAGGGGGTAATTTTAGCTTTGACCCCCGGAGGGTTATTTCTGACTCTGCCTGTGGTGCTCGCCATCAAGGCGCAGACAGCAGCGGTGATGGAAGATGCCGTAGGCGAGCGAAAGTGAACTCGTCTGCTTACATAAGTGTTTATTTACGCGCTGGCCTCTGTGTGCAAATTACTGTCATTTCCCTGCAAGTCACTGGAAATGGTGGTCTAGCGCGTGCGTCTTAATCACTGCAGGGGGTTTGAAATCGCGGGACGCCGAGTTCTCCGACATGCGCACTCACTGAGTTAGAGAGACACCAGAGACGTTCATTCAGCTTCATGCCCTCTCACTTCTTTACCAGGGACCTTATTCACTCACTGGCCACTTTATTGGAAACACCTACCTTTTACTTCCACTCACTGGCCACTTTATTAGAAACACCCCCTTTGTACTTCCACTCACTGGCCACTTTATTAGAAACACCTGCCCTCTACCTCCACTAACTGGCCACTTTATTAGAAACACCCCCTTTGTACTTACACTTACTGGCCACTTTATTAGAAACACCCCCTTTGTACTTACACTTACTGGCCACTTTATTAGAAACACCCCCTTTGTACTTTTACTCACTGGACACTTTATTAGAAACACCCCCTTTGTACTTACACTTACTGGCCACTTTATTAGAAACATCCCCTTTGTACTTTTACTCACTGGACACTTTATTAGAAACACCCCCTTTGTACTTACACTTACTGGCCACTTTATTAGAAACACCCCCTTTGTACTTACACTTACTGGCCACTTTATTAGTAACACCTACCTTGTACTTATACTCACTGGCCACTTTATTAGAAACACCTACCTTGTGCTTCCACTCACTGGCCACTTTATTAGAAACACCCCCTTTGTACTTATACGCACTGGCCACTTTTTTAGAAACACCCCCTTTGTACTTACACTTACTGGCCACTTTATTAGAAACACCCCCTTTGTACTTACACTTACTGGCCACTTTATTAGAAACACCTTCCTTTGTACTGACACTTACTGGCCACTTTATTAGAAACATCCCCTTTGTACTTACACTTACTGGCCACTTTATTAGAAACACCCCCTTTGTACTTCCACTCACTGGCCACTTTATACGAAATACCCCCGTTGTACTTTTACTCACTGGCCACTTTATTAGTAACACCTACCTTGTACCTCCACTAACTGGCCACTTTATTAGAAACACCTTCCTTTGTACTTACACTTACTGGCCACTTTATTAGAAACACCCCCTTTGTACTTACACTTACTGGCCACTTTATTAGAAATACCCCCTTTGTACTTCCACTCACTGGCCACTATATTAGAAACACCCCCTTTGTACTTACACTTACTGGCCACTTTATTAGAAACACCTGCTCTCTACCTCCGCTAACTGGCCACTTTATTAGAAACACCTTCCTTTGTACTTACACTTACTGGCAACTTTATTAGAAACCCCCCCTTTGTACTTACACTTACTGGCCACTTTATTAGAAACACCCCCTTTGTACTTACACTTACTGGCCACTTTATTAGAAACACCCCCTTTGTACTTACACTTACTGGCCACTTTATTAGAAACACCCCCTTTGTACTTACACTTACTGGCCACTTTATTAGAAACACCCTCTTTGTACTTACACTTACTGGCCACTTTATTAGAAACACCCCCTTTGTACTTATACTCACTGCCCACTTTATTAGAAACACCCCCTTTGTACTTACACTTACTGGCCACTTTATTAGAAACACCCCCTTTGTACTTATACTCACTGCCCACTTTATTAGAAACACCCCCTTTGTACTTACACTTACTGGCCACTTTATTAGAAACACCCTCTTTGTACTTACACTTACTGGCCACTTTATTAGAAACACCCCCTTTGTACTTACACTTACTGGCCACTTTATTAGAAACACCCCCTTTGTACTTATACTCACTGGCCACTTTATTAGAAACACCCCCTTTGTACTTACACTTACTGGCCACTTTATTAGAAACACCCCCTTTGTACTTACACTTACTGGCCACTTTATTAGAAACACCCCCTTTGTACTTACACTTACTGGCCACTTTATTAGAAACACCCCCTTTGTACTTATACTCACTGGACACTTTATTAGTAACACCTACCTTGTGCTTCCACTCACTGGCCACTTTATTAGAAACACCCCCTTTGTACTTATACTCACTGGACACTTTATTAGTAACACCTACCTTGTGCTTCCACTCACTGGCCACTTTATTAGAAACATCTGCTCTGTACTTCCACTCACTGGCCATTTCGGACGTTATGACGTCACCACTGTAATGAAATCTGAATTGAGTTGCCTTAAACATCATCGTGCAGAAATTTGGACAAGCTGGTGGAGCTCCCCTTTGAAAGCCTGCTGTACCTGTGATATGAAAAGTCCACTATACAAATAATGACAGCAGTGAAGTTCATTCAGCCTCATGCCTTCTCGCTTCTTTCACAGGGACCTCAGTCTCTGCGTCATCCCCAGCTGATCTCCGGCTGAAGGATTGCTGGGCCTTTTTCTTTTTTTTTCTTTTTTTCTTTTTTTTTCAATCGCTCGCTTCCGTTTTCTGTCACATCTAATCTCTTTCCCCCTTTTTGGCTTTCGAGCTGATGCTGATTGTCCTTTTTGTTCATTAAGTAAGTCGTCGCTCTTTGGGGTGACTGGATAATGAGAACGCTTTGTACTGCGTAGTAGCTCCAGCTGAGAGGCAGAGCGAGAGAGAGAGAGAGAGAGAGAGAGAGAGGGAGAGAGAGAGAGAGGGAGGGAGAGAGAGGGAGGGAGGGAGGGAGATGATTTTGTGTCATTTCCATATGACAGTCCCCCTGACGTTTCTCTAAGCATCTCATAATAGAGCCTGAATCCATTCTAAAGCGAAAGCAGCCCACTCACTCGCATTATTCCCCTCTACTCAGCAGAACCGCAGTAAAAGGATTAATGACACTGGATGTACTAGTGTCATATTTTTTGTTTTATTTCTTTGTTTTTTGTGTGTTTTGATGTTTGTCGTGTTATTCGCGACCCCGTCCGTCCACTTCATTAGAAGCAAGTAGACTCTCCACAATAAACAATTACTCTGAGCTTTAAAAAGACCCCACTGAAGTTCATTAAGGAGCCAAAAGAGTTTACTTTCACTGACTACTGCATTAGAAACACCCCCTTGTACTTACACTTACTGGCCACTTTATTAGAAACACCTCCCTTGTACTTACACTTACTGGCCACTTTATTAGAAACATCTCCCTTGTACTTACACTTACTGGCCACTTTATTAGAAACATCTCCCTTGTACTTACACTTACTGGCCACTTTATTAGAAACACCTCCCTTGTACTTACACTTACTGGCCACTTTATTAGAAACATCTCCCTTGTACTTCCACTAACTGGTCACTTTATTAGAAACACCCCCTTGTACTTACACTTACTGGCCACTTTATTAGAAACACCTCCCTTGTACTTACACTTACTGGCCACTTTATTAGAAACACCTCCCTTGTACTTACACTTACTGGCCACTTTATTAGAAACATCTCCCTTGTACTTCCACTAACTGGTCACTTTATTAGAAACACCCCCTTGTACTTACACTTACTGGCCACTTTATTAGAAACACCTCCCTTGTACTTACACTTACTGGCCACTTTATTAGAAACATCTCCCTTGTACTTACACTTACTGGCCACTTTATTAGAAACATCTCCCTTGTACTTACACTTACTGGCCACTTTATTAGAAACACCTCCCTTGTACGTACACTTACTGGCCACTTTATTAGAAACACCTCCCTTGTACTTACACTTACTGGCCACTTTATTAGAAACACCTCCCTTGTACTTACACTTACTGGCCACTTTATTAGAAACATCTCCCTTGTACTTACACTTACTGGCCACTTTATTAGAAACACCTCCCTTGTACTTACACTTACTGGCCACTTTATTAGAAACACCTCCCTTGTACTTACACTTACTGGCCACTTTATTAGAAACATCTCCCTTGTACTTCCACTAACTGGTCACTTTATTAGAAACACCCCCTTGTACTTCCACTCACTGGCCACTTTATTAGAAACACCTCCCTTGTACTTCCACTCACTGGTCACTTTATTAGAAACACCTACCTTGTGCTTCCACTCACTGGCCACTTTATTAGAAATGCCTCCCTTTGTACTTCCACTCACTGGCCACTTTATTAGAAACACCTCCCTTTTACCTCCACTAACTGGACACTTTATTAGAAACACCCCCTTGTACTTACACGTACTGGCCACTTTATTAGAAACACCTCCCTTGTACTTCCACTCACTGGCCACTTTATTAGAAACACCCCCTTTGTACTTTTACTCACTGGCCACTTTATTAGTAACACCTCCCTTGTACTTACACTTACTGGCCACTTTATTAGAAACACCCCCTTTGTACTTCCACTCACTGGCCTCTTTATAGGAAACACCCAACCTTGGACTTCCACACACTGGCCACTTTGTTAGAAACACCCCCTTGTACTTACACTCACTGCCCACTTTATTAGAAACACCCCCTTTGTACTTCCACTCACTGGCCACTTTATTAGAAACACCTCCCTTGTACTTTTACTCACTGGCCACTTTATTAGAAACACCCCCTTTGTACTTTTACTCACTGGTCACTTTATTGGAAACACTTCTTTCTGCTTCCACTCACTGGCCACTTTATTAGAAACACCTCTTTCTGCTTCCACTCACTGGCCACTTTATTGGAAATACCTATTTCTGCTCCACTCACTGGTCGTGTTCTGGTAAACAGCAGTGACAGTGTTTGGTAGTGTTGGGGGGCTGGTTTGTGTGAGTGTTGTTGAAGTTGTGAAAGGACCACCCAGAGAAACTAACCATTTATTTAAGGGCCGCAGTCTGGAGGCGGGGGGGTTTCTAATAATGTGGCCAGTGGGTTTTGGAATTCGGGGCTGTTTTTGAGGAAAGACTACACACAGCTGTAATATGCATTGTTCCAGGTGGAAGCGGATCATGGAAGCGGTTGACAGCTTAGTTTTCCTGGATTGGAACGCTGCCCGTTGCTGATGGAGTGGATGGCAGAGATCTGTGGCTGGCTTGGTTTACAGCGTTACTGCGCTGTATTGGTGGCGTCCCGTTGGCTGGATCACGGCACAGTCCTTGGGCAGCCAGTGCTCATTCCTGTCCTCATTCGTTTCCTTAAAGCTACAGTACGATGACAAAGTTAAACGAACACACCACCAGTCAAAAGTTTGGACACGCCTCCGCAGGCTGATCTTGTTTGTACTATATTTATAGACTATAAAGAGATCAAAACTATAAAATAACAGGTACTGAATTATTCCTGGAGCAACATCTGGATGTGATGTGGGTTTACATACTGTTTACATTCAGACCAGCAACTTCATGAGGAGCCACATGAGCGGCTTCTGTAACAGGACTGAAGACGATCTCGTTCTGATGAACAGGTTTGGGGGGGGTTTATAGCTCTTATGAAAATATACATTTTAATTTTTAATATTTAAATACAGTCAAATGTTTGTTTTAGAGATATTTGTGTACATGGTGTGATGGAGGCTTGGTGGGGTGAACGCTCCCAGGGAGAGAGAGATGCTTCTGGGTGAATAGGTACTTGCCCAGTTAGGTGTGCCCAAACTTTTGGCCATGTAACTGGTTGGGCTGGGGGGACGTGTCGTAGTAATCGATTACAAAGTAGTCGATGCGTTGCTAAGGTGGCCGCGCCCACTGAAAGCATGGATTTATCCGGAGCACGAGCTGCAGCTACAATCACTCTCGTGTATCTAAAGTTGTGGGAGTGTTTCACACAGAAACACAACAGTGTGGTGCTCTGTCAGCTCTGCACAGTGGAGACGATCACAACAGTACAACTGCTATACACGAGACCTTGAAGATCAAACATCCCGTAGAGCTTCATCAACACAGCAGCGGGACAGCACCTGTTTACCTGTTTATCTTATCTTATAGATTATTTATAGATTATTAACACGTGTATCAGGTTTATTTCAGTAGTGTCTCTTGTAAACTGTTTCTTAATCGTTCAGTGTAGAACCTAAGACTGTTCTAGATACTGCGGGAGCTTTAAAACACACATAGCTGCTTCTCTAACGACAATGTCCAATAAAAAACAAGTATCTCGAAAACTGCAACTTTACAGTAGACAACAAAAACATACTTTACTTTCAATGGAAGTCAATGGAACCAGAATTTTTTCCAAGTTATTTTGGAGCATTTCTATTGGTTCATTCATCATGACAATTTTACACAATGTAAACAACCATTGGCGAGTTCAAATGATGTAGAAAACTCAAAATCCAGAAAAATGGAGAAACGTTTTTCATTGGACAGTGACAATATATATATATATATATATATATATATATATATATATATATATATATATATATATATATATATATATATATATATATATATAATCTCTAACACGCTCACATCAGAGTAATCTAAAAATTAGTTATTAGATTAATCGGCAAATTAAAAAAAAGAATCGTTAGATGAATCAATTAAGAAATTAATCATTAGGTGCAGCCCTAGTACCTAGTATGGCCAACAGAATAGACTTATTTGCTCAGAGCTTTGTTTCATTTAGTGTGATAATCGCAGCGCCTCGCCGTAAGCCAGACAATCAGGGCGGAGCTCATTGAATTATTCATGAGCTCGGCAAAAATTGTTGCCTCCTGACATTTTTCACCCCGAACAAACATCCTTCGTGGACGAGAACCCTGAATAAATGCCTTCCGCTGTTTATCTGATGGGGACCGGCTTGCGTGGTCCTCCAGGTGGTTGTTAGGAATCCAGCGGGTGATCTCTTCAGAAATATTCTCCTGAGAAAAAGCTTCTGTCCACGACCTCACGTACTGTGTGGCTGCTCGCCGACTTTGACGCTCTCTCCTTTGAACAACTGCGAACGAGACGGCGGGAGCGCTGATGGCGTCCCGCCCGGTGACACGGCGGCTGATAGGACCCTATCACTCGGCGACAGAATGCATCCGCTGACACACATCTGCGAGCTGGAGTCACGCGAGGGGGCTGCTTTGGCACCCCGAAGCAATTAATAACTCAGTTTTCCTGGCAAAATTAATTAGGTTCTCTCTATCAGAGGGGAGCGAGCGCGGCGGCGGCGGCAGATGTCGGCTCCGCTCGGATACGTGGGCCGGAAACCTCCAATCCCGTCCACGGCGGCGCTGCTAATTGTGTAAATGGACCACAGGCAGCCGGAGTGAGCGACATCCGGCGAGGCTAGAGAGCACACGGGCCGGCCCAGCAGAGCCTTTCCGGGTTAGGAGAACGCCCTGTGCAGCCTCTGATTTGATCAACGCTGAGCGAAGGTTCAAACTACGGCTCCCAAATCCCAGTTCGGAAAACTGCCTTTGTTTACTTCGCTCACAGCGAAAGGGCGGCGTGCTCGTTTTCATCTCTGGTCTGATGTAACGCACCGACTCCTAATGACTTTGTCCACAGATCTAGAGCAAAACAGTAGCAATGATGAAACCATTCGAGCCGGTTGCAGCTGGGAATTACGGAATTACCGGAAAAGAGAAGATCAGACGAGGGCCTTCTTTTTCTTTTCCTCTGGAATTGGGCCTTAGCTGAGGAAAAGTGTCTTCTCCTGTGCTCCAGTGGCATTCATTTCTCTCCTGCGGCTCTCGGGCACTGACTGGCCGGGCAGAGTTATTCCGAATCCGCCGTACGTTCGGATTCTCACATTTATGTCGGAGACAGATATGCTCTAAAAAGCAGGATGGCATGCAAATGAGGCTCAAGTCTGGGATCCTGGGTTCGCTCCAGCGACTGTGCTCCCAGACCAAGCATACGAACGAGGATAAGGACCCAAAAAAAAAAAAAAAAGAGTGTTATGCGGAAATTCCGGTCTAGAAAATTCCCAGTGTGGTAGGAGACCAATTACTTCCAGTAGAAATGGCCATTTAGTACAAGCTACTGTTTCGTCAGCATCAGGAAACGAAGCAGATGGTATACATTTATAGGAAATTCCCACAGAAGTCTCGGTAGCTAAATATAATAGTAGCCCAGCTAACATTCCTATCGGAAAACTAGACATTTTGGAATTCCGTGACAAAGTGACGTAACAAAGGTTTAGCGCTATTTGTGGTCCCACTCTGTGAGCCGTTGAGCTGCTTTTTGCTTTTCTAGATGCTTCCAATTCACAAGAATGGCACTTACGGTTGGTTGGGGCAGCTCTAGCACGATCTAGTAGATTTAGAACTATTCATTCATTCATTCATTCATTTATTCATTTTCCAAGCGGCACCGGGAGGAATCCCACACGGAGGAGGGAAGAGTATGCAAGCTCCTCACATAAAGGACCCTGGACACCCGAACTCAGACCCTCCTTGCTGTGAGGCGACAGCTCTTAGGCTGGGTTCACATTTCCAGGCTGAAGTGATTCAAATCTGATTTCGTTGCCAGGCTGTGTGAACGAGACAGATCCGTTTTTTTTTCTAATCAGATTTGAGTCATAGGTGGTCCTAGATCGGATAGGTATCAGGTCTGAAGCGATTAATGAGGCGTCTAATGTGAACGCAGCATGAGATCTGATCTGATCTACTGCTGATGTTGGTCTACAGCTTGGTGCTGGATTCGATGGAGGAGAAACACTTGAACTCGGCTCGGTAATCAGGAGCCGCGTCGGCTGAGGTGAGTGTGGGCCGCTTGTGCTTGTGTTGCGAATCTTGGAGTCTCTTTGAAAGGGGGACGTAATGTCTGGGAGTCCTTTGGGAGCCGCTTTCTTTGGGAGGACGCAGCTGGTTCTAAGGTTGGAAGGGCGGAGGAGTCGAAGAGGCGGAGGTAAAACGAAAATAATGATAGGTTGGATATTCCACTCCCGTGTCTGGTCTCTGGCTTTTGCACAGTCCTGTGTATTGCAGTGCTCTTCTCTCTCTCTCTCTCTCTCTCTCTCTCTCTCTCTCTCTCTCTCTCTCTCTCTCTCTCTTTCTCTGATTCTCCGAGATTCTCACTCCCTCGGCAGCAAGACGTGGCCTGGTGTTTACTCAGATCCAGCTTCCTCTGCAGTCGGCGTTTTGATTGCGGCGAGCGGAAAATTGCTAAATCTAATTTGTCTCGCGGACGTTCCGTCGGAGACGTCCTGTCAGATCGGTGGCTGGAAATAAGAAATAAGCCGACGGACGTGGAAACGGAGGGATGTACGTTGATGTGGAAGCTGAGAGATGATTTATACCCTGTTTAGCTGAAATGAGTTGCACCCGTACGTCTCATCTGCATCCTTCATCCCTTTCGACACAGCGGCGTGTGGCGATGCGGAGGCAGGACCAGTCTCGGCTGTGGCACGTGCCAGCCGAAGGACGGGTAGTAGATGCGTGTAGACGAGGTTTGGGGGATGTTCCTGTCCCAGCATGTTTGCGAGTAAGTGCTGGTGAAACGAGGACGTGGCACAAAGCTTCACAGCTCGGACGTACGGTTTATGGTATCAGCTTTGAACGTTTACATCACATTCATTGTGTTAAGGACGTGGGACGTGACTTGCACTGAACTGGGAGATTTAAAAAAAAAAATCAACACAATCACACAGCAAACACACAACGTTGTCACAGTTCTCAGAGGATTACTTTTCATGGTTGGGAAAGTGTGTAACTGGGTTTGCAAGGCAATAGCTACGCAACTCTGGGAGTTGCTGAGCTGTTGTTTGGTCCTAAGTAAGTAATAGCACTTCCGGTTGTCTAGGGTAGCTTTAGCAGGACAGATGAAAATCCATTTTTTTATATGGCATGTATAGTTCCTTGTAATGCAATGAGCAGTAATTGTTTCTTGCGTACTTCCTTATAGCCAGAAACATGAATGCTGGAAACAGGAATGCTGTTTTATATATATATATATATATATATGGTAGAGTAGCCACGTTCTCCTTTTCACAGTCATTGAGGAAATAGAAGCACGATTACATTCCCATCTCATCCCGAATACCCCTGAACTCTGACTCTTCCTGGTTTAACGTGATGCACTGAGTGCTTGTATATCCTTGAAGGAAGTTCTACTACTGTTCCTATTGAAATATGTATAGCACAACCAAGGCCACACATGAAAGCCCATATCCATAGGCTGTTCCCACAAACCCTCTCTCGAGCTACCTCGCGACCGGGCGCTCTGGTGGAGCGTTTCTGCTTCCGCGCAGTTTTTAATGGAGCTGATGAAAATTTAATTCAGGCTCTCTTTATCGTTTGCTGCGTTCCAACACGCGCACAGATGGAAAGCCGAGCATGAAAGCATGCGTGTGTGGGGAAATCTGTTGCCTGCAGCTTGAGTGCATTAAATAATCTATGATTTTGATTATTACTAACTCAGTCGTAATAAACCTACACAGAAGGAAAAGCTTCGGTTATAAAGCTCTGCTCCGTATAAACAGCATATGCATGAGTACGCTACATATACATGCAGTCCTTCTAAGAAGTGGATTCAGCTACTTTAACCTTACCAGTTCCACTTACTGGCCACTTTATTAGAAACACCCACTTGTACTTCTACTCACTGGCCACTTTATTAGAAACAACTCCCTTGTACTTCTACTCGGTGGCCACTTTATTAGAAACACCCACTTGTACTTCTACTCACTGGCCACTTTATTAGAAACAACTCCCTTGTACTTCTACTCGGTGGCCACTTTATTAGAAACACCCAACTGTACTTCTACTCAGTGGCCACTTTAGTAGAAACACCCACTTATACATTCACTCACTGGCCACTTTATTAGAAACACCCACTTATACATCCACTCACTGGTCACTTAATTAGAAACATCTCCCTTGTACTTCTACTTAGTGGCCACTTTATTAGAAACACCCACTTATACATCCACTCACTGGCCACTTTATTAGAAACATCTCCCTTGTACTTCTACTTAGTGGCCACTTTATTAGAAACACCCACTTATACATCCACTCACTGGCCACTTTATTAGAAACATCTCCCTTGTACTTCTGCTCAGTGGTCACTTTACTGGAAACACCTCCTTTGTACTTCTACTCACTGGCCACTTTATTAGAAACACCCACTTGTATTTCCATTCACTGGCCACTTTATTAGAAACACCTCCCTTGTACTTCTACTCGGTGGCCACTTTATTGGAAACACCTCCCTTGTACTTCTACTCAGTGGCCACTTTATTAGAAACATCCAACTGTACTTCTACTCAGTGGCTACTTTATTAGAAACACACACTTGTATTTCTACTCACTGGCCACTTTATTAGAAACACCTCCCTTGTACTTCTACTCAGTGGTCAGTTTACTGGAAACACCACCTTTGTACTTCTACTCAGTGGCCACTTTATTAGAAACACCCAATTGTACTTCCACTCAGTGGACACTTTATTAGAAACACCCACTTGTACATCTACTCAGTGGCCACTTTATTAGAAACTGTATTGGTCAGAGTTGGTCACTGTACTGGTCTCTTACTGGAGTTCCTAATAAAACAGTCCAACTGGTCCAGAACGCAGCAGCTGGGATCCTAACAAACACTAAACAGATCTCAGATCAGTCCTGTTTTAAAAAGAGCTGCTCTGACTACCTGTATCTTTTAGACCAGACTTTAAACTTCTGTACTCGTCTATAAACTCTAGATAATCTAGAACCTGCTACATCACTGTTTATGTTCCAGCTGCTGATCTTAGATCTGCAGATACTGACCTTCTGTACAAACACCTTCAGTAACATTCAGAGAACCGTGTGGAGCTCAGTTCAGCTTCTATTAGACAGTCTGACTGTTTAATTAAACCTCTTTCTTGGAACTCGTAATCTAGATCCGAGTCTCTGGCTTATTAAATCTCATAGTTTCTGCTGTTACTGATGAAAACTGATTGTAAAGCACTTGGAGCTGCCAACGGTATGAAAAGAGATTTATAAATAAATGTTTTTATTAATTTTCATTATATTATTTCTTCGTCACGACTGGTGATGTTAAGTCTTCCATGGTATAACCTTAGTCCCTTCAGCTCTTTATCCTGTTATGAGTGGCGTATCATCTGTATTCCAAAGGTTGTTGATGTTTCTTCTTCAATCCTGACTCCTTCATCATTTTTCTCTTGCTTCGCTCCTTGTATGCTCTGGATGCAGGTTGGAGATTGTTTGCAGCCTTGGCCTACAAGTGGGGGACCACACTAGCCATAACAATGAATTGTGGCCTACTGAGATGTTTCAACAGCATAAAAAGTTAAAAATTCTATGTTTGGTACATACAGAGCTCCAAACAGGGAACCTATAGGGCCTATAGCGTTACGGCACATAGCTTCCCCCCTTTGATTGTGGTGTCTGTAATCCTGGTGCGGAATGCCAGAGGGGGTTTGGACTCATTTCCTGCGTAATTAAAAAAGCTGAAAGCTCATTTGCTTCACGCGCAGCTCGCTCGTTTTTTCCCGGCCCCGGCGATGGCCGTGATTGCGGCCCGTGAACTGAGCGGGGATTTTCTGTCCCTGACCCGGCGCCGTAGATTAAGCGAATCTTCTCCAGGCTCGGAGCTCACGCCCGGGCTCGGAGCGTCGCAGTGACTTAGACAAGCTTGAATTTTAATCAACCCTGAGCGACTTAAGGAAAACGCATGGCGCCAGTTAGAGAAACAGGCCGTGGGGACGTAATTGCTTCGCTTGGTCGTCATCAGCAGAAGCCGCGCGCGCTCGTAATGAATTGAGGCCCCCAAAATTGCCTTTTTACAGCCAAAAGTAATGCGGCACATCGAAAGTCTCCAAAGCCCGAGAGCTCAGCTTTACTGCGGGAGGGACAGTAATGGAAACGGAGGGTTAAGGGCCCGAACGTGTGTACAGTAACGCACTGGTTTCAGCTTCCATTCCTTATTTGCAGGACACCCGCTTGCAGGGGTCCCAGCCAACATGTCCATGTGGGCCCCACAGGGGCTGCCTATTGGGTGCCCTGTTGGCAACCGAGTTAGGACCCACAAAGTTTTGTCCATTGTCTCCATCTGGGCCCCATGATGTTATGTCTTGTAGTTGGGACACTGTCTTGTAGTTGGGACACTGGTATGTTGGTAAATCAGCACCAGACCAGCACCAGACATGCCGACATGTCTATGTGGGCTGCCTGTAGGGTCCACTTTAGGCAACCCAGTTGGGGCCCACACGTTTTGTCCATTGTCTCAATCTGGGCCCCATGATGTTATGTCTTGTAGTTGGGACACTGGTATGCTAGTCAACCATCATGACCATGCTGGGTGATCTGCTAAACCAGCACCAGACCAGTTTAGACCAGCATGCAATTCATTTGTTACTGTGTAGGTTAACTAACTCAGCCAACATGTCCATGTGGGCCCCACAGGGGTAAAAGTGGGCTGCCTATTGGGTCCCCTTTAGGCAACCCAGTTGGGGGCCACAAAGTTTTGTCCATTGGTTCCATAGATTATTCATTCCAACAGTCATGTCATGTTTTGCAGTATGGACACTGGTATGCTAGTCAACCATCATGACCATGCTGGGTGACCAGCTAAACCAGATCAGCAGTATACCAGTATGAATCAGCTCTGACCAGCTTAGACCAGCATGCAATTCACTTATTACTCTGTATGTTAACTAGCAGTGTAGATATCAGTCCTTACTGTATTTGTCCTGTATAGGTAACCCCCAGCCAGCATGTCCATGGGTTAAAGGTTTGGGGCCCACAAAGATTTGTCCAGTGGCTCCATATGGGCCCCATGTATGTATGTGCTTGCCCATTTGGGCCATTAACAAGGCCAATCAGGACTACAAGTGGGGCCCATGTGAACGATCATCCTCTAGTCAAAACAGTAAGAACTGTAACCATGCTGGGACCACAAATGTAGCCTAACTGGGCCCCACGACAGTGACCCAAACAGTGTCCACATCTCTAGCTTAACTGGGTCCCTTACTGCAACCCAAATGGTAACCCAGTGGTAGTCTAACTGTGGTCCACGACTGTAGTCCAAATGGGGCCCACAAACTGACCCAACCAGGACACATGGCTGTAGCCCAACTGGGGCCCAAAGTTGAAATCCAACAGTGGCCCAAGATTAAAACCCAACTGGGGTCCAAAGTTAAAACCCAACTGGGGTCCAAAGTTAAAACCCAAATGGGGTTCAAAGCTCAAACCCAACTGGGGTTCAAAAGTTAAAACCCAACTGGGGTTCAAAGTTAAAACCCAACTGGGGTTCAACGTTAAAACCCAACTGGGGTTCAAAGTTAAAACCCAACTGGGGTCTAAAGTTAAAACCCAGCTGGGGTTCATGTATGATCAATCAGAAAGCCCCTACAAGCCCATGTAAACCCCATACAGCCCAGATAAAACCCATAAGAAGCCCACATGGACATGATGGCTTGGATCTTTTTCCACACCTCCAAAGTTCAATCTTAGAACAATCTTTAACACAATCTGGACTCTGGGGCGGTCACCTGATTCATGCAGATCTGAAGATCTGGAGTGGACAAATGAAGACAGCATGTGTTCGACTGTGAAAATGAAAATGAATACCAGCAATAGAAGATATGACCTTTCTCCTTATCGACGATCCGCTTCTCCTTGAATGTCGAGGCTGTAGTCTTTGGCCGGACGAGTGGCGTTCCTGATGACCGCTGATAGATTGGCTGCTGATCGAACTAGATTAGTGGTTATGCTATCATCCCAGATTCCTGGTGCGCCAAGGGTTTTAAAAGCAGGCATGAAGTCCACAATTAAAATGTTGATAGTGGCGTGGCGTGGCGTGGCGTGGCGTGGCGTGGCGTGGCGTGGCGTGCGTGCTTTAGTGGCGTATCGATCGCCGTTGATGCTGCCTCCGTCCTGCAGGAGGAGATTTGATGGCCGCTGTATCGACTGCATGTCAAGTGCATCTCTTTCATCTACGCCGAGGAGAGAACTGGCCCAGTTCAGGCAGCGCGGCTCTCCAACAGATCTCTCAGAGGACATCGCACATGATTCGCTTATAGGAAAGCAGCCTTTCTCCAGCAGCGGGTTGGAACTCTGATAGAGATCAAATTTAATTAGTGTTTGAAGTTGTTATTTTTAAATTGTTTTTATTATCAGGTTTTTTTTACATGATGGATTTTCACAGGCGGAGGTGTATCCAACGAAAATACAGACAATCAGTGTAGACAATCATGGTGGACAATGTGGAGGGTATATTATGTTACACTAGTCTTTGTAAGCTATGTTGTGGTCAGGCCTGTTTAATTGGATAGATCAAGATGATGGATCATGTGTTGCTGCACAGGTTGTGTTCTCTAGGTCTTCATCAGTGGTCACAGGACACTGTTGGTTGGATAGTTTTGGTTGGTGGACTGTTCTCAGTCCAGTAGTGACACTGAGGTGTTCTAAACTAAGTTTTTTCTGTATATTATGTTTTTATATTTTTTGAATGTGTGTTTGGAGCAGAATTATACGCACGTACATCCAGAATAACGCAAGTTTAAAGCAAGGGCCTGCTTTACATTTACAAAACTACACTCTCCACTACACTAACAGACCTGGACAGTGGTGGGCTGGATGTTAGAGACACCCCACCACCAACAGGACACGACCGCCCTTGAGCTAGACACCCAACCTCCAACTGCTCCACGGGCACTGTGGAAAGGGCAAGTGTACTCACTGTGCCTAGTGTGTGTTCACTAGTATGTATGTGGGTGTTTCATGGCCCCCAAATGTGTGTTCACTAGTATGTGGGTGTTTTGCTGCCCCCTAGTGTGTGTGTTCGCTAGTGTGTATGTGCGTGTAGGTTTGTCTTTCACTGACCTTTAGTGTGTATGCTCACTAGTGTGTGAGTGTGTGTGTTTCAATGCCCTCTAGTGTGTGTGTTCACTAGTGTGAGAGTGTATGTGGATGTTTCACTACCCACCTGTTTCACTAGTACACACCTGTGTTCACTAGTGTGTGCGTGTGCTAGTGGGTGTTTCACTGCCCCCTAGTGTGTTTGTTTATTACTGTGTGTGTGTTTTTTGTGTTTCAATGCCCTCTAGTGTGTGCGTTCACTAGTGTATGAGTGTATGTGGATGTTTCACTGCCCCCTAGTGTGTATGTTCACTAGTGTGTGTGTGTGTGTGTGTGTTTGTGTGTGTGTGGGTGGGTGTTTCACTGCCCCCTAGTGTGTGTGTTCACTAGTGTGTGAGTGTGTATGTGTGTGTTTTACTGCCCCCTAGAGTGTGTGTTGACTAGTGTGTGAGTGAATGTGGGTGTTTCACTGCCCCCGAGTGTGTGTGTTTATTACTGTGTGTGTGTGTATGTTTGTGTTTCACTGCCCCCTAGTGTGTGTGTTCACTAGTGTGTGAGTGTGTGTGTATGTGTGTGTGTTTCACTGCCCCCTAGTGTGTGTGTGTGTGTGTGTGTGTGTGTATGTGGGTGTTTCACTGCCCCCTAGTATGTGTGTTCACTAGTGTGTGTGTGTGAGTGTATGTGGGTGTTTCACTGCCCCCTAGTGTGTATGTTGACTAGTGTGTGAGTGTTTGTGGGTGTTTCACTGCCCCCTAGTATGTGTGTTCACTAGTGTGTGTGTGTGTATGTGTGTGTTTCACTGCCCTCTAGTATGTGTGTTCACTAGTGTGTGTGTGTGTGTGTGAGTGTATGTGGGTGTTCACTAGTGTGTGAGTGTGTGTGTGTGTGTTTAACTGCCCCCTAGAGTGTGTGTTGACTAGTGTGTGAGTGTATGTGGGTGTTTCACTGACCCCTAGTGTGTGTGTTCACTAGTGTGTGTGTGTGTGTGTGTGTGTGTGTTTCACTACAGGATGGGTTGAATGTAAAGGTCTAATTCTGCTTTATGCAGACACACATAGCAAATAGTTCTAAATGAAAATGTTCTCCACATGCTCATATAAATAATACGGGTTCTCCGGTTCTCCAGACACCCAGAGAGCTCCGCCTGCACACTGTAAAGGAAGCTTGCTGGAGTTGTTCGGGACCCTTTTTTGTTCAGAAGTGGTTTTTTTTCTCGTCATGAAAAAAAACTTCATTCGGGTTGTGAAAGGCCTTTGAAGCCGGCTAGCCTTTGAGCGTGAAGCCCTCCCCAGCCGGCTCCAGAGTCGAACACCTGGTAGTACAAAACGAGAGGCCTCGTTCTCCGTGCGGCATCATTAGAGACCCTCGTAATTACCTAGCACACAAATATGCAAGTGTTAACAAGTCCCCACATGTTTGTTTTGTTTATGCACGTCCGATAGAGACCACCATAAATGATCAGCTGATTGGGCAGCTCTGTTCACTACCAACACTCAAACCAGAGGTTATTACCAGGTGCGGGGCTCCGTTTACGTAAGCAGGAGGGACAAAGAAACTCGTTTATATGGACTGTCGGCTGCATTTATACCGTTTATCTACATTAAATGTCATTAGAAGCTGTTCTAGGTGGAATTTTTGAATTCGAGTTCACTATTCAGCCCATCCGTGTAGTGAGACACTCACATACACACACTAGGGGCTGTGAGCACACTTGCCCTAAGCAGTGGGCAGCCCTATCCATATCCATCTTGCTCAAGGGCACCTTAGTCATGTCCTGTCGGTTTAGGGGCTCGAACCAGCAACCTTCTGTCCACAAAGCTGATTCCCTAACCTCCAGCCCATGACTGCTGTTTGTATTGAGGATGAATCGTGAATTTAGAAAGTCTGTTTAAGTTAATGTACACTTCTCTATGTGTGTGTCTCAAAACCTAGTGAGGGTCTACACAGGCAGCATTTTACATCATAGTGAGGAGCTACTAGCGGAGATATCGTCTTCAAATGTGAGTTATTTTGATTTTCTCTGGTGTTTTAATGTGTTTCTTGTCATATAGGCTCTGTCTCAAATCCTAGTGAGTGTCTAAGTAGGCTGTCTAAGTAGGCAGCTGTTTAAGTAGCAGTGTTCTCTCCTCATCTCTCCTCATAAAACAGATTACTGAGACGCTCTAGTTAGAGAGAGACTGTGTCACGGCTTGTTCCCACCCACTGCAGCACACCACCGGTGATTTAGCTGGTTGCTAAGTTACCAACCGGCATCCAAAACAATAGCCAGAGGCTTAAAAAAGGCTAGCATAAATGCTAACGGCTCAGTATAAAACTACTAAATGGTGAAGGACTCGTTACAGAGTTGATAATAAAATACTGTTTTGTGTGATTATATGACCAGAAACACATTAAAACTCCAGAGAGAATCAAAATAACTCACATTTTAAAACCACTTCACTGCTCGTAGATTAGCCTGTGTTGCATCATGGGATTGTCTTAGCGGCTGAGGAAGTGTTCAATGCTTCCTTAAAATCAGGTCTAAATAAGGTTTCTCAGTAGACAGTATGTTTAAGGTATGTAAGAATTGGGACAGTCTTCATGTCGGGAGCGCATACTATGATGTTAAATGCTGCCTATGTAGGAGCTCACTAGGTTTTGAGACACAGCCATAATCACAAAAAACAGTATTTTATAGTCAACTCTGTAATGAATCGTTCACAATTTAGCAATTTTATACTCGAACTTAGCTTCAGCTTCGGGCTATTGTTTTGGATAGCTGGCCGGTAGCTTAGCAACCAGCTAAACCACCGGTCGCTTGCAAGCCGTGACGCAGTCTCTCTCTAACTAGAGCGTCTCAGTAATCTGTTTTATGAGGAGAGATGAGGAGAGAACACTGACACTTACACAGCTGCCTACCTAGACAGCCTACTTAGACACTCACTAGGGTTTGAGACACAGCCAGTGAATGATTGCCGCACCAATTATACACCACAAATTAAAGTAGGTTTATAAATATTGGTGTGTTGATGCTACAATCTACTGCAGGGTCAATATTTTGAACATACTGAATATTTTCCAGATGGACTGAGCTTTCAGGACTGCACCCGCCATCCAACACAGCTTTCCCCCTTCACCAAATGTTCCAAACTTTCGGCGTGAGCGGCCTTGGGTCCAGGAGGAACCTCAAGTATGAAAACATAATTGAAAACCATTGGCCAAACTAGAGCTGAATTCAATTCAGCTGTGTAGGTGGACGCTTGGCTGTGCAAGAGTTTCCTACCAAGCTATTCCCGACTACCCTCCATTCCTTCCCTTGCAGTCTTGTTTGCCTTTGTGAAGCGGAGCCTGTTATGATGTCAGTGCGGACCTCCGAGAGCAGCGCTTGACCCCAGCGAGGGCATTGGAATCATGTTTATTTCATAAGTGAATGACAACTGAAAACTCCCTCTCCGGTCCCCGCTGAACCTCTAACCGGCATCCTTTTCCCTCGACTTCCCCGTCGTGACCTTCAGACGAGGCGCGAAAGGTCTTCCGAACAGCTTTTTGGACGCCATCCAAATCTATCATGATGCTAGAAGGCCTACCCACTGACGTGACCTTCCACACACAGCAGATCTGAGACTGATTCATGGTTCATTTTCAGAAAGTTAGATGTCAGGATAGAGGAGCCAACAAAGTAAAGTCTCAAAGCCAGTTTGATGTTGAAGGCTTTCTGTTAGATTAGCTGCTCTGGGATCAGGACAGTAGGAGACGAAGTGCAACCGTTTGGACCTGTCGTGTTGAGGGATGGGACCCCAGTGGACACTGCTAACCTTTTATTCTTTATTCAGTACGAAATTTGAGGTGATTTGTGTCGGTGTGGAAATGTGAGAATGCCAGTCTCTCGCTAAGGAAGGAGTCTGGTGAAGATGATCAAGTGCAGACGGCCAAACTTTTCAGTGGTTAATGGAATTCAGCTCCATATTTGGTGGCCTGGATGGTGACCTTTGAAGGGGTCATTCAGAGCTTTGACGTGATTGATTAAGTCAAGTCAACGATGTTGTCACAAAGCAGCTTTACAGGAGTTTGAAAGCATGAAAACAAGAAGTCACAACACTTTATCCACTGTGAGCAAACCAGAGGCGATGGTGGCAAGAACAACTCCCTCAACTGGAGGAAGAAACCTTGGGAGGATCCAGACTCACAAGCAGAGACCCATCCTGGTGGTCAGACCTTTAACAGTATTTGGCAGGACAGGTGGGCGGTTATTACCTTGGAAAGTGAAAAGAGTCAGAGTTAGTTCTGGTTTGATCACTCATTACTATTACTAAACATTCTAAAGCCCAGATGATTGCACAACTTGGTATCACTAAGCCAGCCTCTGTGTTCCCCATGTGAGTGATAACTGTAACTAAGCAATTCTGGAACATCGGCTTGAAGGAACTTCTATACAGAGCAGCTCCAACTCTGGGGTGTTGGTCGGTTTTCTCACATCATGTAAGGTTTACTCACTTCAGGTCCTTCCGCAACATTTCTATTGGACTAAAGTTGGGACTTTGACTTGGACATTGCAAAAACTTTACTCTTTAACCGTCTTTGGTAGAACGACTTGTGTTTTTAGGGTCATTCAGTGCTCCTTTAGTGTTCTCCTGGTCACTGTGCTCCTTCAGTGTTCTCCTGGTCACTGTGCTCCTTCAGTGTTCTCCTGGTCACTGTGCTCCTTCAGTGTTCTCCTGGTCACTGTGCTCCTTCATTGTTCTCCTGGTCACTGTGCTTCTTCATTGTTCTCCTGGTCACTGTGCTTCTTCATTGTTCTACTGGTCACTGTGTTTCTTCAGTGTTCTCCTGGTCACTGTGCTTCTTCATTGTTCTCCTGGTCACTGTGCTTCTTCATTGTTCTACTGGTCACTGTGCTTCTTCATTGTTCTACTGGTCACTGTGTTTCTTCAGTGTTCTCCTGGTCACTGTGTTTCTTCAGTGTTCTCCTGGTCACTGTGCTTCTTCAGTGTTCTCCTGGTCACTGTGCTCCTTCAGTGTTCTCCTGGTCACTGTGCTTCTTCAGTGTTCTCCTAGTCACTGTGTTTCTTTCAGTGTTCTTCTCGTCACTGTGCTTCTTCACTGTGTTCCTTCAGTGTTCTCCTGGTCACTGTGCTCCTTCACTGTGCTCCTTCAGTGTTCCCCTGATCACTGCGCTCCTTCAGTGTTCCCCTGGTCACTGTGCTCCTTCAGTGTTCTCCTGGTCACTGTGCTTCATCATTGTTCTACTGGTCACTGTGCTTCTTCAGCGTTCTCCTGGTCACTGTGCTTCTTCACTGTGCTCCTTCAGTGTTCCCCTGATCACTGTGCTTCTTTACTATGCTCCATCAGTGTTCTCCTGGTCACTGTGCTTCTTCACTGTGCTCCTTCAGTGTTCTCCTGGTCACTGTGCTTCTTCACTGTGCTCCCTCAGTGTTCTCCTGGTCACTGTGCTTCTTCACTGTGTTCCTGCAGTGTTCTCCTGGTCACTGTGCTTCTTCACTGTGTTCCTTCAATGTTCTCCTGGTCACTGTGCTTCTTCACTGTGTTCCTTCAATGTTCTCCTGGTCACTGTGCTTCTTCACTGTGTTCCTTCAGTGTTCTCCTGGTCACTGTGCTTCTTCACTGTGCTCCTTCAGTGTTCCCCTTGTCACTGTGCTTCTTCACTGTGTTCCTTCAGTGTTCCCCTTGTCACTGTGCTTCTTCACTGTGTTCCTTCAATGTTCTTCTGGTCACTGTGCTTCTTCATTGTGTTCCTTCAGTGTTCTCCTGGTCACTGTGCTTCTTCACAGTGCTCCTTCAATGTTCTCCTGGTCACTGTGCTTCTTCACTGTGTTCCTTCAATGTTCTCCTGGTCACTGTGCTTCTTCACTGTGTTCCTTCAATGTTCTCCTGGTCACTGTGCTTCTTCACTGTGTTCCTTCAGTGTTCCCCTGGTCACTGTGCTTCTTCACTGTGTTTCTTCAGTGTTCCCCTGGTCACTGTGCTTCTTCACTGTGTTTCTTCAGTGTTCCCCTGGTCACTGTGCTTCTTCACTGTGTTCCTTCAATGTTCTTCTGGTCACTGTGCTTCTTCACAGTGCTCCTTCAATGTTCTCCTGGTCACTGTGCTTCTTCACTGTGTTCCTTCAGTGTTCCCCTTGTCACTGTGCTTCTTCACTGTGTTCCTTCAGTGTTCCCCTTGTCACTGTGCTTCTTCACTGTGTTCCTTCAGTGTTCCCCTGGTCACTGTGCTTCTTCACTGTGTTCCTTCAGTGTTCTTCTGGTCACTGTGCTTCTTCACTGTGTTCCTTCAGTGTTCTTCTGGTCACTGTGCTTCTTCACAGTGCTCCTTCAATGTTCTCCTGGTCACTGTGCTTCTTCACTGTGCTGATGATGATGTAAGCGAGCGCTCGGAGGGTTAAAGTTGACCGGAGCGCTGTTCTCTCTGTTTCTGGTCGTGGAGGGATTTGAATGGTGAAGGCCGCTCCATCCATCGCGGAGGGCGCGCTCGGGTAGTGTGTTTGTATTTTAATGAGCCGTTCTTCTTATCTAACTGCTGAAAGCGTCTCCTGAGGGTCCTACCCGAACGTGTTTTACACCGCTGTGTTATTCTCCTCCATGGAGTTGTTTTTTTATTGTTTTTTCATTTAATAGACGTTGAAAACACTCCATGAAACGAGCAGGAGGAACACAGACCCTAGCAATAAAAGGCAGAACAGATCCAGTGTTGGTTTTTGGTGGGGCTTCAGGGCGCTGTGAGCTTTCTCTTACGCTCTATCTAACTAATCCCTGCGTTCAGAATCCGCACCGGTTTAAGCCAACCCTCCTCGAGCCCACTCGGAACAACTCCTGGCTTCCTTTGATCATCGCCGAGTGCGTCGAGATATTTGCATGACAATGTATTCACTTCTTCACCCGGATAATGATAATGGTGTCATTAGAGTATAATAGGGCTCTTTAGTGTAGCCCCCCGTTTTGAATGTAGATTATTCCATTATATTATATAAGTCCATAACTGTCCTCAGAGTTGAGTGGGCTGGAGAACCCCCCTGACCTGAAGAGCTTCTGTTGACTGAGGACAACATAGTCCATAGTCCTTGGCGTGACCCATGCCTCGTACGTTGAGTGAAACATGATTACTAGTGAGAAGAAGTAAGTTGCACACTTAAGTAACATTGTTCTCCCTCAGTGTGCTCCTACACTGTGTTTCTTCCAGGTTCTCCTTCAGTGTTCTCTTGGTCACTGTGCTCATCAGAGTTCTTTTGGTTACTGTGCCCCTCTCAGTGTTCTCCTTCTGTGTTCTCCTTCACTGTTCTCCTTCAGCGTACTTCTGGTAACTGGGTTCTTTCACTGTTCTCCTGGTCACTGTGCTCCTTCAGTGTTCTCCTGGTCACTGTGCTCCTACAGTGTTCCCCTGTGCTTCTTCACTGTGCTCCTTCAGTGTTCTCCTGGTCACTGTGCTCCTTCAGCGTTCTCCTGGTCACTGTGCTCCTTCAGCGTTCTCCTGGTCACTGTGCTCCTTCAGCATTCTCCTGGTCACTGTGCTCCTTCAGCATTCTCCTGGTCACTGTGTTCCTTAAGTGTTCTCCTGGTCACTGTGCCTCTTCAGCATTCTCCTGGTCACTGTGCTCCTTAAGTGTTCTCCTGGTCACTGTGCTCCTTCAGCGTTCTCCTGGTTACTGTGCATCTTCAGTGTTCTTCTGGTCACTGTGTTCCCAAATTGTTCCCCTGGTCACTGTGCTTCTTCACTGTGCTCCTTCAGTGTTCCCCTGCTCACTGTGCATCTTCAGTGTTCTCCTGGTCACTGTGTTCCTATAGTGTTCTCCTGGTCACTGTGCTCCTTCAGCGTTCTCCTGGTCACTGTGCATCTTCACTGTGTTCCTTCAGTGTTATCCTGATCACTGTGCTTCTTCACTGTGTTCCTTCAGTGTTATCCTGATCACTGTGCTCCTTCAGTGTTCTCCTGGTCACTGTGCATCTTCAGTGTTCTTCTGGTCACTGTGTTCCTACAGTGTTTGTCTGGTTACTGTGCTCCTTCAGTGTTCTCCTGATCACTGTGCTTCTTCACTGTGCTCCTTCAGTGTTCTCCTGATCACTGTGCTTCTTCACTGTGTTCCTTCAGTGTTCTCCTGATCACTGTGCTCCTTCAGTGTTCTCCTGGTCACTGTGCTTCCTCACTGTGTTCCTTCAGTGTTCTCCTGGCTCCTGTTCTCCTGGTCACTCTGTATGACCGGCTGCAGTAGCTGAGAGGCTGATTGATGCTGTTGTTTGTGAAGTGTGAGGCAGGTCTGAGCCGGGGAGAGCGACTCTCCTGTCGGAGGTGGAGAGGCTTTGTGGCTCTCAGTCTGTCTTTAAGACGTCAGAACGAGTTCAGGTCCTCGTCTGATAGACTGAGCGGAGACAGGAAGACCAACATACCCCACACGCACACTGTGCTCCGGATCATTCTGAGTACAGACATAGTTCTCTTTTACTATAAACACAAGCGAGAGAAAATAGGAAGAAAGAAAAAAAGAAAGGAGAGATAAAAAGTGGAAAAAGGGAGATAGTGAGAGAGATGGACAGCAGCAAGATGGATGCAATGAGAGAGAAAAAGAGGAGTGAAAAGAGATGCAGAGAGAGAGAGACGGACAGAAAGTGAGAGAGAAAGAGAAAGGGACAGAATGAGAGCACGAGAGAGGGGGAAAAGAGAGAAGGATGGGAGGAAGGAACGAGAATGTGAAAGTAAGATAAGGAGAGAGGGAGGGAAAGAGAGAAAGTGTGTGAGAAAAAAAGAGAGACAGAGGAAGGAAGAGAGAGCAAGAGTGAATAACATAATCATAATTACAAATACATTATTAGAATGTTTATTATTAGAAACACCCCATTGCACTGCTACCAACTGGCCACTTTATTAGAAACACCCCCTTGTGCTGCTACCAACTGGCCCCTTTATTAGAAACACCTCTCTTGTACTCCAACCAACTAGCCACTTTATTAGAAACACCCCCTTGTACTCAAACCAACTGGCCACTTTATTAGAAACACCCCCCTGTACTAAAACCATTTAGCCACTTTATTAGAAACACCCCCTTGTACTCCAACCAACTGGCCCCTTTATTAGAAACACCCCCTTGTACTTCTACCAACTGGCCACTTTATTAGAAACACACCCTGTACTTCTAACAAATTTCCATTTTATTGAAAACACACCTACCTTGTGCTTCCACTCACTGGCCACTTTATTAGAAACACCCCCTGGTACTTCTACCAACTGTCCACTTTATTAGAAACACCCCCTTGTACTTCCACTTAATGGACACTTTATTAGAAACACCCCTTGTACTCCAACCAACTGGCCACTTTATTAGAAATACCCCCTTGTACTAAAACCAACTAGCCACTTTATTAGAAACACCCCCCTGTACTAAAACCATTTAGCCACTTTATTAGAAACACCCCCTTGTACTCAAACCAACTGGCCACTTTATTAGAAACACCCCCCTGTACTAAAACCATTTAGCCACTTTATTAGAAATACCCCTTGTACTCAAACCAACTGGCCACTTTATTAGAAACACCCCCCTGTACTAAAACCATTTAGCCACTTTATTAGAAACACCCCCTTATACTCCAACCAACTGGCCCCTTTATTAGAAACACCCCCTTGTACTGCTACCAATTGGCCACTTTATTAGAAACACACCCTGTACTTCTACCAACTTTCCATTTTATTGAAAACACACTTACCTTGTGCTTCCACTCACTGGCCACTTTATTAGAAACACCCCCTGGTACTTCTACCAACTGGCCACTTTATTAGAAACACCCCCTTGTACTAAAACCAACTGGCCACTTTATTAGAAACACCCTCTTGTACTCCAACCAACTGGCCACTTTATAGGAAACACCTACCTTGTACTTCCTCTCATTGACCACTTTATCAGAAACACCTCTCTTGTAGTTCCACTAACTGTCAAGTTAACTATATGTAGTCTCTGATTCTCACATCACCCACCACATTGAAAGGTTCGGTAATGTTCAGGTGTGGGAACACTGGAGTCTTACTGTATCACTATTCTGATGGGAGGATCAGAGATAGACGAGAGCCCTGTAGTGGCCCTGACAGGCCGCAGAGAACCCTGTGAGGCTGTAATGAATTACAGGGCTGCTGGAGTCGGCTGGCTCAGCCTGCCTGCGTTCTGTACAGAGCATCTGTCTGCATACGGCAATCTCCATCGTTATTAGATCATCAGGGATCTAATGAATTCCTTAGGAAATTTCTCAAGGGCCTGCAAGGTGCCTACTTAAGTGATTGTTATTGGATATTTTGTATACACACATTCCTATTCTCTCTCTCTCTCTCTCTCTCTCTCTCTCTCGCTACTCTCAGCTCACTTAGAGGGGCCGGTTTACTCGCTGCTGTTTTCTCGATAAGAGATGCTGGTCATATATAGAGCGTCCAGTATAGAGTATATACACATTTACAGTATAGTATATTGTACACAACACTCCTCGTACTTCCACTTACTGGCCACTTTATTAGAAATACCGAATTGTTTTCTACTCAGTGGCCACTTTATTAGAAACACCCCCTCATACTTCCACTAATTGACCACTTTATTAGAAACACCCCTCTCGTACTTCCACTAACTAGCCATTTATTAGAAACACCTCCCTTGTACTTCCACTCACTGGCCACTTTATTAGAAACACCCCCCTCGTACTTCCACTAATTGGCCACTTTATTAGAAACACCCCCCTCGTACTTCCACTAACTAGCCATTTATTAGAAACACCTCCCTTGTACTTCCACTCACTGGCCACTTTATTAGAAACACCCCCCTCGTACTTCCACTAATTGGCCACTTTATTAGAAACACCCCCCTCGTACTTCCACTAACTAGCCATTTATTAGAAACACCTCCCTTGTACTTCCACTCACTGGTCACTTTATTAGAAACACTGCAGTCCCACTTTTACTTCCTGGCCATTTTATTGGAAACACCTACCTTGTACTGTTACCCACTGGTCACTTTATTGAAAACACCTTCTTTGTACTTACACTAACTGGCCACTTTATTAGAAACACCTCCCTTGTACTTATACTTACTGGATATTTTTTTGGAAACACCTACCTTGTCCTTCCATTCACTGGCCACTTTATTAGAAACACCACCCTTGTACTTCCATTCACTGGCCACTATATTAGAAACACCTCGCTTGTACTTATACTCACTGGCCATTTTATTGGTAACACCTCCATTGAACTTACACACACTGGCCACTTTATTAGAAACACCACAGCCCTACTTTCACTAACTGGTCACTTTATTAGAAACACCACAGCCCTACTTTCACTAACTGGTCACTTTATTAGAAACACTGCAACCCTACTTTTACTAACTGGCCACTTCATTAGAAACACCTCCCTTGTACTTCCAATTATTGGCCACTTTATTAGAAACACCTCCCTTGTACTTATACACATTGGCCATTTTATTGGAAACACCTACCTTGTACTTCTACTCACTGGCCAATTTATTAGAAACACCTCCCTTATAAGTCCACTATATGGATGTACGGTTACAGAGTGCAGCTCAGTTTATTGGCCATCCTTTTCTTATTCGTTGTTGGTCAGTTGCTATCAGGACCATATCTGTGGCCTGTGCAGCTCCGTGGTCAGAAACTGACCGTTAATAAGGAGTTTTGTGTGTAAAATTTGTATCAAGTAATTTGAGTGTGTGACGTAAACAGCCCGTCCTCCTCTTTAGTGAATGAAGTATGTAAGTGTGAGGGAAGCTGTGAGTTCAGGTTTAGGGTTTGGGTCAGGGTGAGCTCTACCTCCACAGGCCTCGTACAGGTCCTGGCGCGTGTGTGAGGGATCAGCCACGTTGAAAATCTGCATTGACTGAAGTCTTAATGCGCGGCCGCGCCGTTCCTCCATTAGCCGCTCATACAGCAGTTGTTTTCTCCGCGCAGTCCTCGTCTGGTTTAATTGTCCGTGTCCGTCTCTGCTTACACCGTCAGAAAGTGCTGAAGAAAACTCCGCAGTCCTTCGTCGGAAACCCGACTGTTGTCAGTAATTGTCCAGAAAACAGATTGCTGGAATGGTTTTGTGTTTTATTGGGTTTCTCAGAAGCAGCCCTGAAGCGGGGGGTGGACTAAATACAATCCGGAAACTCTGCTGCTAGACTTTAAAGGGCCCGTATCCAACATTTGTGCTGTTTTATTTTTAGGTCCGCTTGTGATGCGGTCAGTGATTCATTCCTACATGAGCGTCTTCACGGCCTCAGGGTTGAACAGGCACTTCGGTTACTGTCTCTTTAAGACTGGTATATCATTGCTGTCCAATGAAAAACAAGCTTCTCCAAAAATTGCAACTTTACAGGAGAGACCAAAAATGTACTTTACTTTCAATGTAAGTCAATGGAACCAGAATTCTTCCCAAGCTATTTTGGAGCCCTTCTATTGGTCCATTCATCATAAAATCTTTACACAATGTAAACCACCATTGGTGTGTTCAAATGATGTAGAAAACTCAAAATCGACAACAATTCAAGATACATGTTTTTCATTGGACAGCGATGATATGTAAATGAGCTCTGTCCTGATTGGCAGTTTACATTGTGTTTTGAAACTTAAGCAGTGTTTATGGACTGAAAGTCATTTACAAGAAAGTGAAGAGAACTCAGTTTTCTGTGATATGGGTCCTTTAAGAAATGTCTATGACTCACTCTTTATCACCTCACCTATATCTCTCTCCTCTCTCTCTTCTTTTTCTTTGTCTCGCCATCTTCCCCTGCTTCTGCAGTGCTGTGATAAAGTATTTGCACTTCACTATTTTTGCATATTTGTCAAACTTGAACCTACCTACTGTTGTAACTTCGTTTCTTGCTGTCAAATTGAAGAAGGAGACAAGTTCAGAGTATATATGCTTTATTCTTGAAGACACTGTGGTGCAGACATGCTCTGAGAGGGTCTGACTTAGACTGGGCCACTGCACAGTCCTATAGGCCTGCCTCTGTGGTTCATCTGGCCCATGTGAATCGTCTGGCCATGTTGTTATCTTCTCGGTCTGGGCAGGTTTCTTTGGGAGGTGTCTGCCATAAAATGAGAGGATAAACTTCTCGTAACCTCTGAAGCATTTGGTGTGACGGCCATCTGTATCTCACTTTAACAGATGGGAATAGTATGTATGAAACATTATATATAACACTCTAAGGGCGGTAATCAGGTAATGAGTTTGTTTACTTGGAGAGTTTCCTCCTCGGTTAAGTTTGTTTTTACAGGCAAAAACCAAAACGCTCCAAAATGCGTCCCAACAAACCACGTGAGCATGTCGTCTCCTCTGATTGGTCAGAGCTATCTGGTGTGCGAGCAAGAAAGTAAACACAGGGAGGAGATCCGGTTTTCCTAAACTGCTGCACATTTCTTGTAGAGCGTATCACGGAGCAGCGGCAGAGACAGCATCTGTTCATAGCTGTAATAATAATCTGATAATATACCTGCACTACAGTCCACCTGCAGACCACCCAGCTCACTCCAAACATCAAGTAGACAACGTCCCTCACTGCTAGTCCAAGAGAGACCTCGCTTCATTGTCCTCGCCCTGTTAGCTGCTACAGTTCTCCAGTTCTCTGTTTACGCCATCTGCCGCATCCCATAATGCAAAGCACACCTGGCTGCAGGAGATGTTTAGATCAAACTTGTGGAGCACACCTAATACTTGGGTCAGATCGAGGTCGGATCATCTTCTCACCATAGACGAACCACTCCGGAGTTCGTTTGGAACTTGTTTGTTTTGGTCCGCACCCGAGCGCGATTGCTGATTTCACACCTGCCAAAACGAACCGCACCAAGGACCAACTAGTGCTGGTGTGAAAACGCCCTAATTATCTTGACTCTTGGGTTCACTTTCATAGCCGCACCTAGATATGATCATTGCCAGACCTGCAGAACCTAACCATCACTTAAATAGAACCTGTCTGACCATGTACAGCAGCTAGCAGGTCCCAGAAAGCAGTACATGATGCCACAGTTCTAAAGAGATTCGAGTACAGATGCAGAACACTGAAGTCTCTCAAATCTACCGCATGGAAGCTGTTAAAAGCCCTTGCTAAGGATCTGGGACTCCAGGGAACCTTTAGGAACAGATGTGAACCTTACCAGGAGTACCAAAATTTCAAGAGTGCATCAATGACACATGCAAGAGATCACGAAAGAACCCAGATGAACATCTAAAGAACTACTGGTCTCACTTGTACATGGTTCCACAGTGAGAAGATCGCTGGACAATAAACGGGAGAACTGCAAGGCGCAAAACCACTGCTGAGCAAAAAGGCCAAAAAACATCTAGATGACCACCAAGACTTTATTCTGTGGACTGATGAGCCAAAGGTGGAACGTTTTGGAAGACGTGGGTTCAGTTACATCTGGTGTAAAACCAACACAGCACCACTGTAAGAACATTATAGCAATAGTGACACATGGCGGTGGTAGTGTTACAGTCTGGGGTGCTTTCTTTTGTCATGATTGAAGAAACCATGATTTCTGCTCTCTATCAGAAAATCCTAACGGAGAATACCCGTCCGTCAGTTTGCGGCATAGTTGGGTTATGCAGCAGGACAATGATCTGAACACAAGCAAGTCCATCTCCGAACAGCTGAAAAGAAACAAAAGCAAAGGTTTTGTATTGGCCCAGTCAAAGTCCTAACATGATTAAGATGCTATGGCATCTTATATAGATGGTTCCTGCTAGAAAACCCTCTAATGTAGCTGAATTAACACAATTCTGCAAAGAAGAGTCGCCAAATTTCTTCCACAACTATGGATTGCATAGTGCATAGCATGGTTACAGCCAGTGGTTTAAATAGTTGTTATGTTTAGGGGGCAAATACTTTATCACATGAGTGTTATGGGTTTAGAATCTTAAATATATGTAATGATCATTTACCAGCTGTATTTTGTGTTTACTTGTGATTTTTAGCTTATAATAGAAAGTAATCTGAAACATTTAAATGTGACACATTAACAAAAACAAGAAGAATCCCAGTGAATTCCCTCTCTTCTCTCTTTCTTTCCACTGTTTTTTCTTGTTCTGGATATAAGAATACAAGTTAAATCATCTTTGTTCGAACCTCAGAGTTCAGACGGGACGCTATTCACACAGCGGTCTTCAGTTTAACACAAAAATGCTAATCCCGCTAATAACGAATGAAAGTGAACGGGCAGCAATTAGCATTATGCAAATGATATCAGGCTAATTAGTGGCTGCTAGCTGTCAATCACTGTTTGTGTCGGCGCTGTCAGGGTTTTGTTGTTGTAGTGTTATTAAAATATCGCATCTTCTCCACTGCTAGCATAGCATATCCGTTTGTACTGCACGCTGTTGTTGTGCTGTTGCACAGTTAATCAGAAAAGAGTGTTTATTTCCACCAAACTGAGCCATTATTAACCATAATCAACAGAATGAAGCGCTTCATTACAGTATCATGCTAAAGCTATTCATTCACTCCACTACAGCTAATAACAGAAGAGTGTCGGATCAGATTCATTCCTTGTCCCCCCTCCTGAAATATCCCATCCAGTACAATATCAGCCTATACGTGTTATGGGTTCCGTAGTTTCATTACAAGAACGTTTACTTACATTCCAGAAGACAGTTCCAGTAAAGCAGAGGCCTAAAATCACCACAGAGGCTGAGGAACTTAGCTTTCCTGCTTGCTAGTAGTCACTTGAGGCCAGACATGATCTCCTAAGGAGAATATCTGAGGAGGCCAGGAGAAATTGTGGACTACATGTGGTTGAAAACAGACATTTGGGCTAGAAATGTGTGAAATTCACCTCATGTGGTAAAAATAAACATTACCGCCTGTAAAGGAGCAACAGTTCTCTTAGCTAACTAGCATCTCACTAGCTATTTTGCTTGTATTATCAATAGCACTCTGGAAGTTAAAGTGTGCGGCTTAAAATGATTTGGGTAAGATTTTGGGTAAGTTTTAGAGTGAGCGGACCCTTGTTACCACTGGGTATTAGCAGCTAGACTGAACGATTAGCGAGGAAAGCTAACTTGCTAAACATAAAGAGTGATAATATAAAAGTGAACCAAATCACTCATCTATGTTTATGTACATGTTTGATTGTAGCAGAAAAGTGTCACGTGACACTGCTGCTAGCTGGCTAGCTAACTTTCCTACCATGAACAGTAAAAACAGTAAAAGTAACTTTATATATATAATATCAGGGCTGGAGGAAAAACATAGATGTGTGCTGGGCAGCAGTGTGGTGAGGGTGTGCAGCTGCAGTTAGCCATGGAGCTAAAAAGGGCTAAGCTCTAAAGCTAACATTAGCTATGAGCTAATTAGCTAACTGAATTATTATCAACAGTAAAACCAAAGCAAGGAAGATGTTCTCCTGACTTGCTGTGTATCCCGTAGTCTGTGAAAGAAATGTTTAAAGGTTTGGGCTTTAGAACTCTTTAGTCCTTAAGAACTCTTTAGCCAATATACACAAGAACTATCTGCACACTTAAATGTTTGCATGGTGAAGTGGTTCTTTAGACTGTTGGAGAACTTGTAACAGCAAAGAATCCTCACTGGTTCTACATCTACATGAAACAATTTTTAAAAATGTATTTGTAATATTTTGTATATATAACAGTCTTGAAAAGGGCTGTTCTATTATCACAACATCGAGGTTGTAACATCAGAAGAACCCTTACTGGTTCTAGATAGAAAAGTTTTCAAAAAGGTTATGATGTCAAGCTTGTAACAATAAAGGAGCGCTCATTGGTTCTGGATAGAACAGTTTTCAAAAAGATATCATTTCCATAGAGAATAGTTTTGATAAAGGTTCTCCTCTAGTTACAGTGTCAAGTTTGTAATAGTAATGAAACCCCCATTGGTTCTAAATAGAGTAGTTTTCAAATAGGTTTATGGTTCTGTATAGAACCTTTTTGAAAAAAGTTTGTAATAATTTAACCCTTTTGGTTTTATAGAGAACAATTTTCTTTTCAAAGTTCTTTAGTAAAGACAATGGTTCTAAATAGAACAGGGAGCATTTCCATGCTTAAATTTTGAAATTTGTTATATACAAAACCAAAAAGGTTTCCTTTTCAAAAAGGTTCTATATGGAACCATATACCTACTTGAAAACGTGTAGAGGAACACTTTTTGGTTCTGCATAACATGTTTTAAGTGGTTCTGTATAGAACCAGAACTGTATATATATAAAAATGATAAAATAATATGACCTTTTTGCAAATTCTTCTACATAGAACCTAAAAGCGTTCCTCTATTAATACAATCCTGACATTGTAACAACAGAAGGACTCTAAAAAAAAGGTTCCTTATAGGACTATATAAAACACATGGTTCCGAAGAACCATTTCACCAATCAGTGACCAGTTCTTTGCGTGCTATAGAGAACCACTATAGAGTTTGCTATAGAACACTCATAGAACCATGTTTTTTTAAAGTGTGTAGCTTGTTAGTTTATGATAATTAGTAGCTCCCAAATCAAAACGAGCCCAAATAAACAAACATTGCTCAGCGCTGCCCTCTTTAGGCCACTCCAGCCAGAAGGCATATGGTTTTTGTAAGACCCCTAAGTTCCCCAGTAAACGTTTCCTGCTTTCTTTTCTTATCTCCTCGGCCCAGCAGATAGAACCGCACTCAGTACAGACTCCGTGTGCTGCAGTGTAAACATAAATAACTGCGGTCAGCTTCAATAATAGCGATACAGAGATTATGTAATAATTGCATCAGGCCCAGTAGCAGTGTCGGGGGGACGGGGGCGGGGGGCTCCACATCTTTTCTCCGATGTGCTTTGACTGACTGACCATGATAGCTGATATTTGAAGTGTTTTTAATTAGCAAGAGATGTTTAGTAAATGTGGAAAGCAGGCGCTGCTGCAAATCATCACCACCCAAGGAAAAATAGGTATCTCCAAAACCGTAACTTTACAGGAGAGGCCAAAAACCCTGTTTACTTATAATGTAAGTCAATAGAACCAGAAGAATTCCCAAGGGATTTTGGAGCATTTCTATTGGTCCATTCATCATGAAATTTAGATATAATATAAAGGGCAGTTGTCAAGTTAATATAATGCAGAAAAATAAAAATCAACAAAAATGGAGATGCATGTTTTTCTTTGGACAGACACGTGAGAAGGCAATGAGCTGCAGTAGGCGAACAGCGCTATATCCACTCTAGCTGATCCTGAAACAGAGACGCAGCTCAGTGTGAAGTTCTCTCTCCTTCTCCTCTCCTTCTGATCCGTGCTGCTTATTTGAAGTCAGAGCACAAGACGGCATGTGTCTCACGGCTTCCCAGCGTCTCGGTGGTGTTCGGTACGAGCTGGAAGGTTGTATGTTTTTAATTGTATGTCTTGATTCTGTTCGGCCGTCTTAAACAGAAGCGTGCACTATTCTTCAGTCGTCATCTTGGGCTGGAGGTGGGGAACCAGCCTGGTGACCAGAAGGTTGCTGGTTCAATCCCTTAAACCGACAAGACACAACTGAGGTGCCCTTGAGCAAGATACCTAACCCTGACTGCTCCCCGGGCACTGTGGATAGGGCTGCCCACCCTAGTGATCAGTGATGTGAGTGTATGTGGGTGTTTCACTGCCCCCTAGTGTGTATGTTCACTAGTGCGGGTAATTGTGGGTGTTCCAACACCCCCTAGTGTGTGTGTTCAGTGATGTGTGTATATATGGGTGTTTCACTGCCCCCTAATGTGTGCTCATTATTATGTGTATACTGTATGTGGGTGTTCCACTGTCCCCTAGTGTGTTCACTAGTGTATGTTTGTTTTTCACTGCCCTCAGTATGTGTGTTCACTAGTGTGTGTGAGTATATGTGGGTGCTTCACTGCCCCCTAGTGTGTGTGTTCACTAGTGTGTATGTTCACTAATGTGTGTGGATATATTTGTGTCACCACCCCCTGGTGTGTATGTTTACTAGTGTATGTGGGTGCTTCACAGCCCGCTAATGTGTGTGTTTACTAGTGCATGTGTATGTGGGTGTTTCACTGCCCCCTAGTGTGTGTGTGTATGTGGGTTATATACTGCCCTCAGTATGCGTGTTCACTAGTGTTTGTGTATGTAGATGTTGCACTGCCCCCTAGTGTGTGTATTCACCAATGCGTATGTATGTGGGTGTTTCACTGCTCCCTAATGTGTATAATCACTAGTGTGTGTATATGTGGGTGTTTCACTGCCCCCTAGTGTATGTATTCGCTAGTGCGCATATATATGGGTGTTTCACTGCCCCCTAGTGTGTGTATTCACTAGTGCGTGTATATGTGGGTGTTTCACTGCCCCCTAGTGCATATATTCACTAGCGTGTGTATATGTGGGTGTTTCACTGCCCCGAGTGTGTATATTCACTAGTGTGTGTGTATATGTGAGTGTTTCACTGCCCCCTAGTGTATGTATTCACTAGTGCATGTATATGTGGGTGTTTCACTGCCCCCTAGTGTGTATATTCACTAGTGTATATATATGTGGGTGTTTCACTCCCCCCTATTGTGTATATTCACTAGTGTGTGTATATGTGAGTGTTCCACTGCCCCCTAGTGTGTGTATTCACTAGTGCTTGTATATGTGGGTGTTTCACTGCCCCCTAGTGTGTGTATTCACTAGTGCGTGTATATGTGGGTGTTTCACTGCCCCCTAGTGTGTGTATTCACTAGTGTGTGTATATGTGGGTGTTTCACTGCCCCCTAGTATGTGTATTCACTAGTGTGTGTATATGTGAGTGTTCCACTGCCCCCTAGTGTGTGTATTCACTAGTGCTTGTATATGTGGGTGTTTCACTGCCCCCTAGTGTGTGTATTCACTAGTGCGTGTATATGTGGGTGTTTCACTGCCCCCTAGTGTGTGTATTCACTAGTGTGTGTATATGTGGGTGTTTCACTGCCCCCTAGTATGTGTATTCACTAGTGTGTGTATATGTGTATGTTTCACTGCCCCCTAGTGTGTATATTCACTAGTGTATATATATGTGGGTGTTTCACTCCCCCCTATTGCGTATATTCACTAGTGTGTGTATATGTGAGTGTTCCACTGCCCCCTAGTGTGTGTGTTCACTATTACGTGTATATGTGGGTGTTTCACTGCACAGATGGGTTTAATTCAGAAATCAAATTCTGATGTGTGCAAAGCGCAAGTGGCATATAGTTTTAAACTCTATAATTCTATAAATCCTATAATTCTATAATTGTAATTGTAATTGTAATTGTAATTGTAATTGTTTGCCTGCGGTGCTGTTTAAAAGTCCTGTGTCGTCTTAATTTGCATCCAAACGACTATTAAGTGCAAGTTAATTATTCAGGAGATGCTTCTGTGTTGTTCAGATAGAAGATAATCCACTTGCAGAAGGAAGAAGAAGGTCAGAGGAAAAGGGTGGAGCTTGATGATCTCCTCTCTCTCTCAAAGATAAAGGCTTTAGGTGGTGTTTATCTGATGGAGACAGTTTTGGTGGTCTGCCATGATGTGTTTAAATGAATAATTGGAGTCTCCAGGTTTTCCTTTGTGTTTCTTCTTTCTTATGTGAGTGGACTGTCCTCTATCTGATCTTCTTAAATATATCTCCTAAAAAAAGGATAACTCGTATTTAAAGGTCATTTAAACTGGAAACGATGCAAACGAAAGGTGGTCTCGTATGTTTTTCAGGGCAATATTTAAAGACCCTGTTAAGTAAACAAACACCAAAATGAGTTTACATATCTGTATATTGGGCTAACTGCAAGTATATGGAGCAATAATTGCAGGTGCTGAAGGGAAGGCTGTGTTTTTCAGTGTCTTCTCCCTGTGTGTGTGTGTATGTGTGTGTGTGTGTGTGTGTCCTTGTCTACACAAGTCCTTTCTCAAGGCTGATATGAATCTTTGGCATGTTATCCAGGCAGGTGCCAAAGCCCACGCGTGTGTGTAGAATATGCTAAGGAAAGGTTCCCTTTCAGTCGCCCGTGTTTAACTTCAGCTCCATTCATGTTAGAACCATCACGAATACTGAAAAACACGTTGATTAAAATGACTAAGTTAGTAGATTAAAAAACAGTTAGTAGCTGATTATGAAGTACATTTTATATTTGGTGATTAATTTCTTTTACGGAATTTAACAGTGTTTAAATGAGGCACTACGTTTTTCAGACACAGTTTTGTCAAGTTACAGTCTGATTCTGATTGTGATTATTTGGCTACAATCAGATTCAGACAGAATTTTGTTGGACTACAGTCAGATTCAGACTGATTTTGTTGGGCTACAGTCAGATTCATACTGAATTTTGTTGGGCTACAGTCAGATTCAGACTGATTTTGTTGGACTACAGTCAGATTCAGACTGATTTTGTTGGGCTACAGTCAGATTCAGACTGATTTTGTTGGACTACAGTCAGATTTAGACTGATTTTGTTGGGCTACAGTCAGATTCTGACTGATTTTGTTGGACTACAGTCAGATTCAGACTGATTTTGTTGTACTACAGTCAGATTCAGACTGATTTTGTTGGGCTACAGTCAGATTCAGACTGATTTTGTTGGACTACAGTCAGATTCAGACTGATTTTGTTGGACTACAGTCAGATTCAGACTGATTTTGTTGGGCTACAGTCAGATTCAGACAGAATTTTGTTGGACTACAGTCAGATTCAGACTGATTTTGTTGGACTACAGTCAGATTCAGACTGAATTTTGTTGGACTACATTTATATTCAGACTGATTTTGTTGGACTACAGTCAGATTCAGACTGATTTTGTTGGACTACAGTCAGATTCAGACTGATTTTGTTGGGCTACAGTCAGATTCAGACAGAATTTTGTTGGACTACAGTCAGATTCAGACTGATTTTGTTGGACTACAGTCAGATTCAGACTGAATTTTGTTGGACTACATTTATATTCAGACTGATTTTGTTGGACTACAGTCAGATTCAGACTGATTTTGTTGGGCTACAGTCAGATTCAGACAGAATTTTGTTGGACTACAGTCAGATTCAGACTGATTTTGTTGGACTACAGTCAGATTCAGACTGAATTTTGTTGGACTACATTTAGATTCAGACTGATTTTGTTGGACTACAGTCAGATTCAGACTGAATTTTGTTGGACTACAGTCAGATTCAGACTGATTTTGTTGGACTACAGTCAGATTCAGACTGATTTTGTTGGACTACAGTCAGATTCAGACTGATTTTGTTGGGCTACAGTCAGATTCAGACTGAATTTTGTTGGACTACAGTCAGATTCAGACTGATTTTGTTGGGCTACAGTCAGATTCAGACTGATTTTGTTGGGCTACAGTCAGATTCAGACTGATTTTGTTGGGCTACAGTCAGATTCAGACTGAATTTTGTTGGACTACATTTAGATTCAGACTGATTTTGTTGGACTACAGTCAGATTCAGACTGATTTTGTTGGACTACAGTCAGATTCAGACTGATTTTGTTGGGCTACAGTCAGATTCAGACTGAATTTTGTTGGGCTACAGTCAGATTCAGACTGATTTTGTTGGACTACAGTCAAATTCAGACTGATTTTGTTGGACTACAGTCAGATTCAGACTGATTTGTTGGGCTACAGTCAGATTCAGACAGAATTTTGTTGGACTACAGTCAGATTCAGACTGATTTTGTTGGACTACAGTCAGATTCAGACTGAATTTTGTTGGACTACATTTAGATTCAGACTGATTTTGTTGGACTACAGTCAGATTCAGACTGATTTTGTTGGGCTACAGTCAGATTCAGACTGATTTTGTTGGACTACAGTCAGATTCAGACTGATTTTGTTGGGCTACAGTCAGATTCAGACTGATTTTGTTGGACTACAGTCAAATTCAGACTGATTTTGTTGGACTACAGTCAGATTCAGACTGATTTGTTGGGCTACAGTCAGATTCAGACAGAATTTTGTTGGACTACAGTCAGATTCAGACTGATTTTGTTGGACTACAGTCAGATTCAGACTGAATTTTGTTGGACTACATTTAGATTCAGACTGATTTTGTTGGACTACAGTCAGATTCAGACTGATTTTGTTGGGCTACAGTCAGATTCAGACTGATTTTGTTGGACTACAGTCAGATTCAGACTGATTTTGTTGGGCTACAGTCAGATTCAGACTGATTTTGTTGGGCTACAGTCAGATTCAGACTGATTTTGTTGGGCTACAGTGAGTTCTAGAGTAATGTTGCATGTTTGCATTTGGCCCGAAATTCCAGTCCAGTTAAATTCCTAATGCATATGTCAAACATAATGTGTGTGTGTGTGTGTGTGTGTGTGTGTGTGTGTGTGTGTGTTTGCTGTATTAGTGGACCTAAGCAGCCATTAGCTCCTGGATGAACCCGGCCTTGTGGAGGACACACTCTCTCTATGACACCTAATAAGGGCGGAGTGCAGCTGTTTGCTGATAGTTTCATAAGTGGCATCTTGACGCACATGGTGAGTGAAGAGTTTCGCTCGCTGCTGACCTCACCACCCATGGCGCTGTCAAGCCATCTGTCCATAAAACCCCATCAAGATTTCATTTGACACCCCTCACCTTTCCCTGCACTTCCCTCTAATCATGCTGCCTGTGCATGTGCTCTGGTGTGTGTGAGTGTGTGTGTTTGTATGTGTGTGTGTGTGTGTGTGTTACTCTGCCCTTTTAAGAGGCACTGATGCTCACTCATGATAAAGCTGTGCTCTGCTGGTTATGTCTTAATGAACTGGAGGACATGTGAGACTGTCATTGAAGCCCAGAAGCAAAATAGATGCTAAGAGGTGTTTATGAAGTGGTAACACATAGAGTACGGTGTTAGCATGAAACAGTACAGGTTTAGCAAATGTAATGTTAGCAAATATGTCATCACATTACATACATATATATATATATATATATAAGCATAAGGGACCAGCCAACTTGTGGGCCCCATATGGTTTTTATCTGGGCTGTATAGGTTTTTGATTGGTGACACATGGACCCCAGTTGGGTTTTAACTTTGGATGCCAGCTGGGTTATAACTACAGCTGTAAGTCCCGCTTGGGTCAGTCTGTGGGCCCCAGTTAGGCTGCAGTTGTGGGCCCAGTTAAGCAACTGCAAGGGGCCAAGCTGGGTTACAGTTGTAGGACCCAATTAGTATGCAGGTGTGGGCCCCAAGTGGGTTAGGATTTTCAGCCCCAGTTAGGCTGACATAGTGGGCTCAAGTTAAGCTAAAGCTGTGGGCACCATGTTGGCCACTGTCATGGGTCCCATTTAGGCTATTTGTGGTCATAGCAGGGTTACAGTTATTTCTGTTTTGTCTGTGGGGCCAGTGGAGGATTGTTCACACAGGCCCCACTTGCAGCCCAGCTTGAACCCCATTAGTGGCCCACATGGGCGAACATAGACACGAGCCCAAATGGACAAATAGACAAATCTTTAATTGCCCACTCATCTTTAAGCCATGTGGAGCCCACTTGGACATGTTGGCTGGTGTGATATCTACACTTCAGAGTTAGTTAACATACACAGTAATTAATGAATTGTATGCTGGTCTAAGTTGGTCAGTGATGATTTATACAGGTATACTATACAGGTACACTAGGTATAGCTGGTCGCCTAGCATGATCATGATGGTTGACTAGCATACCAGTATCCAAAACACATCAAACACATTGCTGGTAGAACAAAACCTTGTCTCGCCATTATGGTAACTTAACCTACTTTACTATGAATGGGAGTTAATGGGATGGGATTTATGGAGTGTTTTTATTTTTGTTCATATATCATGTTTTAAACGCTGGTATGCTAGTCAAACTGCATGACCAGACCAGCGTAAACCAGTATAGGTCCATTTGCTGTTGTTGTTTTTTTTGTAGAAGTGGAGTGAATCACTGTCCTTTCACTGAAAATACACAGCTTACCACCTTAAAACCTATTCAGAAGATATTCTCTTTGAGCACCACATTTAAAGATTTAGCATACAGTCATATCCGTCGGGTCACTCAGCCCAGCGCTTTCTGTGGCATCAGTACTGAGAGGCAGCGTATCACACACGGACAGGCCAGCACTGTCCCGGGCTCAAGGGATTTGACGACGAAAGATCAGAAGGACCATTTTCAGATAATCCTTAAGCTCCCCCCACCAATCAAACCACGCGAGCTTCTAAAACCACTCATTCCGTCATCTCCGCCGGAGGCTTGTTCGCCGGTCGCTGTCAGCGTGTCCTCTTGGTTGCGAGCTCGTCCTGAATAACCTCCAAGACTTTTCTGCCTTCTGTGGCTAAATTGACTAGTAATTTCCGTGCCTAAATTGGATACCATTTCGGTCATTTCCGCGCACATCTAAATTGGCTGCCATTTCGGAGTTGATGACCCGCCACCTATCTGGAGCCTCTTCATTTCTCCGGCACATCTTCTCCTTTTTGCGTGCGTTCTAAATGGCAGGCCAGAATAATTTTGGCCTGCTGTGTGTAAAGACCCAAAGACAGAGGGGAGCAGCGCGACAATAGAGTGTTTGTTAATTCTTAACAAGATCGGAGCTCTCCAACCAGTCACGTTGTTTCCTACTGACCATTGTTGACCGATCAGAGCTTCGGCTGAGTGTTTTAGGAAGTGACAAAGGATTTACAATGGGTGGGATCAATTTTGTGACCATCTGAATATCAGAGTGAGATCTGAACTGTCCAGGGTGGTGGATCTCCAGGACCAGGAATGGGCACCACCTGCTCTAGGCCTTCTGGAAGTGCTACATCATTGTGTGTGAATAAACACCATTGGCTGTAAATATACATCATTGACTATAAATATACATCACTGACTGTAAATATACACCATTGACTGTGACTATATACCACTGGCTGTAAATATGCACCATTGACTGTGACTTTACACCACTGACTGTAAATACACACCATTGACTATGAATATACACCATTGACTGTAAATATACACCATTGACTGTGAATATACACCATTGACTGTGAATATACACCATTGACTGTGAATACACACCACTGACTGTAAATACACACCACTGACTGTAAATATACATCATTGACTGTGAATATACATCATTGACTGTGAATATACACCATTGACTGTTAATATACATAATTGACTGTAAATACACACCACTGACTGTGAATATACATCACTGATGTAAATATACATCATTGACTGTAAATATACACCACTGACTATGAATATACATCATTGACTGTAAATATACACCACTGACTGTAAATATACACCACTGACTGTAAATATACACCATTGACTGTAAATATACACCATTGACTGTGAATATATATCATTGACTGTGAATATACACCACTGACTGTTAATATACATCCTTGACTGTAAATACACACCACTGACTGTGAATATACATCACTGACTAAATATACACCATTGACTGTAAATATACACCATTGACTATGAATATACATCATTGACTGTAAATATACACCACTGACTGTAAATATACACCATTTACTGTGAATGTACATTATTGACTGTAAATATACACCATTGACTGTGAATACACACCACTGACTGTGAATATACATCATTGACTGTGAATATACATCAGTACTACCTGTAGTCTAACCAAGTTTTAGTCAGTTGTTGGGAATAGAAGACTGTTAACATACTATCAAATACCCAAATGGGTTAGCATTAGCTCAGTGCTAATATACTAATATAGGCCCCATTTAGTTAGCATTACCTTAGTGCACTTATATAGCTTAGTGTTAACACATTATTGGATAGCCATTTGGGTTAGCATTAGCTTAGTGCACTTATATAGCTTAGTCTTAACACACTATTAGAAACCCCATTGGGTTAGTATTAGCTTAAAGCTAATATACTATGAAATACACCTTTTGGTTAGTGTTAGCTTAGTGCTTGCATACTATTGGAAACCCCACTGGGCTAGCTAGCTTAGTGCTACCATTCTGTGGGAAACCCCACTGGATTAACATTATCTTAACAGCAACATACTATTAGAAATGCCATTGGATTAGCGTTAAGTTAGTTCTAACATACTGTTAGATACTCATTTGTACTAGTGTTAGCTTAGTGCTATCATAATATTGGAAACTCACTGAGATAACATTATACTGATATATTACTACTATTTGCTTAGCGTTAGCTTAGTGCCAAATTAGAAACCTCACTGGATTAACATTCGCTTAACACCAACATACTAGTAGAAATGTCATTGGGTTAGTGTTAGGTTAGTGCTAACATACTATTATAAACAGTATGACATACACTGACATACTATTAGAAACCCCACTGAGGTAATATTAGCTTTACACCAACATACTATTAGAAACCCCACTGAGGTAATAGTAGCTTAACACTGACATACTATTAGAAACCCCACTGAGGTAATATTAGCTTAACACCAACATACTATTAGAAACCCCACAGAGGTAATATTAGCTTAACACTGACATACTATTAGAAACCCCACAGAGGTAATATTAGCTTAACACTGACATACTATTAGAAACCCCACTGAGGTAATATTAGCTTAACACCAACATACTATTAGAAACCCCACTGAGGTAATATTAGCTTAACACCGACATACTATTAGAAACCCCACTGAGGTAATATTAGCTTAACACTGACATACTATTAGAAACCCCACAGAGGTAATATTAGCTTAACACCGACATACTATTAGAAACCCCACTGAGGTAATATTAGCTTAACACCGACATACTATTAGAAACCCCACTGAGGTAATATTAGCTTAACACTGACATACTATTAGAAACCCCCTGAGGTAATATTAGCTTAACACTGACATACTATTAGAAACCCCACTGAGGTAATATTAGCTTAACACCGACATACTATTAGAAACCCCACTGAGGTAATATTAGCTTAACACTGACATACTATTAGAAACCCCACTGAGGTAATATTAGCTTAACACTGACATACTATTAGAAACCCCACAGAGGTAATATTAGCTTAACACTGACATACTATTAGAAACCCCACTGAGGTAATATTAGCTTAACAACGACATACTATTAGAAACCCCCTGAGGTAATATTAGCTTAACACTGACATACTATTAGAAACCCCACTGAGGTAATATTAGCTTAACACCGACATACTATTAGAAACCCCACTGAGGTAATATTAGCTTAACACCAACATACTATTAGAAACCCCACTGAGGTAATATTAGCTTAACACCGACATACTATTAGAAACCCCACTGAGGTAATATTAGCTTAACACTGACATACTATTAGAAACCCCACTGAGGTAATATTAGCTTAACAACGACATACTATTAGAAACCCCCTGAGGTAATATTAGCTTAACACCGACATACTATTAGAAACCCCACTGAGGTAATAGTAGCTTAACACTGACATACTTTTGGAAACCCTATTGGGTTAACATTAGCTTAGTGCTAACTAAGTGTTAGAAGTTGCTATAAGATAATACTCGTTCTTCAGGGTTTCTGGGATCCGAGGGCAGATATTAGCAGTGTGAAGGTGCTGTGAAGGTTGTTTTTTGTCATCTATGATTAAGACTGAAGGCTCTAGTAGTGACGGTTCACCATCAATCAGAAGCTACTTATTAGGATTACAGTATGAGCGAGAGATGGGCCGATCAGTGTTTTTGAGGCCGATTCCGATCGCTGATCACCTTTCAGCACGATCGGCCCATAGCCGATACCGATCAAGGGCGGGGCTATATGCAATTATTAGCGCAAGCAAGTCATGAAACATGGTCTAAACTGGTTTATTACCATTTTTAACGAGCTCATATGAAACAGCATCATATTTTTAAACAAAATAATAGTCAACAAAAAAAGTAAATCAAACAAATATCGTCAATCTTTAAATTTAGACGCTTAATTTAAAATAAAAAAAGTTAATTAAATAAATGTTATTTTAAACTAAATCTGTAATCATTAAATGTAGATCTTGAATTGTTGCTGCTGTTCTGTTAGTACCGGTCAGATCTGGTCTGTATGGTGTTCTGGGTTGTTTGTTTTGTGTTAGCTGTGCGTGCTAGCTCTGCTGTTTGCTAATACTCACTGTATTCAGCCGTGTGGCGTACTTTTAAGTGCTGTATCAGTTTAATAGTGTTAAATGTCTTTGTTTTGGTTCCCCAACGAGACTACGTCAATGAGTCTACATGACATACAGTAAACAACCGCCAGACGGACGACATGTTTTCTATCAGTGCATGCTTTTCTAGCGAGGCTGCTGCTTGGAAAATGAAAGGGTATGTATTTACACCTAGTGGTTCAGATAGGAACTGCAGGGAGCTCTTCCTGGATGAAATGCTAGCTGGAAATTAGAAATTAAGCTCATTTGTTTAACGCCATCGATCAGATGTCGGGATCGGCTAATTTGGAGAAATATCGGCCAATCACAGATCACATATTTTGATAAAAAATTGGGCGATATCGATACATAGCCGATCGATCCCTCCATCTCTAATATGAGCCACTTGTTAACAGCGTTGTTCTATTAAATGTCTGTAAAATATCGCTACTACTAGCGTTGTTCCTTATCGTGAAGCTCTTCTCTACATCAGTATAAAGGACTGATATAAAAAATGTCAACTCATAAAGATTCAATTCTCTTCCAACTCCTCTCTCTCTCTCTCTCTCTCTCTCTCTTTCTCTCTCTCTCTCAAAGCCTTTATCTCCTCCATCTTTTGCCTCTCTTTGGTTACTGCACGCTCTTTTCATTCCCCTCTTCTGACCTCACTGTCTCTCCCTTTCTTTCTTCTCTTTGTCAGTGTGCTCTCTCTCTCTCTCTCTCTCTCTCTCTCTCTCTGCCTCTCTCGCCCTCGCTCTCTTGCTCCGCTGCTTTGGGTTGTGACTGTCTCCTTTCATCATTTCCAGGGGAAGGCAGGGAGCACTCATGTGGCCTGACTCTCTTTTTCTCTGTACTGTTCTTCACACGTAGCTCTCCGCCGCACTGATTCTGTTTCTTTCTGCCTTTGAGGCGGCGCCAGGGCTAATACCCAGCACGAGTATCAGGCTGACTCCAGCAGAAAACAGATCGGATAAAAAAATGGGAGAAGTCTGATCTGATACTACAACTTGCAGGTGCTCAGTCTTTTTAGGAGGAAGGCATCAGATCACTGTTGACTTCAGCTGTAACGTAAGGTCTCAGCAGAGGTGGTTAGTAGCTAGTTACAGTTACTCAAGTACATGTACTTAAAATACTGCCGGGTTTGACTCTGCTGAGTATTTACTAATAGTGATATGTTAATCAGTTAGATTCCAGCTCTTCATATTTATTTATTTATTTATTTATTTATTAATATTTCACGTCTAATTATGGTTGCGCAACTATATTGTTATTCGACTTTTGCTTTCTGCCAGATCCTCGCCGCCTAACCCGTCCCACAGTTTGTTTGAACTCCAGATTGTCCAGTCTGATTGTTTGATTCGGGTTTGTGTACAGCTTTTTAATCGGATGCATGTATTTCGGAAAACAACTGAATTTTTTCTCATAGAGAATGAATAGGATGGAGAAGTGCATGCCAATCTACTGAACTTCTGCTCGACCGACAGACACCGTTTCACATACACTGATTCAGGGCTGACCCCCGACCCACGACTGCAGTGTTGTTTCGACCCACACTCGTCTGTTTGTCATTTTTTTCCATCTATCTTTTTTCCCCATAGAGTCCTATTCATTTTCGGCTGAACCCAAACATTATGGTTTTGTTCAGCCAACATCTGCCAAACTGCCTGTACTCACTCAGAGCAGATCCACAACCAGTAATCCACTGACATACCGACTAGGGGTGTGTATTAGCAAGAACCTGCCGATACATATACGATGCCTATTGTGATACAGCGGTCACGATTCAATATATCACGATATATCACGATACTGCAAGCAAAGTGATATACTGTGATTTTTTTAAACACTACTATTAAAACACACCACTGTATGAACAGGTTTGTCAATACTTACAATAGCATTGCGCCCTTGTGCTGCTTGTTAATGTTGGAGTGGAGCTGAAAATGGATTAAAACACACTGCCATCTAGTGGTCAGAGGTTTAAACACAACACACACTGATTCACTGTCTGCCAGGAATCTGTGTATCGATACTGTGTTTTTGAGAATTGATACAGTATCACTAAACATAATATCCCCATATTCAATTTTCTTACACCCCTAATACCGACCCACACTCTTTTATTTGTCGTTTATGTGGTTTCATAACTTTTCTGGTTTCATTCGGTTGTTTTAGAGCATATTTGCTGCTCTGTGATTCGTCATTGACTTTGGAGCTTTTGATTTAAACAATATAAACCAAAATAGTAAGAAAAGTGAAAAATGGAGCCATACTAACTTCTGTGCTGAGAGATGCTGACTTTACTAAGGAGCTCCACTGCAGTTCTATAAGTTACTCAGTACTTCATTCACCTGATACTTTTGTTGTTTCATTTGAAGGTATTTTTATTTTTTACTCCAGTATCAATACTTTTGCTTGCGTTACTTTAGGCTACTCGGCCCAACTCTGGGATCTGAGATTCTGATCATAGCGAATAACACATTAGGGGTGGCACGACTTTAAGGTCCAAGAAACTACAGGTCAGCACAGCATGTGTCATTTCGAAGTCCTAGATCTATCAATCAATCAATCAATCAATCAATCAATCAATCAATATTTATTTGTATTGCACTTTTTACAAGCAGTGTTGTACAACCAGAAAATCAGTTTATAAAAAAAACAGAGGAAGAAATAAGGATGGAAAGAAAAAAGAGTTTATTCATAAGATCAGATCACGAACCTTCATGAAAATACATGAACACATGGATCCTAGGATCTCATCCACTTGTAGCCCAACTTAGGTGGCCTTAACCCGGACCCCTCGCTCTTGATTTCAAACTGATTTCATACTGATTTTAAACGTTAGGCCTCCGTCCAACCGCACGCGACTTTCACTGGAGTCCTCAGGAAACCAGAGATAACAAGATTCAGCATCTGATCTTTGAAGCTCTGTGGATCAGCAAGAAATGTTGGAACGAAGCCAAACTCCACAGGTCAGTAGAGCGCGGCGTGCCGGTTCCAACAAGTGTGGAATCACATCACTAGCCTACAGGGAAACTGGAGATACGGATCCCAGTCTCTCACAAATTTTGCCCACCCTGGGAGGCCGAAGACCCTCGTCCTCAGCAGAGGTGCGGAGAGCCAGAGCAATTTAGAGTGGTGTGAAAATACTTTGAGTAACCAAATTCAAGCTTATTTCCAATGTTATCCTCCCTCCTCCAACACACATGACTTCTAACTGGAGCGTTCAGGTAAGCAGAGATTACAGATTCAGTATCTGATTCAGTATCTGATTCAGTGTCTGATTCAGTGTCTGATTCAGTGTCTGATTCAGTATCTGATTCAGTGTCTGATTCAGTATCTGATTCAGTGTCTGATTCAGTGTCTGATTCAGTGTCTCATTCAGTGTCTGATTCAGTATCTGATTCAGTGTCTGATTCAGTATCTGATTCAGTGTCTGATTCAGTGTCTGATTCAGTGTCTTTCTACTCAAGTGTATTAGTGAGTGATAGAATCTTATTTTTAAGATCAGCCATAACATTAAAACCACCTCCTTGTATCTACACACACTGTCCATCATATCAGCTCCACTGACCATATAGGAGCTACACCTACAGACTGTAGTTCATCTGATTCTCTGTATACTGTATGATCAGGACCCCCACAGGACCACCACAGAGCAGGTATTATTTGGGTGGTGGGTCATTCTCAGCACTGGAGTGACACTGATGTGGTGGTGGTGTGTTGGTGCGAGTGAATTAGACACTAGTGGAAACACTGTGTCCACTCACTGTCCACTCTATTAGACATTCCTACCTAGTTGGTCCACCGTGTAGGTGTAAGGTCAGAGTTAGTGCTGGTCATCCCCTAGTCCTTCATCAGTGGACACAGGACGCTGCCCACAGGACACTGTTGTCTGGATAGTTTTGGTTGGTGGAGTTCTCAGTCCAGCAGTGACACTGAGGTGCTTAAACACTCTGTGTCTGATCCACTCACACCAGCACAACACACACTAAGAATGATCCGCCTCCTTAATAGTACCTGCTCTGTGGTGGTCCTGTGGGGGTCCTGATTATTAAAGAACAGGGTAATAAAGTCTACAGAGAATCAGATGAACTACAGTCTGTAGGTGTAGCTCCTATATGGTCAGTGGAGCTGATATGATGGACAGTGTGTGTAAATACAAGGAGGTGGTTTTAATGTTATGGCTGATCTTAAAAATAAGATTCTATCACTCACTAATACACTTGAGTAGAAAGACACTGAATCAGACACTGAATCAGACACTGAATCAGACACTGAATCAGACACTGAATCAGATACTGAATCAGATACTGAATCTGTAATCTCTGCTTTCCTGAACGCTCCAGTTAGAAGTCATGTGTGTTGGAGGAGGGAGGATAACATTGGAAATAAGCTTGAATTTGGTTAGTATTTTTTTTTAGTATTAGTATTTTCACACCACTCTAAATTGCTCTGGCTGTCTCTCTCTCTCTCTCTCTCTCTCTCTCTATATATATATATATATATATATATATATAAAACAGCACAAATCATTATATTCCAATAAGATATTTAACATAACGTTATTTACCTGTTAGCTTGAGCTACGTAGCCCGATTTCCATACATCTTTGCATCAACTCTATACAGTAATTTTGTCTTTGTTCTGTTTCTCGTTGATTTCTATGGCAATAGAAATCACAAAAGGCAATAATCTTTTTTCTCAACCCTTTTTTTTTCAACTTTTCAACAAAACTAGAAGAAAATATGCACCCTGTGAAAAAGCTATTGGTTTAAACGGAGCTAAAGGAACTGCGGCTGTAATAAAACAGAGGTCCTGCTGGTAATACTGAGATATTAAGCATTAAGCAGTGCAGATAGGCATTAAACATTAAAAAGCAATAGACAGTGGTGCCAATGGCTCGCTGAAATATGTGTGGATCTGGATTTATTGGGTTTGGAGTCTCTCGTGAGCAACGTGAGTCTCACCGCTGTTCACAAACCTAAAATGCTCAGATGATGCCACACGTTTGTCGTCTAATCTTGGATCCAGCTGTTCCAGCCAGGTGTTGTGGGGGAAAGTAAGCAATGGTCTAATATCTGTATTTCTACAAAGAGGCTTATCTTCATATAGAGGAACAGGTGGTGAATGGTGTGGTTGGTATAGTGTAGTGGTTGGTATACGCTGCTGCTCTCCATGCTGTAGACTGGGGTTCTGCCCTCACCTACCTGTGTACATGTAAACTGTAACACTAACTTCACCTACCTGTGTACAGGTAAACTGTAATTCTACCTTCACCTACCTGTGTACATGTAAACTGTAACACTACCTTCACCTACCTGTGTACATGTAAACTGTAACACTAACTTCACCTACCTGTGTACAGGTAAACTGTAACACTACCTTCACCTACCTGTGTACAGGTAAACTGTAACACTACCTTCACCTACCTGTGTACATGTAAACTGTAACACTACCTTCACCTACCTGTGTACAGGTAAACTGTAACACTACCTTCACCTACCTGTGTACATGTAAACTGTAACACTACCTTCACCTACCTGTGTACAGGTAAACTGTAACACTACCTTCACCTACCTGTGTACAGGTAAACTGTAACACTAGCTTCACCTACCTGTGTACAGGTAAACTGTAACACTACATTCACCTACCTGTGTACAGGTAAACTGTAACACTAACTTCACCTACCTGTGTGCAGGTAAACTGTAACGCTACCTTCACTTACCTGTGTACAGGTAAACTGTAACACTACCTTCACCTACCTGTGTACAGGTAAACTGTAACACTACCTTCACCTACCTGTGTACAGGTAAACTGTAACACTACCTTCACCTACCTGTGTACAGGTAAACTGTAACACTACCTTCACCTACCTGTGTACAGGTAAACTTTAAGCACTACATTTTATGACGTTATGGTTCAGCCCTGGACGGAGCTTCATGGCCCACTGGTGGTCTGCGCTTGAGAAGCCTTGTATTAGCTGACCCACAGTTAGGGTCCTCCTCCAGTGGACAGTGCTGAGCTGACCAATCAGGTTATATCAGCAGCAGTTATAAGCTCAGCATCGCGTGCCTGTTTGAGACCCTCTGGAGGAAAGCTGATGCCTCTGGAATCCCAGGCCACGCTTTTTGTTCCGGTTCGCTTCTTGTTGACGGCCCCATTTCACCCTCCGTCATGGTTCTTACCAAACAGTGGAAGCGGCTATAGCTTGTGTATGAGAGAGAGAGAGATAGAGATAGAGAGAGAGAGAGGTGAGGAGAGGATGTGACGGAGTTGAGGAGATTCTTGTCAGTATTGATGTGAGTTTCACGCTCGGCTCGGAGGTGAAGGCCTTCAGAAAAGCTGCAGCCGAGTCATTTTTCACTAATTCCCGCTCGACTCGGCGTGATTTCCTTCTAAAGAGGGCCGTGCTGAATTTCATTACTTTAACTTTTCAAACAAAGTACCTTCAGAGGAGCTTAATCAAGACGAAATTATTCGTTCGGGAGAGAAGAGAAAAAGTTTCTCTGAGAGCTCCCTGATAAGGCAAACTTTGAGGTGAAAATAAAACACGTCCCCTTCGCCTCCGTCTCCTCCAGATTTAATTACAGCGCAATCTAGAAACAGGAGATCAAGGTTTTTAAAAAGAATCGGAATATTTTGCGCTATCAAAGCCGTCAGAACTGCTGACAGGGCCGGCTTTGGAAAAAGGAGGGCTTGCGCTTCTACATCATTTATAGGATCCTGGTGTTTCTTTGCTTTACTCTTTGGAGTTGAGAGAAAGTTCGCTCTGACTGTTGGGTCTTAACGCTGTGCAGGGCTAAGGTGGGTTATTGAGTTAGTGGTGTTTCTGAAATACAGAGTACACAGAAAAAGCTGAGCTAACCTCACAGGCTTTAGGCCTACAGTGTACAAATAGTAATTTAGATATATTTAAAGGGGAAATCCAGCGAGACAGAGCTGTTTTCAGTGGTGGTGATGGGAACCAGATGTCTGAGGTTAATGGCTTTAAAAATGATTACATACAGAAAGTTATGAATTCCAGGGTGTAGATATGGTCTCAACTTTGGTAGGGACGACCTTCCGCCCCTTCTCCAAAGAAATGAACATGGTTTACTAACATGAGTTGACCTTATTTTTTACAGTGGAAAAATGTTTCGTTGTAGGGTTTTTTATTCGCCAGCTACTGGTCGAACCTTTTTATTTGAATTTTTCGGTCCACTTTAAAATGTTGCAATAGGAATATTTAATATGTGTCTAGTTCACTGATAAGTTTTCTCTCTTTTCCGAGTAAGAAAGTTAGTACGTCATGGCGTCAGTCTTCAGAGAGCAGCCTTCCTTTCAGCCAATCAAATGCGAGCATGATTAAACAGCATGTAAAATATGCAGATATACTGCGAACAAGTTTAATCAAATTTTGGTAGGGACAACTCTTCAAACCCAAAATACAGGTAGGGACAGTTCTTTAAACCCAAAATACAGGTAGGGACAGTTCTTTAAACCCAAAATATTGGTAGGGACAATTCCTCAAACCCAAAATATTGGTAGGGACAGTTCTTTAAACCCAAAATATTGGTAGAGACAACTCTTCAAACCCAAAATATTGGTAGGGACAGTTCTTTAAACCCAAAATATTGGTAGGGACAATTCCTCAAACCCAAAATATTGGTAGGGACAACTATTCAAACCCAAAATATTGGTACGGACAGTTCTTTAAACCCAAAATATTGGAAGGGACAACTCTTCAAACCCAAAATATTGGTAGGGGCAGTTTTTCAAACCTAAAATATTGGTAGGGGCAGTTTTTCAAACCTAAAATATTGGTAGGGGCAGTTCTTTAAACCCAAAATATTGGTATGGACAATTCTTCAAACCCAAAATATTTGTAGGGAAAATTCTTCAAATCTAAAATATTGGTAGGCATATGACCCTACTATCCATGCACAAACCTACACCCTTGATGAATATTTTCCACCAATATTTTAATTTCATTCATGATGGAGGGGTGCTGTGAGGGCACTGGGAGGCAATATAGTCCTCTAAGAAAACTGATTTTACATGTAGTTGTGTTGTAGACATCGTGACACCTGGTTCCATTCGCCACCACTGTATAGACATCAGAGTAAGTTTCTCTACAAGTGAACCACTTCATGTCAAACCACTCTAAATGACTTCTGTTGAACATAATCAGACGTAGATAGTTGCTGTCAACTTTAGCTTATGCTTATTGTATATTAGCCCCATATTAAAGCAGGTTTTACTCTAGAAGCTAAACAATATGTTTACAAAAGCAGAAATCACATGTGTTGCGTCAGCAGGCTGTAGTTTTTTGTACCGCTCAACAAATCTCACTTGATAACTTGCATGTGAGAAAAGCATGTGATTCCATTGATTTTTATTTTTCTACATCATTTAAATACAGTTAAAGCCGTCCTTTACATGGTGTGAACATTTCATGATGAATGGACCAATAGAAACACTCCAAAATGGCTTGGAAACATTTCTGGTTCCACTGACTTACATTAAGAGTGAAGAAGGTTTTTGGCCTCTCCTGTAAAGTTGGCATTTTGGAGACTTGTTTTTCTAAGTTGATGATTTTGGGCGCGGCCGATGTCGATCCACTGCTTTCCATTTAGCATTAGCGTGGAGATTAATAAGGCTGTGTTCAAGTCCGGTTACTACGGAAATATTGGATTAATGTGGAGATTAATAAGGCTGTGTTCAAGTCCGGTTACTACGGAAATATTGGATTAATGTGGAGATTAATAAGGCTGTGTTCAAGTCCGGTTACTACGGAAATATTGGATTAATGTGGAGATTAATAAGGCTGTGTTCAAGTCCGGTTACTACGGAAATATTGGATTAATGTGGAGATTAATAAGGCTGTGTTCAAGTCCGGTTACTACGGAAATATTGGATTAATGTGGAGATTAATAAGGCTGTGTTCAAGTCCGGTTACTACGGAAATATTGGATTAATGTGGAGATTAATAAGGCTATGTTCAAGTCCGGTTACTACGGAAATATTGGATTAATGTGGAGATTAATAAGGCTGAGTTTAGGTCTGGTTAGTACAGAACTATGGGATTAATGTGGAGATTAATAAGGCTGAGTTTAGGTCTTGTTAGTACAGAACTATGGGATTAATGTGGAGATTAATAAGGCTGAGTTTAGGTCTGGTTAGTACAGTAATATGGGATTAATGTGGAGATTAATAAGGCTGAGTTTAGGTCTTTTTAGTACAGAACTATGGGATTAATGTGGAGATTAATAAGGCTGAGTTTAGGTCTGGTTAGTACAGTAATATGGGATTAATGTGGAGATTAATAAGGCTGAGTTTAGGTCTGGTTAGTACTGAACTATGGGATTAATGTGGAGATTAATAAGGCTGAGTTTAGGTCTGGTTAGTACAGAACTATGGGATTAATGTGGAGATTAATAAGGCTGAGTTTAGGTCTGGTTAGTACAGAACTATGGGATTAATGTGGAGATTAATAAGGCTGAGTTTAGGTCTGGTTAGTACAGAACTATGGGATTAATGTGGAGATTAATAAAGCTGTGTTCAGGTCTAGGTCTAGAGTTTGAACTAGACCTAGACTGAGAGACGAGATCATCACTGACTTGGTTTTGAATTATATCCATGTGTGTAGAGTCTCCTGTACACATACAGACTAAGTTCCCCCACACAGACTCACACGGTCAGTCACATGTTGCCTTGTGGCCCTTCAAAAGCTCCCAAAGAGAAAGACCTGAGTCAGGCTTCCACATCAGCCAGTGATTAGTGTTTTCTCTTCAGCCCTTGACGCCCATATACTGTGTGGACTGGTCTCCACAGAGGCTGCTACACAGTTCATTCTGTACACGTGCATACGAACCTATGGACATATTTCTTTTCCGAGCCGCAGTTCATGAACCCCGCTGCTCGTTAGCGTTCCTCAAACATAATTTATAACCGGCTGGATAGTTCAGCTTCCTCCTCTCATCAGAGTCGTAAATAATGAGCAGCTTTGAACAAACATGGGTCAGGGTAATTCGCCTGGCCCTACACGGCGTGAGTATTAAGCGTACAGGGCCGTCCAGCTCTTGACGCAGTCGTGAGTTGGGAAGTCAGGCTTGCTGTAAGTGGAATAAGCCTCAAAGCTGACGGATACGCCTGATCTGAGACCATTTCCAGACAGGAAATAAGTGATAAGCCGCAGATGCACGCTTTTAAGGTGTTTTGATCAAAAATAGCTCCAAACCTTTTTGAAATAAGGAGTTTTGATGATTCTGGTACTCGCAGACTATTAGACCTGTTTATACACATATGGTCTTTATGCTCAGTCTTGAAATGCCTTCTAACAGTTCCTATAATTATTTCCCACACAAAGCTCTTTGAAGCAAGTGGAGAAATTCTGTTGATAGCACAGAGTGTCTGGTTTCCTGAAGCCTGGCATTGCAATCCAGGGCTCGTTGGAAAGGGCACATCACGCTCTACTGATCTGTCAAGGTTCTGCTGATCTGCAGAGCTTCAACGATCAGATATTGAACGTCATTATCTCCAGTTTCCAGGATGCGACAATAAAAAGTCACGGGCAGTCTGAGAGGAGGAATAACGGCCTATACTCCTGTAAAGTTTGCAGTCGGTTATGGTTATGGCACTTAAAATTATTCTGGCTCTCGAGCAAGGGCGTGGGATTTGACATTGGGTGGGGGGGCACATTTGCTAATATGAATCAAAGCCCACCCTATCCCCTAAATATTACCTAGAAGCTGATTCCACTGTAGGTAAGGTAGTAAATCACTCTATGTGGTGACATAGAATAACATTTGTGGAATTACAGTAAATTACAAATAAATAAACAAAATATAACATTATCTGCACGTCTATTTATTATTAAATAAATCCAATTAAAGATCACTTTACAAACTAAACTAGATACTCAACATTACATGGTACTATACAAGAAATATCTGGATTATATACATATATAACCAAAAAATATATTATTTTCTTTGGAGCATGATGCTGAAATGAAATGATAAAGAAATGTATGTTAAGGTTTCCTGACTAGACAAGACTAACATTAATGTTAGACAGTAAGGCTGTGTCCCAAACAGCACCCTCTGAAACATTACACACTGCACTACTGACAGCACTTCTAAGGCTGGAGTCCTTTTATTTATTTATTTATTTATTTATTTTATTTATTATATTTTATTTATTATATATGTAGTGTAGTAGCAGTCGGGACGTGGCCAGAGAGTAATGTAACTTTACGTTTCAGAGAGCTTTCTGACTAAAGTTAATATAAACGTTAGCTAACCCAAATCCTCCTAGTCTGTTACCATAGCAACACATTATACTAAAGCTGTTTTATTACAGTATATATGTTCATCATTGCTGTTCACTGCTCTCATCACTGACCTCGCGTTTAAAGCTGGCGCGAGCTACCTGCCGCTCCAGCGAGGCGAGAGCTGTGAAGCTGCTGACAGCAGGATGTTTCTCAACACAAGCCTTAACACAGTGAAAGACCCAGAGACCACCCAACAACCAGAGCCTGTTGCCAACAACAAACAAGTTTCCGCTTTCTACCTGTTTCTGAGCATCTCAGCAAGGCTGCCTAAGGTGCGCCTAAGTAGGATACAATGGGGCAAGATTTTAAGGTCCATATCTCTGCGTCTCTGAAGGCTAGCAATGGTGGTCCAGGGTTTGTTGAAAAGGATAATCACTCTCTACTCACCTGTGCAGTTTGGATATGTCATAGTTTTTTTTTAAGCCTGTGGTTTTGTTCATGATATCATTAACGATTGGTCGATATTGATTCTAATAGAATTCATTCATTAGAACGGGTATCCAGACACTTGTACTTGTTTTTTACTTTTATTTTCTGGCAGGAGTTTGAAGATATTGAATTACGTCCTCATGTGGTCATAATTACAGCAATCATGGTAATAAGTGTTCAAATGAAGTCCATGTTTATTTATTTAATGCCTTTTACAGGGCGGTCAGTTGTTGAGCTCAACCTCCACCTCCAACAATCGAAGCTTCAGTGATCAGATATTGAATGTTATTATCTCCAGTTTCCTGAATGCCAGAGCGTCTCACCAAGGCTGCCTAAGGTGCGCCTAAGTGGGATGCAATTGTTGACCAGTTCAGACTATAAGCTTTATTCTTGAGGATACAGTGGTACAGCCCCAAACCAGCCCAACTTATTTAAGTCCAGCTGACTACAGAGCCAGCTAGCCCCGACCTGTATGGCCAGGTTGGTATCTCCTGGGCTTGGGGCAGATTTCTTTGGGTGGTTCCTGCCATAAACCAGTAGGATCTGCTGAGCCATAAAACTTTATGACGGTCATCTGTATAAATGAATGGTATGCAAGAAATATTTACAACAGAATACACAAGACAAACACATATAAGCAATAATTATTATCTATATTTCAACCATCAACAATGCATTCATGCTGGAGCTGTCGGCTAAAACCCGGTTCGCCTCTTTATATAATTATAAGTATATAATTACCGTTGAAATAACCGTGTAATGTATAGCAAAACAACAATAACTCTGGACCTCTTGGGGTGAAATATATGAAACCAATCCGATTATAAATTCCTACTTCTTTGCTTTCCAGCTTGCTGATAAGCAGAAGGTCTGCGGAGGTCCAGGTGGAAGCGTCTGGATGTATTGTGTTTGTCCTTTTCAGCGGCGCGGTAATAATTGATCATGGCTCGAGTTAAAGCCCCCGCATTCATAACGGCCTCTCCACTCGCGCTGATTAGATTTATGAAGGCAGCTTATACTCAAAGCACTTTATTGAATCTGCTGCTGAATTCATTAGTCCATTCAGGCCCCGGACGATCCTGGGGCGGGAGCCTGCCTGAGCTATGAAATGATGTCTCTGGCAGAATAAAAGGGAACATTGTGATTGTGCTTAATCATCACACATCCGCATGAAATAGCGGCGAGTCTCAAGGTTTGTGCGGTGATAAAGTAATTCAAAGCAAGGAATAAAGAGGGATGTGTTATGCGCTCTTGAATGAGTGTTAACGAGGCTGCAGCAGTAGACGCTGTAAAAAAAACAAAAACGTCCTGATACGCCGAGCGTATTGTGATTAATCGCCATCGATGACACAATGACACACAATCACGTCCCGGCAAAGTGTTTATGTGCTGCGACTGGGACTAACAGTAAACTCTGAACCGCTCCTGTATTTGTTTCGTTTAATGCCCTTGTCTGTTTGAATGAGGGTAATTAGTTGGATTGGTCCCAGGCCGTTTTGGATGAACCTGCACGCGCGGAAGAGTCTGGGCCGGGACGTCCTGTCCCCAGACGGCACTTGGCTCTGCTGTTGTCTGCTGTGCTGTGCTCGCAACGTTCTCCTTCTCTTTTATTCCCTACACTGGGAGGCTGGGAGATCTCTACAGAACACTATTACATTCAATTTGCAATTCATTTGCTTTTCAGATTAAGACCATAGTTCTGTACTAACCAGACCTGAACACAGCATTATTAATCTCCACAATAATAATATATTACTGTACTAACCAGACCTGAACACAGCTTTACTAATCTCCACAATAATAATATATTACTGTACTAACCAGACCTGAACACAGCTTTACTAATCTCCACAATAATAATATATTACTGTACTAACCAGACCTGAACACAGCTTTATTAATCTCCACAATAATAATATATTACTGTACTAACCAGACCTGAACACAGCTTTATTAATCTCCACAATAATAATATATTACTGTACTAACCAGACCTGAACACAGCTTTACTAATCTCCACAATAATAATATATTACTGTACTAACCAGACCTGAACACAGCTTTACTAATCTCCACAATAATAATATATTACTGTACTAACCAGACCTGAACACAGCTTTATTAATCTCCACAATAATAATATATTACTGTACTAACCAGACCTGAACACAGCTTTACTAATCTCCACAATAATAATATATTACTGTACTAACCAGACCTGAACACAGCTTTACTAATCTCCACAATAATAATATATTACTGTACTAACCAGACCTGAACACAGCTTTACTAATCTCCACAATAATAATATATTACTGTACTAACCAGACCTGAACTCCACATTAATTAATCTCCACATTAATCCCATATTACTGTACTAACCAGACCTGACCACAGCTTTACTAATCTCCACAATAATAATATATTACTGTACTAACCAGACCTGAACACAGCTTTATTAATCTCCACAATAATAATATATTACTGTACTAACCAGACCTGAACACAGCTTTACTAATCTCCACAATAATAATATATTACTGTACTAACCAGACCTGAACACAGCATTATTAATCTCCACAATAATAATATATTACTGTACTAACCAGACCTGAACACAGCTTTACTAATCTCCACAATAATAATATATTACTGTACTAACCAGACCTGAACACAGCTTTACTAATCTCCACAATAATAATATATTACTGTACTAACCAGACCTGAACACAGCTTTACTAATCTCCACAATAATAATATATTACTGTACTAACCAGACCTGAACACAGCTTTATTAATCTCCACAATAATAATATATTACTGTACTAACCAGACCTGAACACAGCTTTACTAATCTCCACAATAATAATATATTACTGTACTAACCAGACCTGAACACAGCTTTACTAATCTCCACAATAATAATATATTACTGTACTAACCAGACCTGAACACAGCTTTACTAATCTCCACAATAATAATATATTACTGTACTAACCAGACCTGAACACAGCTTTACTAATCTCCACAATAATAATATATTACTGTACTAACCAGACCTGAACACAGCTTTATTAATCTCCACAATAATAATATATTACTGTACTAACCAGACCTGAACACAGCTTTACTAATCTCCACATTAATAATATATTACTGTACTAACCAGACCTGAACACAGCTTTACTAATCTCCACAATAATAATATATTACTGTACTAACCAGACCTGAACACAGCTTTACTAATCTCCACAATAATAATATATTACTGTACTAACCAGACCTGAACACAGCTTTATTAATCTCCACAATAATAATATATTACTGTACTAACCAGACCTGAACACAGCTTTACTAATCTCCACAATAATAATATATTACTGTACTAACCAGACCTGAACACAGCTTTACTAATCTCCACAATAATCCCATAGTTCTGTACTAACCAGACCTGAACACATCTTTACTAATCTCCACAATAATAATATATTACTGTACTAACCAGACCTGAACACAGCTTTATTAATCTCCACATTAATCCCATAGTTCTGTACTAACCAGACCTGAACTCAGCCTTATTAATCTCCACATTAATCCCATAGTTCTGTAGTAACCAAACCTTAACACAGCCTTATTAATCTCCACAATAATCCCATATTACTGTACTAACCAGACCTGAACGCAGCTTTATTAATCTCCACATTAATCCCATAGTTCTGTAGTAACCAGACCTGAACGCAGCCTTATTAATCTCCACATTAATCCCATAGTTCTGTAGTAACCAAACCTTAACACAGCCTTATTAATCTCCACAATAATCCCATATTACTGTATTAACCAGACCTGAACGCAGCCTTATTAATCTCCACATTAATCCCATATTACTGTATTAACCAGACCTGAACGCAGCCTTATTAATCTCCACATTAATCCCATAGTTCTGTAGTAACCAAACCTTAACACAGCCTTATTAATCTCCACAATAATCCCATAGTTCTGTACTAACCAGACCTGAACACAGCCTTATTAATCTCCATTAATCCCATACTTCTGTACAGTCCAGATTTGAACACCATTTTATTAAACTCCTAAACAATAATCCTGTAGTCCTGTACTAACCAGGCCTGAACACAGTTTTATTCATCTCTATAATAATCCCATAGTTCTGCTACTTAGGTCAACCTGGCTGAGGGCGAGTGCATTTAGATTAAATAATCTGCTCCTCACTCTCCTCCTCTTGTACTTTGATTAGCTATCTACTGAGCCTCAGTGTCCACTCTTTATGAGGTCTCTATCGTATGGGCTGGTGATGGAGAGGTGGGCTTTAGTCAGCGTGTCCAATATGTTTCTGTAGGTTTCCATATTGAATTCTGTGGCATGTAATCATCTGATTGATGTCAGCAGAAGAGATAAAGAGAGAGAACGAGAGCTGAGATGAATGATAGTCTGTGTGGGTGTATTTACAAATGGCTACAGTGATCTGTCTGTATATGCACTGCACTAATCGAACGTGTAAGTGCTCGATGACATGGAGCTCAATGATATCCAGTAGGCTTTGTCCAGATATAAGACCATATACTGTAGTAGCTTTGATTAACAGTCAGAGAACTGGAGAGACTAATTAACGCCATACTGTCTGCAATATAAGGTTAAATGATAAGAGTCACAATGGTGTCAGAAGTGGGATTACAATTTGCGGGTTCAGGGCTGAGAGGTCGAGTCGGCAGTGAGGGTCTGTGAGTTCAGTGCTCGACACTGGACAGGCCATTCCACCAAGTTGGACTGAGCTGGAGGTGCTATTAGCACATTGCTTGTATGAACCCACACCAGCAGGAGCTGAAGATAACATTGAGCGTTTGCAGTGAAAACTTTTAAAACCAGAGATGCTATTTTTTTTAAAACAAAAATTTTCTTTACCAAAGACTTTGGAATTACTCAGTAATACTCATGTGCACATAATTTCACAATTTCATCTCTTAATGTTATACTGCATGCATGTTGAGTAGGGGTTTGTTTAAAAAATAGATTTTTCGATTCAAAGCGATCTTCATTTGAATAATCCAGTATCGACTATCGTATCGTATATCGTATAAACCCGAGATTGAACTTTAAAATTAGCATTCCAGCCCCCCCGCCTTCGTTTTTCACACAACGAGATCTGGCTGGGGGTGCACATCAGTTAAGCATGGCTGGAGCACAAGTGAAGGCGCCCCAGAACTTGAAAGCAGATGTCTGGCTACATTCTGGATTCAGAAACCAGGACGTTATATAAACATATAAACACTAATGTTTTTAGTAAGGGTAGGTTGAGTGTTCCTTGTACGTTTACCACATTAGTTCTCTGAAAATTTCTTTTCATATTCAAACAAAATATATTATTGTAACTGAAATATCCCTAAATTAATCGATATAGAATTGAATCGAATTGAATCGGAAATCAAATTGAATTGGGACCTTGTAAAACCCAGCCCTAATGTTGAGCACAGCTACAATATACTTTGCTTGAGTTTCTCTGTTGATCTGCTGTTTAAATACTCTGTACTGACCAGTGCAGTTGAGTGAAGGGAACAAACAGTGATTTTAGGCCTGTATGTCCGGTCCTAAACTAAAGAAATACAATTCAGGCGTTTGGAAAATTGGATTAAAATAAAGATTAAAATACGATTTTTCGCCACACTATGCCTTAAAACAAGTATTGGGGGATTTGCTTGACATTAAATTTCTAACTGAAGGCCTTTATGGTGTAACTAAGTGTTGTAACTTCTTCTCTTGATGTTAAACTGAAGAGGGAGACCAGTTCAGAGTAGAAGCTTTATTCTTGAGGATACTGCAGTACGGACGTTCTTGGAGGAGCTCTCAAACATGGTCTAACATGGCCTCGGCAACTGCACGGTCTTATAAGACTCCTCCATGTTCCATCTAGGCCATGTGATCTGTCTGGCCAAGTCGTTATCTTCTGGGTTTTGTGGCTGCTTCTTTTGGGGGTTCCTGCCATAAATTACTGGATTCTCTGAACCATAAACTCATGCCATCATTCACAGGTTTCCAAGCCAACATGTCTATGTGGACCCCGTATGGGTTTTATCTGAACTGTATGTGTTTTACATGGGCTTGTAGTGGCTTTTTGATTGGCCCACAGTTTGTCTATTACTTTGGGACCCAATTGGGCTGTAGTTGTGGGTTCAAGTTAGGCTACAACTGGGGGTCCTGTTTGGTTACAGTTATTGAACCAAGTTAAGCTACAGGTGTGGCCCAGTTAGGCCGCCATTGTGGGCACTGGTTAAACTATAGCTGTGGGCACCAACTGGATCACTGTTGTTGGGCCCAGCTAGGCTACACTGTGGTCCCAGCAGGGTTACAGTTACTCCTGTTTTGGATGACTGTTCACATGGGCCCCACCTGCAGCCTAGAGTGGCCCTATTAGTGGCCCACATGGGCAAAAACACACACATGAGACCCATATGGTTGCCTCAACTGGGTTGCCTAAAGTGGATCTAATAGACCACCCACCTTTAACCCATGGGGGCCCACAAGGACATGCTGGCTGGGTTATAATATATAACATACATCATATGTAATGCTATTTCAGCACCTGAAGCAAAATGCTCTACTCCAAGTCCAAGGTTTTTAGGTGGCCGAGTGAATTTGGAGCCCGTGACACATCAGCCTGCGCTAATGACTGGCACCCAGTCGGAGTAATTAGATACTAACCTTGGGCTGAGAGAGAGAAAGAGAGAGAGAGTGAGAGAGGGGATGACAAGAGGAGAGGCCGAAACAGAGCTTGAGCAAAAGAGAGGAGAGGAGGAGGAAAGAGAGAGAGGGAGAGAGAGCAGAGGAAGGAGGAGGCCTGAGACTATAGCGGCTAATTATGATGAGTCATCCCTCACAATGCTGCCTCTTCTCCTCTGGGCTCTTGCGGAGGACGAGTGTCTGTCAGCTGCCTGACTCAAATATTTACCCTGCTGATGCAACTCTCTCCCACAGCCGCTTCCTCCCAGGCACCTTCCACGCTCACATCCTCGCGTATTAGCATTAGCGCTCCCGTGTATCAATTGTGTTAGCATCGATAGCCGCATTCAGACAGCGCCGTGTCTGTTGTCATGGCTCGGGGAGAAATTCTCACAACGGCTGATATGAAAGAAAGGAACAGGCTCCGTTAGCGCAGTGGGCGCCGTATCGGGTGCTATTCCTCGTATTATGTCGATGTAAATTGGTTTCAGAGGAAAAGTGTTCGACAGAATGCTAACAGTTGTAGCGGTGACAGGCTGAATTTTGATGAAACGGCAGTTCTATTTGTGTGCAGGCCACATATTTTAACACCTGTTGCTTTGTGGAAACACAAAAGCAAGCGCGTGTCTCTTTAGCGGGGCTACGCTGCATTCAGGCGCGGGGGTGTTGACATCGCTTAGGAGACATTCTTGGGACGACTGATACGAAAGAAAAAAGCTACGGGTGTTATTGTTTGTTTTTTGTTATTGTTTGGGTTATTTTGTATTTTGCTGTTTGGAAATAAGGTTTAGCAAAACGGCTTCTTTGCTGAATGCTAGCGTTTGCTAAGCTAGCAAGCAGAAAACTGGTAAAGAACATAAATAGCACATTGGATGTTATATTATGTGGTATTTCTTCTTTATAAAACATTCTTTTGGCTTTAAAAGTGAATTCTTTGTCATGGACTGAATGCTAACAGTTGTGAAAGTGACTGAATTTTGATTAAATGTGTGTGTGAGTTATTTTTTCACTCAGAGTTGCTAACACCTGCAGCATTGCTGTGAGGCTCCGGGTGTTAGTTTTGTATTATTTAGTATTTTAATATTCAGGTTATGTGTGACCCTGTTACCCAACTATCGGGATACAGCGGACGATAATGGATGGATGGTTTCAGAAGCTTTAGCAATGCCGAATGCTGTCGTTTGCTAGGCTAGCAAGTAGAACAGGGGTGTAGAAAATGTAAACAGCAGTGCAGGTTTTATATTATGTGATGGTTCTGATGTGAAATGCTTTGGGGGAAGTCTAGCTAAATATATTCTTTGTCCTGCTAACAGCTGTAAAGGTGACTGGACTTTGATTTAATATCAGTTTGCAAATGATATTTGTGTGAGCTACTTTTTTACCCATGTAGCTTCACAAACGTAAGACTCTCCAAGAGGCCTTCAGAGCACTCTCACTCCTGTAAGGCTCTGGGTGTTAGTTTTGTAGTACATGATATTTTAATATTCAGGTTTCAGGTGACTTAGCAACATGGATTCTCTTTCGAATGCTAGCTTTTGCTAGACTGGTTAGTAGAAAACCGGTGTAGGACAAGTACATGGATGTTATATTATTTCCTAGATGGCAAACATATCGGCACCTTGCTGAATGTTGTCCATTGCTGGTCCAACCTCGGACTACCCTGAGCTAACTAGTTTTTTTGTCTCCTCAAGCCGATTTTAAATGGACAGAGACTTTTATTTTGGAAAATAAACCGATAGAAGAAATAGTGACTGATAGAAAATGATCTAGTTGAAAATAATTTATGAAACTAATTTGTAAAGTATAATGGAAGAAAGAAATGAAGAAAAAATAAATGTGAAATCAAGTGATGACAACTGGGATTTTGTCTAATACTCTGCTTAATCCCAGCAAAGTCTTAGCGGGCCCGCAGTGGTCTACCATCCTCTTGCTATCAAGGCTTTTTAGGGTAGAAAGGCTTGCAAAGTGCTTTCCTTGGCATGAACGAAATGCTAACAGTTGACTGAATGCTGATTAAATGTCAGTTTGTGAATTACGTTTGTGTGAGTTCCATTTTCTCAGATTTGCTCACGTAGTAGTGCAAAAAACACAAAAGCGAGTCTCTTTGGCAGGCCTGCATTTATATTCAGGTCTGTCATCATCACTGTGAAGATATTCTTGGGATGTACTTTAGGCTCCGATTGCACAGTTGAGTGTTATTTTTGGTTTCGCTTTGTATTTATTTTTAACATTTAGGTTCAGGAAGAAAGTTGAGCAATTTGGATTCTTTGTTGAATGCTGATGTGAAGTAGGCTAGCAGGTAGAACACTGGGGAAGCGGTTACACTGCTGTCCTCCATGCTGTAGACTGGGGTTTGATTTTCCACGTGGGTAACCACCTTACACTATACTAATAAGAGTCCTTGGGTAAGACTCCTAACACTACCTTCACCTACCTGTGTACAGGTAAACTGTAACACTACCTTCACCTACCTGTGTACAGGTAAACTGTAACACTACCTTCACCTACCTGTGTACAGGTAAACTGTAACACTACCTTCACCTACCTGTGTACAGGTAAACTGTAGCACTACCTGTAGTGATTGTGAGATATACTTGGAATAACTGATGTGAAGGAAAAGAGCAGCTCTGATAACTTAGTTCCTACATTAGAAGCTACTAGAAAACAGTGAGTTTACAGTAAACTTTGATTCCAGTTGTAGGTAAAAACCCTACTTGCACTCTGTGTATCTCTCCAGCACCGGAGCTGCGTGTCTCTTGTAGGCCTGGACGTGGCCTGGTATTTCAGCATGCTGCTGTAATAGACTGTGGTTTCTCTCAGTTAATAATTGAACATGTTCTGGTTGATTTGTTGAAGGAGTGATATTGTCAAGGAGTGTTTTCAGTTCTCTGTGCATTTTGGAAGGCTGGCAAGAGTGTAATACTGCATTTACACTGCTCCATCGCAGTGAACGGACGGGAACGCACTTCAGCTGGCCACATGTGGGCGCAACAAGGGTTTTCCACTGTGTCGTCCAATGGAATCATGTATTTGCGTTTCCAGGGGTGACGGGGCAGCGGTGATTAATGCTCGTGTTCAACATCGGCTATTTCATACCATATTTACATCATTTTTATAGATTTGAATCAGATGTAAATGCAAAAGAGGGTGTTTTAATTTAGTTCTGAATATGGAACTAATATTTCTTACGTTGAGGACACTCATCGCGCGACCACCCGCCCTCTTCTCATTGGATAGACGCATTGCGTTGGCCGGATTCATTTGCACGAGTTGAGTCACATCGAGTTCGGGGGATGCGATGCGACGGACCGATGGTGCACCGCGCGGCCACGTCCAGTTCAGCGACGCGACGGAGCAGTGTAAATGCAGTGTAAGACAAAAAACACGTTCATGTGGTCTGGGCTAGTCAGGGGCTAGAGGTTGGGAAAGTAGCCTCATGACCAGAAGGTTGTTGGTTCAATCCCCTGAACCGACAAGACATGACTGAAGAGCCCTTAAGGAAGCCACCAAATCCCCAACTGTCCACCACTCCCACCTAGTGTGTGTGTGTTCACTAGTGTGTCAAATCCCTCTGTGTCGCAGGTACAAACGCTCATTGTGTTATATTGTATTGTAAATACAATCTCAAGAGTTCTTCTTTTTTATTATTTATATTGTATATACTGTACTGTTTATTTATCTATTTTTTGTACTAAGTGCCTTGCTATCCCTTTGCTGCTATAGCACGGTCTTATTGGCTGTGTCAGTGGAGGGGGCGGAGTAAGAAGTGTAGACACCGTGCCATTGTAGAGAGCTCAACAGTGGCTGCAGAGTCTTTCAAATGATTATTAATAGAATGTAGTGTGATTGTTATCCGAGCCCTATTCGAGCAGGATTAGTGGGCTAGTGGTACCAGATAAGGTCCTGTAATGTAATAAGTGTTTAATTTAACTGTCCAGTTCATAAAGCAATCACATGAGAATCTGAGATCGGCTTCTTATTTACCAGCTCCTATTTGAATTTCTCGTTCCACCTTAAACCCTACAGCAGTTATCATGACTCCTCAGACCCCAGAATGTAACTGCTGCATCATTTAAGGTGGAAAATTTGAACAAGAAGCTGAATTTCAGTCTTATTGTTTTTCTATTACCCAGTTTTGTTATTACATTTAAAGATTTCTAGTACTGCTAAAAAGACCAGACTAGACCAGTATGAATTCCGAACTGGTCTAAATAGATTTATGCTGGTCTGGGGTTTTTAAACTCTGTACAACAAAACATTAAAAAGGTGGCGAACAGACAGTCGTGGGCTGAAGGTTAGGGATCCGCTCTTGTGACCGGAAGGTCGCGGGTTCGATTCCCAGGACCAACAGGACACAATTGAAGTGGCCTTGAGCAAGGCACTTACCCCCAACTGCTCCCTGGGTACTATGGATAGGGCTGCCCACCGCTCTGGGCAAGTGTGTTCACTGCCTTCTACTGTGTATGTTTACTAGTGTGTGTATGTATGTGGTTGTTTCACTGCATACACACACTAGTTCCACTGTGTACAAACACTAGTGGCTAATGCTATGCGGGTCTGTCCTGCACGTGAAGTGGTAGAGAAGATGTTTTGTTTGCTATGTTAATAAAAGCTGTTTAAACTGTGTATTTAGCTCGTCGTCTGCGCTCTGCTGTTTTTGTCTTCGGAAAGCAGCAGCAGATGATATTTTCTGAACACCAGGCACCAGTTAACGAGAGCCACATGTTCATTAGCACGAAATGAAGAGGTTAACAGGTACCCACACCTCAGGAGGTGAAAAGCAGAAGAGCAGGCAATTATTAAATACAAATTAAGGACAGAAAGATGAAGCTTGGACACCAGCCAGGCGTGCAACGTTTTATGCACATTTTGGCCAAAAAGTATGAATCAAGTCGTGTTTCCATCCGCTGCAGGTACATGAAGAAACTTTAGATGGTGTAGATACCAAGACTAGCGGCTTTAGATGGTGTAGATACCGACACTAGCAGCTTTAGATGGTGTAGATACCGAGATTAGCAGCTTTAGATGGTGTAGATACCAAAACTAGCAGCTTTAGATGGTGTAGATACTGACACTAGCAGCTTTAGATGGTGTAGATACCGAGATTAGCAGCTTTAGATGGTGTAGATACTGAGACTAGCAGCTTTAGATGGTGTAGATACCAAGATTAGCAGCTTTAGATGGTGTAGATACTGAGACTAGCAGCTTTAGATGGTGTAGATACTGAGACTAGCAGCTTTAGATGGTGTAGATACCAAGACTAGCGGCTTTAGATGGTGTAGATACCAAAACTAGCGGCCTTAGATGGTGTAGATACCAACACTAGCAGCTTTAGATGGTGTAGATACCAAAACAAGCAGCTTTAGATGGTGTAGATACTGACACTAGCAGGTTTAGATGGTGTAGATACCGAGATTATCAGCTTTAGATGGTGTAGATACTGAGACTAGCAGCTTTAGATGGTGTAGATACTGAGACTAGCAGCTTTAGATGGTGTAGATACCAAAACTAGCGGCTTTGGATGGTGTAGATACTGACACTAGCAGCTTTAGATGGTGTAGATACCAAGATTAGCAGCTTTAGATGGTTTAGACACCGAGACTAGCAGCTTTAGATGGTGTAGACACTGAGACTAGCAGCTTTAGATGGTGTAGATAACGAGACTAGCAGCTTTAGATGGTGTAGCTACCAAAACTAGCAGCTTTAGGTGGTGTAGTTATCGAGACTAGCAGCTTTAGATGGTGTAGAGACCGGGACTAGCAGCTTTAGATGGGTTAGACACCGAAACTAGCAGCTTTAGATGGTGTAGTTACCAAGACTAGCAGCTTTAGATGGGTTAGACACCGAAACTAGCAGCTTTAGATGGTATAGTTACTAAGACTAGCAGCTTTGGATGGTGTAGCTACCGAGACTAGCGGCTTTAGATGGTGTAGCTACCAAGACTAGCAGCTTTAGATGATGTAGTTATCAAGACTAGCAGCTTTAGATGGTGTAGTTATCAAGACTAGCAGCTTTAGATGATGTAGTTATCAAGACTAGCGGCTTTAGATGGTGTAGCTACCAAGACTAGCAGCTGTAGATGGTGTAGTTTCAAGACTAGCGGCTTTAGATGGTGTAGCTACCGAGACTAGCGGCTTTAGATGGTATAGTTATCAAGACTAGCAGCTTTAGATGATGTAGTTATCAAGACTAGCAGCTTTAGATGGTATAGTTATCAAGACTAGCAGCTTTAGATGGTGTAGTTTCAAGACTAGCGGCTTTAGATGGTATAGTTATCAAGACTAGCAGCTTTAGATGGTGTAGCTACCGAGACTAGCGGCTTTAGATGGTGTAGCTACCAAGACTAGCGGCTTTAGATGATGTAGTTATCGAGACTAGCAGCTTTAGATGGTATAGTTATCAAGACTAGCAGCTTTAGATGGTATAGTTATCAAGACTAGCGGCTTTGGATGGTGTAATTACCGAGACTAGCGGCTTTAGTTGATGTAGTTATTAAGACTAGCAGCTGCATGGGTTTCTGTTATACGTAGATCATCTTTACAGATATTTACAGATATTATTATGTTTTTATGGACGAGCAGTTCAGATACACAGAGCAGGACGAGAATGAAGGCTGAAATATTCGTGCCACCCTTATGACGTCCACCTTCACGAAGTTAGCTTTTCATTTCTCAAAATCAAGAAGCCAACTTTCACTTCATTCCTGCCTACATGTGAAAAAAGCATCAGACAGTTCTGGGAGAACCAACAAGCTTTTGCTTAGAACATTTAAGAATGTATGGAAAGGAGACCCCGTAGAGCTGTGCTGCATCTGTAGCAGCAGCCTGTAGCCCCACCGCGCCCCCCTGAAGAAAATCCCAACTGCACTGTATTTGCTGGTCACGTGAGTCGTGGGTTCACGGTTCACGGTGGGTTCACGGTTGTGTTTTAACTGTGTGCCACTGCTTGCCTGTTTGCCTCACAGTTTTTCCTACGTGCTTCTGTTGGTTTTGGTCTAAGCTCCTCCTTGTGTCCGCCCCTCACCTGTTCCCAGTTTGTGGCTCCTCCCCATCCCAGGTGTTCCTTGTGGGTCCCCTTCTGTTTGCTCCTGTGGTTGGGAGTGTTATCGTGTGTATGTTAGTCGTCTGCTTGGTTTGCGTTCACTCTGTGTTCTCAGGTTAGAACCTCCATACAGTCTAATTTCATTCTCAAGTTAGATGTACTGAAGTTGGGTGACGACCCCTGAACTGCTTTATCACATCTATCACATGAGTTGGCATTTCATTTCAGAGTAAACAGAGTGGAATAGACTTGAGTTCCTCTACTGATAGATGCTGGAAGTACAAAGAAATTCCACCACCGATCTACAGGGAACCCAGTGCTGGAGGAGTTTTTGGACCGGAAAGCTTTTTCACTCAAGTTGGTTTGGCAGCTTGTTTTACTTTGAGTCATGATTCTGTTGAGGTAACCAGAGTTTTGCAGGAGTGTTCATTATTTTCTCTCACTTAAAGGCCATTAGCTAAAGACCAGCTCCCTTCCTCACTACCTTCAGGGGCAGCGGTTCTACATCCTTGAGTAATAGCAGCAGTTGTCTCAGAGTGTAGCTAGATTGGGTGCAATGACAACTCTGTGAAAATTAAGTGGGAAACAACACTCACTAGCTAGTTATGTCCCCAAATGCCTATAACTACACACACTTGGGGACATTATTATATTTAAAAAGCCATATTTTTCAGACAGAAAGCTTTTATTTACTGGGCAAAACATTAACGTTATTAAATATTAAACAGTATTAATAGAGTAAGTAGTGCTTATACATACGTCAGTGTGATTTTCTTTAACCCTTTCCAAGCTTCTCCTTCTATAAACAACCCAGTATTATTATCAGTTCTCATCTAATACCTGCTTTGACTGCTCAGTACTTCATTAAGCTAAATCAAGATTGCTGCTGAAGGAACTGAATACATTCATACAATGTCTGGGGCGTCCAGGAGAAATCTGGAACCTAACTTTGTTCTTCAAACTGGAGCTCAAGATCTGATCTACATCTTTTACAATAAGATATTCATGTTACTTTGTATTGTATGTATGATTATTTACATCTGTTCTAATGAAATCTGGGGTTCTTACTGGTGAACATACACTTACTGAGAAGATAAAGAGTTTTAAACTCTTGCCTCAGACTTTGGAGTGGTGTAACCACTGTCGTCCTCGGCATGCTCGTTGGCGGTCATGGCCTGGCCACTGTGGAGCTGCTTTGTGGCTGAGTCTATTGTGAAGAGTGTTTCACAAAACCTACAATGAAACCCAGCAGTTATAGGGAATCATGGGGGAGATTAATGGTGTGAACAGAGATTTTTAATACTTTCTTGGAGGATCTCTTGCTGTACTGGGAGACAGTGGTCGCATGTGCTCTGGGATCAGCATTGGAGGGAAACCGTTTAGCTCAATTGTTTGTGCTTTTCTGGGTTTTGTTTCTAGTAGGGATGTAGCGATGCATCAAGAGACAGTTACTAATCAATGCTAATATGCTGTGACTGAAATTGATTGAGATGTGAAATGAATCAATAGCCTTTTGAAACAGCAGAGGGCGCTGGTGTGGTCTACCTAGCTCGTTTGACGCCAGTACATCACGTTGGTTGGATGTATGGTGTCATATCAGTGTCAAAACGAAAACATGAGGTGAAAAATATAAACGTGCACGGTTTAACATTGCACACACATAAAATTTTCACTTGTGCAAATGTGAAACTCGTGTGCACAGATAGAAGAACTGCACACGCATTTTTCATAACCACGTGTTTTTCTCTCTGGATTTGATATTTTTCCTCACTGCACTACAGTCGGCTGCTCTCGGCGCTCGAGTTTATCCAGAGGGGGGCGGGTTTGACAGTTTGGGGGCGGGACATGGGCTGAACACTACTGGCTGATGGCACCTGGTTTGGTGACTGACCGCTCACTAAGAACAGCCTCTCAAACTACAGCAAACATGGTGGACAAAGTGGAGTCCACAGGTGAGGTAGATTAAAACTATTCACTTCAGTTTACTTTAAGATAAGATAAACAAAGTACAGCATTGTACAGACCTGCCCAGAAATATTTGGACAGTGACACAATCTTCTTGATTTGGGCTCTCCATGCCACCACATTGGATTTGAAATGAAACAACTGGGCCTCAATTAAAGTGTAGACCTTCAGTTCAAGGGGTTCAACCCATTAATTCAAGAGGACACACTAGAACCAGAGGGTTAACACATACTATAGATAATTAAGTTGCTATGAATGTGTACTTATTTATTTTTATTTTTATTGATTAATTCATTCCTTCATCTTTAAATCCATTTTTTTATTTCTATTTTACTTTTTTTTCTTCTTTTTTCCTTTATTCTTTTATGGGGAGGGGCTGCCTGAAAATGGTTTGGGTTTCGGACCACAGTCCTCCTATTAGTGACCTCTGGCATAGAGTAAGAAGATGCAGCAAACATAGCACTCCACACCAATGCTCTTTTATTGAACATAACAGCAGGGGGACACCCGCCGCTCAGCGCTACTGAATTTCCAGGATAGCAGGTCCCATGTAGCCCTCTATCTGAGAGTAGGCAGCAGTAAACCATACACACCAACCACTATTTACATTAATATAGTGTTTCTTACTACGACTCCCGTGCTTCCTGAGGTCATTCGCACAACTGTCCATGCCTCTCTCATGTCCACTGGTCACTATGTGTATTAAATTAGAAAAGAGTGCAATATAGAAGTACTCTTAGACCTTTGGACCCCACTTGAAATTGTAGTATTTAAAAAAATAGAAGTAGCTGAATACTACTGAATCCATGTTGGATGAGCGGTGAATGAGATCACATCCTGGACGCAGTATCAGAAGGTGTGTAGCATCGGGGCCCGGCTGGCTTTCTTCTATCTAACCTCATATAAAATCTTTTTCACCAGCTTCATGCGTGCTGTGGCCCTCCGACGCTGCAAGCACATGGCTGGGGACGAGTCTACACGCTCTCAGCGCACTCAAGTATGCATAAGCACCCAATCAAACATGCAGACTGTTACACAGTGAATTAAGTATGCATGATGCACATTCACTGAGAATGAGCAGGAAAATTGCCAGCATCTATACTACGACGGCAATGTGTCATCATTAATTTAGGGCCTTTATTCCGGGATCTGTTCTGTATGATTATCCTGTACTTGGATGTTGGAAGTAATTGGACTGCGCTGTGCGGAGAACGGCTGAGCGGAAATCGGCTTAATTCGAAAATGAGTTCTGCTTCAAATTAAAGGTGCAATTTGTAAGAATGGTAGTTTAAAAGATTGCACAATGCGCTCAAACGATCAACAGTGTGAAGTAACACTCGGAACCGAAGCTAATGACAATCCAGCAAATTCCCTGCATCGTGTCACCAAACACGATTAAACGACTGAAGTGTGTGCGCCAAATACACAGTAGAGTCACGTTACTATGACCACCAGTTAATATCCAGAGTAGCCGCCATGTGCCGTACAGGCAGCAGCTAGACGGGCTGAGAGACTCAATGAGCTCCTGGTTGGCGGTCACAGGTATCTGGAGTCATGCTGACTGCTGTGCATTCCACAGCTGCTGGAGGGAGCGTGGAGGAGGATCCATAGAGCCAACACCACCATCCATGTGGTCCCAAAGATGCTCATCTGGATTCAAGCCTTGGGAATTAGGGGTCCAGGGTAGTAATTAGAAGTCTTGGTCAGCTCTTCCGACCAATGTGGGACATTTCTAGTCATGTGACGTGTCGCATTGTCTTGCTGGAAGATCCCATCCGCCCCTGAGGAGACCATCAGCATGTATGGTGTATCTGCAAGGATGGGTTCAGACCCAAATTGGTTGAGAGTGTCTTCCACATGGACGAGTGGGTCCAGAAAATGCCACCAAATCATTCCCCAGACCAGAACGCTGCCACCTGCCGTGCAACTGGCGTCCAAAGTAGGAAATGGTCATAATAATGTGACTCAACTGAGTGCAAGCTTGGTATAAGAAGGTTTTATCTCTCATGTTCCTTCATTACTGAGATTAGATGTAGAAGCAGTCCAATCACAGGCCTCACCAGTGGACATATGAGCATAGATTGTTTCTTACTCCTCATTTTTTGGGGATAACGAAAATTGATTAGCTTTCTTTTTTCTTTTTTCTTTTTTCTTTTTTTTTAAATCTGTCATGTCTGACAATTTTTGCAATCGGAATGATAATCCGAATGCACTGATGTAGAAAGCATATTTGCATTTACAAGAACAACTCTATAGGTTTCTATAGCCTATTCTAGTTAATGTTTTTTTTATTTTTTGTATTTATTTATTCATTTAGCCAGGCCTGACAGGTAATAAAGGGAAAAGAGGAAAGTGAAAATAAACAAATAAATAAATAATAATAATATAAATAAATAAATAAACACCTCAATAAACAAACAAACGAAAGGAAAAAAACAAAAACAAACAAGACGAAAAAAAAAATATATATATATAAAAGATATACATACATACACATTTACATATTTATACATATGCATATACATATACACACCCACACACAATTCTATTATTTGCAGCAATTTGTGTATGTGCCTCCGCCACCATGCCCCCCCGTGATCCAGAGGCAGAAAGGGAAGGACCAGAACCACCTATACCGCCATAGTAGTAGTGCACAGGCCAGAGGGGGGCTGACGAATTGTGCAGCAACAGATGGGCTACAGTCAGTACCTGTAAACCTACAAAGAGCTCCTATGTGGTTGGTGTTTCTGATAAAATGGCCTGCAAGTGTAGCTAAAGGCAAGTGTTCCTAGCAGTCTAGTCAGTGTTGTGGGACGTGCGATGGTTGGGTCAAGGAGACGCGCACACACACTTTTCAGAGTGTGTATGTTTTGTTTGGCAGTAAGTGTGCCGCGTTCAGTGTCTGGATGCTATTATGTAATGGATCGCAAGGACGGATCCTGCGAGCGTCTGTCCTCTATGAGCCGTCCTGGGGCTAAATGATTCAGCAGCTCCACACCAGCACCGTAATGAGCCCTGCTGCTGCTGCAGGACAACAAAACACTGCTCATACGTACTCTGCAGCACACAAGCCTGAGTGAGGGAGTGAGATAAGGAGTGAGTGAGATAGGGAGGGTGTAAGTAAGTGAGTGAGTGAATTCATGAGTGAGGGAGACAGTGAGTGTGAGATACAGAGTGTGACAGTAAGTTATACAAGGAGTGAGTGAGATAAGAAGTGTGAGATACCTAGTGAGAGAGACAACAAGGGAGTGAATTCATGAGTGAGGGAGACAGTGAGTGTGAGATACAGAGTGTGACAGTAAGTTATACAAGGAGTGAGTGAGATAAGAAGTGTGAGATACCTAGTGAGAGAGACAACAAGGGAGTGAATTCATGAGTGAGGGAGACAGTGAGTGTGAGATACAGAGTGTGACAGTAAGTTATACAAGGAGTGAGTGAGATAAGAAGTGTGAGATACCTAGTGAGAAAGACAACGAGAGAGTGAATTCATGAGTGAGGGAGACAGTGAGTGTGAGATACAGAGTGTGACAGTAAGTTATACAAGGAGTGAGTGAGATAAGAAGTGTGAGATACCTAGTGAGAGAGACAATGAGAGAGTGAATTCATGAGTGAGGGAGACAGTGAGTGTGAGATACAGAGTGTGACAGTAAGTTATACAAGGAGTGAGTGAGATAAGAAGTGTGAGATACCTAGTGAGAGAGACAATGAGAGAGTGAATTCATGAGTGAGGGAGACAGTGAGTGTGAGATACAGAGTGTGACAGTAAGTTATACAGGGAGTGAGTGAGATAAGAAGTGTGAGATACCTAGTGAGAGAGACAACGAGAGAGTGAATTCATAAGTGAGGGAGACAGGGGGTGTGAGATACCAGGGAGTGAGTGAGATAAGAAGTGTGAGATACCTAGTGAGAGGGACAACGAGAGAGTGAATTAATGAGTAAGGGAAACAGTGAGTGTGAGATACCCAGTAAATGAGACAATGAATGGATAATTTAATGAGTGAGATGGTCGGTGTGATATACCTAGTGAGCGAATCAGGTTGTGTGAGATGCAGAGTAAGTAAAACAATGAGTAAGTAAGATAGAGAGCGTGTAAGACAATGAGTGAGATGGTGCGTGTGAGATGCCGAGTGAGACCATTGGTAAGACAGTGATTGAGATAATAAGTATGACAAGCAATGGGTGAGATAACTAGTGAGACTATCAGTAAATGAGATGAGTGAGACAGAAAGTAAGTGAGACCATGAGTGAGACAGTGAGCGAGCAAAACAAGGAGCCAATGAGGTGGAGAGTGAGTGAGATAATGAGAGAGAGAAATAGAAGGTAAGTGAGACAGTGAGTGAGATAATGCGAGAGTGAAATAGACATTGAGTGAGAAAGTAAGTGAGATGATCCGAGAGTGAACTAGAAAGTGAGTGAGAAAGTGTGTGAGATGAGAGACTGGGATAGAGAGTGAGTAGGACAGTAAGTGAGTGAGTGAGATAAGGAATCAGTGAGGTAGAGAGTGAGTGAGACAGTGAGTGAGATAATGAGAGAGTGAAATAGACATTGAGTGAGAAAGTAAGCGAGAGGATGCGAGAGTGAACTAGAAAGTGTGTGAGATGAGAGACTGGGATAGAGAGTGAGTAGGACAGTAAGTGAGTGAGTGAGATAAGGAATCAGTGAGGTAGAGAGTGAGTGAGACAGTGAGTGAGATAATGAGAAAGTTAAATAGACATTGAGTGAGAAAGTAAGTGAGAGGATGAGAGAGTGAACTAGAAAGTGTGTGAGATGAGAGACTGGGATAGAGAGTGAGTGGGACAGTGAGGGATTGAGATAAGGTATCAGTGAGGTAGAGATCGAGTGAGACAGGGAATGAGATGATGTGGGAGAGAAATAGCGAGTGAGTGAGAAAGTAAGTGAGAGGATGAGAGAGTGAACTAGAAAGTGTGTGAGATGAGAGACTGGGATAGAGAGTGAGTAGGACAGTAAGTGAGTGAGTGAGATAAGGAATCAGTGAGGTAGAGACAGGGAATGAGATGACGTGAGAGTGAAATAGCGAGTGAGTGAGAAAGTTAGATAATGAGAGTGAAACACAACTCTGGCTGTGTCTCAAATCCTAGTGAGTGTCTAAGTAGGCTGTCTAGGTAGCAGCTGTGTAAGTAGCGTTCTCTCCTCATCTCTCCTCATAAAACAGATTACTGAGACGCTCTAGTTAGAGAGAGACTGCGTCACGGCTTGTTCCCGCCCACTGCAGCACGAGACCAGTGGTTTAACTGGTTGCTAAGCTACCAGCCAGCACCCAAAACAATAGCCAGAGGCTTAAAAATATGCTAGCATAAATGCTAACGGCTCGAGTATAAAACTACTAAATGGTGAAGGACTCGTTACAGAGTTGATAATAAAATACTGTTTTGTGTGATTATATGACCAGAAACGCATTAAAACTCCAGAGAGAATCAAAATAACTCACATTTTAAAACCATTTTGAGACAGACACCATGTATACACTCCAGAGTAGAGACTGTTCTGAACCCTTAGAAGTCTGAAAGTATCACTGGCATGTTGCTAAACTAATAACAGGATTTAATCACATAATTAATGATAGAGAGTGTGTCTCAAAAACCTAATGAGCTCCTACATAGGCAGCAGTTTACATCATAGTATGCGCTCCCCACATGTAGACTGTCCCAATTCTTACATACCTTAAACATGCTATTTACTGAGGAACCTTATTTAGACCTGATTTTAAAGAAGCATCGAACGCTTCCTCAGCCGCTAAGACAATCCCATGATGTAGCGCAGGCTAATCTACGAGCAGTGAGGTGGTTTTAAAATGTGAGTTATTTTGATTCTCTCTGGAGTTTTAATGTGTTTCTGGTCATATAATCACACAAAACAGTATTTTATTATCAACTCTTCTCACTGCCTTTCACTGAAATAACATCAACAACACAATGTACATGGTTTTCTTTAAGCTAGGTTGGTAACTAACATTCACTCCTTCCAACCACAGTCCAGTTTAGTGCTGCAACCATTTGACCTCATCTACCCAGCAGGCATTGCGCGTCAGGAATAATGGCTGCGTCCACATGTTACATATTTAGAAAAAAAGTGTTAATTTATAAATAAATCTGATACTTTTGTGATTTTTTTATGACACGTCTTAACAATTTAGAGTCATTACACCGTATTAAGGTATGTAAGTATTGGGACAGTCTACATGTCAGAAGTGTGTACTATGATGTAAAATGCTGTCTATGTAGACCCTCACTAGGTTTTGAAACAGACCCGTTGTGTTGTGTTTGTGTTTTGCTGTGGTGTATGGTTTTAAATTTCAATACTTATCAATGTTTAATATTATTAATATCCCGAGCAGCGTTCATAAAAACAAACGTGGACATAAACGTGAACATAGAGACTTTTCACTGTGACAATGTTTTCACTGTATGCAGTTTTATACCCTGTCAGTAAACAGACCTGAACTTGAAGACCTTGCTCTGGACGCCCCATTACATTCTGAACAGCAGCTGGGAGAGTGAGAGGAGGCGGGAGTGTGGCTTCATGTGGGAATGGTGTGCGTGTACGGTAGCCTGTCAGAGTGAGAAAGAAATCTGGTGTGGATTGGAGGGATACTGGAGTGTGGAAGAATAATATTAGTGGCATTTCAACATTACGGAATAGAGTGAGTGAGTGAGTCAGGTAGTGATTGAATGAGAGAGTGAGATAATGACATACTGAGACACTGAGTGAGTGAGTGAGTGAGTCAGGTAGTGATTGAATGAGAGAGTGAGATAATGACATACTGAGACACTGAGTGAGTGAGTGAGTCAGGTAGTGATTGAATGAGAGAGTGAGTGAGATAATGAGAGAGTGAGACACTGAGTGAGTGAGTGAGTTAGGTAGTGATTGAATGAGAGAGTGAGTGAGATAATGACCTGAGACACTGAGTGAGTGAGGGAGTGAGTGAGTGAGTCAGGTAGTGATTGAATGAGAGAGTGAGTGAGATAATGAAATACTGAGACACTGAGTGAGTGAATGAGCAAGTAAGTGAGATAATGGTTAGTTGAGTGAAATAAGTTAGAAAGATGGAGAGTGAGAGATGAGAGTGAGATAATGAGTGAGATTTTGAGTTAGAGTGATGCTGAATGAGAAATGAGTGAAATAATAAGTGAGATGATGAGTTAGAGAGATGTTGAATGAGCGATGGTGAATGAGAGATGAGAGTGAGATAATAAGTTACTGAGATGCTGAATGAGCGATGGAGAGTGAGATAATAGGTGTTTCTGAGTTAGTGAGATGCCTTATAAGAGATGGAGACTGCAAGATTAGAGTGAGATAAGGAGTGTGTGAGACCATGATTTAGCGGGGTACTGAATGAGACCTGGGGAGTGAGAGACGATGAGAGAGTGAGATAGTATGTGAGATAATAAATACTTGAGTAAGATAACAAGTGAGAGTGAAATGGATAATGAGTGAGATAATGCGTTAGTGAGGGGGTGAAATAGGTTAGTTACTGAATGAGAGTGAAGTAATGATGAGGTGAGATGGATGAGATATTTTTGAGAGAATGAGTGAAGGAATGCAATAGAAAGTAAGTGAAATAAAGAGCTAATAAGATGGAGAGTGAATGTGATTCAGGAAATGAGTTAGTGAGCTGGAGAATGAGATATTGCATGAGATAATGAGTGGGCAATATGAAGATTTAGTGAAGTGGAGAGTGAGATAGGAAGTAATGTAATGAGATAATGAGTTAATGAGAGACAGAGACAGTGAAATTAGAGAATGAGGTAATCAGTTAGCAAGACAGTGTTTGAGATATTGCATGAGATAATGAATGAGCAAGATAAAGAGTGAGATGGAGAGTGATTTTGAGGAATTGTGTTAGTGAGCTGGAGAGTGAGACAGAGTGAGTTAATGAGAAGTTAGTTGAGAGAGTGAGATTAGAGAATGAGATAATGAATAAGTGAGATAATGAGTTAGTTGAGAGTAAGATTAGAGAAATGAGATGACGAGTAAGTGAGACAAAGAGTTAGTGAGCTGGAGAGTGAGACAGTGAGCAAGATAAAGAGTTAGTGAGATGGAGAGTGAGTTTGATTGAGGAAAATGTGTGAGTGAGCTGGAGAGTGAGGCAGAGTGAGTTAATGAGAAGTCAGTTAAGAGAGAGTGAGATTAGAGAATGAGATAATGAATAAGTGAGATAATTAATTAGTTGAGAGAGTAAGATTAGAGAATGAGATAACGAGTAAGTGAGACAAAGAGTTAGTGAGCTGGAGAGTGAGACAGAGTGAGCAAGATAAAGAGTTAGTGAGATGGAGAGTGAGTTTGATTGAGGAAAATGTGTGAGTGAGCTGGAGAGTGAGACAGAGTGAGTTAATGAGAAGTCAGTTAAGAGAGAGTGAGATTAGAGAATGAGATAATGAGTGAGTGGGATAATGAGTTAGTTGAGAGAGTAAGATTAGAGAATGAGATGATGAGTAAGTCAGACAAAGAGTTAGTGAAGTGGAGAGTGAGATAGTGAGTGAGTTAATTAGATAACGAGTTAGTGAGTGAGCTAGGAGAGTGAGTGGGTGAGATAACGAGTGAGATAATGCAAGAGTGAGATACTGAGCTCTTCTCTTTTACTTATAAACAGGATGTGATTTGAATGGAAGCGTAGATTCTACAGGCTTTTAATGAATTAGATATAAAATCTAGTATCAGATCACACCGCACTGTATTGTCCACTAACCGAGAGCTGTACGGTACAGTGCTGCTGGTCAGTGTTGGGACGCGGCAGTGTTTCTCCTGCCCCGGGGCCGAGGGGGGACACGGGGCTCAGCAGTGTGTTAAAGCTGGCGATTCTTCTGCTGATGTATGAGGACCTGTTTGGCGGTTCCATCAGCTCCATCAAATCTTTATGCCGCTCACCGCTCAAGGCTGTAGACCTTGTTTTTTTAATCCAGTGGTCAGTATTTTTCAGGCAGCGCTGTTTTGCTGGAGTGCAGAGAGGAGAGGGGGGTGCGCGGCCAGGTTAGCCGGGTCTCGGGTTATTGAGCAGGCTGTTATTGTGGTGGTGGTCAAGCGTTCAATGTTGTGGTCTTTGCAATTCTCTGTATATGGCCTGACTGTCCAGACAGGCTGATCTCGATGGCCTGCCATCGCATTACCTCAGTTCATTGCCTGAATTACTGCCATTAGATGCACTTCTTGCTCCCACTCTCCTCCTTTCTCTCAACTCACTTCTCCTCTCGGCCTCATTCTTCACAGCTGCTGCTGCTGCTGGTGCTTGTTTTATATTCTCCACTCCTGTTTCCCATAAAGCTGTGTTTCAGCTGATCAGCTGAGTTATAGCAGCACTGAGGCTAATCCACAGCATATATGAATTCGAAAGGGATTAACAGAGTGGCTTTCTTCTCTTCTCTTCTCTGATGGGAACAGTTTTGGTGGTCTACTAGGTATTTCACGGTTCTTAGGGGTCCCACGTTCTATGTATCCTGCCCAGAACTGATGTTTTACCTTATATCTGCACTCACTGTCCATTGTATCAGCTTCACTGACCATATAGAAGCTACACATACAAACTGTAGTTCATCTGATTCTCTGTAGACTTTATTACCCTGTTCTTTAATGATCAGGACCCTCAGAGGACCACCACAGAGCAGATACTATTTGGGTGGTGGGTCATTCTCAACACTGCGGTGACTCTGACATGCTGCTGGAGTGTTTAAACACTGGGTCCACTCACTGTCCACTCTATTAGACACTCCTACTACTTGCTGGTCCACCTTGTAGATGTAAAGTCAGAGACAGTAGCTCATCTGCTGTTGGACACTGCTGTCTGGATAGTTTTGGTTGGTGGACGATTCTCAGTCCAGCAGTGACACTGAGGTGTATAAACACTGAAGCAGCAGCACTGCTGTGTCTGATCCACTCACACCAGCGCAACACATGCTAAAACACCATCATATCAGTGTCACCGCAGTGCTGAGAATGATCCCTCTCCCTGTGGTGGTCCTGTGGTGGTCCTGACCATTGAAGAATAGGGTAAAAGAGCACTGCTTCCCCTTTTCTGACAGTTATATGCTACATTGTTTTTCAGTTGTCGACTGAAGTGAATACACACATTGCTGGATAAAGAAAACAGTTGGGATCGATATTTATGTAAGGAGTCTTTAAAGGAAGCACCGCGTCCCTCGATTGATCGTTCAGTATCGATCCGTCCGTATCCCGTTACGTAATCCCTGGAAAACATCACCTCCAGTGCAGCTCTGTGCTTACAGGCAGTGAACACGCATCGTGGTGTCTTGCTGGAGGTAGACTTGCGCGCTGGCTGTAATGCTGTTTTTGTTCACCGCTCTTTCACTGGCTGCAGTTTCTGGATCTGGCCTGTAAAGGATGCGGCATGCTTAAGGCTAGAAGCTGCTTAGCCATAAAACCGAGTGGTTTTGTCGTGAGAAGAAAAGCCCAGCATGGAACAGGACCGCGTCAGTGTCCTGGTTCCCGGGCTTCCTGTTATCTGTAAACATAAAGCAGGGGATGTGGTATGAGAAAGCTTTGGGGATGCTCTAATTCAGGGGTTCCCAACCCTTTCCAGCCCAAGGCCCACCTGCTTATAGCTACAAAGCATAGCGGCCCACAGGAGCACTAAAACCAACACTTTCAGTAACACATCCTATAAATATTCATAATGCATTATAAACGCATTAGTAAGGTGTTGGTGCATAAATGCATTAGTGCAGTGTAGTTAGTGATGAGCCTGTTTAGTGCAGTGTAGTTAGTGATGAGCCTGTTTAGTGCAGTGTAGTTAGTGACGAGCCTGTTTAGTGCAGTGTAGTCATGTGACGAGCCTGTTTAGTGCAGTGTAGTCATGTGACGAGCCTGTTTAGTGCAGTGTAGTCATGTGATGAGTCTGTTTAGTGCAGTGTAGTCATGTGACGAGCCTGCTTAGTGCAGTGTAGTCATGTGACGAGCCTGTTTAGTGCAGTGTAGTTAGTGACGAGCCTGTTTAGTGCAGTGTAGTCATGTGACGAGCCTGTTTAGTGCAGTGTAGTCATGTGACGAGCCTGTTTAGTGCAGTGTAGTTAGTGACGAGCCTGCTTAGTGCAGTGTAGTTAGTGACGAGCCTGCTTAGTGCAGTGTAGTCATGTGAAGAGTCTGTTTAGTGCAGTGTAGTTAGTGACGAGCCTGCTTAGTGCAGTGTAGTCATGTGAAGAGTCTGTTTAGTGCAGTGTAGTTAGTGATGAGCCTGTTTAGTGCAGTGTAGTTAGTGACAAGCCTGCTTAGTGCAGTGTAGTTAGTGACGAGCCTGCTTAGTGCAGTGTAGTCATGTGAAGAGTCTGTTTAGTGCAGTGTAGTTAGTGATGAGCCTGTTTAGTGCAGTGTAGTTAGTGATGAGCCTGTTTAGTGCAGTGTAGTTAGTGAAGAGTCTGTTTAGTGCAGTGTAGTTAGTGACGAGCCTGCTTAGTGCAGTGTAGTCATGTGAAGAGTCTGTTTAGTGCAGTGTAGTTAGTGACGAGCCTGCTTAGTGCAGTGTAGTCATGTGACGAGCCTGTTTAGTGCAGTGTAGTCATGTGACGAGCCTGCTTAGTGCAGTGTAGTCATGTGACGAGCCTGCTTAGTGCAGTGTAGTCATGTGACGAGCCTGCTTAGTGCAGTGTAGTCATGTGAAGAGTCTGTTTAGTGCAGTGTAGTCATGTGACGAGCCTGCTTAGTGCAGTGTAGTCATGTGACGAGCCTGCTTAGTGCAGTGTAGTCATGTGATGAGTCTGCTTAGTGCAGTGTAGTCATGTGACGAGCCTGTTTAGTGCAGTGTAGTCATGTGACGAGCCTGCTTAGTGCAGTGTAGTCATGTGACGAGCCTGTTTAGTGCAGTGTAGTCATGTGACGAGCCTGCTTAGTGCAGTGTAGTCATGTGACGAGCCTGTTTAGTGCAGTGTAGTCATGTGACGAGCCTGTTTAGTGCAGTGTAGTCATGTGACGAGCCTGCTTAGTGCAGTGTAGTCATGTGACGAGTCTGTTTAGTGCAGTGTAGTCATGTGACGAGCCTGCTTAGTGCAGTGTAGTCATGTGATGAGTCTGCTTAGTGCAGTGTAGTCATGTGACGAGCCTGCTTAGTGCAGTGTAGTCATGTGACGAGCCTGTTTAGTGCAGTGTAGTCATGTGATGAGTCTGCTTAGTGCAGTGTAGTCATGTGACGAGCCTGCTTAGTGCAGTGTAGTCATGTGACGAGCCTGCTTAGTGCAGTGTAGTCATGTGATGAGTCTGCTTAGTGCAGTGTAGTCATGTGACGAGCCTGTTTAGTGCAGTGTAGTCATGTGAAGAGTCTGTTTAGTGCAGTGTAGTCATGTGACGAGCCTGTTTAGTGCAGTGTAGTCATGTGACGAGTCTGTTTAGTGCAGTGTAGTCATGTGAAGAGTCTGTTTAGTGCAGTGTAGTCATGTGACGAGCCTGCTTAGTGCGGTGTAGTCATGTGACGAGCCTGCTTAGTGCAGTGTAGTCATGTGACGAGCCTGCTTAGTGCAGTGTAGTTAGTGACGAGTCTGCTTAGTGCAGTGTAGTCATGTGACGAGCCTGCTTAGTGCAGTGTAGTCATGTGACGAGCCTGCTTAGTGCAGTGTAGTCATGTGACGAGCCTGCTTAGTGCAGTGTTGTCATGTGACGAGCCTGCTTAGTGCAGTGTAGTCATGTGACGAGCCTGCTTAGTGCAGTGTAGTCATGTGAAGAGTCTGCTTAGTGCAGTGTAGTCATGTGAAGAGTCTGTTTTGTGCAGTGTAGTCATGTGACGAGCCTGCTTAGTGCAGTGTAGTCATGTGACGAGCCTGCTTAGTGCAGTGTAGTCATGTGACGAGCCTGTTTAGTGCAGTGTAGTCATGTGACGAGCCTGCTTAGTGCAGTGTAGTCATGTGACGAGTCTGTTTAGTGCAGTGTAGTCATGTGACGAGCCTGCTTAGTGCAGTGTAGTCATGTGATGAGTCTGCTTAGTGCAGTGTAGTCATGTGACGAGCCTGCTTAGTGCAGTGTAGTCATGTGACGAGCCTGTTTAGTGCAGTGTAGTCATGTGACGAGCCTGTTTAGTGCAGTGTAGTCATGTGACGAGCCTGTTTAGTGCAGTGTAGTCATGTGACGAGCCTGTTTAGTGCAGTGTAGTCATGTGACGAGCCTGTTTAGTGCAGTGTAGTCATGTGACGAGCCTGCTTAGTGCAGTGTAGTCATGTGACGAGTCTGTTTAGTGCAGTGTAGTCATGTGACGAGCCTGCTTAGTGCAGTGTAGTCATGTGATGAGTCTGCTTAGTGCAGTGTAGTCATGTGACGAGCCTGCTTAGTGCAGTGTAGTCATGTGACGAGCCTGTTTAGTGCAGTGTAGTCATGTGATGAGTCTGCTTAGTGCAGTGTAGTCATGTGACGAGCCTGCTTAGTGCAGTGTAGTCATGTGACGAGCCTGCTTAGTGCAGTGTAGTCATGTGATGAGTCTGCTTAGTGCAGTGTAGTCATGTGACGAGCCTGTTTAGTGCAGTGTAGTCATGTGAAGAGTCTGTTTAGTGCAGTGTAGTCATGTGACGAGCCTGCTTAGTGCAGTGTAGTCATGTGAAGAGTCTGTTTAGTGCAGTGTAGTCATGTGACGAGCCTGTTTAGTGCAGTGTAGTCATGTGAAGAGTCTGTTTAGTGCAGTGTAGTCATGTGAAGAGTCTGTTTAGTGCAGTGTAGTCATGTGACGAGCCTGCTTAGTGCGGTGTAGTCATGTGACGAGCCTGCTTAGTGCGGTGTAGTCATGTGACGAGCCTGCTTAGTGCAGTGTAGTTAGTGACGAGTCTGCTTAGTGCAGTGTAGTCATGTGATGAGCCTGCTTAGTGCGGTGTAGTCATGTGACGAGCCTGCTTAGTGCAGTGTAGTCATGTGACGAGCCTGCTTAGTGCAGTGTTGTCATGTGACGAGCCTGCTTAGTGCAGTGTAGTCATGTGACGAGCCTGTTTAGTGCAGTGTAGTCATGTGACGAGTCTGCTTAGTGCAGTGTAGTCATGTGACGAGCCTGCTTAGTGCAGTGTAGTCATGTGAAGAGTCTGCTTAGTGCAGTGTAGTCATGTGAAGAGTCTGTTTAGTGCAGTGTAGTCATGTGACGAGCCTGCTTAGTGCAGTGTAGTCATGTGACGAGCCTGCTTAGTGCAGTGTAGTTAGTGACGAGCCTGCTTAGTGCAGTGTAGTTAGTGACGAGTCTGCTTAGTGCAGTGTAGTCATGTGATGATCCTGCTTAGTGCAGTGTAGTCACGTGACGAGCCTGCTTAGTGCAGTGTTGTCATGTGACGAGCCTGCTTAGTGCAGTGTAGTCATGTGACGAGCCTGCTTAGTGCAGTGTAGTCATGTGACGAGTCATGTGTTTCAGTCACAACCCAGACCCGCCTGTTCTCTTCATGTAATATTGAGCATCACTGGAGACCCCAGATTCATAATTCAGACTCAGAGTTTAAGATGTGACTGCTATGAAATATGGAGGCCGTGTTGTTGTGGTGGGCTTTACCTGACTGAGCTGCTAATGCATGCTGGGGTCCTATCCAGAGGCCCAGCTAAAGTGTTTTCTGTTCAAATAAAAAACGTAGAAGTAAAGGAAAAAAGGACAGAAAAAAAGGAAGAGCATGGCTGTGCCAGGAATTCATGTGAGAAAATTAGGACCTGATTAAATACACTGTACTGTAGTTTCACAGCGTTTGGCTGCGTTTAGGCACTTTGCTTTTTTTGTTATATTAATTCAAACACAAATTGATTGTTTCTTAGCAGCTGCTGCCAATATGGACAACAGGAAACACCAGTCAGCGAATCATCCCATCTTGTAAGTTGTAATTTTGCATCTACTGCAATCACTGAACTATGAATAAATCAACAAAACATGCACTGCTTTTAAATTGAGCCAATTGTTATAGACACACGAGACATCATGTGTGTGTGTGTTTGTGTGTGTGTGTGTGTGTGTGTGTGTATATATATATATATATATATATATATATATATATATATACTGTATATTGTAGAACAAAAACAGTATAGAATAGAGTAGAATTCATTTAGAATAAATTATAACACTATAGATCAGAATTATATAGAATAGAATAAAACACTAGAATAGAAGAAAATAAAATAAAAATCTATAGAATAAAATAAAACACAATAGAATACAATAGAACACTATATCATAGAACAGAATGGAATAAAACACCACAGAATACAATAGAATACTATATAATAGAACACAATAGAATGCAACAAAACACAATATAGAAGAACAGAATAGAATAGAACAACATAGAATAGAATAGAATACCATAGAATACTATAAAATAGAACAGAACGGAAAACTATAGAATAGAATGCTGTAGAATAGAATAGAATAGAATAGAACACTGTAGTGTAGAATAGAATGCTATAGAATAGAATAGAACACTATATAATAGGACAGAATAGAACAGAACACTATGTAACATATTATAATAGAACACCATAGAATACAATGAAACACTATAGAATAGAATAGAACAACATAGATTACAATAGATTACTATATAATAGAACTGAATAGAAGACTATAGAGTATAGAATAAAACACAGTATAACAGAACACTATAGAATAGAACAGAACACCATAGATTAGAATAAAACACTATAGAGTGGAATAGAAAACTATAGAGTAGAATAGAACAGAACACTGTATAACATTATATAATAGAACACCATAGAATATAATAGAACACTATAGAATACAATAGAACACTATAGAGTAGAATAGAATGCTATGGAGTAGAATAGAATAGAACACTATATAGTAGAATAGAATAGAACACTATAGAGTAGAATAGAATGCTATAGAATAGAATAGAACTCTATAGACTTGAATAGAATGCTATAGAGTAGAATAGAACACTATAGAATAGAATAGAATGCTATAGGGTAGAATAGAATGCTATAGAATAGAATAGAACACTATAGACTTGAATAGAATGCTATAGAGTAGAACAGAACACTATAGAATAGAATAGAACAATATAGAATAGAATAGAATGCTATAGGGTAGAATAGAATGCTATAGAATAGAATAGAACACTATAGACTTAAATAGAATGCTATAGAGTAGAATAGAACACTATAGAATAGAACACTGTAGAGTAGAATAGAATGCTATAGTATAGAATAGAGTAGAATAGAATAGAACACTGTAGAGTAGAATAGAATGCTATAGAATAGAATAGAGTAGAATAGAATAGAACACTGTCGAGTAGAATAGAATGCTATAGAGTAGAATAGAATAGAACACTGTAGAGTAGAATATAATGCTATAGAATAGAGTAGAATAGAATAGAACACTGTAAAGTGGAATAGAGTAGAATAGAACAGAACAGAACACTATAGAATAGAATAGAACACAATAGAGTAGAATAGAACAATATAGAGTAGAATAGAATAGAACACTGTCGAGTAGAATAGAATGCTATAGAGTAGAATAGAATAGAACACTGTAGAGTAGAATAGAATGCTATAGAATAGAGTAGAATAGAATAGAATAGAACACTGTAGAGTAGAATAGAATGCTATAGTATAGAATAGAGTAGAATAGAATAGAACACTGTAGAGTAGAATAGAATGCTATAGAATATAATATATTAGAATAGAATAGAACACTGTAGAGTAGAATAGAATGCTATAGTATAGAATAGAGTAGAATAGAATAGAACACTGTAGAGTAGAATAGAATGCTATAGAATAGAATAGAGTAGAATAGAATAGAACACTGTCGAGTAGAATAGAATGCTATAGAGTAGAATAGAATAGAACACTGTAGAGTAGAATATAATGCTATAGAATAGAGTAGAATAGAATAGAACACTGTAAAGTGGAATAGAGTAGAATAGAACAGAACAGAACACTATAGAATAGAATAGAACACAATAGAGTAGAATAGAACAATATAGAGTAGAATAGAATAGAACACTGTCGAGTAGAATGGAATGCTATAGAGTAGAATAGAATAGAACACCGTAGAGTAGAATAGAATGCTATAGAATAGAGTAGAATAGAATAGAATACTGTAGAGTGGAATAGAGTAGAATAGATCAGAACAGAACACTATAGAGTAGAATAGAACACTAGAATAGAATAGAACAGAACAGAACACTATAGAGTAGAATAGAACACTAGAATAGAATAGAGTAGAATAGAGTAGAATAGAATAGGACACTGTAGAGTAGAATAGAGTAGAATAGAACAGAACAGAACACTATAGAGTAGAATAGAATAGAGTAGAATAGAATAGAATAGAATAGAACAGTGTTGGTTTATAAGCAGTCGTGAATGAGGACCATGGCTCAGTAGGATGTATTGTTCATGAAGAACACACGTGCTCTGCATTCTCTGAACAGGGCAGTGTCAGACAGCTGTAGCGGAGCTCTATGAGCTGTTAATTACTGCTGAGCAACTCTGCACATCACGCTCAGCTGTCCCTCACACACAGCGGCGTGGCGGCGCGGGCGCGGGAAAGCTGGCGCGCTGCCCGGCCTGATGAATAATTCAGCAGATGTTAAAGAGAGCTTTTAATCTGGATATTCACGGCAGCTCCTCGCTCTGCGTCACTCACTGCGTGATCAGCACATTTTACTCACTAGCTGCTCCAGTCCTGCAGGGCGTGTGTGTGTGTGTGTGTGTGTGTGTGTGTGTGTGTGTGTGTGTGTGTGTGTTAGTGTTATGTTTGTGATCCCCCGTGATTACGTTCACAGCGCATCATTGTCAGCCTCCTCGCGTTCCTCCCCAATTTTACTGCCCTTATGTGTGTGAGTGTGTGTGTAGGCGTTTGTGTGTGTATGCGTGAGTCTGTGTGAGTGTGTGTGTGTGTGAGAGAGAGAGAGAGAGAGAGAATGTGTGTTTATGTGTGTGTGTGTGTGTGTGTGTGTGTGTGATTGTGTGTGTATATGTATGTGTTTGTGAGTGTGTGTGTATGTGTGTGTGATTGTGTGTGTGTGTGAGAGTGTGTGTGATTGTGTGTGTGTGTGTGTGATTGTGTGTGTGTGTGTGAGAGTGTCTGTGTGTGAGAGTGTGTGTGAATGTGTGTGTGTATGTGAGAGTGTGTGTGATTGCATGTATCTGTTTGTAAGTGTGCATGATTGTGTGTGTGTGTGTGTGATTGTGTGTGTGTGATTGTATTTGTGTATGTGAAAGTTTGAGTGATTGTGTGTGTATATGTTTGTGAGTGTGTATGATTGTGTGTATATGTTTGTGAGTGTGTATGATTGTGTGTGTGTGTTTGTGAGTGTGTCTGATTGTGTGTGTGATTGTGTGTGTATGAGAGAGTGTCTGTATGTGAGAGTGTGATTGCTTGTGTTTGTTTGTCAGTGTGTGTGATTGTGTGTGTATATGTATGTGTTTGTGAGTGTGCGTGTATGTCTGTGTGTGATTGTGTGTGTGATTGTGTGTTTGTGTATGTGAGTGACTGTGTGTGTGTGAGAGAGTGTGTGTGTGTGTGTGTGTGTGTGTGTGTGTGTGTGTGTGTGTGTGTGTGTGTGTGTGTTTTCTGGCAGAATTCCAAGTGGTCCGCTGACGGCGTAGTGACTGCTCTACCTGTGCTTCCTGTCCTAGTTCTTTGTGTGGTTTTGCTGTCTGGGAAAAATGACTGTCTTATGTAATTAACCTGTTGTTACATCATAATTATCTCTTAATAGCTGATATTTATGGTGTCTTGTTAAGTCTTTGCTAAGCAAGACATAGAAAACATGACATCAGAACAGTTGGTGGAGGAACGTAGGACAGGTGGGGGGTGGTTGCATCTTTGTGATTAAAACAGACTGAGACAGTTTTCCACAGACCTGTTTTAGGTGGAGCTATATTTACTCCACTGATCTGGAAAGCTGGTGTTTTATATTAACGAGCAATTTTGATCTGATGTAAAGCTTCAACCAGCGACCCACACGACTGTTAGAACTACATCAGATCAGTCTGGGCTCACTTTAAGTTCTGCTAGTTGTGGTATAAACCTTGGGGGGCATGGTGGTGTAGTGGTTAGTATGGTGGTGTAGTGGTAAGTACGGTGGTGTAGTGGTTAGTACGGTGGTGTAGTGGTTAGTATGGTGGTGTAGTGGTAAGTACGGTGGTGTAGTGGTTAGTATGGTGGTGTAGTGGTTAGTATGGTGGTGTAGTGGTCAGTACGGTGGTGTAGTGGTCAGTATGGTGGTGTAGTGGTCAGTATGGTGGTGTAGTGGTTAGTATGGTGGTGTAGTGGTTAGTATGGGGGTGTAGTGGTTAGTATGGTGGTGTAGTGGTTAGTTTGGGGGTGTAGTGGTTAGTATGGTGGTGTAGTGGTTAGTACGGTAGTGTAGTGGTTAGTATGGTGGTGTAGTGGTTAGTACGGTGGTGTAGTGGTCAGTATGGTGGTGTAGTGGTTAGTACGGTGGTGTAGTGGTTAGTACGGTGGTGTAGTGGTTAGTACTGTGGTGTAGTGGTTAGTATGGTGGTGTAGTGGTTAGTATGGTGGTGTAGTGGTTAGTACGGTGGTGTAGGGGTTAGTATGGTGGTGTAGTGGTTAGTATGGTGGTGTAGTAGTTAGTATGGTGTTGTAGTGGTTAGTACGGTGGTGTAGTGGTTAGTATGGTGGTGTAGTGGTTAGTATGGTGGTGTAGTGGTTAGTACGGTGGTGTAGTGGTTAGTACGGTGGTGTAGTGGTTAGTATGGTGGTGTAGTGGTTAGTATGGTGGTGTAGTGGTTAGTACGGTGGTGTAGTGGTTAGTACGGTGGTGTAGTGGTTAGTACGGTGGTGTAGTGGTTAGTATGGTGGTGTAGTGGTTAGTACGGTGGTGTAGTGGTTAGTACGGTGGTGTAGTGGTTAGTATGGTGGTGTAGTGGTTAGTATGGTGGTGTAGTGGTTAGTACGGTGGTGTAGTGGTTAGTATGGTGGTGTAGAGGTTAGTATGGTGGTGTAGTGGTTAGTATGGTGGTGTAGTGGTTAGTAAGGTGGTGTAGTGGTCAGTATGGTGGTGTAGTGGTCAGTATGGTGGTGTAGTGATCAGCACTGTCTCCTCACAGTAAGATGATCTGGGTTGGATTCCTGGTCCAGGTGGTTCTGTGTGGAGTGTGTATGTTCTCCCCGTGTTTGAGTGGGTTTCCTCTCACAGTCCAAACACAGGCATGTTCGGTTGATCACTCACTCTAAATTGCACGTAGGTGAGAGTGCGTGAGTGAGTGTTGGCCATGCGATGAACTGGTGACTTGTCCATGGTGTACCCGATGACACTGGGATTGGCTCCAGCCCCCCCATGACCCCAACTAGCAAGTTTTAGCGGCAGATAATGGATGGATGATATAAAATTTCTGGTAAAGTCTCAAACATCCTGCGTAATTAGGCCACAGATACATTGTAATAAATCACCACTAGCCGGTACATAGATGGTTGAAGGACTAGTAGTGGTCAGCATCACCTGCCCTGGTTACCATGAGTGATGCTGCTGCTAGCATTTCCAAACAGACGAGGATTCTGTTCTCATGTACAGCGTCAGTGGTGCCTCTGAACGCAGGCTTATGTAAGGCAGTACTGATTTGTGCCGGGGAAGGTCTGAGAATGACAGCATCCTCAGTTGGCAAGCGCTGACTGGTTCTTTGCTCCTGCTCTCCTGTGTCCTCTAAACGGTTAATAGGCTGCTCGTGTCGTAGCTGCCTGTGCGGAGTCGTTGCTGTGTGTGCGGTGACTCATACAGCAGTGCGCTCACGGCTCGCTTTCACTTTCCTCCTGTGATCACGGGCTCTGCTTTCTGTCGAATTCTGTTTTACACCAAGCTGCGGCGGCACAGCTACCACACATCAACAACAGAGGAGCCTGGTTGCTATATCAGTCCGAAGACACGGTCTTATGGAATTAGAATAGAATAGAATAGAATAGAATAGAATAGAATAGAATAGAATAGAATAGAATAGAGCAGCCATATGGAATAGAATAGAATAGAATAGAGCAGTCATATGGAATGGAATAGAATACAGCAGTCATGTGAAATAGAATAGAATACAACAGTCATGTGGACTAGAATAGAATACAGTAGCCATATGGAATAGAATATAATAGAGCAGTCATGTGGAATAGAGTAAAATACAGCAATCATGTGAAATAGAATATGATAGAGCAGTCATGTGGAATAGAGTGAAATACAGCAGTCATGTGAAATAGAATAGAATACAGCAGACATGTGGAATAGAATATAATAGAGCAGTCATATGGAATAGAATAGAATACAGCAGTCATGTGGAATAGAATATAATAGAGCAGTCATGAGGAATATAATAGAATACAGCAGTCATTTGGAATAGAATATAATACAGCAGTCGTGTGGAATAGAATATAATACAGTAGTCATTTGGAATAGAATATAATACTGCAGTCATGTGGAATAGAATATAATACAGCAGTCATGTGAAATAGAATATAATACGGCAGTCATGTGGAATAGAATATAATAGAGCAGTCATGTGGAATAGAATATAATACAGCAGTCATGTGGAATAGAATATAATACAGCAGTCATGTGGAATAGAATATAATAGAGCAGTCATGTGGAATAAAATATAATAGAGCAGTCATATGGAATAGAATATAATACAGCAGCCATGTGGAATAGAATAGAATAGAGCAATCATGTGGAATAGAATATAATACAGCAGCCATGTGGAATAGAATATAATAGAGCAGTCATGTGGAATAGAATATAATACAGCAGCCATGTGGAAAAGAATATAATAGAGCAATCATGTGGAATAGAATATAATACAGCAGTCATGTGGAATAGAATATAATACAGCAGCCATGTGGAATAGAATAGAATAGAGCAATCATGTGGAATAGAATATAATACAGCAGCCATGTGGAATAGAATATAATAGAGCAGTCATGTGGAATAGAATATAATACAGCAGTCATGTGGAATAGAATATAATACAGCAGCCATGTGGAATAGAATAGAATAGAGCAATCATGTGGAATAGAATATAATACAGCAGCCATGTGGAATAGAATATAATAGAGCAGTCATGTGGAATAGAATATAATACAGCAGCCATGTGGAAAAGAATATAATAGAGCAGTCATGTGGAATAGAATATAATACAGCAGCCATGTGGAATAGAATATAATAGAGCAGTCATGTGGAATAGAATATAATACAGCAGCCATGTGGAAAAGAATATAATAGAGCAGTCATGTGGAATAGAATATAATACAGCAGTCATGTGGAATAGAATATAATACAGCAGTCATATGGAATAGAATGTAATACGGCAGTCATGTGAAATAGAATATAATACGGCAGTCACGTGGAATAGAATATAATAGAGCAGTCATATGGAATAGAATATAATAGAGCAGTCATGTGGAATAGAATATAATACAGCTGTCAGGTGGAATAGAATATAATAGAGCAGTCATATGGAATAGAATATAATACAGCAGTCATATGGAATAGAATATAATACAGCAGTCATGTGGAATAGAATATAATAGAGCAGTCATGTGGAATAGAATATAATACAGCAGTCATATGGAATAGAATATAATACAGCAGTCATGTGGAATAGAATATAATACAGCAGTCATATGGAATAGAATATAATACAGCAGTCATGTGGAATAGAATATAATACAGCAGTCATATGGAATAGAATATAATACAGCAGTCATGTGGAATAGAATATAATAGAGCAGTCATATGGAATAGAATATAATAGAGCAGTCATGTGGAATAGAATATAATAGAGCAGTCATGTGGAATAGAATATAATACAGCAGTCATATGGAATAGAATATAATACAGCAGTCATGTGGAATAGAATGTAATACAGCAGTCATATGGAATAGAATATAATACAGCAGCCATGTGGAATAGAATATAATACAGCAGTCATGTGGAATAGAATATAATACAGCAGTCATGTGGAATAGAATATAATACGGCAGCCATGTGGAATAGAATATAATACAGCAGTCATGTGGAATAGAATATAATAGAGCAGCCATGTGGAATAGAATATAATACAGCAGTCATATGGAATAGAATATAATACAGTAGCCATGTGGAATAGAATATAATAGAGCAGCCATGTGGAATAGAATATAATACGGCAGCCATGTGGAATAGAATATAATACGGCAGTCATGTGGAATAGAATATAATAGAGCAGCCATGTGGAATAGAATATAATACAGCAGTCATGTGAAATAGAATATAATACGGCAGTCATGTGGAATAGAATATAATAGAGCAGTCATGTGGAATAGAATATAATAGAGCAGTCATGTGGAATAGAATATAATACAGCAGTCATGTGAAATAGAATATAATACAGCAGTCATGTGGAATATAATATAATACAGCAGTCATGTGGAATAGAATATAATACAGCAGTCATGTGGAATAGAATATAATACAGCAGCCATGTGGAATAGAATATAATACAGCAGTCATATGGAATAGAATATAATACAGCAGCCATGTGGAATAGAATATAATACAGCAGTCATTTGGAATAGAATATAATCGAGCAGTCATATGGAATAGAATATAATACAGCAGTCACATGGAATAGAATGTAATACAGCAGCCATGTGGAATAGAATATAATAGAGCAGCCATGTGGAATAGAATATAATACAGCAGTCATGTGGAATAGAATATAATACGGCAGTCATGTGGAATAGAATATAATACGGCAGCCATGTGGAATAGAATATAATACAGCAGCCATGTGGAATAGAATATAATACAGCAGTCATGTGGAATAGAATATAATAGAGCAGTCATGTGGAATAGAATATAATAGAGCAGTCATGTGGAATAGAATATAATAGAGCAGTCATGTGGAATAGAATATAATACAGCAGTCATGTGGAATAGAATATAATAGAGCAGTCATGTGGAATAGAATATAATAGAGCAGTCATATAGAATGTAATATAATACGGCAGTCATATGGAATAGAATAGAATAGAATAGAATAGAACAGAATAGAATAGAGCAGTCATATGGAACAGAAAAGAGTCATATGGAACAGAAGAGACTGGAATAGAATAGACTGGAATAGAATAGACTGGAATAGAATAGAATAGAATAGAATAGAATAGAATAGAATAGAATAGAATAGAATAGAACAGAGCAGTCATATGCATTAGATTTTTATGCATATGCATTTTTACCTACACCTAGCTGTTTACAGGTAAACTGTAACACTACCTACACCTACCTGTAACCTTCAGGCTTTAAACTCTGGAAACGTTGAGCGTGCTTGTCTAGTCAGCTACATCTGTAGACTAAACAACACAACATCAGCCCTAATACTGCCCCCTGGTGTCGGGCAGCTAACCAACTATCCTCATTAGTCAAGACGTTCTAGCCAGTCCACGTGTTTTTCCATGATAGTTTTAAGGTGGAGTCGCAGAGTGACTCAATGTGTCAAACACGAAACAGGGTGTTCATCAAGACAGCGCGGTGCTGTCGCTCGCAGCTGATGTTGAAAGCGGCACCGATTGTAATAGAAGAATTTTAGGTGTTGCCGCTGTCGCTCACTCGAGCTGTTACGAGAAGGCTGCAGCAGGTCAACGGTGTCAGACTGTAGCCTGAGGTCAGCGGTGCTGTACAGTGGACTACACTGTGTGTGAGAGCTGAGTAGAAACCATGAGCTTTACAATTACAAACAAATATTACAGGCTTTGTCTCGCAAACACAGCGACTCCATTTTCCCTCTCGGAGGCAGATCCAGTCGGAGCGTCAGCCGAGGTGAACCTCAGGTGTGAGTAATGCTGAGGGATTCGGGGGGAGTCCTGCAGCTGGGATGAGCTCATATATTTTCTGTTTGCTCGGATATTTTCGGTTTGCCGTGTATCCTGATTTTATGAGCACACAGATACAACCTTCAGAGGGTATTTCAGGTTTAAGGCTGGATGCTACGCAATTCCTTTCCATTTTTGGGATTGAGTGATATACATGGACAGCCTGCTGGTGTTCATATATAAGTTCTAATTACGGCGGCAAGGTGGTGTAGTGGTTAGTATGGTGGTGTAGTGGTTAGTACGGTGGTGTAGTGGTTAGTACGGTGGTGTAGTGGTTAGTACGGTGGTGTAGTGGTTAGTATGGTGGTGTAGTGGTTAGTATGGTGGTGTAGTGGTTAGTATGGTGGTGTAGTGGTTAGTATGGTGGTGTAGTGGTTAGTACGGTGGTGTAGTGGTTAGTATGGTGGTGTAGTGGTTAGTACGGTGGTGTAGTGGTTAGTACGGTGGTGTAGTGGTTAGTACGGTGGTGTAGTGGTTAGTACGGTGGTGTAGTGGTTAGTATGGTGGTGTAGTGGTCAGTATGGTGGTGTAGTGGTTAGTACGGTGGTGTAGTGGTTAGTACGGTAGTGTAGTGGTTAGTATGGTGGTGTAGTGGTTAGTACGGTGGTGTAGTGGTCAGTACGGTGGTGTAGTGGTCAGTACGGTGGTGTAGTGGTTAGTACGGTGGTGTAGTGGTTAGTACGGTGGTGTAGTGGTTAGTACGGTGGTGTAGTGGTTAGTACGGTGGTGTAGTGGTTAGTATAGTGGTGTAGTGGTTAGTAAGGTGGTGTAGTGGTTAGTATGGTGGTGTAGTGGTTAGTACGGTGGTGTAGTGGTTAGTATGGGGGTGTAGTGGTTAGTACGGTGGTGTATTGGTTAGTATGGTGGTGTAGTGGTTAGTACGGTGGTGTAGTGGTTAGTATGGTGGTGTAGTGGTTAGTACGGTGGTGTAGTGGTTAGTATGGTGGTGTAGTGGTTAGTACGGTGGTGTAGTGGTTAGTACGGTGGTGTAGTGGTTAGTATGGTGGTGTAGTGGTTAGTACGGTGGTGTAGTGGTTAGTACGGTGGTGTAGTGGTTAGTATGGTGGTGTAGTGGTTAGTATGGTGGTGTAGTGGTTAGTACGGTGGTGTAGTGGTTAGTATGGTGGTGTAGTGGTTAGTATGGTGGTGTAGTGGTCAGTACGGTGGTGTAGTGGTTAGTATGGTGGTGTAGTGGTTAGTACGGTGGTGTACAATCAGCCCCACTGACCATTTAATTCAACTTAATATTGAGTTTTCTGTAATCAAAATTAAGTTAAACTAAATAAATAGTCTCCATAAAAAGCTGATGTTTTCCTCCATCAAAAGAACACAAACAGCAGTTAAATTTAGATTTTATTTAAAATTTCATCACTAGAATGTTCCAGAATGTGAAAAAGTGAGGGGCGTCTTGGTTGATTGTAGTCCTCTGTAGTCCTTCAGGAAAAGAAAACAATGGAGAAAATGTCCACTGTGGAGAAATCCCAGCACTACAGTGTTTCTGTCTGAGGAAAAGAAGTTTAACACAGAAAACAACAAATCCTTTACAAGGTTCACTAAACAAGCTCAAACTAGTCTTGATTGAACTGACCAATGAGAATCTGGCAAGACGAGCACTACAGGGGTGTGGTCCAAGCTAAAACTTGAAAAGAGAGGCTCAGAGTCGAGCCGCTACTCCTCCACGTCGAGAGGAACCAGCTGAGGTGGTTCGGGCATCTGGTTAGGATGCCTTCTGGACGCCTCCCTGTGGAGGTGTTCCGAACATGTCAGACGAGGAGGAGACCCCGGGGAAGACCCAGGACACGCTGGAGGGATTATATCTCTCGGCTGGCCTGGGAACGCCTCGGTATCCCCCCAGAGGAGCTAGAGGAGGTGGCTGTAGAGAGGGAAGTCTGGGTTTCTCTGCTTAGACTGCCACCCCTGTGATCTGGATCCCCGGAATAGTGGTAGATAATGGATGGAGGGATGGATGGATAATGAAAAGAAATTGGGGAAAATGTGTGGAATTCCTCTGTAGGTCAGCGCTGAGACTCCCCCGAAGGGATACGCCGAGGTCAAGTGGACGGAGGTTTGTTAACAGGGCTACTGAAGCAGGCAGGCGTGTGTCGTAGCGCTCCGCTGGTTGATTACTCAGAACTCAGAAGTGAGTACAGAGACCGAACAGCTGTACGTATCCGAGCTGATCCGTGTTATGCCTTTTAAAAGCTCTGCCGTGTAAATGCCCGTAAAGCAACAAACAAATTTGATCTGCGCTCAGACTGTGCTCGGGCGAATATCCAGCGTGGCTGTGTTATTGCGGTGCTCTGGGAAGCCCGCGGAGGGGCCTTCGGAATACCGATGCACTTTTGCGTGACACTGAATATTAATCTGGTAGTGTTTGCATTATTAATGGAACTTAATCCCTCGCAGATCACTTACAGAGCAACTTTCCTCATTATTGTAATTATAGTGCCATTTTAATCTTTCTGAGGTTTTTCTTTCTTTCTTTCTTTCTTTCTTGAGTAGTCCTTTTTTTTTGCTGTGAGAAACATTAGTGGAAAATTGCTCTTTCGTTCCTGGATGATTGTATCATTTACTACGAACACAAACGCCACACTTTCTGCCTCTCACTCGGGGAGACGCTGCGAGAGGATGAGTAAGTAACTCGGCTGATGCTGCTCGGTTTAATACGCCATCCATTCCAGTGCATGTCAGAGAACAGAGAGAACAGAGGATACGGAAGCTGGAGGTCTCGGCGGGGTTTTGAATTTGTACCAGATGTCATGCGGAATTGTAAAATAGATTAATTTCACTGGATCAGAGTCGCTGAATTCAAGATTCAAGAGTTTTATTGTCATGTGTACAGCAGAACAGACAGTTACACTGTACAATCAAATTCTTACTTTGCTGTTCCTCCAATCACCAATACATAAAGATAACAAATAAAAGAAATAATAAAAATATATACAAAATATACAAAAATTAATAATATAAATTGAAGTAAATAAAAGTAGTTTTATAGTTAAAGAATAAAAAATAAGTTCTGTGTGCTTTTATGTGCAAGTATGAAGAGCAGCAGCCATAAAGTGCAAGTTGCAAGTAACAAATGTAAACAATGTTTTGTGCAAGAAGCGAATGTAAACAGTATTGTATGTAAACAGCAGTACAGTGAGTGTAAACAGTATTGTATGTAAACAGCAGTACAGTGAGTGTAAACAGTATTGTATGTAAACAGCAGTACAGTGAATGTAAACAGTATTGTATGTAAACAGTAGTACAGTGAGTGTAAACAGTATTGTATGTAAACAGCAGTACAGTAAATATAAACAGTATTGTATGTAAACAGCAGTACAGTGAATGTAAACAGTATTGTATGTAAACAGCAGTACAGTGAGTGTAAACAGTATTGTATGTAAACAGCAGTACAGTGAGTGTAAACAGTATTGTATGTAAACAGCAGTACAGTGAATGTAAACAGTATTGTATGTAAACAGCAGTACAGTGAGTGTAAACAGTATTGTATGTAAACAGTAGTACAGTGAGTGTAAACAGTATTGTATGTAAACAGCAGTACAGTGAATGTAAACAGTATTGTATGTAAACAGCAGTACAGTGAATGTAAACAGTATTGTATGTAAACAGCAGTACAGTGAATGTAAACAGTATTGTATGTAAACAGCAGTACAGTGAGTGTAAACAGTATTGTATGTAAACAGCAGTACAGTGAATGTAAACAGTATTGTATGTAAACAGCAGTACAGTGAGTGTAAACAGTATTGTATGTAAACAGCAGTACAGTGAGTGTAAACAGTATTATATGTAAACAGCAGTACAGTGAGTGTAAACAGTATTATATGTAAGCAGCAGTACAGTGAGTGTAAACAGTATTGTATGTAAACAGCAGTACAGTGAATGTAAACAGTATTGTATGTAAACAGCAGTACAGTGAGTGTAAACAGTATTATATGTAAACAGCAGTACAGTGAATGTAAACAGTATTGTATGTAAACAGCAGTACAGTGAATGTAAACAGTATTGTATATAAACAGCAGTACAGTGAGTGTAAACAGTATTGTATGTAAACAGCAGTACAGTGAGTGTAAACAGTATTGTACATAAACAGCAGTACAGTGAGTGTGAACAGTATTGTATGTAAACAGCAGTACAGTGAGTGTAAACAGTATTATATGTAAACAGCAGTACAGTGAGTGTAAACAGTATTATATGTAAGCAGCAGTACAGTGAATGTAAACAGTATTGTATGTAAACAGCAGTACAGTGAATGTAAACAGTATTGTATGTAAACAGCAGTACAGTGAGTGTAAACAGTATTGTATGTAAACAGCAGTACAGTGAGTGTAAACAGTATTATATGTAAACAGCAGTACAGTGAGTGTAAACAGTATTGTATGTAAACAGCAGTACAGTGAATGTAAACAGTATTGTATGTAAACAGCAGTACAGTGAGTGTGAACAGTATTGTATGTAAACAGCAGTACAGTGAGTGTAAACAGTATTATATGTAAACAGCAGTACAGTGAGTGTAAACAGTATTATATGTAAGCAGCAGTACAGTGAGTGTAAACAGTATTGTATGTAAACAGCAGTACAGTGAATGTAAACAGTATTGTATGTAAACAGCAGTACAGTGAGTGTAAACAGTATTATATGTAAACAGCAGTACAGTGAATGTAAACAGTATTGTATGTAAACAGCAGTACAGTGAATGTAAACAGTATTGTATATAAACAGCAGTACAGTGAGTGTGAACAGTATTGTATGTAAACAGCAGTACAGTGAGTGTAAACAGTATTGTATGTAAACAGCAGTACAGTAAATATAAACAGTATTGTATGTAAACAGCAGTACAGTGAATGTAAACAGTATTGTATGTAAACAGTAGTACAGTGAATGTAAACAGTATTGTATGTAAACAGCAGTACAGTGAGTGTAAACAGTATTGTATGTAAACAGCAGTACAGTAAATATAAACAGTATTGTATGTAAACGGCACTACAGTGAGTGTAAACAGTATTGTATGTAAACAGTAGTACAGTGAATGTAAACAGTATTGTATGTAAACAGCAGTACAGTGAGTGTAAACAGTATTGTATGTAAACAGCAGTACAGTAAATATAAACAGTATTGTATGTAAACGGCACTACAGTGAGTGTAAACAGTATTGTATGTAAACAGTAGTACAGTGAATGTAAACAGTATTGTATGTAAACAGTAGTACAGTGAATGTAAATAGTATTGTATGTAAACAGCAGTACAGTAAATATAAACAGTATTGTATGTAAACAGTAGTACAGTGAATGTAAACAGTATTTTATGTAAACAGCAGTACAGTAAATATAAACAGTATTGTATGTAAACAGTAGTACAGTGAGTGTAAACAGTATTGTATGTAAACAGCAGTACAGTGAATGTAAACAGTATTGTATGTAAACGGCAGTACAGTGAGTGTAAACAGTATTGTATGTAAACAGCAGTACAGTGAATGTAAACAGTATTGTATGTAAACGGCAGTACAGTGAGTGTGAACAGTATTGTATGTAAACAGCAGTACAGTGAGTGTAAACAGTATTGTATGTAAACGGCAGTACAGTGAGTGTAAACAGTATTGTACATAAACAGCAGTACAGTGAATGTAAACAGTATTGTATGTAAACGGCAGTACAGTGAGTGTAAACAGTATTGTATGTAAACGGCAGTACAGTGAATGTAAACAGTATTGTATGTAAACAGCAGTACAGTGAGTGTAAACAGTATTGTATGTAAACAGCAGTACAGTGAATGTAAACAGTATTGTATGTAAACAGCAGTACAGTTAATGTAAACAGTATTGTATGTAAACAGCAGTACAGTGAATGTAAACAGTATTGTATGTAAACAGCAGTACAGTGAATGTAAACAGTATTGTATGTAAACGGCAGTACAGTGAATGTAAACAGTATTGTATGTAAACGGCAGTACAGTGAATGTAAACAGTATTGTATGTAAACAGCAGTACAGTGAATGTAAACAGTATTGTATGTAAACAGCAGTACAGTGAGTGTAAACAGTATTATATGTAAACAGCAGTACAGTGTATGTAAACAGTATTGTATGTAAACGGCAGTACAGTGAATGTAAACAGTATTGTATGTAAACAGCAGTACAGTGAATGTAAACAGTATTGTATGTAAACAGCAGTACAGTGAGTGTAAACAGTATTGTATGTAAACAGCAGTACAGTGAATGTAAACAGTATTGTATGTAAACAGCAGTACAGTGAGTGTATGGTGCAGTTAAAATCAGACCAGTTAAAACCAGTTCAGATTGGAGAGGTTAGATGGCCTGTGAGTGGAAACTGTTGGTCAGTCTTGTGGTCCTGGACTTCACACTCTTGTAACGTCTGCCTGAAGGTAAAAGTGTGAAGAGTGTGTGCTGGGGGTGTGTACTGTCCCTGATTATGTTGTGGGCCCTCCTGGTGACCCTGGTGTGGTAGATGTTCTGTAGTGAGGGGAAGGCTGCTCCTGAGATGGACTGTGCAGTTTTGATCACACGCTGGAGAGCCTTTCTGTCCTGAGCAGTAGAGAATTTGTGTTTTCTGCCCAGAAACTTATTATTTCAAGTTCAAATAACTCAATATTTGAAGGCAGTCTGAACATTTTCTTTTTTACTGTGTAGGTAAACCAGCGATATGGTGGTCTGTTTCTACATTACAGCTCATTCAAATTCAGAAATAGTAGTGCCCGGGGATTTCTCTACAGTGGACATTTTCTCCATTGTTTTCTTTTCTTGAAGAGCTACAGAGGACTACAATTAACCAAGGCGCCATGTTCCCTCTCTTTATCACATTTTAGAACATTCTAGTGATGAAATTTTAAATAAAATCTAAATTTAACTGCTGTCTGTGTTCTTTTGATGTAGGAAAACATCAGCATTTTATAGAGACTATTTTTAAGTTAAACCTAATTTTAATTACAGGAAACTCAATGTTGAGTTGAATTAAATAGTCCTTGAACAAAATATTTCAAGTACAAACAATTTAGATTTCATTGTATTCAACTCAAATGATTACTTCCAGTCTATTTGACATTTAAGTTGATTTTACTCAAACCATTAGATGTTCTCTAGTTTACTTTAATCATTTACCTCAAACACTTTAAGTTCAATCAACTTATCTGGGTCTACAGTGCAGCAGAATTTGATTTGATCCATCCGTGCAGTAAATCAGCCGCACTAGTGAACACACTCGCCCGGAGTGAGCAGCCCTATCCACAGTACCCGGGAGCAGTTGGGGGTTAGATGTCTTGCTCAAGGGCAGTTCAGTCATGTCCTGACGGTCCAGGGGATCTGGGGTGACCTTCTTATCACAAAGCTGGTTCACTAACCTCCAGCCCATGACTGCCCCACAACCAGTACAGTGGTCCAATCTGAACTGATTTGAGGCCTGTATGATGTAAAAAGCATTGCTCTGATAGCCCTGGCTGGTAGATGGCTAGTTTTATGCTGACATCTAATCTCAGGCCTGTCGACAAGTTCATTCCAGTCCAGAAAAATCCAGAAAAAGCCAGATAAACCGAGAAGTAGTGATTTTTAATATTGATCAGACTGTAAACTTTTAAATGACTTCTTGAGTCATCAGCTGCACCGTTCTCCACAGTGCTCATTCATTGTCTTATGTATTTTCCCTCTGCTATTTGCTCAGCTCTCTCTCCCTCTCCTGGCCTCCGTTGACTCTTCTCCTCTCTTTATTTATCTTTCCGGGAGAGAGGAGCGAGTGTGGGAACGGACCGGCCGCGAGCTGAGATCCGTTCAGTCAGCCAGAGGGACAGGCAATTACTGCCGCTCTGCCTGGCAATGAGAGCGCTGAGCTCCTGTTAGCTCCTCCGCCGAGGTTAACAAGATCCACTGTCCCCCGGAAGCTGAGTGACGGGTGGCTTGATTGGTTTCGGAGCTTCGCTGAACACCTGAGCGAGAACGCCTTTTGGGCCTCAGCTGTCTCGCCGGCGCAGAGGGACGTCATCCCAAAATTTGAGTCGCACGGCTAATGTGGGAAATACAGCAAAGGGCTGGAAACAGAGGCTGGCCGTATGGTCATTTGTACAAGGTTTGCGTCTATATGGAAGCCAGTGCTAGCACAGTGCTAACAGGTGGTGCTAGGCTAGTGCTTAGCCTTTAAGAAGGGTGTGCGTCAGACAACAGACACCCATCAGCGTTCTAGTTAGCAGAGGTTCTGGAACAAAATATGTAATTTGAATGTAATAATTCTAATTATGGCCACTAGGGGTCGTACAGAGAGACAGTAATTCAGACTAGTCCATTGATACAAGCAATCACAGTGCTGCTATACTGTTTGTTAATTTGTACAAGGTTAGCACAGTGCTAACAGGTGGTGCTAGGCTAGTGCTTAGCCTTTAAGAAGGGTGTGCGTCAGACAACAGACACCCAACAGCGTTCTAGTTAGCAGAGGTTCTGGAACAAAATATGTAATTTGAAAGTATTAATTCAGACTATGGCCACTAGGGGTCGTACAGAGAGACAGTAATTCATACTAGTCCATTGATTTCACACAATCACAGTGCTGCTATATTGTACATTCATTTGTACAAGGCTAGCACAGTGCTAACAGGTGGTGCTAGGCTGGTGCTGTTTAAACCTGTATTAAAGTGGTTAGCCTTGTTAGCAGCTTAACACCAATCACAACACCGTCACAACATCAGACGGCCAGCAGTGTTCTAGTTAGAAGAGGTTCTGGAACAAAATATGTAATTTGAAAGTATTAATTCAGACTATGGCCACTAGGGGTCGTACAGAGAGAGGCTAAGTCATGCTAGTCCACTGACGACACACGATCACAGTGCTGCTATATTGGGGAGTGCATGTTTAAGGCACCTCTATGTAACTGCAGTACAATTTAAGGTGGAACAGAAGAATCAAATAAGAAGGCAATGAAAGCGCTGAGCTCCTGTTAGCTCCTCCACTAAAGTTAGCATGATACACTGTCCCCCGGAAGCTGATTGAGAGGGGGGCTTGATTGGTTTAAGAGCTTTGATGAGCACCTGAGCGAGATTGCCTTTTGGACCTCAACTGACTTGTACGTTCATTTGTAAACCAGTGCTAGCACAGTGCTAACAGGTGGTGCTAGGCTGGTGCTGTTTTAACCTGTATTAAAGTGGTTAGCCTTGTTAGCAGCTTAACACAAATCACAACATCGTCACAACATCGTCACAACATCAGACATCCAGCAGTGTTCTAGTTAGCAGAGGTTCTGGAACAAAATTTGTAATTTAAAAATATTAATTCAGACTATTTGAGTCAATTTAAAGTGCTCGTACAGAAAAACACTAATTCAGCAGTAGAAGCAGTTTGAATCATATTCATCATATCAAGATATTTAATAAACAGCTGAGATTTCCTGTGATGTCCCAAACCGCATGCTAGCACGCTCAGTAGTACTCTAGAAATGGAGCATATACCATTAGAAGTGCACTACTTAGTGCTCTAGGCGAAGTATAGACATGTGTGGTTTGGTATGCAGGGTTAGTTCAGCGTTAATAATAATAATAATAATAATAATAAGCTATACTAGCAGCAGGCTATATGCAGCTCAAAGTGCTGCACAGACACAGTCAAACAGGTAAAGCAAAGAATTAGTAAAAAAGTAAAAAAGAATTAAATTAATAAAAAAATTAATTTTCTTGGATTTCAGTTGAAATGCTGAATGTGTGTTGGCCATGCGATGGACTGGCGACCTGTCCATGGTGTACCTTCGCCCCCCACATGACCCTGACCAGTGGGATAAAGTGGAAGATAATGAATGGATGGATGCTGTTGGCAAAGCTATGCTAACCACCTATTGTCAATCATTCTAATGTAATCATAACTGAGTGTAACTTCTTACATGAGGGTGGTTGGTGGGAATCCATCGTCGAGATTTGAGAGATTGTCTTGTTGCCAAATTCTGCTGCTGTTCTTCTCTAAATATTCCTTCCTGGGGATTAAATCTGGTGTCAAATGAGCACAAAGTCATTAACATCGTACTCTCTTTTATGGAATACGGGAATAATTTGAATAATGGCTCAACTTTACACACCGGCCACGTCCCACTGGAAGACTTTCGCAGCCCCTGTTTCGGAACATACTGGAAAGAATTAGCATAGTTCTATACGTGTATTAGCAATGTAGATTAGCATGCATAATGAATTAGATAAGAGCTCCTAGACGCTGAAGGAGTCAGCATTCGTCAAGGCTCAGGAGCTCCAGAGATATAAATATATATATATATATATATATATATATATATATATATATATATATATATATATATATATATATATATATATATATACATATAAGAACAGCTTAACAAAGCCCATGAAGAGATGGAGATAACGGAGAGGTCAGCTAAAAGTTAGCGTGATACAAAAGCAGCTCAGGTATAATCCCAGCCTAATGACATGCGGTCTGCTGGAGAGACCTTGCACCGTAGCTGCTCTGGAGATGTCGGTTGTGAAGAGTCGTATCCCACCCTTGACCCTGTCAGTGATCCGTCATTAATGAACCCCGGTGCGCTGAGAATTGGCTCATCAACACAATCACTGTTTCGACACCTTGCACGCCAGCAGTGAATGAATGAGCTTTAGATAAGGTTAACAGAGCTCGGTCAGCCAGGGCTAATATGCAGATGTGGTACAGCGTTTATGGAGTGTTAATAGTATTCAGGATTAATTAGTGACCGCGCTCCACTGCATGGTTAAGCAATGTTTTAAGCTGCCTTCATAAAAATCAGTCACCTGAAAGTTACAGTAAGTGGTAATGTACAGGTCCAGGATAGGTCAGATTGGGAACCACTGATTTGCTAATCTACCACATAAGGGCTGTAATGGTCAGATCTATATCTGACACATTGTTCAGACAAATAAATGTAAATATCTTGTGCAAGTTGCATGTTAGAGACTTACCTATCATAGCTTGCATTATCAGGTAAGGCCATATTTGGTTAACAGGTCAGGAACGCAGCCTCTGATTGGCTGACAAGTCAGGAACACAACCTCTGATTGGCCCGGCAAGCTAGGAACAGAGTCTCTGATTGGTCAACAAGTCAGAAACACATCCTCAGATTGGTCAACAAGTCAGAAACACATCCTTAGATAGGTTAACAAGTCAGGAACATAACCTCTGATTGGCCCGACAAGCCATGAACAGAGTCTCTGATTGGTCAACAAGTCAGAAACACATCCTCAGATTGGTCAACAAGTCAGAAACACATCCTTAGATTGGTTAACAAGTCAGAAACACATCCTTAGATTGGTTAACAAGTCAGAAACACATCCTTAGATTGGTTAACAAGTCAGGAACATAACCTCAGATTGGTTAACAAGTCAGGAAGACATCCACCGATGGCTTGGCATGTTAGGAACACAGCCTCTGATTGGTTGACAAATCAAGAGCACATCCTCTGATTGCTTATCAAGTTAGGAACACAGTCTCTGATTGGTCACCAAGTCAGAAACACATCCTTAGATTGGTTAACAAGTCAGGAACATAACCTCTGATTGCCCCAACAAGCCATGAACAGAGTCTCTGATTGGTCAACAAGTCAGAAACACATCCTTAGATTGGTTAAAGAGTCAGGAACATAACCTCAGATTGGTTAACAAGTCAGGAAGACATCCTCCGATGGCTTGGCATGTTAGGAACACAGCCTCTGATTGGTTGACAAATCAAGAGCACATCCTCTGATTGCTTATCAAGTTAGGAACACAGTCTCTGATTGGTCAACAAGTCAGAAACACATCTTCAGATTGATTGACAATTCAGGAACTCATCCGCCGATGACTTGTCAAGTTAGGAACACAGCCTCTGATTGGTTGACAAGTCAGTATCATAGCCTCTGATAGGTCAAGAAGTCAGGAGAACATCCTCTGATTGGTTAACAAATCAGGAGCACAGCCTCTGATTGCTCTTATTATAATATTTGAAGGTTCCTTTGCCAAATTCTCACAACAGATCACCAGTAATTCCAGGTTCTTATCAGCATTTTTTGGCACAAAAACGTGGTGAAAAGCATGTTTGTTTTACTTCAAAGAATTTTCACCAGAAACTAGAATCCACCTTTTTCAATCTATCCTCTTCTTTCAAAAAGCTATGAGTGAAGAAATAATTCATATAATCACCACAGGCTTTTGTCATTTAATCAACTTCTAGGGGTTAAATAAAAAAATCAACTGAACAGTCATGCAGAGCTCACACCAGGAAACAAATCGTTAACCTTTCTTGTTTATCTTTTTCCAATTTTTGATTAGGCAACATCAGTAAATAAGCTTATTAGTCCATAAACTGCATAATAGCCATATTACAAGGACCATTAACACTAGTTGCATGAGGTTTTGGGAGAAAGATAGAAGGTGGAGTGGATGGTAGGGCTTTATCTTAAGATGTTTTGAGCTTCCTGATGTAAATAAACCAAATAAAACATAATCAGTGTAGATTAAACCTGTAGCTAATGTAAAAAGACTGCACTCCTAATTACATTTGCAGACCTCCTCGTAGGTTTTTGTGTATTATTGCCACATCCACAGGCTTAAAAAACGACCTGGCTTTATGTTTAAATGCAAAATCACCTGATGCTGATGAAAATAGCAGATAATTCACTCTCTGGAGGTTTGACTGAGTTCTCTTTGAATTCTCTTTTAGTGATGAGATTCAGTAGCTTTGGGAAAGAATCTTATCTATGTTACAGTATATTCCACTGCATGTTACCTGCAATTACACATTTCCACCAGAGAGGTCTCTAAATCCCCACAACCTTACTTAGTGTAGCTTTAAGAGACAGAATGCACCAGTACCTGACCGCCACACATGGCTGGCATTCCTTCGGCTGTCAATCTCTCCCTCTATATCTCTTTCTTGCTTTATGTTTGAATGCAAAATCAGCTGATGCTGATGAAAATAGCAGATAATTCACTCTCCGGAAGGTTTAACTGAGTTCTCTTTGAATTCTCTTTTAGTGATGAGATTCAGTAGCTCTGGGAAAGAATCTTATCTATGTTACAGTATATTCCACTGCATGTTACCTGCAATTACACATTTCCACCAGAGAGGTCTCTAAATCCCCACAACCTTACTTAGTGTAGCTTTAAGAGACAGAATGCACCAGTACCTGACCGCCACACATGGCTGGCATTCATTCGGCTGTCAATCTCTCCCTCTATATCTCTCTCTGCTTTGTCTCTGCAGCTCTCTCTCTCTCTCTCTCTCTCTCTCTCTCTCTCTCTCTCCCTCTTTCAGTGCTGGAAAAGGAATCGATCGCAGCATTGAGTGGGAGAAGGGATTTCACGGTAAAGGTGAATCGATTGGCGGAGCTATTAATGACACGAGACCGCAGCCTGACAAATTGCCTCTTTGTCTTTGGTTAATGTCCTCTGGCTAAAGCACTCCAACTCTGAACAGTGGGGAAATCGATAGGCCCCGAAATTCAACACGACTCACGTGTGTCCAGTGCGCGCTGGGGGACGTCTCAGGAGGCCTCTGAGGACCCACTGTGAGCAGCGAGCGGGAGATTTCCCTCCAAGAACATGTGAACACCTAAACCGTAGCACTCCCTTCCCCCCATTTTCTTTCTATAGCTCTTTCCTCGCTTTTCAACCCCCCCCCCCCCCCCCTCACTCCCACAAGCCTGCCTCATTCATCGCTCCAGCACGCGGCATTGGCATAATGTGTTCATGTAGCTGGAAATGGCGCTTGTTTCTCGCCCGTGATTAGATTTGCAGCGGAACAAAAGGAAGCGGAGTATTGCGGCGCCAGGGCAAGACTGCGCCTTCCTCCGTTAATCTAAAACCCATTTTCTACGTTGCATTAAATCCTCACTGTCTGAAGGCCCGTAAATGATGATTAGCAGAAGGAGACCATTATTATATCGTTATGAGTGATTCCCGGCATGTTAGGGGCTGCCGACTTGTGGGCCGAGTTCAAGCAAAGGCCTGATGGCGTAACATCTGTGAACTTCTAAGATTTGGGATTGATTTCAGACCCTTTAATTGGAGAGGAACTGCCAGTTGGCTTCAGTAAGATGTGAGATTTGAGTTGGATTGCAATTCCACTTATTTGTCAAAAGTCAATCAGAATGGCTTGACCTGAAATGGTTAACTGTGGTGGTGATCAAAAGTCTCAAAAGTATTCACATTCATTACTCAGGTAGAAGTACAGATACTAGGGTTTAAAAACACTTCTATAGAAGTTGAAGTCTCAACTCAAGCTTTTTACTCCAGTAAAAGTGTAAAAGTACTGCTTTCAGAACTACTTAAAGTATAAAAGTAAAAGTAATGTAAGGGGAAAATACCATTAAGGACAAAAGCTTAGGCCGCACCACAGGGGTCTATAGAGCACTAGCCCACCTCCCTAAAAACCCTATTCTTCTAAAAGCCATAATAACTATAATGTTATATTAAAATGTTAATGGTGATAAATTTGGGATGCGCTAGGCTTCCTGTTTCAGCCACATATACGCCCATTGAACATGAATGTAGTTTAGTACAATGTAAATATATTAAAGAGGCATATCTGTTACTACTGAACATTAACATGTGTTTCATGGAGCGGAAGATATGATGACTAGTTGTCTATAAGTATTGTAATGAAGTCAAACTTCAAAGTCATGTTATCAATAATCTTTACTGGAATGTAAATGTACATTAATGAAAACAAGCTGAAATGAAACAGCAGACCTGCCAACTTGGTAATTTTTTCTGAGTAGCAACTTCTTGCGGTTGGGCAGGCGTAAGGTCAGGTACATTTGCACCCGGGCAACGGGAATCAGTGAATGCATACTTATAAAAAACTAAACCGCCCCAATTCACAATTCCCATACCCTGCCAGTTACCTCTGAAACTGTGTTTAGCACCGTCCTCCCTTTAAAACCAATCCCAGTATGAAGATGGACAGAGAGAGATGAAAACTAATTTTGTTACTGTTGTTTTGGCGGCTCTCCGGCTCACCGCTTGTAGTCTGTTTGAAGAGTTTAAAACTAGCGCTATGATTAGTCGAAGTCTTCTTTTCCCAACAGGTTGCTGCCCAGTGTGGTTACACCCATAGACGAGTTACCTAGTGCGCGATCTCAAAGCCATCCATGACTTTGCGCTTATTTTGAAGTGACAGTACTGATAATGGAGTGTAAATGTAAGGAGTAGAAAGTACTGATAATGGAGTGTAAATGTAAGAAGTAGAAAGTACTGATAATGGAGTGTAAATGTAAGGAGTAGAAAGTACTGATAATGGAGTGTAAATGTAAGGAGTAGAAAGTACTGATAATGGAGTGTAAATGTAAGAAGTAGAAAGTACTGATAATGGAGTGTAAATGTAAGGAGTAGAAAGTACTGATAATGGAGTGTAAATGTAAGGAGTAGAAAGTACAGATAATGGAATGTAAATGTAAGGAGTAGAAAGTACAGATAATGGAATGTAAATGTAAGGAGTAGAAAGTACTGATAATGGAGTGTAAATGTAAGGAGTAGAAAGTACAGATAATGGAATGTAAATGTAAGGAGTAGAAAGTACTGATAATGGAGTGTAAATGTAAGGAGTAGAAAGTACTGATAATGGAGTGTAAATGTAAGGAGTATAAAGTACAGATAATGGAGTGTAAATGTAAGGAGTAGAAAGTACTGATAATGGTGTGTAAATGTAAGGAGTAGAAAGTACTGATAATGGAGTGTAAATATAAGGAGTAGAAAGTACAGATAATGGAGTGTAAATGTAAGGAGTAGAAAGTACTGATAATGGAGTGTAAATGTAAGGAGTAGAAAGTACAGATAATGGAGTGTAAATGTAGGGAGCAGAAAGTACTGATAATGGAGTGTAAATGTAAGGAGTAGAAAGTACTGATAATGGAGTGTAAATGTAAGGAGTAGAAAGTACTGATAATGGTGTGTAAATGTAAGGAGTAGAAAGTACAGATAATGGAGTGTAAATATAAGGAGTAGAAAGTACTGATAATGGAGTGTAAATGTAAGGAGTAGAAAGTACTGATAATGGAGTGTAAATGTAAGGAGTAGAAAGTACAGATAATGGAGTGTAAATGTAGGGAGCAGAAAGTACTGATAATGGAGTGTAAATGTAAGGAGTAGAAAGTACTGATAATGGAGTGTAAATGTAAGGAGTAGAAAGTACTGATAATGGTGTGTAAATGTAAGGAGTAGAAAGTACAGATAATGGAGTGTAAATATAAGGAGTAGAAAGTACAGATAATGGAGTGTAAATGTAAGGAGTAGAAAGTACTGATAATGGAGTGTAAATGTAAGGAGTAGAAAGTACAGATAATGGAGTGTAAATGTAAGGAGCAGAAAGTACTGATAATGGAGTGTAAATGTAAGGAGTAGAAAGTACTGATAATGGAGTGTAAATGTAAGGAATAGAAAGTACTGATAATGGAGTGTAAATGTAAGGAGTAGAAAGTACTGATAATGGAGTGTAAATGTAAGGAGTAGAAAGTACTGATAATGGAGTGTAAATGTAAGGAGTAGAAGTAAAAAGTAAAGTATAAATAACCAAAATCTCTACTTAAGTAAGGTAACAAAGTATTTGTACTTCGTGATTTGACACCTCTGGTATTATTTGTGCAGGAGGCCAAAGAGAAGCTCCCGAATTCATGGGGCCAAAGCCTTAAACCTAAAAGGAGAGGCTTCTCAGAGAAAGACAAAGCAGAGCCACTAATAGTGGAATTCACTGGAGGCTTTTAGTCTTGATAGGCCATTTAACCTGTACCTGAAATACTCGACCCTATTGTTCTAAAACTGCTGTTTACTGTACAGTCCATGGAGCTCTGTTTCTATTTCTCTATTCAACACACTGAGGGCTGAACACAGTGGTAAGAGCCTTCATCAGCTGTAGCATTTTGCTATACTGAATTACGTATGTACCAATAATCCATCAATCGATCATCTTCCACTTTATCCCGCTAGTTGGGGTCATCGGGGGAAGGCGGGGTACATTATGGACAGCTCGCCAGTCCATCGCATGGCCAACATTCACACACACACTCACTTACACCTACGGGCAGTTTAGAGTGAGTGATCAATCTAACATGCATGTGTTTGGACTGTGGGAGGAAACCCACTCAAGCACGGGGAGAACATGCAAACTAAAACACTTTTTTAATGAATGTAAACAATCTTTCTTATCTATATTTTGCTGATGGGGCTACAGGCAGCAGCGCCGTTCTAGCTTGGACTTTTTGTGGTCTTCCATATCTAAGCATCATGTCTTCAGCTCATATCCAACCTGTAATGAAGAAGTTCTTGTTCTTCTTTTTGATATTAATGTACAGAGATTTAACAATTTGTCTAATGGACGTACCTGCACAAGGCTGATATGTTCAGTGTTGATCCACTGCTGCTCAATCTGTTTGAACATATCTACACGATGTGCAGGAGAGTGAAGAAACAGTGTTTTTAGTCACATTTATTGTTTTCATTAGCGTTAAAATAATTAGTTTTAATCTTTGGTTTCATTCATTTTTGGCCAAAGGTTTGTCCAAATGACAGCGAAGTGAAAATGAAATGAAAACTAAAACTGAAAATTTCAAATCATAATAAATAATGTGTTATTTTTTTTAAATTTCAAATCATAATAATGTGTTATTCAGTTAAAATTTGAAATCATAAATAAAATTTTACCTTTTTCAGCTAAATTTAAAATTTTAAATCATAGTTTTTTGCTGGAACTTCAAATTATATTTAAAATCGTAATCATTTTTCCTGTTCTGCATGGATTGATAACTGAATACGTACTAGCTATTGACTATAAGTGTGACTTATATTGATGCTCATCCCAAATCTCTAAACCGTCTCAGCAAAATATATACTACATAGGAATAGAGTATATTCGCTTTCACTCCTGGACTGGATGGAACAGAATGCTGTACTTTAAGCATCTAAACATCTAATCTGATCACAAAACAACTGAAAAGTTTGAAATGATCATCACCAACAGCTCCTGAGAGTTAGCTCTCCGTACACACTGTGTACTGGTGAGAGGCTGGAAGCTAATGAGATGTCTGCAGTGCCAAAGCAAATAAAAGCACGGCGAAGGTCGTGTGAGCTGCTCCACTGGCTAATCTTAGCCTTCACCCTGGAGCTCTTCATCCAGACGCACTCAGATTTGTATGTGTGGTCTCTTCTCCAGTGTTCTCGCCCGGGAGCGGAAAAGGCTTCTGTCACTGAAAATCCATGTACGCTGACCGCCTGCCGGCAGCCTAGTGTGAATCAGTTAGCACGCAAGTGTGCGTCCAGCATCTACTTTTCTGCTATTGCATCAAAAAGCTTGTATCTCTGAAATAAATAAAAAAACGTAACCCTGTAAAACCGAACATCTTACATCAGAGACTTTGTTTGTCCCCTTGAACTACTCAAATGAAGCTACAGCCCAACAAAAAAAAATATTAGAGCTACGTCCTGCATGAGTCTGTTTGAGTTCTACCAATTGCTGATTATGATCCAACACAAAAGTTTGGTGATGAGCTTTTCAGCCAAAGCAAGAAGTGGTTTTAGATAACATAAAGCTAATATCTATCAATATATATATATATATATATATATATATATATATATATATATATATATATATTTTTTTTTTTTTTTTTTTTTTTTTTTTTTTTTTAACTGACTTCATATTCAAAAATAAACTATTTAATTAGATCCAATTAGCTCCAAAAAATGAAGAATTGGGCCAACAAAGATATTAAGACAATGTTTTGCATTAGTCTTTTTGAGTTCTACCAATTGCTTTGCTAGCATGGACCACGCTCAGAAGTGAGCCGAAAAAGGTGAGGGGGGGCGAACTCAGAGGGCTTGGGCTGGAGTTCCGCGTGGGTAGGTGCTTGTGCGTGAACAGTCTTTGTGATAAAGATGAAATGTTGGGAGGAGATGGGGAGGTGGTGGGTGAGACACAGGAATGAAGCGAGAATGGGGTTGTATATATAGTAGGTAGAAGTAATTAGGGCGTGGTCCAGCTCCCAAAAACTATAATAGAATTATGTCAATCCAGGTAAATGTTCTAGGGTTGGTGAGTTAGCCTTTCTGCCACAACAAGAAGTGTTTTCAGATGACATAAATTAAGTAACTGATGCCATGAACATATATTTTTATATCTGAATATAATAAAATAAATTATTTGCGTTGATTCAATTACACAATCACAAAATGAGCAGAGTTAATCATAACACAACAGTAAAATAGCTGTGTGGGCCATAAATATGTTTGTAACTGATATAACAGTTTATGACTGCGATGGCTAACTAATGAAGCTAACAAAGCACCCAGCTCGCTAATTAATTTGTGCCTTCAAGACAGACACAAAATGAACAGAGTTAATCAAAACACAACAGTAAAAAAGATTTGTGGGTCATAAATATGTTTCTAACAGATACAACAACTGGATATGACAGACTTAAGCTGGCTGGTCAGCTAGCAAACAGTGAACTAACTTTCTAACTAGTGCCTAGCTCGCTAATTAATTTGTGCCTTCAAGACAGACACAAAATGAGCAGAATTAATCAAAACACCACAGTAAAATAGCTTTGTGGGTCATAAATATGTTTCTAACAGATACAACAACTGGATATGACAGACTTAAGCTGGCTGGTCGGCTAGCAAACATAGCTTACTATGTATCTAACCAGCTAAGTAGTTCATGTCTACGCATTTTCAACACCAGCAAAACGAGCCAAATTAATCAAATCACAACAGCAAAATATTATTAAACTGTTTGTTAGGGATATAATAGTCACTAGGCTTATAAATAACATACTTTGGTGTCCAAGTGGGGGAATTCAACCATAGATTATAATAGAATTAAATCTCCAAACTATTGAATTAAGTTGGCAAGTTGATCTTTATTATTTAAACAAACAGTTTACGTTCCAGTGAATCATGATTGTGAGATTAAGCAACAATTATAGTTTGTGTGCCACCAGAACTCAATAAAATAAATACAATAAAAACTGCAAATTAAAAAAAAAAGGCACAGTCATATAACCAGATTTTTTATTTTACAACAGTACATATATTTAATGTCATGGTCTGCCCTCTCCCCTTCTCCTGTCTGTTATTGTTTACATTTTCCGGCCATGAGTTCATGTTTTTGTTTCGGTCATGTGCTCCTCCTAGTCTCCGCCCTCGTGTCATGCCCCTCACCTGCTCTGAGTTTGCTCCTGTTCCCAGGTGTTCCTAGCTTTCCGTTGTCTACCCTCTGTTTGCTCCCTGTCTGGCATTGTTTATATGTTACATGGATTTGTAGTTATCAGGTTTTGTGATTCTTGTATCTTCAATAAAGAGACTCAGCATTTGTATCCGCTTCCCCTGCCTGCTTTCACGTCTCATTTAAGTCCTAGCTAAGGCCATCTGAGTTCTTATTGAGAGAACTCAGTTCTTAATATTAATAGATGCTATATTCTGCATTCAAATCTGGAAAATTTCTCCAAAAGTGTGAAATCTGTGGCAGTATTCCGGACGCGTTCGCCTTCTACATGATGTTCTGCCCCGACCATAGACGTTCGGTCTTGGAAATTTGTCCTGCAGCTTCAAAGGTGAAGCGCATAAATATTCATTAATATTTGCAGGACCAAAACAGTGACCTCTGTCACCAGGCAGCGCACTCATCTGCATAAAAGAAACGTTGCGCGCCCGAACGCTTGTTCCTTGACGTTCGCAGGCCAGATGGTGGGAGTTTGTTCTGACCCGAATGTTGAATACTTCATCGACCTCCAAACGAAGAGGCCTTTGAAAACTTTCCTGCTGAAGCGTCGAGTGAACATCCACGGATGAAAGGTTAGCTAGCTTGCTAGCTGCCTGGTGTTTTCTCTCTCTCTCTCTCTCTCTAGCTTTTTCTGTGCGTGACGAGCAGCATCAACCCTGAGAATGAATACTGATGGCTCAACATCATCTCCGCTATTCGAGGAGGACCGGTCAGCCAGCAATTTTCCACAAAAAAGCATCCATCCTTGAACGTCTGCTCACCTGACAGATTGATAGAACCCGTTATTGCTTTCTGGCCCACTGCATGTGAGTCACTGCTCAGATTACCTTGTGCAGAGGCAGCCCGGCTTTGTTAAACCTACCTGTCATCCCCTCGTCTGCGAGCCCTCAGTCTTCGCTCGCTCTGTTAACGCCTTTTCAGAGGACAGTGGGATGCAGGGGCTGAAATCTGTTCCCAGCGTTAAGAGCGTAAATGTGACTGTACTTGAAAGATAAACGTGAAAGATGTGGTTTGGCCAGATATCGAGTGAGCAGCAGCTTCGGGCAAACATATGTTGAACAGCTGAACAAATAACTGTACCATATATATATATATATATCCATTATCTACCACTACACCACCGTACTAACCACTACACCACCATACTAACCACTACACCACCGTACTAACCACTACACCACCGTACTAACCACTACACCACCGCACTAACCACTACATCACCATACTAACCACTACATCACCATACTAACCATTACATCACCATACTAACCACTACACCACCGTACTAACCACTACACCACCGTACTAACCACTAGACCACCATACTAACCACTACACCACCATACTAACCACTACACCACCATACTAACCACTACACCACCATACTAACCACTACACCACCGCACTAACCACTACATCACCATACTAACCACTACATCACCATACTAACCATTACATCACCATACTAACCACTACACCACCGCACTAACCACTACACCACCGCACTAACCACTACATCACCATACTAACCACTACATCACCATACTAACCATTACATCACCATACTAACCACTACACCACCGCACTAACCACTACACCACCGTACTAACCACTACACCACCGTACTTACCACTACACCACCACACTAACCACTACACCACCATACTAACCACTACACCACCGTACTAACCACTACACCACCGTACTGACCACTACACCACCGTACTAACCACTACACCACCGTACTAACCACTATACCACTATATTAACCACTTCACCACCATACTAACCACTACACCACCATACTGACCACTACACCACCGTGCCACCATATGTATAAATAAATATATATATATATATATATATATATATATATATATATATATATATATACACACACCAGAGCAGGTACTATTAGGGAGGTGGATCATTCTCAGCACTGCATTGACACTGACATGGTGGTGGTGTGTTGTGGTGCTGGTGTGTGTGGATCAGACACAGCAGTGCTGCTGGAGTGTTTAAACACCTTAGTGTGAGACTGAGAATAGTCCACCAATCAAAACTATTCAGCCAGTAGTGTCCTGTGGGCAGCGTCCTGTGACCACTGATAAAGGACTAGAGAAGGTATCACCTCTGACTTTACATCTACAAGCTGGACCAACAAGGTAGGCATGTCTAATACAGTGGACAATGAGTGGACACAGTGTTTACAAGCTATAGCAGCACTGCTGTGTCTGATCCACTCCCATCTGCACAACACACAGTAACACACCACCACCACCACGTCAGCAGTGCTGAAAATGATCTACCTTCGAAATAACGTCTGCTCTATGGTGGTCCTGCGGGGGTCCTGACCACTGAAGAACAAGGTAACACAGCATACAGAGAATCAGATGAAGTAAATTCTGTAAGTGTAGAACTACAAAGTGCTTGTATATGGTCAGTGGAGCTGATGAAGTGGAGACCAGGGGGTGTTTTTAATAAAGTGCTCTGACGTGAGCTCAACATCAGTGTCTCTTACTACCGCAGAGCGCCTGCACTGTCTGCTCATTCCCCTGTGCGGTGCAAAGGGCCACGACGCGCTACCACCAATTTAGCAGCTAGCCCCTGATGTGTGGACGCTCTGGGAGTTTGTGTTTTACAGTCTTACCGCAGCAGGACGAAGCCATGTGTCAGTCAGGATACGGTCTGTCAGGGCAGTGAGTGGATTGGCAGGCAGATGGATATTGAGGGTCCCTGTGGGACGTGTAGCAGTCTGGCCAGACTGACACAGTCGAGGAGGCAAACAAAGGGCTAATGGTCAATACAAGCCGACCAATTGGAATTGAACCCGAATCAAGAAAGTTAATGAGCTGTTACAACCAGCACTAACTCAGTTAGCCAACTGTTATTGCTGGTTCACTAGTAAGGAAGACGCTGCCAATACAGATTAAGAATAATAAGAGCAGTAGAAAGATAATTAGGTACTAGATTTTGCTATTGCAACTAGCACCAACATAGAGTTCTCCGCGCCCTTTTTGTGAGGAACCAATCCCACATCCCACAGAGAGGACAATAATGAAACAGAGAAAGTGGTATGAATGAATAACACTGAGCTGAAGAGTTGACATGTGGTTGGTTGTATTAACAACAAATTAAAAACAATGATCTCAGATTTGTTCCCGTGCCATGTCCTGGTTGGGACTTTGCCTAAAAGTTTGTTATAGTATTTTACACAGTTGAGTTGAGTCACAGGAGACTCAGTAAGATCCTGGTAGGTGGTCACAGGTATCTGGAGTCATGCTAACTGCAGTGCATCCCAATGCTGCTGGAGGGAACATGGAGGAGGATCCATAGAGCCAACACCACCATCCAGGTGGTCCCACAGACGCTCAAGACTTGGAAATCTTGGTCAGCTCCTCCAACCAATGAGGGACATTTCTAGTCGTGTGATGTGTCTCATTGTCTTGCTGAAAGATCCCATCCGCCCCAGGGAAAACAATCAACATGTATGGTGTACGTGATCTTCAAGGATGGATTCAGACCCAAATCAGAGAGAGTGTCTTCCACATGGACGAGTGGGCCCAGAGAATGCCATGAAAGCCTTCTCCAGACCATAATGCTGCCACCTACATGCTGCTGCTGTTTAAAGTAGTCATAATAATGTGACTCAACTGTGTATGATGTACAGAAAGTGGTGGAGACATGTTTCAAGCCAGAGTTTTTGAATATACTGATCTGATTTATTTCTTACTAGCATACAAGCAAAAACGTTTCAGAAGTATAGGTTTAGACTAAGGTTAGCTAATTCTAACGTTGATAACACTGACTGCTTCTACTACCGTTAGTGCTGAGTTGCAATTAAGCTGGTTAAAACCAAAAAAAAATAAGACCAAAATGAAAACTGGACCTGTATTGCCATCTTTGTGTCACCGGCAAATGAATTCATGTATTTTTACAGAGGTTACAGTCTGATGACCAACACAACCAGGTGATCGATGGCATATTTGACCTAGTTCAGTGGACGGCTGGCCATATGGTGTGAGTATGATGCCTCCGCTTTGCGTAAAGCCTCTCAAAAGCTGTGCTGAAATCCCCAAATCATCTTTACGCAATCGTACAATATGTTGCTCATACATGCTGATCACATTAATGTGGGTAATCGCCTCCAGGCTCCTGCTGTTGGCTGGAAAGCGCAGCGGCGGTGGGTGCGTTCACCCGTCGGAAAGGTCGAGTATCAGCGGTGACTGAAAGCGCAGATAGAGCTGGAGGAAAGATGTTTACGCGATTAGGGGCGCATACACAGAGAAACAACAAAAGGTGTTTACAGGATTACAGGAGTCCTTTGGCAGTTTGCGAATATCTGATTATATCTGTGCCTTCGCTGGCTGTGGAGGCTCCTGCTGTCGTAAAAACGGACTCACTGTGGCTCGCTGGCTCTGACTGCCGGGTTTTATAAGGCGTACTGTAGCTTCCTGACACGGTGACGCAGCCCAACTTTCGCTGAAGCGCTTTCAGGCCGCCGGGTCACGGTCAGGTTAGCGTGGCATAATGAGCCGCTGTGAAACGTAAGGAAGGCCCAACGCTTGCTGTTGACTGTCGTGTTGATGTTTGAGGTGCGACTGGGGACGTACACAGTGGGCTGCCTCTCACTGTAAAGAAGGCGTGATGCAATAAACTGTTGTGAAATGTAAGTTGGCCTGAGGCTTTCTCTCGGTTTCGAGCTGTGTGCTGGTACAACACGATACTGTCAAAAACATTCCCTGCACATTCAGCATATCTAACTGTTTTCTTGTGGGCTCAGGAATAATTTGAGTTGTGGTCTGATTGGCTGGTTTACAGCGAGACGCCGCAATGACCCCCCAGACACAACATGTTGAAACAGACAAAACAAAACCAACCTCCATGTAAACAAGCTCCTTATACTATTTAGTTAGCTATGGTGGTTAATTGTATCTTGCTATCAAACACAAAGTAGATTAAAGGTGTCTCTGTGAAACTCTCAGTTTAAGATGATCTGCTTTAACCAGCACACAGTGATCCACTCACACAGCATGGCTGCTCCTTACAGTCACTGTTGGAGGTTGTGGTGCTAATAAAGGTGGAGCTGCTCGTCTCTTCAGTCTCTTCAGTGTTGAACGCTGAGCTGAAGCTGAAGCTGCTCCGAGTGTTGGAGAAACTGTCTGAGTAAACGTACAGACTGCAGAGTTGAAGCTGTTCAGGATCATGTTAAAGATGCTGGGGCTGGAGTTCCTATTTGCTTTGCACGTTTTCCAATCCACCTTGGTGCCTCAGTTACATACTGGCACCTGTACGAGCCGCAGCATTTAAGGTGAAACATTCCATCTGGTTTAAAGATGAACATCAGTTATGCCCACTGACTGTTCGGTTCCTTGGAAGAGTGTCATACATGACCATGACAATTCTTCTCTGCAACAGAAGAGGTCGCTACAAGGTTTTAACAGCATAGCCTTGTTGCTGTTTGTGCTTCATTTCTAAGCCTTAATTCTGATTTATATTCTTTGTGAACATCTTTTAACGTCTCTGGATTTTAGTTTAATCTCTGGACTTTTTGTTGATATTTCAATTGAACCTGCAATTGAATTCCACTTGCCTTAGTCTGGTTTTGCGCCAACATCCCCTTCACAGCCTGGAACACTAGACTTCTCCACATAGTCCACCAGTTTGGTTGTATGTAAATGTTGGGGGCGTAAATATTAAATATTAATGAGTCTGTACGTAACAGTTTAGGATTTTGGAATAGGTCCATTATGCCGTACCTCTTTTTTTAGTAAACATAATTTTTGGTTTATCGTGTCTTGATTGCAACTTCCAACAGATTTTACCTCCATCAATTTTCATTTTTCTATATTATTTGAAAATGACAGCTGCTCTTTATATTCTGGTGAAGGTTTCACGATGAATGGACCAATAGAAATGCTCCCAAATTACTTTACATTAGCTTACAATGAAAGTTAAGACTGTTTTTTATATATATATATATATATATATATATATATATATATATTAGGGGTGTTCATATAGTGGTGTGTTATAATAGTAGGATCTGAAAAATCTCAATATATCACTTTGCTTGCAGTATCACAGTATATCGACATATATTGAATCGTTACCGCTGTATCACCAGGTTCTTGCCAATACACAGCCCTAATATATATATATATATATATATATATATATATATAGTTTAAAAAAGATGTTTGACCCAGTTAAACAAATCAAACAAATGAATCAAAAGACTCGAATGGAACCAGTCAGTCGTCTCTGATGTGGCTCAAGGAAATGTCTGTATACGAATTTGAACTGTGCTATTTGGGCAACAGTGCTGAACCCTGGAGAACCCGTTATCTTTTCTTTTCCGTTATGCTGAAACGATGCAGCACATGAGCGAGAAGATGCAGTGGTGGAAAAAAAAAACAGGAGATGAGAGAAAAAAGAAAATGAGGATAAATGAGCACTAGGGTTGAACTGCCGGAGCGGCGTGTTCAGGAAGGGAGGTAATGTGGAGGATGTTAATGAGAAAAGCTCTGCTGTAACACAGAAAGCGGATCCATTCCTCTCAATATTTTAGCCGACAAAAAGGGAAAAAGACTGCCGGAGCGGAGCAGGTCATTACCAGATTCAACAGGGCCAGCGAGCATGAATGTTATTTTTTCCCCGGAAAATAACAGCCTCATTAAAGCATTTAGACTGTTTAAAGCCTGCCAGAGCCTTCTTGTTAGTAGTCCTTTGGGGTTTAATTGGAAATCATAATAAAGCGCGACAGCGAGGTTTAAATTCCATTGGAATAAATGGATTAAATACAGCAGAATACAGTAAAACTCTATATCCTGACTCGGGCTTGCATGACAGACTTTCAACAGTTATATGATGATAGTCTTGTCAACGTCGACCAATCGCTGATGGCCTAATGAATAAAACCACAGGAGAAAGAAATGCTTTACAACAAGTAATGAGCCCTGGATCACAATGCTAGCCTTCAGGGAAAACCCCCGGAATCTCACTAATTTGTTGCACCCCAGGTGGCCTTGCCGAAATTCAGAGCCACCTTACCGACCTTAAATGGCACAAAACTTTTTACTGTAGTCTTCAGGATTGGATTGCATTTGATATCTAATTTTTAAAGTACAGCAGATCAGCAGAGGAATGTAGGAACGTGATATCCCCCTTTCTGACGAACCCTGGATCGCACTGCTAGTCTTCATGGAAGAATCCTGGATTCTAGGTGGCCTTGCTGAGACATTCACCATTAGTGGATTTCTGAAGAGCCAAAGGAATTTAGGGCCTACCTTGTTGACTTTCAATGACACATGACTTTTAACTGTAGTCTTCAACAAACTTGAGATTGGGCTGATTTCTATATCTGACCTTTTGAAGTGCTGTAGATCAGCAGAGAAATGTTAGAATGTGATGTCCCACTTACTCACAAGCCCTGGATGACATAGCTAGTCTTCAGGGAAGAACCGTGGAATCTTGCTAATTTGTATCAGACTTTGGCACCCCATAGATGGGCTAGCCGAATTGCTCCTCATTAGTGAATATCTGAAGAACCAGAGGAATTCAAAGCTGACCTTAAATTACACATGATTGTACTGTAGTCTTCAAGGAAACTGGAGATTGGGCTGATTTCCATATCTGGTCTTTGAAGTGCTTTAGATCATCAGAGAAATGTAGGAATGTGACGTTTCCCTTTCTGAGCAACCCTGGATAACATTGCTAGTCTTCAGGGAAAAAGCCTGGATTTTCGCGAATTTGTATCCGACTTTGGCTCCACATTGGTGGGCTAGCCGAAACACTCCTCATAAGTGAATAACCAGAGAAATTCAGAACTGACCTTAAACGACTCATGCTTTTACTGTAGTCTTCAAGGAAACTAGGGATTGGGCTGATTTCCATATCTGTTCTTTGAAGTACTGTAGATCAGCAGAGGAATGTTAGATTGTGACGTCTCCCTTTCTGACAAACCCTGGATAACATTGCTAGTCTTCAGAGAAGAACCCTGGAATCTCACTAATTTGTTTCCAACTTTGGTGTATCCTAGGCGGCCTTGCTGAGATGCTCCCCATTAGTGGATATCTGAAGAGCCAGAGAAATATAGAACCGACCAACTGACCTTAATCTACACATGGCTTTTTTGTTGTAGTCTTCTGGAAACTGGAGATTGGACTGATTTCCATATCTGATCCTTGAAGTGCTTTAGATCAGCAGAGGAATGTAGAAATGTGATGTCTCGCTTTTTGCTAACCCTGGATAACATTACAAGTCTTCAGGGGAAAACCCTGGGTTTTCGATAATTTGTATCCAACATTGTCACCCCATAGGTGGGCTAGCCGAAATTCCCCATTAGTGAATATCCAAAGAACCAAAGAAATTCAAAGCTGACCTTAAACGACACATGACTGTACTCTAGTCTTCAAGGAAACCGGAGATTGGGCTGATTTCCAAATGTGATCTTTGAAGAGCTATAGATCAGTAGAGGAATGTTAGAGTGTAACGCCCCCTTTCTGACAAGCCCTGGATAACATTGCTAGTCTTCAGAGAAGAACCCTGGAATCTCACTAATTTGTTTCCAACTTTGGCGTATCCTAGGTGGCCTTGCTGAGATGCTCCCCATCAGTGGATATCTGATGAGTCAGAGAAATATAGAGCCGACCTTACTGACCTCAATCTACACATGACTTTTTATTCATTGAGGAATGTTAGAATGTGACGCCCCCTTTCTGACAAGCCCTGAATAACATTGCTATCTTTCAGAGACAAACCCTAGAATCTCAGTAATTTGTAACCGACGTTGGCCCATCCTAGGTGGGCTGGCCGAAACGCTCCCCATTGATGGATAGAGAAATTCAGGAAAAATACTGTACGTGTGACCTTAACTAACCTTAAATTATTGCAGTCTTCAGGAAACTGGAGATTGGGCTCCATTTAATATTTGCTTGTTGAAGTACTGTAGATCTGCAGATACGTGATGTCTCCCTTCCAACAAGCCCTGACTCTTTAACTGTAGTCTTTAGGAAACTGGAGTTTAGACTGCATTCAATATCTGATCTTTAAAGTACTGTAGGTCAGCAGAGGAATATTAGAACGTGACGTCCCATTGTCTTCGTAACCTCAGGACTAGAGTATAACCCTGTTACATAAATACAAACCATGCTTTGTGACCAGTTCAGGAAAAGACTTCATCTGAAATATACAGTAGTGTGAAAAACTCAATCAACATGAAAGTTAAGTACATCTTACTCTTTTTAGGACACAATTAAGTAGTAGATAATCAGTCTAATATAACAAAAATAATAAATAATAATCAGTAAATAATGCTGAGAAAATGGGACTCCTAACAAGCACCTGCAGGTCCTGGTAGACCACCAACACTGCCCCCTTCAGATACAGTGCTGTACTGCCCACCTGGATGTGCAATTATGATCATGTGTCGTGCTGTGTGATAATTATCGTTCAAAGCGATCAGAAGCTGCAGAACTGTTGGCACGTTGTGGAGGTGTGTTTGGGTGATTCAGAAGAAAATAGGCTGCCGTTGTTCTCCACAGAACAGATGGAAGCTAACTTGTTTTAGACATGCTGCTCTTAGTTTCCCTGTTTGTTTATTGGTTTCCCAAATTCTGGATCACTTTCAGACCACAGACAAAGCAGAAATTACAGTGCATGAAATATTGTGTGTATATATATATATATATATATATATATATATATATATATATATATATATATATATATATATATATATATATATATACAGTCCATCTTTATGATTTGAACATGACAGCTGCTGTTTACATCGTGTGCAAGTTTCTTGATTAAGGGACCAATAGAAATGCTCCAAATTCACTTGGAAAACATTCTGGTTCCATTAACTTACATTGAAAGTTAAGCACGTTTTTGACCACTCCTGTAAACTTTCCATTTTGGATATACTTGTTTTTCTTTGGACAGTGACAGTGATATAATAAATAGTGTGCAGTTTTAGAGATTTACAGTACTCTGCAGAAATTTGCGTCACTTGGGGACATTATTATATTAAAAACCTATTTGTTCCAGACAGGAAGCTTTTATTTACTCAGTAAAACACTTTATTATTTAAAGATTAAACACTATTAATAGAGTAAGTAGTGCTTTTACATATGTAAAACCCTTTCCAAGCTTCTCCTTCTATAAACAACCCAGTATTATTTACAGTTCTCATCTAATACCTGCTTTGACTGCTCAGTACTTCATTAAGCTAAATCAAAATTGCTGCTGAAGGAACTGAACACATTCATACAATGTCTGGGGCGTCCAGGAGAAATCTGGAACTACACTTTGTTCTTCAAACTGGAGCTCAAGATCTGATCTACTTCTCTCACAATACGATATTTATGTTACTTTGTATTGTATGTATGATTATTTACTTCTGTTCTAATCAGATCTGGTGATCTTACTGGTGAACATACACTTATTGATCAGATAAACACTTTTAAACCAACAGTTTAGATGCCTCAGACTTTAGTACAGTAGTGTATGTAGTAGTAAAAGAAGAATGCTTTGAGACTGGTTTGTTTTTCTTCAACCCAGAACTGGAGGGGTGATTTTTATAGAAGACGTAATTCTTTCGACACTCAGGCTGTTATATAACTGTAGCCCAGCATCATCACTTCAGCTAAAATATACTGAAATAGTCTAATTAAGTGTGCTATTTCGCTTTAATGCGTTTACATGACCTGCAAAACGCATGCAAGAAGAATGCTTCTGGGAATTCAGCTCTGAATTACCTCAGGGCTGTCTTGGTAGCATGATGCTAATGTTTACTTCATCCATGACCTTAAACTGAGTGCTGACCGCCACCCCACAGCCACCCGTGTGCCCCAGATACAAATATGACGTATAGAAGGGATTGTGAGACCGCCGGCTGAGGAAAAGGGCTAAACTGTGCGATGGCTTTCGTGTAGAGTGTCTGCAATGCTAGTCAGAGCTAAGCTGGCTGGCTCTGAGGCTCCTTGTGATTTGTGTTTGTGTTTTCACTGATAACATTTTAAGCCTTGCAGGCCGCCGTCCACGCACACAGGAGAGGAGCTCAAAACAGTAGCGGCACAAGCTAACATGCTATTAATGAGCCTCAGTAAATTTTGCTTGCGGGGAACGTTTACTTGCTAATGGGAGCCGAATGTATTTTGGTCCAAGCTTGCTAACAGAGACGCAAACTGTTTGTGAGTGAGTGTGTGAGTGTGTGAGAGAAAAAATGAGGGTGAAAGAAAGAGAAGTAGTGAATGGACTGTATCAGTATCAGTTAGCAACGCTTTCTCACCTTTAGATCAAAAGTGTCATCAAAAACGAGGTGACTGAAATGCACTTCCACCTTAAATGACTTCACCGCCCGCCGTTTGCGCGGAAGCCTGTCGCTAATGCTAATAACGGCTATGGAGCTTGACGGACAGCGCAGAGCCGAGCTTTCGTAATGAGCAGCTTTAGGTTCATGAATTTTTCACCGGCGTGCCCAGCGGAAATGAGAGGCTCGGTAAATGACATTGTTAGCGGTACGGGTGGGAGTGGAGCCGGCCAACGGTGCGTTGACGCTAATGGGGAAGAACACTGGCAGGGACGTAGTACTGAAAATGGTGGGAGACGTTTAGCGTAGCCTGGTTTTCATAATGTCACTGAATAAATGAGGCTTTTGAAATCGACACCCTTTGAATTGGAGAACTATGACATTTAGCAAATCTCTGCGCTGTTCATTTAGGTTTGTGTTCCTGATTTGACTGTCAACAGAAAAATTCACCATTAATGTGGTTCATACCATATTAAAGGAGCGATGTGTAAAATATAGGAGGGGTGGATTATCAGAAATGGGATATAATATAGAAAGCTCTGTCTTCGTTAGTGTATAATCACCTGTAACCACAAATCCTTGTGTATTGGTTAGCCTAGAACGAGCTCTTTAATATCTACATAGGAGCGGGTTCTCTTCCAACAGATGCTGCCACCGCCATGTTTCCACAAGATCCCAGAACCGACGATCCACACACTGGCTTTTATGTTGAAGCAGCAGCTTGAATTTGGTGGCAGTGTTATATTAGTTGGAAGTGGAGATGTCCCACCGTAGTGCTTATATTCTTTATCAAAAATACTATGATAATTAAAACTTCTTATTCTCCAGCTTCTTGTTTAGATCTTCCCATTCCACCTTAAATGCTCCAGCATTATCTATTTCAGGCAATAACATTAAGCTTCTTATTCGCCAGCTTCTTACATGAGTTTTACCGTTCCACCTTAAATCGTGCAGCATTTATATTCTGGGGCTGTCATTCAGCTTCCTGTTTGCCAGCTCCTTGTTTTTTTTGGGGTTTTTGTATTACACCTTAAATAGTGTGGCATTTTTTTCAATGCCTGAGATGCCAGAATGTTCTTATAGGAAAATGTTTGCAGCATTAAAATAATAATTAGGATGATTTAATAGTCTAAATCCGAGTATCAGGGGGAAGTAGTGATTAAGCTGGGTCTAAACTATATTAGCCTTAAATTATTGGGGAGGGTCTTCAGGTTGGGCACAGTGGTGTAGAGATTAGCACTGTCTCCTCACAGTAAGATGATCTGGGTTGGATTCCCGGTCCGGGCGGTCTGTGTGGAGTGTGTATGTTCTCCCCGTGCTTGAGTGGGTTTCCTCCGGGTACTCCTCCCACAGTCCACACCCGTAGGTGTGGGAGTGTGTCTTGGCCATGCGATGGACTGACGACCTGTCCGTGGTGTACACCGCCTTTGCCCAATGACACTGGGATTGGCTTCAGCCCCATGTGACCCCGACTAGCGGGATAAAGCAGAAGATGATGGACGGATGGTTCTTCAGGTTGCAATACGTGGCCTTGCCACTAGAGGTTACACACTGCACCTTTAAAATAGCCAAAATGCTTTGATAATTAAGGTGATCGGACCACAAATTTGCATGTACATGTAATTCCCAGCCGTGCTATGTGTGTGATGATTTAGATAAGATCAGCTGATCTGTGCTGGTTTATGTTTACTGGTGCTGCAGTAGCTGTTCACCCAGTATGATTTTGCTGGTTTACCAGCATACCAGCATCAAAACACAACTTATGCTGCTTTTTGGGTCTCTGGTTGTCGTTTTTGGTGACCTGGCGTGCTGGTTTTTCTAGGAGGGATGGAAAAGAATTACATGGACGTGTATTTTTTATATGTGAGGTGCATGTCAGATACATGTTCACATACCAAAATATCGTCGCTGTCCAATAAAAAAAACCTGTATCTCAATTTTTGATGATTTTGAGTTTTATGATGAATGGACCAATAGAAGTGCTTCAAAATAGCTTGGAAATAATTCTGGTTCCATTGACTTACATTGAAAGTAAGGTATGTTTTTGGTCTCTGCTATAAAGCTGCAATTTTGGAGACACTTGTTTTTCATTGGACAGCGACAATATATTGTATATTCTATATAACACTAAAGTACATTAAGCAAAAGAATATTTTTTTACAAAATTATACATTTTTTATACATTTTTGATACATACATACATATTCAATACCCGCATTTCAGGGGGTCCCTGATAACCAGTTCTACATCCATCAAGCCACATTAGCCTCTCAGTTCTAGTGCAAATATGTCAAACCACTGTTGTGCCTGACTGACTACGTTTGAGGCGATGAGAAAATTGTATACATCATCAATTCCACCGAGTGCACAGGCGAAGTACCGGAGCAGCAGCGAATGGCTGTTCTTTTATTAGTGGATTAAAGCAGACGCGATACAACATGCATTACGGCGAGTGAGTTCAAATATGAATATTAAATACGGTCTCTTTACCGACAAACCATTTTTTCACAGAGTGGTGATAAACACACTCACACGGCTCGCTGACCGAAGACGTACACTTCACGCCTGCCTGAACCCCACGGCCCAGGAGAATCATCAAAGGGTTCTCTCTTCTTAAATTAGCATTTTCCGACTCGGTGTTGTAATTATTAGCCAGAAAGATGCTGCATTCATCAGCGTGTCACTTCAAAGAGGTGCATTTCCATGACAAATCTCAGGCTTTGTGCTCGGTGGCAGGTTGCGCGAGCTATTGTAAGCATGTGACGGAGGTACACAGCACACTACAATACTGTATCGCGTGGCTTTTTATTTACTCACGATGTTCAAAGGTGGCCTCTTTCTGCAGCCCCCTGGCAATCAACCTGGATATGTTCTACACAGTTGAGTCAGCTTTCTGGTCTGGAGAATGTTTTCTTGGCATTCTCTGGACCCACTCATCCATGTAGAAGACATTCTCCACCAATCCGGGTGTAAATCCATCTTTGCAGATCACGTACACCATTGTCTTCTCTGGGGTGGATGGGATCTTCCAGCAAGACAATGCGACACGTTGCACGACTAGAACTGTCCCACACTGGTTGGAAGGGCTGACCATGACTTCCAAGTACTACCCTGGACCCCTAATTCCCCAGACTTGAACCCAACTGAGCAGCTATGGGACCACCTGGCTGGTGGTGTTGGCTCTATGGATGCTCCCCCATGCGCCCTCCAGCAGATGGCTCCAGAGACCTGTGACAGCCTACCAGGACCTTATTGAGCACAACCAATGACCACACAGACACAATATTTACAAGATTTGCGTCTCTCTTATTGTAAGCGCAGTACCTCCCATGAGCCCTTGTGCATGCACATTCATGGGAGCCAATAACAGGAAGCTACGCTGGCCCCCATTTGTATAGGTTTCAGACGTCATCCAGCTGACACATGGAGCTCTCATGTGGCTGTGCCCTCCTCTTGCAGTGCCGATGCGGAGATACTGAGTGCTGCTTCTTTCTCTCAAGTGAGCTTGTTCTCCTTACAGCTCGAGTTTCACTACTCATGCTTCTGGGGGCGGCAGCGACACCAGTGGCACTTCCTCGGCTGCTGGTGAGAGTGTATGCTGGAACCCCAATCCTTAGCCAGGCACGTCATTGGTGCACACTTGAAACATTGCTGGAGGAAAATATCGCCGCCATACTACAGCGCTGCTCCAACAGCAAGTCCCTATAGCCGACTGTCGTCCAGGTGTCCATGCCTGGTTGCCGCTTTTATACAATCCTTTTCTACAGTCTGCTAGTCTCCTGCAGTCTTTGTTCTGACTCATCTCCACCGTGTCTCCTCAGGTTCTTGATGTCACCACTTCTTTGCAGAATACTAATGGAAGATCCCACTTCTGACACCAAATGAGTCATCAGTGGCACTTTAGACACTATTTTAAAGAATACTGCTGCCAGCGCTGGCTGAAATGTCCAGGGAGTCGGCAGGTCAGCCACACATCACATTGGAAACCTTGGGGTGATTCTGGATGACCAGTTATCGTTCTCAGCCCATATTACGAAACCTGACTCGGCCATGCAGATACATTCCCTACAATGTCCGGCGCAACCGACCCTTTCTCTTTCAGGAGGCCTCCCAGTTGCTCGTCCAGTCTCTTGTCATTTCAAGGCTCCACTACTGCAACTCACTCCTGGCTGGTCTTCCTCTGTAGGACATCAGGCCCTTACAACTGATCCAGAATGCAGCAGCACGGCTCATCTTCAATCTTCACAAGTTCACTCATGTCACCCCACTGCTGAGCTCCCTTCATTGGCTTCCTGTAGCTGCTCACATTCAGTTTAAAGTTCTGATGCCTACAAAGCCAAGAATGGACCAGCTCCTCCTGACCTTATGGCAATGGTCAAAAGTTGAGTCGCACCTTAAGCCCTTTGTGGTTCCAGTACGGCTCGGCTTGACCCGCCATCACTCAAGATTCATGGAAGACACGCGACAAGACGCTTCTCTGTCCTGGAGCCCAGATGGTGGAACAAACTTCCACTGGCTGTCCGAACAGCGAACTCTCTCACAGTCTTCAAGACCACCTGAAGACTGAAGACCACCGTCTCTTTATGAAGCACTTATAAGCGCTGATCTACTGAAGCATTGGTAGAAACCATAATTGAACTTGATCTTCTAGGAACTCTGGATAAGTATTTCACTTGTACTGTATGTAGTCTTGTATTTATTCTCCTCTCTGTAGGTACTTCTCCTGTCTAGGTGTTGCTCTGTGTCTAGTCTTATATTCTGTTTTCTTCTTTCTAGGTATCAGCACTGGCACTTGTTTACGGCAGTGTTTGAGTACAAGAGTAGTTTGGACTCAAACCTGTTTGTACTAGATAGAGATACTCATACTCTGACCGAACACTAAGCACTTCTGTAGCGTCTGCTAAATGCTGTAAATGTAAATGAGCTGCTAACAGGATGCTATGATGTGGGTAAATCAAATACTATCCCTGCAAACCTATTATCTGGGTAACAGGACACTGCTGGCTTTGTGTGATGTAGAGCTGCTAGTGAGCAATAACTCTTATATTGCGAATGGGTGAGGGTACTCTAGACTAAGTATATGGGAAATAAGAGTAGAACAGTAAATTCAAAACGGGCTGGTGTTGCATTTAAACTCCTCCTACCTGCGTCAAACTCCTTTATTTAAAAAAAGAGAGGTAAATTCCACCATACAGGCCCTTTAATCTAAATTTCTGTCGATGCTCCAATGACCCAGAGAACAGGTTGTTTCACCGATGGGCTTGCTGAGGTCGTGGCTGCTAAACTAGATCACTGGACAGTGAACTGCAGCGAAGGCAAACACAAAGCTCTGGTATTTCCCTCTCGTTGAGACACTTTCTTACCATAAACAACCACTTCTCGCACTTTAACACGTCCTTTTGCGAAACCACACACAACACAACACCTCGAGTCATCGCTCCGCAGGGACGCGTGACATAACTATTTCTCACACGCTCTGACGTCTCCCTCCTCGCCTCCCTGCTGCGAACAGGCGCGAGCGAGTGTGTCTGTGTGTGTGCGAGAGTGAACGAGCGGCCGGGCAGACAGCCCTGTGAACACACAGCTTCTACAGCTCCATAATCACCTCTGAGCCCACCGGCCAGGACTGAGCTGCGCAACCGGTGGAGTCCTGCCACCTCCTGCCTCCTCCCCCAGGAGCCTCTTTTATTCCGGTGCTGGCTTGCTGTTCACCGAGCCGCTGTGGCACCACATCCCTGCATTATCCCTGTGGATGTGGCGCCATTGTTTGCGTTCCAGCATACAAAAATGGGGAAGTCGCATTTAAAGGGCCCGTATCCTACCTAATTTTTTTTTATGCCTTAGAAATAATTGTTGTTGTGCCTTTAAAGGGCCCGTATCGCGAGGAACACACTTCCCTCGGTTAGGATATAGGAAGCTGGGAGTGTGATCCTTGCTGAATCAGTGTGTACAGTCAGCTCTTTACTATATAAGATGCTTTTGTGTTTACGCTTCATTCACACTGAACACTAACGCTGACACTCAGTTAGTCTTTCAGCCACTCAGTGGGCATAACCGCTCTCGCCAACTGTGACATCACATGCATAGCCCCTCACACTGCCTGATGCCTGAGACGCTGTTTTAAACTGTTAAAAGGTCTAAAACATATTTTGTTTCCTTCAAATAAAATGATCATAACCCAACTCAGACTTGCACCTCATAGACTCAAGACTCAACTTAGACTCACACCTCAGAGACTCGAGACTCAATTAGGCTTGCAAATTAGAGACTAAAGACTTGACTCAGACTCATGCCTCAGACACTCAGTGACAAAGACTAAAAACTTGACATGGACACACATTGTAGAGACTTGAGGCTTAACTCAGACTCAAGACTCAACTGAGACTTGCATATCAGAGACTCAAGACCTGACTTGGACTTGCACCTCAGAGACTTAAGTCCTGACTCGGACTTGCACGTCAGAGACTCGAGATTCGGCTCGGACTTGCATCTCAAACACTCAAGACTCGGACTGCACCTCAAAGACTCAAGACTTGTCTCGGACTTGAACCTCAGAGACTCAAGACTCGTCTCGCACTTGAACCTCAGAGACTCAAGACTCGGCTTGGACTTGAACCTTAGGCACTCAAGACTCGCCTCGGACTTGAACCTCAGAGACTTAAGACTCTGCTCTGACTCGAACCTCAAAGACTCAAGACTCGGCTCGGACTTGAACCTCAGAGACTCAAGACTTAGCTTGGACTTGAACCTCAGAGACTTAAGACTTGGCTCGGACTTGAACCTCGGAGACTCACCACTCAGCTCAGACTTGAACCTCAGAGACTCAAGACTCGGCTTGGATTGCACCTCAAACACTCAAGACTCGGCTCGGATTACACCACAGACATTCAAGACTCGGCTTGGACTTGAACCTCTGACACTCAAGACTCGTCTCAGACTTAAACCCCCAGAGACTCAAGACTCGGCTCAGACTTGCACCTCAGACACTCAAGACTCGGCTAGGACTTGAACCTCAGAGACTCAGGATTTGGCTCGGACTTGCACCTTAAACACTCAAGACTCTGCTCAGACTTGCACCTCCGACACTGAAGACTCGACTCAGACTTGCCCAGACTTGAGTCAGTAAGTGTATCTTAACGATTTCACAATAAAACACACATTAAAAATTTTCAAGATTCATCACCACGGGCATAATTCGTCTTCATTCACAAACATATCCAGACTCATTCACTCGCTTCCGTGTGTCCAAACTTTTGACTCCAGAATTAAGCTCGCCATAATGCTTGGACTGGCTTGTGAAGCAGACCAGGCGTCAAGCAAGCGCCACCCTCTGTTTCCTCTAGGGCTGTTTGTTGGATATCCAGTGATTTATACGGCTCTTTATTAAAACATGGCTGAATTGAATCATCGTGATATGATGCGTCACACAGAGCGCCACAATAAACCGCTTTGTCTTCATTGACAAAACAAAAGCCTCCGTAACCGCGTTTCCTGGGCCAGACGGACGGAGAGGCGTTATTACGGCTCTGATAAATGAGCGTTTCTCCCGCTCCTGCCACGCTGACCCCGGGCCTGCGCCTGCGAGGCCACCCACAGTTCATGACACTCATAACTCCGGTTAAGTGGCTCAAAGTGGGTCATGGCCGGTGCTGGGAGCTTTAAGGCGCACTCTAGCTTGTAGCGCGCAGCAGAGGGAGCGCAGGAAAGAGGACAGCTGGCACCGAGTCCGCTCCAGACTGCGCGGTATTGGTGCAGCTGAACGATAGCCTAATCCTGGAAGCAGCAGGTATTTGATTGCCCGCTCTGTGAGCCGGCAGGCGCTCATAACAAACCTGCACGGCAGCTTCATTTCGCTAACCAAGTTACCTTCTGTGGAAAGAATTCAATCTAGGAAGGGTTAGTCCAGTCCAAACGGGGGAAATAACACACATAAGCATCCGTTGATTCAGATTTAGATCTAGATCTTAATTTTATATAAATTTAGTTAAATGCTGCTTTTATTATCAGTCTGCAGTTCTGGTTTCCGTTCATTATTATCTTTTGTGTTTCTTCATTTTCCTCAGCTTTCTTCATAAACAGGGTGTTTTGTGTGTCATAACAAACTGCTAGTCAAATTATAAAATAATAAAAATGCTTTTAACCAAAAATGTCTCGAGTCAGTGGCTCAGGCTTTGTCTTAAGACTTTGGAAACTTGGACTTGCACCTCAAAGATTTAGACTTGCACCTTAGAGACCTAGACTTCCACCTCAGAGACTTGGACTCGCACCTTAGAGACCTAGACTTGCACCTCAGAGACTTGGACTCGCACCTCAGAGACTTAGACTCGCACCTTAGAGACTGAGACTCGCACCTTAAAGACTGAGATTTGCACTTTAGATACTTGGACTGACACCTCAGAGACTCAGACTTTCACCTCAGAGACTTAAACTCACACCTTAGAGACTCAGACTCGCATCTCAGAGACTTGTGTATTTCTTTGGATGGCGACTCTATACAACAAATGTTAATGTCTTCAATGCTTACTTTCATAAGCATTTCATGTGTGTTCAACTTATATATAGTAAAATGTGATGGAGCCTTTAGATGGAGATATCTGATCCCCATCATCACCACTGTGAACAATTTCCAGGCCTGTATGGGTTTTACATGGGCTTGTAGTGGCTTTTAGATTAGTGATACATTGACCCCAGTTGGGTTCTAACTTTGAGCCCCAGATGGGTTATATCTTTGAGCCCCAGTTGGGTTCTAACTTTGAGCTCCAGTTGGGTTCTAACTTTAAGCCACAGTTGGGTTATAACTTTGAGCCCCAGTTGGGTTATGACTTTGAGCCCCAGATGGGTTATAACTTTAAGCCCCAGATGGGTTATAACTTTAAGCCCCAGTTGGGTTATAACTTTGAGCCCCAGATGGGTTATAACTTTGAGCCCCAGTTGTATTATAACTTGGAGCCCCAGTTGGGTTATAACTTTAAGCTCCAGATGGGTTATAACTTTAAGCCCCAGTTGGGTTATAACTTTAAGCCCCAGTTGTATTATAACTTGGAGCCCCAGTTGGGTTATAACTTTAAGCCCCAGTTGGGTTATAACTTTAAGCCCCAGTTGGGTTAAACTTTGGGCCCCCGTTGGGTTATAACTTTGGGCCTCAGTTGGGTTATAACTTTGGGTTCCAGTTGGGTTATAACTTTGGGCTCCAGTTGGGTTTTAACTTTGGGCCCCAGTTACAGGATTTTCTTTGGACAGCGGCGATATACGTTAATGTTTTTTATATTATATTTGTTAAAAAGTCCATGTCCAGATTCAATAAGGTGGCATTGTAGCAAAGGAACATAGTGCTTTCTCAAAGTACTCCACCAGACCCCACACTACCCCCCTACCAGTAGATATGACACACTTAATGTTTAACCAATGACTACAAGTTTAACTCAACCAAACTCATTTTTAATTAAAAAAAATTGTAGCAGGTTCTTATTTCCTCTTTTCTGTTATAACATGTTCTTGATTAAGCTTAATATTAAAAACATGTTAATAATGTATTAATATGATACATATGCTAGTAACCAGAGGCAGGGACTCAAGGCAGCAGCTCAGATTCGAGTCACATTCATGAAGTGACATCCCTGTTGTTAGTGCATTTTAGTAGTTTGACCTTCGGACCACTCCTAATTCCCCCTGAAGCCAAAAGCAGAAATGGCTTCTGAGTTAAAGTGATGAGCTTCACTGTCTGGACGTCTTTGCCAGAGGCTCTGCTGCAGGACAGCCACAATGTTCTGATGCCCAGAAGTCTGTTGGCCAGCGGCTGTTGTTTTCTGAAGGGAGGTTTTATAAAGATCAATGTTTTGCTGGAAGGTCACTGCTCTCTCTAGACTGAGTGCCTCGCTCCTGCTGAAGGATGATGTATAGCAGTGAGCTGGCCAAAAGGGGGCAGGGCTTCCTGTTAACAGCCTCAAAGTCTGATGGTAGAGGAGACATGGGGGAGAAGGACAGGACAGGGAAGAAGGTTCCTCTCAGCAATAAAGAGATCTTTTAAAGGATGCAACACTTGGTTGCATCCAAAATCACCTACGTACAGAATGTACTAGACTGGACCCAAAGGTCACTGCTGGACGGGTCAAATACTGCACATTCAAATACACTAGCCAATCACGACTACTGCTTTTATGTACTTTGTAGAATCTCAAGCTAATGTCTCGAATATCAGGAAACATATTCATTTCATGTAGCAACTTATGTGAGGGAGCCTTTAGATGGAGATATCTGGTCCCCATCATCACCACTGTGAACGATTCCCAGGCCTGTATGGGTTTTACATGGGCTTGTAGTGACTTTTTGATTAGTGATGCATTGGCCCCAGTTGGATTACAACTTTAACCCCCAGTTGGATTATAACTTTGTGCCTCAGTTCGGTTATAACTTTGAGCCCCAGTCGGGTTTTAAATTTGGGCCCCGGTTAGGTTATAACTTTGAGCCCCAGTCGGGTTTTAAATTTGGGCCCCGGTTAGGTTATAACTTTAAGTCTCCGTTTTTTTTTAAATTTTGGGTCCCAGTTGGATTATAACTTTGGGCCTCAGATGAGTTATAACGTTGGGCCTCAGTTGATTTTCAACTTTGGGCCCCAGTTGGGTTTTAATTTTGGGGCTTGGTTAGGTTTTAACTTTGGGCCTCAGATGAGTTATAACTTTGGGCCCCAGTTGGGTTTTAACTTTGGGGCTTGGTTAGGTTTTAACTTTGGGCCTCAGATGAGTTTTAAATTTGGGCCCCAGTTAGGTAACAGATATAGGCCCCAGTTAGGCTACAGCTGTTAGCCCCAGTTAGGCAACAGCTGTGGGCCCCAGTTAGGCTCCCACTGGGGGTGGCGCAGCTGGGTTACAGTTATGGGACCCAGTTTGGCTACAGCTGTGGACCCCAGTTAGGCTACCACTGGGGGGGTGGGCAGCTGGGTTACAGTTATGGGTCCCAGTTAGGCTACAGCTGTGGATCCCAGTTAGGCTACAGCTGTGGGACACAGTTAGGCTACCACTGGAGGTGGACAGCTGGGTTACAGTTATGGGACCCAGTTAGGCAACAGCTGTGGGACCCAGTTAGGCTACCACTGGAGGTGGACAGCTGGGTTACAGTTATGGGACCCAGTTAGGCAACAGCTGTGGGACCCAGTTAGGCTACCACTGGAGGTGGACAGCTGGGTTACAGTTATGGGACCCAGTTAGGCAACAGCTGTGGGACCCAGTTAGGCTACCACTGGAGGTGGACAGCTGGGTTACAGTTATGGGACCCAGCTAGGCTACAGCTGTGAACCCCAGTTAGGCTACCACTGAGGGTGGGGCAGCTTGGTTATAGTCATGGGACCCAGTTAGGCTACAGCTGTGGGACCCAGTTAGGCTACAGCTGTGGGCGGGGCAGCTTGGTTACAGTTATGGGACCCAGTTAGGCTACATCTGTGGGACCCAGTTAGGCTACAGCTGTGGACCCCAGTTAGGCTACAGCTGTGGGTGGGGCAGCTTGGTTACAGTTATGGGACCCAGTTAGGCAACAGCTGTGGGACCCAGTTAGGCTACCACTGGAGGTGGGCAGCTGGGTTACAGTTATGGGACCCAGCTAGGCTACAGCTGTGAACCCCAGTTAGGCTACAGCTGTGGACCCCAGTTAGGCTACCACTGGGGGGGGCTGCTTGGTTACAGTTATGGGAGCCAGTTAGGCTACAGGTATGGGCGCTGTGTGGATTTTCATTGTAGTGCTCAGTTAAGCTACAGGCACCATTTGTGTGAGTTATTTCTGTTTTGACTGTGGGGCCAGTGAAGGATTGTTCACATGGGCCTCACTTGCAGCCCAGATTGGCCTCATTGGGGGGGCCAATGGACAAATCTATGTGCAACCCAACTGGGTTGCCTAAACCGGCAGCCCATCTTTAACCCATGTGGGGTTCTCACTCAGAACATTTCAATGACTTTGTTTACGTCCTTTCAAATTGCTTTCTGCAGAAATCTGGAAATCTGGGTGGAGTCTTTACTTTCTGGGGGAAATGAAGCGTAAACTTCAGTGAGCGCGATGCTGTTTGAGGCCTTTAAAGACAGACTCGTCTTTGTAGTGTCCCGATCTGAAAAGCTGTCTTTTCAACTGCTTTGTGATGAAGTCTGTTTATTGTATTATTCATGACTCAGATACACGAGAGTCGCATTTCTGCCGATTATAAAAGCATCATTGGATTAGAGTGTTTTATTTAAATGGAACAAGTACATTCTGGAAGCCCCACCAACAATGCTGCTGCTCCGCAGGACAAAAATTCATCTTTAATGTTATAAAAAAGGGGAGTTGTCGGTGTCCTTTCACTGAGCTTCGGGGATTAAAGTCTAGGTTTTAACTGGGGGCTCGATGCGAGGGGCACGGTTTTGCCGAATCAGAGCTGGGTAGGATATTCTCTCTGAGGATGGGTTATGAATCAGGCGGCTTCCGACGCAGAGAGGATTAGAACTCGCAGCGTGAGTTCAAAAAAGAGCGAAAGTTTAGCGTTTAATGTGACTACGAGAAGTCAAATCAGGGCTGGAAGCTTTAGCTCGGAGCGAACGTGGCAGCGTGGATCATCTCCTGCTGGTGATGGAATTGGCCATGAGCTCCTTATTTATTTATTTAGTTGATTTATTTATGTTCTCACTCACGATGAACCAGCCCTCAATGTCTTTCATCATCCTCTTATAATAATTGCTACTGATCTTGAATCAGCCCTTCTTGCCCCAGATGCTAATCCCTATTATAGGAAGCTGAAGAGCTCGACCTACCCAGGATCAGCTATCAATGGAGCAAAGTGCTACTCGGGGTCTGTTTAAATTGATGACCCCGTTTTGGAATAATAGCAAGTTTTGATTATATAATGATGTAATAGCTTTATAGCTGTTACATATAATAATATAGATTGTAATGTATTATAATATATTATAAACTATGCTAGCATTTAATAGTTACATAATGGCAAGCACTATTAGCATCATTAGCAGATTAGCTCTTTAGCTCTACAGATATGCCAGCATATAATATTTATAGTATATTAAAGGTCACAGCTAGCAGATCATGCTAATAGCTAATAGCCTTTTACTGCAATTATGCTAGTATGTAATAGTTACATAATTTCATAGTTAAAATATCATGCTAATAGCTAATTAGCCCTTTACTGCTACCTATGCTAATATTTAATACTTAGAATTTCTGGCATTTCATAGTTACGTAATAGCAAAAGTAACAGATCATGCTAACAGCAAATTTGCTCCTTACCTCTATATGCATGATAGTATTTAATAGTTACCCAGTGGCAAAATGATCTGATTGTTTAATAGTTACACAAGGGGAAACATTAGCAGATTATGCTAATAGCTAATTTGCCTTTGAACTGGATGCTTGCACCAAATAGTTACAGTACATAACAGCAGATTATAAGTTAGCAGATCATGCTAATAGCAGATTAGTCATATACCTCTGTAGGTATCCTAGTGTATAATACGGCATAGCTAGCATGCCTATGCTAGCTATGCTAGCTAGCTATGCTAGGGCATAGCTAGCAGATCATGCTAACTAACTAGCATTTTATCAGTTTGGCTGTGCTATCTAATAGTTACACAGTGGCGAAATGACCAGATCATGCTAACAGCAAATTAGCTCTTTACCTCTATGTTTATGATAGTATTTCATAGCTATATAGCTATATGGCAAAAAAAACGATCCTGCTCATAGCTAAGTAGCCCCTTACTGCTATTATGCTAACATTTAATAGTTACATAAGGACATAGCTATCAGATTATGCTGAGAGATAATTAGCCCTTTGTTAGTGTGGGTGTGCTAATATCTAATAGCTACACAATGGCAAAATAATCAGATCATGCCAAACACCAAATTAGCCCTTTACTGCTATTTATGCTAGTAAAATTTTTTTAGCAGATTATGCTAATATCCCTTTACCCCGTGGGTGTACCAACATTTTCGTAGTTACATAATAGCAAAACAATCGGGTCATGTTCGTATCTAATTAGCCGTTTAGTGCTAGGTATGCTAGAACTGATTAGTTACACAAAGCCAAAAATGATCAGATCATGCTAATAACACATTTCAATTTGAACTGTATCTCACATTTTAGCAGCTGCATCTTTATATCATAATCCTGAGAGCAGGTTTGACTGATTTAGACTTTCTTATGTGAGTTATGCTGACCTTACACCAAACGATTTTCAAGCGATTTTACTGTCGCAGACAAATTTCCAGGGTTGCAATAAAATCTCGAGAGTCTTGCTAGAGTCGCGTCGCACTCGCGTCATCTCGATCGAGGTTTAAGTCAGACTTTTTCTCGTCCAAGCATGAAATCATATCGTCAGAAGTTTTTGGCTCACGCAAATAGTGACGTGAACATTGTTGACAACAAATAGGAGAGCTCTGTTCACCACCAAACGGGAAGCTGCAAGGAACGTCTGGCGGGTAAAGACGTTGGACATGGAGGGGAGTCCGGCGAGGGTTCGGAAACTGCGGTTCTCCTGGACTGTACAAAAGGAGGAGAAGCTGGTGGAGCTGTGGAGTGAGCTGTGCAGTGAGTTGTGGAGTGAGCTATGGATCATCTAAATGGGAAATAATCTCAAAAGGAATCTAGTAGCAGTCTTGTTGTAAATAGTGACTCTGAAAGACCCCCAGTCTTTACAAAATCATAGCCTGTGATTAGTCTGTGACTAAAAGTCTGTGACTAGTCTTTAGATGTCTTTTAAAAGTCTTCTAGTGTATGCTCAGCATTAGGCAGATGTTAGGCAGATGTTAGGCATGCAGGCCAGGATATGTCCAGATGCTGTCCAGCTGCATACAGTTTTGCCTTGTGTCTAAATAATTGTGGGCCAATTCTGGCGTGAACGTTGTGGACCAACAGTGTAATTGGGCCAGATATGGGCCACATCTGTTAGCTCTGTTCACTGTGGAGGGTTTGAGTCAGATCTGAGCCGAGGACCCAGTATATGAGGATACGGCAATGACGTGACTGATGAGGCAGTGAAAGCTCTTGTTTTATACGCTGGCTAATGGCAACCAGACCCAAAAACAACTTGGCTCATCGTCCACCCATCATCTCTTGAATGATGCCACCATCGTTTTAGTTTTCAGCAGAAGGGCATTAAGCTGGGAGGCGTGATGTGAGGTCCTCTGTTGGTTTGTAAGTGTTTTCGGGGCATTTTTTTAGTCCAATTTACCCCAAAAACCCAGCACCAGTTTTCACATTCCCCGCTCCCCTGGCGTCTTGGCTAATGCCGAGTGCTCCTTTGGCTCGTTAATGTACAACGAACAACGCTGCCATTCAAATTTGCTTTGTTAAACGCAGCCCTCAGGCGCATCTCAGGGCCCTTAATGACTTCTTAAGTCAGCCGCATGCGTGTGGAGCTTCAGGCACCTCCAGGGAGGGATAAGCTCTATATAAAGCCCCGCCGCAGATGGTGCGCTTCAGTCCCCCCCCCACATTTGCCAAGCGCCACTGTCATCGGCGCAACATTTTAATGAGCTCCGGTACAGTTAAGACCCCCGTCCAACAAGCTGTGGGCTCTTTCTGTGGCAACTCTCTAGCCCCCCTTAGTGGTCACCTTGGCCAAAGCACTTGGTGTCAGCAGGAGGGATGTCATTGGCTGCGGGGGGCGAGGCGAAGGCCCTCCCACACTTGAACACTTGACAGGCAGATGGCCCAGCCTGTTTGGCCCGAAGGAGCCGGTGCACTCGAACTGGGCGCCAGTTGTGGCAGGCCGAGGGCTAAAATACCGAGATCTGGCAACCAATTTCCCGGAGTTCTTCACTTCAGCTGTTTACTCGTGCGCTGCATGTTACATCAGAGGCCGAGCTTCTCTCCATGAAGGCTCTTTGCAGGTCCTTACAGCCAATCATTACATGCGAGCTGCTTGCACACGTGTCACTTAATAATGTTAATAATTAAAGATGGAGCTTCTAAAGCAGTAGTTTACTCAGTAGTGACTCAAAGAGGTGAAAATGGCAACACTCTTAAAGGGGCAGTGCAGCCAAAATGAAAAACTTGACCATTACTATGTGTGTGCTACACTCCTATTGGTATAGCATGTGGTGGTTCCTGAGTGGGAAACCGAACCCTAGTGTACAGCATGGAGGGCAAGCAGTGTTACCCATTGCTACCATCTGATGATGCGTCTGGAAGGTGGGAAGAGGACTACGTGAGGGTCTATTTTATTTTAGCTGGCTTTGTTTTTGTGCGCACAACATTGTGACACTATACTGTCAATACATCACATCATCCTACAGTCCTTCAGTTTCATTATGTGGTGCTGGAACCCTGTGGAATAGAGGGTAAGCATGAGGGATGTAAGAATATAATAAGATAATGAATATTGCAGTGTAATGTTTCATAATGCTGTATTGATTCTCTAAAACACAGCATTGAGGATTTTAATTAGTAGTTGTTGTTTTTTTTTTTTTTTTGAACATTCTGTTTATTGGGAAAACAAGGAATTACAAACAGCCGTCCGATAGATACACAATTTATTAGTTATTCCCATCAATTATCATCCCAACCCACCCAACCTATTCTACCCACTCTCACCCACCTGTCACTTACCATTGCCATGCTTGACAAGTTATTTTTATTTAAAAAAAATAATAATAAATAAATAAAAATAATAATAATAATAATAATAATAACAAAACATAATAATAAAAAGAAACAAATAAATAATAATTAAATAAACAAAAAAACATTTAAAAAATATTAATTAAGTTGTGATTACTGTGATGTAGTGCCAGAATGTCTGACATCAGAGAAGAAGGTAAAGAAGGGGGTCCATATGCAAATATATTGACGAGTATCACCTTTAAGTGTATGTCTAATTTTTTCCAAGTAGAGAAATAGGGCAAAGTCTTTAAGCCAACGTTCAAATGAAGGTGGAGTGGCACTTTTCCACTGAATCAAAATAAGACGTCGGGCTAAGAGGGTACAAAAAGCAAGGGCATCAGAACATCCAGCAGAAAAAGTACAGTCTTTGGGTGATAAACCAAATATACCCATCAAGGGACATGGTTCAATCTTAGATTGAAGTATAGAGGAAAAGCAGCTAAATATAGACTGCCAGAAGAATTAATTAGTAGTTTACAATATAATATGTGGTGCAGACGGTGATTCCTTTTCTATTGAGTTTAAAACCTGACCACTAGATCGCAGTGTTCTTCACCATTAGACTTTATCTACAGGTAGTCATTGTAAGGAAGTACCATGCTGTGAGAATGTTGTGTGTTGTATGAATCAGAGCGTGAATGAGGCGTCTTGAATCAAATTTACTTCATTTTCCATGTACCCCAGAATTTAGTTTGTTGGAAGTTTGAAATTTAGTCACTAAAGCTACATAAGTAGCTCAGCTGGTAGTAATAAACAAATATCCCTGCTAGAAAAAACAGCGTAGACCAGCAGGACTGGTCACCAGCAAGATTAGCATGTGTTGTGGTGTGAAGCTGGTATGCCGGTTAAGCAGGGTGACCAGCTAAACCAGCACAACACCATCTTAAACCAGCATAGAATGCATGCAGGATGACTCCTGGATGACTTAAATCAAATTGTAAATGCAATTTTAGCTCTTACGCTAAAAGTAGTTTTAAGTTTTAATTGTTTTTGCACTGAAGCTACGAGGCTAATATAGCTAACAAGCGTATTGGCACTGAGCACACATGGCTAATGTGTGTACATGAACAGTAATAATGGATAACACAGGACAAATGATTGCTACATAGCTAAAAACATTAGCAGTCGTCTGGAAGCCTAACATTTTACTGTACTGTTGTGCATTTTATAGACACCATTATGTGATACAGTCTCAGAAACAACATAAACGTGTCTGTTTGAGATTATTTAATAACTTGACTTGGCCTGTGGCAAATTTAAGGACCATTCTAATAAATTAGATTACCGTCTGTTACTTGTTAGCTACGTTACATTACCCAGCGTTAACATCCTGACTGCTTAACTACATTTTGAGTTTTACCTTTTACTCCAAATGTAGTTCAAAGGTGTTTTTATTGTTTTTATACTGAAGCTATAGGGCTAATTTAGATAACAAGTCCATTAGCATTGAGCACGCATGGGTAAATGATTACACATTTGCCTCAAAATATATGAAATATTAACAAGTAGACTTTCTTTCTGTGGGTACATGAAAGGTGATAATATAAAACAGTGGACAAAATGCTACATCGCTAAAACATTAGCAATAGTCTTGAAGTCTGAAATGTAACTGCAGTGTCACACAGCGTCAGAAGCAACATAAATGTCCTCTAAAAGTCCTGTGACCTAATAACTTGACGTGAACCGTGGTAAATTTAGGCATTGTTCTAATTAGTTAGGCTAACATTCCGACTGATTAACTGGAGTGGATTTTTCTTTGAAAGCTTTTAGACAGTTTAGAAGGTGCTTGAATTGTTTTTACACTGAATGTACGAGGCTAATGTAGGTAGCGTAATAGCATTGAACACACGTGGCTAAATCATCACACATTGGCCTCAAAATACATCAAATATATATAATAAATACGACAAATAGGCTTAATTTTTCTTGTGTGAGCATAAAAAATAATAATGTATAACAGCCAAAATGCTACGTAGCTAAAAACATTAGCAGTCGCCTTGAAATATTCCTGTACTTCTGTCCATTTTTAGAGATGACATTACATCATACCTTGTAAGAAACAACATAAACAAGTCTGTGTGAGATTACTTCACTTTAGAGCTAAATTCTGTTGCTTGTTAGCGGCATTAGCTCCAGCGCTAGCATCCTGACAAGTTAACTACACTCTTCTAGAGCTTTTTCTTCACTAGTGTGAGTTACTCTGAAGTTTCTGCTTATTTCTCCAAAACTGAAAATCTCTTCTGCGGTGTTTCCTGAGGGGGAAATTGTCGGTGGCTCAGCTGAAAGGGCCGCTGGCTGCCGTGAGTGGACAGTAATGACGGGGTTGCGCTGGTGCTGGAGCCAGCAGTGGAGGCCGGGACTCCCTGCTGATCAATCCTGGATCCAGTGCTGATGAGCTTTTCATATAAAATGCATCTTTTGGGGCTCAGAAATGACTCGTGCGGAGTAGAATCTGAAAAGGCAGAAAGCCGGAGATACAGAACTGCTAAATGAGAGCGCTTAGCCGATAAAGAGCGAGTTTGTCTTCCTAAATCTTAAAACTTTAGCAACTTTCAGACACTTTATATAATGAAAACTCAAACAGCTGGAAATGGTTATACGCTTTACGGGGACACTCCAGCCAAAATTAAAGGCTAAGCACCACTAAGGGACACCGTCTGGTGATTTCACATTGTTTTAGATACTGAAAATAAAAAAATAAACATGACTTCAAATGAAATTTGCTACTTAATTTGCTTTGAAATAGACAATTTTAATTAGATTGATGAAAAAACATGAGCTCGCTACGGAAATTCCTGAACGATACCGTGTGACGTCACTGGTGGACGACTATTCCAGAGCTGCTCCTTCAGATTCTGATGATATTTCTGAATTTGAATCAGAAAAAGCTGTAATGTAGAAATAGACCACCATATCACTTAGTCCTGAGACTTTTAGTCAAACCACCCCCACAACAGCCGCTCATCCTGAGTGTAAACAGTGTCTAGCTAAATAACAAACCAACATTATTCATGACAACAGCCTAGCAACCAGTTAAACTCAGATATAGAGGTACAGTTATTGTAGTAAATATGATCAAAGTTGAACTCACACTTATACGACTCTATAAATCTTCATAATTCAACTACGTTAGCTTAGCAGAACTTGAGCCACCGAACTTAGCAAGTGAAGCTAATGTTAGCTAACATCAGCTTACCTAGTTTACCCTTCACGTACACGGAGACTCTTGAACACCTCTCACTGGTTTCCTTACACGCCCATATTGTTGGAACAGCGCCAGACTTAAGATCCAGTCGTCGTGTTAGCCTACATTCAGGTCTGATAATCTTCAAACGTGAAATGATCGCTACAGATGACAGAGTGAGAGGGCGGTCCTTTACAGTGTGCCTGTTTAAAGTTGAAGATTTAGACCACTTTCTGGATATTCTGGGGGTCTTTGGGCTGTTTGTGGTCAGGGGTCCACTGTACATCCAAATACTGCAGCCAAAAACAACACCTTTCTGTCATTGTACATACTGCAAGCGCATCTTCTAGCGTTGTTGTCCACCATCTACGTCACACGCATAACACCTACGGCAGTTTCCGAACAGTGGGCGGAGCTAAATAGTCTTAACAGTGTTTCTTGACTTTGTAAAACATAAAACGTTTTTTTGACTTTTAATAATCACAAGTTAGGATCTCAAACGTTATATTTATTTATTTGACTTTTTCATATTAGCTTGTGCTCAGCCTTTAAAATGTAAATGTTACTATATCTGTTAGAAATATTTCTATTTGTCTACTATAGCAGTACACAGTTGTCTCTAGAGTCTGAGGCCTGAAACCTCTTACTGATGATGCGCCTCGAAGGTGGGCTGGACCTTTGAAAAGCTACAGTTTCTTTGAGCCACATTTTTGAGCTGCTTGTAGGGTTTGGGCTTTTTTGCTGGCTGGCTAAAGCAAAAGAACTCAGCAGATTATTGACGTTACTGCAGATGTAACTAGAAACTAGTTACAGGTACTCAAGTACATGTACTTCAGTAAAATAATGATGGATTTTCTAATCGTAATACTTCTACTCAAGTATATTAGTGAGTAAAGGAATGACGGAGTGAGAGGACGGTCCTTTCCAATGTGCCCCTTTGGGTCATTTGTGCACGGGGGTCCACTGTACATCTAATTACTGCAGCCAAAAACAACACCACCTTTCTGTCACTGTATATTACCGTAAGTGCATCTTCTAGCATTGTTGTCCACCACCTACGTCACGCATAATGCCTACGATAGTTTCCGAACAGTGGGTGGAGCTAAACAGTCTTTTAAGCCGTATTTCTTGAATTTGTAAAAAATAAAATGTTTTCTGACTTTTAATAATCACAGGTTAAGATCTCATTTATTTATTTATTTATTTATTTATTTATTTATTTATTTATTTATTTATTTATTTATGTGTTTGACATTTTCATATTAGCTTGTGCTCAGCCTTTAAATATATAAATGTTACTATATCTGTTTGAAATATTTCTATTTGCACTATAGCAGTGCACAGTTGTCTCTAGAGTCAGTAAATTAATCATTATTCAGTAAAATAATGAAGGATTTTTTTAATCGTAATACTTCTACTCAAGTATATTAGCCAGTAAAGTAATGTACTTTATTCTCAGTTACATTTCAGCACCTTACATTTAGTCACTTATTCCATTTTCATGTTTAATTTTATTCTGTACTGGTTTGTCATTGGTCACATTTCAGACTTTGGATTCTAGGCATTGTATTTTAGGCCCAAATCAAAGCAAATTCAGTTCAAGTTTATTTGTAATAGTGTTGTCACTGATAGAGATAGGTGGGTGAAGGCCATGCAAGGCTTTCAAGGGCAACAGCAGGACTTCATTGTGGATGCGTCCTGTAACTGGTAGCCAGGGAAGCTGATGAAGGATGATGTGGGGAGATGTGGGGAGAGTTTAGAATGTACTGAAGAGGGTGAAGAGTTTTAGATGGTAAACCACAGAACAGAGAACTGGAATAATCTAGTCTAGATCTAATGAGAGCAGCACCGGGATCTCAGCATCCTTTAAAGTAAGCAATGGGCGAAGTGTAGCGATACTAGGAAGACTGAAAACACAGACTTAGTCAGAGATTATAGGTGTGGAATAAAGGTGAGACATGGACACCAAAGAGGACACCAAGGTTTCGCACAGTGGAGGATGGGCTAACTGGGATCAATCACAAGTATGAGTAAATCTGGAAATCTTAATACAGTGGAGTTTTATTGGTTTATTTAGGAACAGGTGTCAGCCATTGTTTACCACATGACTGGAAGTCCTTTGTGGCTATGAATGCGTCAATGAACGTAGAAGAGTGAGCGTGGTCTACCAGTCCAAGCAACAAGTCACTGCTTAGTTGTTGCAAGCTTTGTCGCGTACATCCCAAAATCAGAAAGGGCGCAGATGTTGTTTGGCACTGTGACTGGATAGAAACGTTCTGGAGTGTTGCAGTGGTCATGGTGTGCGGCTCTGCAGAAACAGAACAGCTGTCCCGGCTATTCAGAACTGGATCCATACACATTCAACAAGACATTCACATTCATTTCCAAACCTTCTTTCTGAGGTAGTTCGTTTAGAAAGCTGTCCAAGCAGAAAACACACCCGGGACAGAGAAAGCGAACACCGCTATCTTTCTTGTTCTGAAGACTACAATGGAAATGTGGTAGACTTTTGAAGTTTAGGTGCTCTAAATCTCTCTGTGGCTCTCTTGAGTACGCCACGGGTGAGCATCTCGGCAAGGGCGTCTAGGGTTCGCCTAAGTAGGACGCAAATTTGCTAGATTTCAGGGGTCTGTATCTTTGGTTCCCTGAAAGCTACCAATGTGAACCAGGGCTCGGCGGAAAGGGCACGTCACCCTCTGTTCACCTGCTGAGGTTGGCTTTGTCAGGAATGTTTTAAGTAGCGCCTACTGTGGTTTTATTAATCAGCAATTAGCTGACTTTTGTATTCGTAATTAAATTAATTAAGTTGTGAAGCCCGTTGTCTGTATTTACCTTCAAATCGGTAGCTATTCCAGCAGCCAGGAATTCTTTAGTGATGTGAGGGAATTCACAATGGTTTTATGAAGTATTTGCGCAATGCATGCTGGGTATTGTAATCATACAAACTGTGAAACCAATGAGGATAAAGGATGCAGTCCTGTGCTGTAGGTTTGACATACATACGTATATACACTCACGTTGACTGCCCACTTCGCATAAGTGGCTATACTTGTGTTGTAGGCATTGCGCCCCCTGGTTCCCACCCCCGCCACTGCAAAGAAATAGAAGTTATGTGTCTCTAGAAGGAAAAACCGGTGGCGTTCCCCATTAAGATAATTGAATACCTGAAGGTGCTAGGGGTCTACAGCATGCGCCGCTATGGATACAGAAAGCAATAAACCCGTTATTCATTCATCATCCGGTTCAAGGTGCTGTGAGATAATCTCCAAATGAGGTCCATCAAGGTCACAGTGACACGGCATCCACCCGGCGGCGCTCCTCCACCGCCCGCAGGCCGCGGGGCTTTGACACTCTGTGAATGGAGCAGCGGCGGCACACAGCCGGCGAGCAGGCGGAGCGGTTGATGTCAGCCGCTGCGCGCGGCGTTGGGGGGGGGATTGATCTGGAGGTTAGGCAGCTGCCGGCTGAATGTTAACAAGGCTCTCAGCTCCCTCCGACGGTCCTGTGAGTCATCCGGATTGTGGAGCCGTGGCGCTCCATCCCCATTGAGGCTGTGCGGCTGCAGCCGGGGCGGAGGGGCGGAGAGAGAGGTGGGGGGTGGGGACGGGGACGGGAGGGGTGTCTCTAGCTGCGTTCAGCATGCTGATAGAGGCGCTTTGTGAGTGGAGCGGAGGAGCGGAGGGGGCTGAGAGAGAATACCGCTGATTTTTGTGAATGGGGCCGCGATCGCAGCTGCGGACGGCTTCAGATGACTCCGTCAGCGTCGCCGGCACTTCGCGCTCGGAGATGAATTGTCCCTCGCCCATTCAGGGAGAGGTTAATGAATTACGGCTAGCGCAGTGTGTAGCTGGAGACGGAGGAACGGAGGTTGTGAACCTCACTGATGCGAGATGTGAATGAGGCTGAGAGAGACTGTAGGCTGTGATGCTGTGCGAAGGTTAAAGGCGCTCTGGGGAGGATGTGATGTAAGTATATAAAAAAAATAAAATGAAAATAAAGGGTGACACGTCTCTGTTGTGCATCTTCAGTGCACTATTACAAGCAAGGTTCTTCAAGGGTTCTTTAGTAAACACAGTGGTTCTATATAGATCTATGAACATCCAGTGAACCATTTGCCTGCTTTAATGGTTTCATGCTTGGTGAGACAGTTCTTCACATTGATGGAGAATGTGTTGTCTATGGTTCTTTATAGCATCAAAAAAGGTTCTGCTGTTGTTGTAAGGTCAAGCTTGTAGCACTAGATTATCCCATTTTGGTGCTGTGTAGAACCAAATACAACATCAACTGTAAGAACATTCTTACAGTGCAACTAGATACCGTCTTGGTTCTGTACAGAGTCATCATCATTGGTGCGATAGGTTCATATACACTCTAAACAAAAAGGGTTCTGTGTATCACTTATTCATACAAAGAACCATAACATGCACTCAAATGGTTCTTTGAGTGCTCATGGTTCCATATAGAACCTATGAAGAAGTGATGGGTTAACTCATTTTGAAGCAAAAATGGTTTTATGTAGTACTGAAAAGTGTTCTGACTCATTTTAGAACTACATAGAACTATTTTAACATGGGTTCTATACAAGTGGGTTTTTAACATGATCAAGAACCATGTGACCATACAAAGAGTGCATGTATGCACTCAGAGGGTGCTCATTGTTTCACATAGAACCACTGCCTTTACTAAGGAACCCTTGAAGAACCAGGTTAAAGGTTTGATTGGGTAGCAAAAAGGGTTTTATGTAGTACTTAGGATAGGGAACTTTGACTCCCAACAATAGTGGAACCCTTTTAAATGGTTCTTAAAGAAGCCCATACAGCTGGGATCCATCAATGGTTCTTTGAGTGCTCATGGTTCTACATAGAATCAATGCCTATACTGGAGAACCCTTGAAGAGGCAGCATGTATTGTTGTGGTTCCTGTGATGTCGCTTTCCAACATCCACCACCTCACTGAGTTCCAGCTATTTAAGTTCTTCAGAAGCTCTTGACTGGCTCAGTCAGATATAATGCTTATAGACAAGAACCCTTGAAGACTCATCTGAGTGATAGGTGAACTCACACTCTTAGCAAAAATGGTTCTATATAGTACTAAAACCAGGTTCTTTAACAATATTACAACTATTTTTGGTGCTACATAGAAAATATTTCTTTAAAGAACCCTATATAACTGGGTTTTTATTAAGGAAAAGGAAAAGTTAAGTTAGGGAACTTGGACTCCCAACTATAATGGAACCCTTTTAAATGGTTCGTAAAGAAGCCCATACAGCTAGGTTTCCTGGAGAAGAACCATTTGACCATACAAAGAACCATTTAAGCATTCAATTGGTTCATTGCATGCTCATGCTTCCACATAGAACCACTGCCTTTAGTAGAGAACCCGTGAAGAACCATTTTATTAAGAGCGTGTGGTGCTTTTTCCCAGTTTCAGGAACATGCTAGAGTACAGCTACACACCTGTTGATCCATATCGTGCTACTAGAATTTCACGGAGGCAGCATGTATAGTTGTGGTTCCTGTGATATCGAGTTTCAACATCCACCACCTCACTGAGTACCAGCTATTTAAGTTCTTCAGAAGTTCTTGACTGGCTGCTTCAGATGTAGTGCTGTTAGGCAAGCGGAGGCTGCATGTTAGGTACAGGTTAGAGTTAAACTCTGCGTGAGGATCTTCAGCGGGACGGTGGCTGACCACCAGGTGACCACCTCTCTAGAGTTTTTCTTGAACGAATTCCATTCCTGGACCCAAACGCTCTGGAATTCCAACATTCTCATATGTTGGCATTTCTTACTAAATTTTAACTGTTTTATTTTCATTAAGTCTTTTTTGTAAGATACTCTGTTCTGTGTCTGTCCACCAGGGGGCGTCCTCCAGGGATGTAGTCTGACTTGAAGCGGCAGCATGTTCTAGAGGGGTTCCTGCACAGCAACAATGAAAAGCCTAGGGGCCAACCGAAGCCGACACTTGTCCGACTCCTGCGGACCTGCGGCGGGTCCCCAGGAGCCAATATGCCCCCTGACCCCGGACCCTCATGCCACGTACCTGCTCAGCCCTGCAATCAACCATTATGGCACCCTGGACCCCCATATGCACCACTTCGCCCCGACAAGCCCCGTCCCGGTCAGCCCCATGGCTCTGCAGCCAGACTGCCTGGTGCCGCTGAACAACCAGCTGACCACAAGCAGTACCTTCCCTCGCTTCACGTTCCCCACCCAGGCCGAGCAGAGCGAGTACGCTCAGGTAGGGGGCTTAGAGGATGTGGGATAACCTGCATGTGTTAACCAAATACTTAGAAAAATCTGTTTCAGATCTTCTTTTTTCAACCTGAATATATCTAATCAAACAACATGTACTTTGGTGACAATATACTGATGTACTGATACACTGATATACTAATGTACGGATGTACTGATATACAAATATACTAATATACTGATGTACTGATATACAAATATAATTATATACTGATGTACTGATACACTGTTATACTAATATATTGATGTACTGATGTACTAATATACTGATGTACGGATACACTGATATACTGATGTACTGATGTACTGATATACTAATATACTGATGTACGGATGTACTGATACACTGATATACTAATATACTGATACACTGATATACTTATATACTAATATACTGATGTACTGATACACTGATATATTGATATACTGATGTACTGATACACTGATATACTAATATACTGATGTACTGATACACTGATATACTAATATACTGATGTACTGATACACTGATATACTAATATACTGATGTACTAATACACTAATTTACTGATGTACTGATGTACTGATACACTGAAATACTAATATACGGATGTACTGATACACTGATATACTAATATACTGATGTACTGATATACTGATACACTGATATACTAATATACTGATGTACTGATGTACTAATACACTAATTTACTGATGTACTGATACACTGATATACTGATGTACTGATGTACTGATGGGACTAAGGTCTTGTCTGTCAGCTACATTCACTTAACAGCTGCAGTGCAAGACTATAGACGTGAACTCTAGACACTAAACGTGCCTTTGTTAGCCGACATTTGGGGTAAGAGGGGATTGGATTTTTTTGTCCAGTTAATGCTCCAGTGATTTACATTCAGATGATAAACAAAGTCATTCAGAACAGTGTGGAATGAAATGGGTCAGTTTAAAAAAAAAGTTAGTTTAGAATTATTATTCTGTCATTTGTGTTTGCACACAACAAAATTTGACCTTCGCATTTAACCTATCCATGCAGTGAAACACCCACATATACACACACACTAGTCAACATACACACTAGGGGGCAGTGAAACACCCACATATACACACACTAGTGAACATACACACTAGGGGGCAGTGAGCACACGTGCCCGGAGTGGTGGGCAGCCCTATCCATGGTGCCCGGGGAGCAGTTGGGAGCCTTGCTCAAGGGCACTTCAGTCGTGTTAGGTTAATTGGTCACTCTAAATCACCTGTAGGTGTGAGTGTGTGCATGAGTGTGTGTTGACCATGCGTGGACTGGCGACCTGTCCATGGTGTACCCCATCTGGCTCCAGCCCCCCATGACCCTGACTAGCAGTATAAAGCGGGAAATTATATATATATATACTGTAAATAATACTGGGTTGTTTACTGTATTAATACTGTTAATATTTAAAAAATGACGTTTCCTGTCTTGAAAAATAGCCTGTTGCATGTTGAGATCAGAAGCTGAACTGTAACTGGGCATTAACATGTACCCAGTGCCGAAACGTCTGCATATCACATACACGCAGGTGTTTCCAAAATATTGTATAAGCCGGATCCTTAATATAGAACAGCAGAACATGTAGTGACTTTCTGTGATGGAGCTGTTAGAGGTGTTAAACTCTTCAGACATCTGGTTCTCATCATCACCACTGCGAACGGTTCTGACTCGGTAAGCTTTTCTGAAGCAGAGCATTTCACACCGAACTGCTCTGAATGACTGTATTTTCACTCCTGCTGTAAACAGACTGAATTAGACTGTACATTTTACTATATTGGTTCAATATCAGCCCTGAAAACCAATTTCTGAGTTTTTAATGGACTTAGGCACAGTGGTGTAGTGGTTAGTATGGTGGTGTAGTGGTTAGTATGGTGGTGTAGTGGTTAGTACAGTGGTGTAGTGGTTAGTAAGGTGGTGTAGTGGTTAGTATGGTGGTGTAGTGGTTAGTATGGTGGTGTAGTGGTTAGTATTGTGGTGTAGTGGTTAGTATGGTGGTGTAGTGTTTAGTATGGTGGTGTAGTGGTTAGTACGGTGGTGTAGTGGTTAGTACGGTGGTATAGTGGTTAGTATGGTGGTGTAGTGGTTAGTATGGTGGTGTAGTGGTTAGTACGGTGGTGTAGTGGTTAGTATGGTGGTGTAGTGGTTAGTAAGGTGGTGTAGTGGTTAGTATGGTGGTGTAGTGGTTAGTATGGTGGTGTAGTGGTTAGTATTGTGGTGTAGTGGTTAGTATGGTGGTGTAGTGGTTAGTACAGTGGTGTAGTGGTTAGTATGGTGGTGTAGTGGTTAGTATAGTGGTGTAGTGGTTAGTACGGTGGTGTAGTGGTTAGTATGGTGGTGTAGTGGTTAGTATAGTGGTGTAGTGGTTAGTATTGTGGTGTAGTGGTTAGTATAGTGGTGTAGTGGTTAGTACGGTGGTGTAGTGGTTAGTACGGTGGTGTAGTGGTTAGTATGGTGGTTTAGTGGTTAGTACGGTGGTGTAGTGATTAGTACGGTGGTGTAGTGGTTAGTATGGTGGTGTAGTGGTTAGTATAGTGGTGTAGTGGTTAGTATGGTGGTGTAGTGGTTAGTATGGTGGTGTAGTGGTTAGTACAGTGGTGTAGTGGTTAGTAAGGTGGTGTAGTGGTTAGTATGGTGGTGTAGTGGTTAGTATGGTGGTGTAGTGGTTAGTATTGTGGTGTAGTGGTTAGTATGGTGGTGTAGTGTTTAGTATGGTGGTGTAGTGGTTAGTACGGTGGTGTAGTGGTTAGTACGGTGGTATAGTGGTTAGTATGGTGGTGTAGTGGTTAGTATGGTGGTGTAGTGGTTAGTACGGTGGTGTAGTGGTTAGTATGGTGGTGTAGTGGTTAGTAAGGTGGTGTAGTGGTTAGTATGGTGGTGTAGTGGTTAGTATGGTGGTGTAGTGGTTAGTATTGTGGTGTAGTGGTTAGTATGGTGGTGTAGTGGTTAGTATGGTGGTGTAGTGGTTAGTATAGTGGTGTAGTGGTTAGTATGGTGGTGTAGTGATTAGTACGGTGGTGTAGTGGTTAGTATGGTGGTGTAGTGGTTAGTATAGTGGTGTAGTGGTTAGTATGGTGGTGTAGTGGTTAGTATGGTGGTGTAGTGGTTAGTACAGTGGTGTAGTGGTTAGTAAGGTGGTGTAGTGGTTAGTATGGTGGTGTAGTGGTTAGTATGGTGGTGTAGTGGTTAGTATTGTGGTGTAGTGGTTAGTATGGTGGTGTAGTGTTTAGTATGGTGGTGTAGTGGTTAGTACGGTGGTGTAGTGGTTAGTACGGTGGTATAGTGGTTAGTATGGTGGTGTAGTGGTTAGTATGGTGGTGTAGTGGTTAGTACGGTGGTGTAGTGGTTAGTATGGTGGTGTAGTGGTTAGTAAGGTGGTGTAGTGGTTAGTATGGTGGTGTAGTGGTTAGTATGGTGGTGTAGTGGTTAGTATTGTGGTGTAGTGGTTAGTATGGTGGTGTAGTGGTTAGTACAGTGGTGTAGTGGTTAGTATGGTGGTGTAGTGGTTAGTATAGTGGTGTAGTGGTTAGTACGGTGGTGTAGTGGTTAGTATGGTGGTGTAGTGGTTAGTATAGTGGTGTAGTGGTTAGTATTGTGGTGTAGTGGTTAGTATAGTGGTGTAGTGGTTAGTACGGTGGTGTAGTGGTTAGTACGGTGGTGTAGTGGTTAGTATGGTGGTTTAGTGGTTAGTACGGTGGTGTAGTGGTTAGTATGGTGGTGTAGTGGTTAGTATGGTGGTGTAGTGGTTAGTATGGTGGTGTAGTGGTTAGTAAGGTGGTGTAGTGGTTAGTATTGTGGTGTAGTGGTTAGTATGGTGGTGTAGTGGTTAGTACAGTGCTGTAGTGGTTAGTATAGTGGTGTAGTGGTTAGTACGGTGGTGTAGTGGTTAGTATGGTGGTGTAGTGGTTAGTATAGTGGTGTAGTGGTTAGTATTGTGGTGTAGTGGTTAGTATAGTGGTGTAGTGGTTAGTACGGTGGTGTAGTGGTTAGTATGGTGGTGTAGTGGTTAGTACGGTGGTGTAGTGGTTAGTACGGTGGTGTAGTGGTTAGTACGGTGATGTAGTGGTTAGTGTTTTGGTGTAGTGGTTAGTATGGTGGTGTAGTGGTTAGTATGGTGGTGTAGTGGTTAGTATGGTGGCGTAGTGGTTAGTACGGTGGTGCAGTGGTTAGTATGGTGGTATAGTGGTTAGTACGGTGGTGTAGTGTTAGTATGGTGGTGTAGTGGTTAGTACGGTGGTGTAGTGGTTAGTACGGTGGTGTAGTGGTCAGTACGGTGGTGTAGTGGTCAGTACTGTGGTGTAGTGGTTAGTACGGTGGTGTAGTGGTTAGTACGGTGGTGTAGTGGTTAGTATGGTGGTGTAGTGGTTAGTGTGGTGGTGTAGTGGTTAGTACGGTGGTGTAGTGGTTAGTACGGTGGTGTAGTGGTTAGTATGGTGGTGTAGTGGTTAGTAAGGTGGTGTAGTGGTTAGTACGGTGGTGTAGTGGTTAGTACGGTGGTGTAGTAGTTAGTACGGTGGTGTAGTGGTTAGTACGGTGGTGTAGTGGTCAGTACGGTGGTGTAGTGGTTAGTACGGTGGTGTAGTGGTTAGTACGGTGGTGTAGTGGTCAGTACGGTGGTGTAGTGGTCAGTATGGTGGTGTAGTGGTTAGTATGGTGGTGTAGTGGTCAGTATGGTGGTGTAGTGGTCAGTATGGTGGTGTAGTGGTTAGTACGGTGGTGTAGTGGTTAGTACGGTGGTGTAGTGGTTAGTACGGTGGTGTAGTGGTCAGTACGGTGGTGTAGTGGTTAGTACGGTGGTGTAGTGGTTAGTACGGTGGTGTAGTGGTTAGTATTGTGGTGTAGTGGTTAGTATGGTGGTGTAGTGGTTAGTATTGTGGTGTAGTGGTTAGTATGGTGGTGTAGTGTTTAGTACGGTGGTGTAGTGGTTAGTACGGTGGTGTAGTGGTTAGTACGGTGGTATAGTGGTTAGTACGGTGGTGTAGTGGTCAGTATGGTGGTGTAGTGGTTAGTAAGGTGGTGTAGTGGTTAGTACGGTGGTGTAGTGGTTAGTATGGTGGTGTAGTGGTTAGTATGGTGGTGTAGTGGTTAGTACGGTGGTGTAGTGGTTAGTATGGTGGTGTAGTGTTAGTACGGTGGTGTAGTGGTTAGTACGGTGGTGTAGTGGTTAGTACGGTGGTGTAGTGGTTAGTACGGTGGTGTAGTGGTTAGTACGGTGGTGTAGTGGTTAGTACGGTGGTGTAGTGGTTAGTACGGTGGTGTAGTGGTTAGTATGGTGGTGTAGTGGTTAGTACGGTGGTGTAGTGGTCAGCACTAGTGGTCAGAATGTTTACTTTAGGGGTTTGGGACCACTTTTGGAAACAGGCTCAACAGTGTTATCATACAATGTCTTCATTTTGTCTCTGGTTCCAGCAGCAGGGCTGTGTGGCTCAGACGGGCAGTCGAGCGGGCACTCTCACCACCTCCATGTCTATGGGGATGGGTCTTGGTCTGGGCCTTGCGGCGCCCCCCATGATCAGCAGCGGCACCGCAACCATCTCCTCGGCGGCAGCGGCCAAGATGAACCGGCTCCCGGCCAGTCTGCTGGACCAGCTGGAGCGACACCTGCCTCTGCAGCGAGACGGGTTCAGCACGCTGCAGTTCCACCGGCGCAGCCGCGGCACCAAACACGCTGTAAGAAATCAACACGCCACAACACGGAGAACCTATTTATTATTGATTTTCTCCATTTAAACACCTACGACTGGCTAGAATGTGTACTGCATGTAAAAGTTTGGGCACTCCAGCTGCTTACTTAACACAACATCTGCAGGAAACTATTTTAAAAATTGACCTGTTCCACAAACCTAGCGTTGCACAATAGTAATTATGGCACATACAAAAGTTTAGACAAGTCTAAATCACAACACAACACCATTTACAACCAGCTAGAAGTCTTTGTAATTACGTTTTAGGAATTTACACCCACAGTTACTTGCAGAATGCTTATAGTACTGTAATAATCCTGGGCCGTCACAGCAACTGTGGGTTTCAAGTGTTGTTTATGTGACAGTGAGGGCCATTCTAATTAATGAAGTTATGATATAACTCAAGTCTGCGAGAAGAACCACGCCCAAACTCCTCCTTTCCATCATTACACGCTCTACATAAACCACTCCTCCGGCCTCACCCACAGGTGTGAGTGTGTGTTGGCCATGCGATGGATTGGCAACCTGTCCATGGTGTATCCCGCCTTTGCCCGATGACACTGGGAATGGCTCCAGCCCCACCCAAGACCCTGACAAGTGGGTTAAAACTCAGAGTAAAGTTAATTTAACAGTTAACAGTAAAATGTGTTATGGTAGTGACAGTTCCACACTGATTTCAGGGTCTGCCGCACAAAACAATGAGATCAATGAGATCACCACATGGCTATGAGGGACAGGGATGCAGTCCCACTTCCTGCTCTAAAATGTAGGGGAGTGGCTAAAATAAGGCCCGCCCACAGCTTATTGTGTTACTGGTGACAAACTCTCTATGAATCTATATCAACCACTCCTCTGACCTCACCTTCTTGTGACCCCACCACCTCCCCAGCTCCATCATCTCTTCCAAAATTGTACTTACGCTTCGCTTGGCAAAGGCGCGGCCTGGCAAAACCCAGCAGCAGAAGCCACCCAGAACTCAGGCCCCAAGTGTCTCAGAGTTGCCCCTCCATGCCCTGCCTTAGTGGTCCACACTTCGCAAAGACTACTTGAAATAGCTCACAGTAGGTTTACGGGTATAATTTGAATAAATGTCCGATTATAATAGAATCACTCTCCGATTATAATATTAATGTAGAATCCAGACTCTTTTCCGTATCAGGGGAAACCATTTCACCATCTGTAGTTGCCGCACAACCCCAAAGCATAATAGATCCACCTCCTGCTTAACACTTGGCAAGGTGTTCCTTTCATCAAATACTGCTCCTTCATTCTCCAGCTATACTTTTGGTGATCGTGGCCTAAGCGTTCAATTTTTACTCCAGTGGTCTTTTTCTTTGTTTTGCATATTTCAGATGTTGGCTTTTGCAAAGAGGTCACAAGTAAAGTTTCTTCCATGCGGGATATGTTGGAACACCACCACTCCAGTCAGCTGAACTTTCTTGCAGGCTCTTTGGTGTGATATGGGGGCTTTGCTTTGCATTTCTGGCCAGCATACGAGCAGTTCTGAGATATTTCCTACTCAAATATAGCCTGGAGTACCCAAACTTTTGCATGCAGCTGTACGTTTGCTATACACATTTCTTAAAACTTATCAGATGCTGACGTTGATCAAGTTCGTTGATACTCGGTTAACAGCGACACGTTCCCATAAGAACTGTTCAATAACCACATAAAAAGACTTGCGTTTCTTACTGTGCAGCGCAGCGAGAGCCCCGGCCGCATCCGCAACCTGGTGCACTCTGTGCAGAAACTCTTCGCCAAGTCCCAGTCCCTGGAGGGGTCGGCCGCCAAGGGCGGCGGCGGTCAGGCGGCGGACGGTGCCAAGGCAACCCGTCGCAGCAAAAGCAAAGATCGTGCCAAGACAGAGGGGACCAAGCGGCGGCCGCGGCCCAACCTCTCTGGCTTCTGGAGCTCGGATGACGCCCTGGAGGACGAACCGACAAGCCCGCCGGCGGCCGGTCCGGTGGCCGTGGCCTACCGCAACCCACTGAGCATGATGACGCTGGGCCGGGCCGTGTCTGACAGCCAGGCGGCGCCCAGGCACCACACGCTACAGGGCTACAACACCATCGCCACCCACTCGCTCAAGTCCTCCAAGAGCAGCGGGGATCTAAAGCCCCAGGCTGCCATGACGTTGTCAGTTGGGGCGGTGGTGCCCCCGGTTGCCAGCCAGCCAGCGGACACTGCACTGGTCAAGAGGGGCTCGTGGTCCACGCTAACGCTCAGCCAGGCTAGACAGGTGCTGCAGAAGGGTACAGCCACCGTGAACCGGACACTGCTCAAGTCCAAGTCCTACCACCAGGACCTGACCTGCAACTTCCTACAGGTAACACCCAGTGCTGTAGTCCCTCTGTTTTTCTGTGTTCTTTATTACCCTGCTCTTCAACGATCAGGACCCCCACAGGACCACCATGGAGCAGGTACTATTGGGGTGGTGGGTCCTTCTCAGCACTGCAGTGACACTGACACACTGGTGGTGTGTTAGTGTGTGTTGTGCTGGTGTAAGTGGATCAGACACTCAGGTCATCTTGGTCATCACTGGTCACAGGATGCTGCCCACACAGTGACTTTCTGGTTGGGGGACTATTCTATGTAGTGCTGTGTCGTTCGCGAGCGATTCGTTCGGATGAACGAATCATTTGAGTGAACGTACTGAATCGAATCACTTCCTCAGCTGATTCTTTTCTCTCTCAGTTCAGTAGTTGAGCTCAGCAGCAACCGTGCAGGCCGGCAGGGGAACTGCTGTGGTGGTCTGTAAATCACTGAATCTGGTGGCGGAGACCCTCATTGCGAGGGAACTGTGCTTGCTCAGTGATTCGTTCACTGAACTGAACCATTCACTCACTGATTCGTTCACTGAACGTACTAACACTGTGATTCACATTCGCGCTGCCACTCACTCACATGGAGTCAAGCCATATAAACATAAACACACACCTCCCCCTTGTTTTAACAGATTTAGTTTCTATAGAAACAAACTTAAGTACTGTATAAAACAAGTAGCAATAGAAATAAACACAAGTGAGTGATCAAGGGCATGATTTATATTTCCTATAATAAACCCAACATTTAGTTGCATACTTGAATATTTTTTATTTATTAATTATTAACACTCTCGTCTCCTGGTCCCGGAAGCCGCGAACTAAACTTAACATGAACCGTCCAGCCGTGTATCAGTTAGGTGGGTCGGGGTCGCAGGCTCCTCCTGCCAAGCACTGAACGATTTGGTGAACGAATCTTTTGAACGTATCTTTTTAGTGAACTGATTCTAATGATTCAGCTCATCTAAACAAGCTGCTGTGCCCATCACTACTTCTATGAATTCAAGGGTTAGACCTGTGTGAGGATCTTGAGCCAGTCACAGATTAAGAGGGGAGTCATTTTGAAACCGCATCGTTTGAATCCAACATTTGAAAATTCCCTCATACCTCAAACAGTGAACACTTAACTACCAGCAGTTGCGGTAAAGTCTTTAGGAATTCATTTCAAATGCTTTATTTTGCTATGAAGCCATAAAAGTTAGGGCAGTAAGGAAGGCCGTCCTGTGTAAGAGTGCTCTGGTGTTTCTTCAGGTGCCTCTGGGAGACTGGAGCGGGACGCTGGGTCGGCCTGGCGGCGGAGGGACGAGTGAGATCCCATGCCGGAGGATGCGCAGCGGCAGCTATGTTAAAGCCATGGGGGACATGGAGGACAGCGAGGAGTCGGACAGTCCTCCCTCCCCAAAACCTTCGCCCAAAACGGCTGCCCGGCGTCAGAGCTACCTGAAGGCCACTCAGCAGTCCCTCAGCGAACAGCAACCACCCCCACCACCACGCAAGTGAGTAACACGGCGGCTTCATAAGCTGTTAATCATTAGCACGATATTAGAGTCTTAAAGCTTCATCAGAGGCAGAGACGGCAGCTTGTACCCTGTTCCATCGTTGCCACCCTACTGGCCCAGCACAGCGATGGGGTTACTTTATAGTTTTGATGTCTACACAAGTATTAACTAATATTATTACTATTAAAATACACAGTGGAGTCACATTATTATGACCACCAGCTAATATCCAGAGTAACTGCCGTGTGCCACATGGACAGCAGATGGACAGACTGGGAGACTCAATAAGGCTCTGGTAGATGTTCACAGGTATCTGGAGCCATGCTGACTGCAGTGCATCCCACAGCTGCTGGAGGGAGCATGAGGGAGGATCCATAGAGCCAACACCATCCAGGAGGTTCCACAGATGCTTAATAGGGTTCAAGTCTAAGGAATTAGGGCTCCAGGGTAGTGCTTGGAAGTCTTGGTCAGCTCTTCCAACCAGTGTGGGACATTTCTAGTCGTGAGACGTGTCACCTTGTCTTGCTGGAAGATCTAAACAAGTATTTACTAATATTATTACTATTAAAATACACAGTGGAGTAACATTATTAAGAAATTCACAGAATATCCGCTGTGTGCCGCATGGACAGCTGAACAGACTGGGAGACTCTATAAGGCTCTGGTAGGTGGTCACAGGTATCTGGAGGTATCATGTTGACTGCAGTGCATCCCACAGTTGCTGGAGGAGGATCCATAGAGCCAACACCACCATCCAGGTGGTCCAAAAGATGCTCAGTTAGGTTCAAGTCAGGGGAATTAGGGGTCCAAGGTAGTACATGGAAGTCTTGGTCAGCTCTTCCAACCAATGTGGGACATTTCTAGTCGTGTGACGTGTCGCCTTGTCTTGCTGGAAGATCCCATCCGCCCCAGAGAAGACCATCAGCATGTATGGTTTACGTGATCTGCAAGGATGGATTCAAAGCCAGATCGGTTGAGAGTATCTTCCACATGGATGAGTGGGCCCAGAGAAGTGGTCATAATAATGTGACTGGACTGTGTAGTAATAATAAGAAAGAGGTTTACTGTGGTATTAGATTTTTGTTCATGTAACCCAACAAAATGTATTATTTTGGTGTGAATTCTGCCTTCCTGTCTTCGGGTGTGTCACAACACTGATACAACAGGGTGTATTTAGTGTATCGCCAGGCGTATCACAATCCCAGTATGTGTTACACTATGGCACAACACTGAATCGCGGTTGGCTGGCTGATAAAAGCAGAGAAATGTTCCGCACTCTGTTGACTTCCACTGTGCTATTAAACGTGTGTGCCAGCTCCGTTTCCTGTCGCTGCGTGTGCTCTAAGATTATTTACGAACTCTGTCTCTGCATCTGTTTGGTGCGCTCCGCCGAGTTCCAGTCTGTGAGGTTCTCTTTGGACTCGGAGCTTAATTAGCTGAATCAAAACAAGGAGAAGCAGAAGCACAGCATCCGTTCTAGTGCACCGCAAAACTCATCTTCCTGAGAAAATTGCATTAAGTCTTACTTTATAACCTGTGAGTCACCGAGCGTTTGGCGCAGACGTGCTGCTATTTTAACACCCAAAACAAGCTGTTAGCTGCTAGTTAGACATACACTGTATGCCAACTGTTGGAGCTGCAGTGCTAGCAAGGGCCTCCTGGGACCAGCAGAGGGCACCAGCTGGGCATGATGAACCTCTTTTCTCTTGGCGTGACTGTAGTTTGTTGGGAATCTCTCTCAGTCGGTGCAAAACACCAGAAAACATCCGCAGTTCTTGGCATCTCGCTTCAGAAGTGAGGGGTTGTTTAAGGGGCAGCAACTGGATGAGCCCATGCAGGATGGTTGGAACCTGTGGGCCTTTGGTTTTGAGTACCAGGACTGTCTTTGTTCAGGAAACCAGTTACACCAGCAGTCAGTTAGTCTCATGTGTTCGCTAAGAAAGCATTTTCTGCTTATCTTGTGCCAAAGACTTTATGAATGTCTGCCACACAACCGACCACGCTCGACTGGGAAAATGGAACGCCATGTGACGGAAGTGAGTTCTACGTGAAGAACAGAACAATAAAGCCAAGCCAAATTCTAAAGAATGAGAATATAGTACCGTATGTAATAGCACAGTCAACAAACCATTTGCTGGATGGCATGTGCAAAACAGGTCCATATTTGAGCCATGCTACTTGTTTGACATATATATATATATATATATATCGTCACTGTCCAATTCCAATGAAATACATCTCCATTTTTGTCGATTTTAAGTTTTCTACATCATTTGAACACGTGGTTGTTTACATTGTGTGAACATTTCAACATTTCAAGATGAATGGACCAATAGAAGTGCTTCAAAATAGCTTGGAAAAAGTTGCAATTTTGGAGAAACTTGTTTTTCATTGGACAGCAACGAGATATATACACTACCGCTCAAAAGTTTGGGATAGCTGTAGAATTTCATTTCATGCAATTTTCATGCAATTCACAAACAATACTGTCCATTTCACAATTAATGTGTAGTAAAGTGTATCAGATGATTTTTATAGAATAAAAATGTTTGTATAAAGTCTATTTTTGTATAGAGGCTTATTTTACATATAGTCTTATTATCAGTAATTCTCAGTCCTCTGTCTAAATCTTCTGGTACGGCCACCAATCCAAGTTAAGGATGTTATTGGACTAATTGGTTGTTACGACACTCTTGCTCAATTGTGATGCACAGCTGAAAAACATTCTACTAATAAGTGAGTATAAAAGGGAACAACATTCTAGGTTAGTTTAGTATCTGAAGATCAGCAGTGATGGCTTGCTGACCGACTCAAAATGACCAGAAAGAAACAACTTTCTTTAGAGACCCGTCAGTCCATTGTTGTGTTAAGGAAGAAGATACTCCATTAAAACAAGAAGATTTCACTGTGATCCCAAACTTTTGAGCGGTAGTGTATATATATATATATATATATATATATATATATAAAAAACACATCTCCATTTTTGTAATTTTTGATTTTTCCCCATCTATTTGAACACAGCAGCTGCCGTTTACATTGTGTGAAAATGTCATGATGAACGAACCAATAGAAATACTCCAAAATAGCTTGGAAAATGGACAGTGAACTGTATTCACATTAGATGACAGTACTATTCTTCCATGTCCCCATATAGACATCCCTCTGGCTTTATGCCATTTTTTAAGCAACTTTCTGTCATTTCGTGAGCAAATACACTCAAAAACTCAACAATCTCACGGTCTTCAACCTGCTCTGCAGTAAAAGAGGTTTATTTCACCTCGTATCAGCAGCTGCGCCAGACAAATGTGACTCTTATGGTCAGCGCCAAAGCACAGCACCAGTATAAATCTCTGTGAATGCAGTACTCCATGTTCTTCTGTAACGTTCCACCTCCCCCCGCTTCCACCAATGCCGGCAGACACCGCGCTTGCCCGTTTATGAGGGAGCACTTTGGGGTGGTGTGGGCTCCGCTACAGAATGCCTGCTCCCTGCAGCACCTGGGAAGGTCAGTGCCACCCAAACCCCCGTCCACCTTTGCCGCAGCAGCCGTAGCTCCTAATTGACTCCACCTAACCACCAACCACGTCCATGGCTGTGTCCTGAATCTCCACAACATTCACTCACTCTCTCAACTAACTCCCTTGTTTCGTTAGTGGCCCCAGATGAAGGAGACAATGTGACTAGCACTATCATTAGCGCTTAAAATCTGAGGTAATATTAGAAAACTCACTGAATGTTCATGTTGGTTTTCTTTGTTGGCCCTGAGGCTAATGTAGCTAACATGTAGTGAACTGGTCATTCTAGCTCAGAAGGGAAGCTGCCTTTAGCTTCAAATTAGCATTGAGAGTAATAAAGTACCACTTCTCTACTTTATAATAAGGATTTAGTGAAGGTCAGTCAGCATGTGGACACAGTGGTTGGCTAAAGATGTAGCATTTTACATTGTTCACAGATTTAAGATCTTATTTCACTGACGTTAGCAGGACAGCTTGTTGCTAACTCTACTAGCTTTGATGGTTTCCTACCTTGTAGCATGGCTGGTCACCAGCAAAACCAGCATACTGTTGCTGTCCAGTGAAGATTGTGTGTCCAATTTTTTATTCCAACATCATTTGAACACGATAGCTGCTGTTGTTTACATTGTATGAAAGTTTCATGATGAATGGACCAATAAAAATGCTCCAAAATAGCTTGTCGGTTCTTGGCCTCTATGTTGGAGATACTCTATCTTTGGATAGTGATAATATGTTGTATTTTGGATGCTGGTACGCTGGTCAACCAGTGTGACCATGCTGGGTGAGCAGCAAAACCAGCAGTAGGTCAGCATAAACCAGTTTATAAGTCTAAGCATGGATCTCACGCTGATCTGTGCTGGTTGAGATCCATCTTCCCACATAATTCACGGTTATTTGCAGCATTAGCATTGTTATTAGCATCACAACAAATCATCGCAGATATCTCCAAAATGACAACTTTACAGGAGAGGCAAAAAACTTTCTTTACTTTCAATGTAAGCCAATGGAACCAGACAGCTCTTTTGGAGCATTTCTATTGATCCATGCATTGTGAAAATTTTTTATTCAAAGTAAACGGCAGCAGTCGCGTTCAAACGACGTAGAAAAATAAAAAAATACAAAAAACTGAGATACATGTCTTCCTTTAGACAATAACCTTTTTTGGACAAATGTATATTTATTAATGTAATGTGGTACAGTATCAGATACCACAAAGTCTGAGCTTACTTAAGCAGTAGCTGTTGCTTAAGAAAGACTATACTATGAATTAGCCATACAGTTCAAAGAGTGCTAACTGGTTTATTACTGGTTAGCTACACTAGCCTTGCTATTAATGAATGCATTTATAAAAACTTAGTGAGAAGAAGAAGAAAACTTCTGGTTTAGGCCTTTGGGAGAAAGTTAACTCATCTCGTTTAACCATTACACCCATCTACACTCTCACCGTGAAGTGCAGTGACGTATTTCCAAGCTACCAAAGCTGTTTTCCAGAAGCCTTACTGATACCCTGTCAGTCCCAGACCTGATCCTGATCCACTAACCTCCTCACTTCTCCACTGAAACACAGTTATTAACCACATTAACCTTCCGCAGGACAGAGGAAACGTCAGGAGTGACGAGAGTGAGCTAAAGAGGTCCTTCATGTTAGCTCCTCTGTGCTGTGGCTTCTTACGCTCAGCTCTCGCTCACCCACATGTGCATGAATGTTGAGTTGGAGTCGTTGGGCCAAAAAAATACAGTTTGTACATTTTCTCGCTTAACCCAAACGTAGTCGTCCGCTATTGGTGTCTGAGTTTAGTTCTACAGAGCACTTGAGCTGTAAGGCTAATGTAGCTAACACGGCATAGAAGCTTTTAGCCTAAACTCAGCTTCAGCTTGGCTTACATTACTGTTTTAGCAATTCAGGATTCTTTGGTAAGCCAGTCTGCTTCAGATTTTAGAATTTACGACTAGTGGTTATTCAGGAACGCAGTTAGCGTAATGCTAACTGTTGGTTTAGCTGCTCTATTATAGCTACGTTGGCCTCGTAGCTCCAGTGCAAAACTAAAGGAGCAGACTTCAGACACCAGATGGACTTGGGTTTGGGGGAAAGTGTGTAAATTAGATTTTTCTCTGAACTATTTCATTAATACTGAATCAGGAATTGAACTGGAATGCTAGTTTTTTGTTCCAGCCTCTCAAACACTGACGTCACAGTTTATTACAGTCATGGAAAAGATGGTTCCTCAAGGCTTCTTCAGTAAAGACAAAGGTTCTACTTTGAAGATATATATATACATTTTCCAGACAGGAAGCTTTTATTTACTCAGTAAACACTTTATTATTTAAATATTAATTAGTATTAATAGAGTAAGTAGTGCTTTTACATACGTCAGTGTGTTTATTTAACCCTTTCCAAGCTTCTCCTTCTATAAACAACCCAGTATTATTTACAGTTCTCATCTAATACCTGCTTTGACTGCTCAGTACTTCATTAAGCTAAATCAAGATTACTACTGAAGGAACTGAACACATTCATACAATGTCTGGGGCGTCCAGGAGAAATCTGGAACTACACTTTGTTCTTCAAACTGGAGATCTGATCTACTTCTCTCACAATAAGATATTTATATTACTTTGTATTGTATGTATGATGATGTACATCTGTTCTAATCAGATATGGTGGTGTAAATACACTTATTGATCAGATAAAGACTTTTAAACAATCAGCTTAGGTGCCTCAGACTTAGAACCATACTAGAACCCTTGAAGAACCATCTGTTTAAGAGTGTACACAGTATTTATCTGTTAGTGAACTAGTATGACTCTGTTTCATCAATTCCTGGTTTAGGCTTTAATTGATCCAGCTCAATAATCAGGTTTAAGTTTATATTGTATCTGTTTTGATAAGCTATGAATATCTCTTGCTTCCTAAGGGGCCAGAGCTGAACTTCTCCTCCAAGAGTGACCAAACTCTTTTCTCCATTCTTTCCCTCCCTCCCAGCTGCTTGCCATCTCTGCATGAGTTCTCGACCAACCGCAGCCTGGATAACCTGGACTGTCTGGTGGGTCACGGTGACGTCCAGCACTGGGAGCCAGAAGGCAGGCTAGCTCATGGGTGCTCCACCCTGGGCAGAATCTCTGGCAACAACCAGGTTAGCTCTCTTTCTTTGTCACTCTCTCTTCCTCCCCCCTTTTATCCAATATTGGCCTCTGCTGTGAACTCACACTCACTTGTTTTCTGCTTTTATAAGGCATCCAATCTCTCAAAACTGGTTAAAATAATTGAGAATTAATTGGAATTAATTGAAATTAATTGAAAATAAATTTTCAGGGAAATGATAGTCCACAAATGTGGACGATCACCCAGGGCTTGTTTGGTGGTGTGTGGTGTCTATAGTTTTGCACTCGAGCTATGAAGCTACTATAGCTAACAACTGAAAACAGAGAACTGGGAATACCTACATGGAAAGTGGGGAAAGTATCCTCAACTCTGAGGTCCAGCGCCTCCACTGTAGTTGATAGCTACTTTAACATAGACTGTATTTCTATATAGATCAGCCTACCATTACCTGGTAGCATGATTCCAGTCGTAACCCACCCCTGCTTTTAATATGGGTTTTGTTATGGAGTTACTTTACAGTTACTTGCTTCTGGTGGGCATAGTATACAGTGGTAACGTGTAGTGTGTTACACCACTGCCATCCATTCTGTAGACTGAGTCCTTGGACATGACTCCTGACATTAACTTCACCTACCTGTGTACAGGTAAACTGTAACACTACCTTCACCTACCTGTGTACAGGTAAACTGTAACACTACCTTCACCTACCTGTGTACAGATAAACTGTAACACTACCTTCACCTACCTGTGTACAGATAAACTGTAACACTACCTTCACCTACCTGTGTACAGGTAAACTGTAACACTACCTTCACCTACCTGTGTACAGATAAACTGTAGCACTACCTTCACCTACCTGTGTAGGTGTACTGGTGGGCTCGTACACAGCAGTGTTCTCTAAAACTGGGCCATCAAGTGGATAGTAGATAGCAGCAGTGCCCTCTGTTGGCACAAATAAACATGCCTGCTCTGTTGCATGTGTTTTTAGTTAACAGTTAAAATCAGGGACATGTCCAGGTGGTATAACCGGGGATGGACCACCAAAAACAGCGACTGTCCTCAGAAAACGGGGTCGTCTGTTCAGCCTAAACTAATAGTAACAAAGCACTTCTCTACTTTTAAAGGAGATTAGAGTGGCATTTCCTTTAAATACATCAACATACAGACAGATACACCTTCCCAGGTTGTTCTTATTTGTAGTACTATGTTAGTAATAATATTAGTGAATAATTATGAAGAGATTAAATCTATAAAATAACAGGTATGTAATTATTCCTGGAGCAGAATAAAACACCTGGTTGTGTCTTTTAGAAATAAGCTCATTTGCTCATTCGTTAATATTCTGACCAGTCTTCCTTCCTTAACACAACAATGGACTGACGGGTCTCTAAAGAAAGGTGTTTCTTTCTGGTCATTTTGAGTCGGTCAGCAAGCCATCAACTGCTGATGCTTCAGATACTAAACTAACCTAGAATGTTGTTCCCTTTTATACTCACTTATTAGTAGAATGTTTTTCAGCTGTGCATCACAATTGAGCAAGAGTGTCCTAACAACCAATTAGTCCAATAACATCCTTAACTTGGATTGGTGGTCGTACCAGGAGATTTAGACAGAGGACTGAGAATTACTGATAATAGAACTATATGTAAAATAAGCCTCTATACAAAAATAGACTTTATACAAACATTTTTATTCTTTAAAAATCATCTGATACACTTACATTCATTGTGAAATGAACAATATTATCTGTGAATTGCATGAAAATTGCATGAAATGAAATTCTAAAGTTTTTCCTAAACTTTTGAGCGGTAGTGTATATAATTGCAAACATATATCTAGGGCGTCAGCGAGGTTGGCTCCGATGGTTTAGCTATGAGACGCCCTCTTGCCCAATTTTATGGATAGTAGTACATCTTACAGTGTCCAGAACCACATAATCAGGTGAGCTTCCTCTATTGATTGGCTACACTCGTCCTAAACTTTGAACACCAAACATGTGCTTTTGGCTGATCGACTACATTTTGGTATCAGGAGGAAAACTGTGTCAATTAGTCCAGGGGTGTTTAATTAGAGTCAGTAAGGTCCAGTTAGAGGAGATCTCCTCAGGCCAACGTCCAGACCATCATCATTTCTAACATGTGTTCTGATTCAGTGGTGTATCCTGTTTACTGAAGTAGTCTAGTATCAGCATCTTATACCATCAGCTACTGAAACACCAACACATCCCACATACCGTTCAGTATATTTCAGTATATTTACTGATTAAATGCTGAACTGAATGAACTATTTATAAACTAATAATAAATGTTTTTTCTTCACTTTAATAAAAACAAGAGCTACATTTAAAAAAAGCATGCTTTTGTAAAAAAAAAGTGCATCTTAAAGTGTTTATTTATAGAGAAAGTAAATAAAAGGTGGATCTTCTTGTTAACTCAGCTTCACAGATTAACATGTTGGTTGTACAGAGCGGTATTCTCCAGAACTAGACGAGCAGGTCCATTCCAGAACCGTTCCTGTTAAACACTCAGTTCTCTCTGTTCACTTTTCTGTTTTTAGAGCTCCTTATTCTTTCTGACTCGCTTTAGTCTCCGACTGCTGCTCCTCGCTTTGTACCTCACCTGTGTGCGCGCCACACGCCCCAATGTGCACAGATCTGATTGGCTGTGGAGCACCATCGGTGGTCTTTGAGTTCACTGCGTCGTAAAGCCTGTATGTCCTAAAGACAAGAAAAGCTCCACCGCTTAAAATTAACACTGTCTAAATTAAATCATTCTCAATAGATTATCAGTCTGGGTCCGCATTGGACAACGTCTGGGTCCGTCTATTAGTGACCACAGTCCGTCTTTTAGTGACCTCTGAATTAGAGGCCTTCACTGCGCTGTTCCTGTATTCCTGTAAGGTTGCAGCTACGTATCGTCTCTGTCCAAAGCTAAACAAGTGTCTAAAAAAGAGTCCAAAAACTGTCTTTACTTCCAATGGAAGTCAATGGAACCAGAAATGTTTCCAAGCCATTTTGAAGCATTTCTATTGGTCCGTTCATCATGAAGTTATTACACCTTGTGAACGATGGCTGTCACATTCAAATGATGTAGAAAAATAAAAATCGACAAAAAAAACGGAGGTACTTGTTTTATATTGGACAGCGACGATGCCGTGCCGGCCTCCGCGTCATTGGCGATCAGTTCAATAAACCGTGATAAACTGATCAGTTAAAGCTTTAAAAAAAAAAAATTGAGAAGCGTCAAAATGCTGCTGGGATATTTCTGCCTATCTGCGGCCGCGAGGCCGGAACGTTCCGGATTAAGATTGAGAGGCTTGTGCATGTATGTAAGACGCTCTTAAGCTCGAGGAGAACGTAGAGGAGACGGAGTTTCATTCTGCTGCAGATTTGGGGATACGGGAGTCGCTCTAATCCCCTGATTCTCCGAGTCTTCAGCCGTCGGGAAGCACAGGGGGTCCAGAAAGATGCCGGTTTAGACGTGGCGAGGGGACTTGCGCCTCCGAGGACTCCGTTTGAAGGAGTGAAGAAGCCATCGGGGATTATTCCTTTGGGTTTTATTTTATTCCAGACGACGACACACAGGCCGCGAAGAGCGGCGGTGCTGCTGCTGTTCCCAGTTTCTGATCCCGCCTACATTGTTTTTTGGGGGGATTTTTTAAAAATCTCACTTCTTTTCATCCCTGTTTTGGTTTCGGCTGCTCAATATTTCATCCCCCCGGTCTGGCCCGCCTTACTCCTTCACTCCTGATGCAGCCTTTTCCCCGATTCCTCACGCCGGTGGATTGAGCGTTGTGAACTTCCCTCTGCTTCTCTCAGTGGGTCTCGCTCTACAGTAACCTTGTGTTTGTTCCTGTGTTTGCCTTTAATTATCAGCCCCTGCCTTCACACACACGCCACAGCGCTGCCCCCGTTCTGTTGCGGCGTCGTGGGAACGGCTGGCTGCCGCTTGCGCAAACAGAGAGGTTCTCGTTCTTCTCCCACATCAAAAAGAGCCTGCTCCGGTCGTCCTCCCCGCAGACCCTCGGCCCGTTTGAACAGTCGGATTGCCTTTCTTTCTTTCCGCAGGTGGAGTCGGGAAGAGGTGAAGGTATCCTAAGTTCAGTTAGCATGGGCGGGGGGCTGTGGGGGGGGGGGGATGACGGAGATTAGATTCAGCTTTCATCTTCACCTAATCAGGCTCATGGGTTTACGGCTCCTCGAATCGGAACCTGTTGAAGCTTCAAGGAGATTCAGATTAACGTCAGAGTTCCGTGTTTAGAGTCAGACGTTCTCTCAGAATTGACTCGGATATAAACAGATTTGTAGAGCTCCTTGCCCTCCGTCCTCCCCACACACCCGCACCGCCATGCCCCAAGCCCCTCTGCAGCACCACTGCAGGCTGCCCCCGTACGGGGCGCCTCTCCGTGCCGCCGGCCGGCGTCCCCAGCCCAGGATGGCTCGTCTCAACCTGCGCGTCTCCTTCCAGGTGGAGCAGGGCTACATGTGCACGACGGCGTACGGTCAGCTGGACTCGCATGCCGTGGAGGCGCTGGACCTGCCCACGCCCACCTGCTTCCGCTCGCGCAGCCACAGCTACCTGCGGGCCATCCAGGCCGGCTGCTCGCAGGACGACGACACGGCCTCCCTGACGTCCGACGAGCCCCCGACGCCACCCGCCAACAACAACAGTGAGTAACTCCTTCACTTACGGTCCACTTCTATTAGTTTATCCTGAGATAATCTATTCGTTTATCATAGGATAATATATTAGTTTATTCTGGGATAATCTATTAGTTTATTCTGGGATAATATATTAGTGTATCCTGGGATAATCTATTAGTTTATCCTGGAATAATCTATTAGTTTATTCTGGGATAATATATAAGTTTATCCTGGGATAATCTATTATTTTACCCTGAGCAAATCTATTAGTATATCCTTGGATAATATATTAGTTTGTCCTGGGATAATCCATTAGTTTATCCTGAGCTAATCTGTTAGTTTATCCTGGGATAATCTATTATTTTACCCTGAGCAAATCTATTAGTATATCCTTGGATAATATATTAGTTTGTCCTGGGATAATCCATTAGTTTATCCTGCGCTAATCTGTTAGTTTATCCTGGGATAATCTATTATTTTACCCTGAGCAAATCTATTAGTATATCCTTGGATAATATATTAGTTTGTCCTGGGATAATCCATTAGTGTATCCTGAGCTAATCTATTAGTTTATTCTGGGATAATATATTAGTTTATCATAGGATAATATATTAGTTTATTCTGGGATAATATATTAGTTTATCCTGAGATAATGTATTTGTTTATCCTGGGATAATCTATTAGTTTATCCTGAGATAATGTATTAGTTTATCCTGGGATAATCTATTAGTTTATTCTGAGCTAATCTATTAGTTTATCCTGAGATAATGTATTAGTTTATCCTGGATAATCTATTAATTTATTCTGGGATAATGTATTAGTTTATCCTGAGATAATGTATTAGTTTATTATGGGATAATCTATTAGTTTATCCTGGGATAATCTATTAGTTTATCCTGAGGTAATCTATTAGTTTATCCTGAGGTAATCTATTAGTGTATCCTTGGATAATCTATTAGTTTATCCTGGAATAATCTATTAGTTTATCCTGAGGTAATCTATTAGTTTATTCTGGGATAATATATTAGTGTATCCTGGGATAATCTATTAGTTTATCCTGAGTTAATCTATTAGTTTATTCTGGGATAATATACTAGTGTATCCTGGGATAATCTATTAGTTTATCCTGGGATAATCTATTATTTTACCCTGAGCAAATCTATTAGTATATCCTTGGATAATATATTAGTTTGTCCTGGGATAATCTTTTAGTTTATCCTGAGCTAATCTGTTAGTTTATCCTGAGCTAATCTGTTAGTTTATCCTGAGCTAATCTATTAGTTTATCCTGGGATAATGTATTAATATATTCTGGGATAATCCATTAGTGTATCCCGAGCTAATCTATTAGTTTATCCTGAGTTAATCTATTAGTTTATTCTGGGATAATATATCAGTTTATCCTGAGCTAATCTATTAGTGTATCCTGGGTTCTGTTCACAACTATAAGAATTGTTTATTATCTCGCCTACAAATGGGACACTCATTTACATTGCGTTGCCCACTCTGTGGTCCGTGACCAGAGCGAGCCATGTAAAGCAAGATACGGTCCAGATACGTCATGTTGTAATCTCTGTATTTGCTGTCAAAATGAAGAGGGGGGTCAGTTCAGAGTGTATATGCTTTACTCTTAAAGTTACTGTGGTACAGACATGCTCTGAGAAAGGTCGACTGGTAACTGCAGTCTGATAGGTCTTCCTTCATGTTTCATCTGGCCCATGTGACCCGTCTGGCCAACTCTTTATCTCCTGGGTTTGGGGCAGATTTCCTTGGAAGGTTCCTGCCATAAAATGAATGGATTTGCTGAACCATAAACTTTTCATAGCATTTGGTGTGATGGCCATCTGACGCCCACCAAACTCCCTGCTAATAGTTCAATAGTCTTGCAAACTGCTGGTATACAGTCTCAAACTACCACCCCAGCAAAAATGAGCTACAAGTGGTTTCTAATAAAGTGACCAGTGAATGTACAGAGTGAGTCAAAAGTCTCAGGACACACATTTCAAAAGCAAAAGGAAAAATGACGTAACTAAATACCCCAACAAGTAATGCTAGAGGGGCCCTACCTTTTCAGCTATGTCTTGAACATCTATCTTGAAAGCCATCTTGAAAGCCGCCATATTGAATCAAGACCAAGTTTTCCATTGGGAAGCTGGTCATGTAGCAGATCAAAGAAGACCAGAATTGTCTCAGAAGTCAATTGATACAATCAAATTTGCAATATCTCTTGTGGTTCAAATGTTATCAGCCCAGAAACTTGTAACAACAACCACATTGAACAACATGCTCAGTGTGCTGTCCCTGGTGCTGAACTATCTAGATCTGTGTCCAGCACCAGGGACAGCTCACTGAACATGTTGTTCAAAGCCTTTCGTTTCTAAAATAAAAGAGTGTCCTGATACTTTTGACTCACCCTGTCATTAACATGGTAAAACAGTAATGAGCCACATGTCTTATAGGCAACACTGTGTAATGTCTACGAACCAACATACCCGTAAGTGTTAATTCAGCGCCACAGGTCGTTTCCTATGTACGCAGATGCTGCCTGTTGCTAAGCAGATGAAAAGGGGTCTATTTTTAATGGCTAGAGCTAATTCCTGCTGTGATATCGCACGTCCGCTCGGAGAGAATTGAAATAAACAATAGAGGCTCTGCAATCCTGTTACATAACAACTGGTCGTTCGCCTCATTATATGATTAGCGCAAACATTCAGAAATATTAAGAAGCTAAAGATAAAGACGAGCCTCCGCTAACAGGCAGGGTCCGCTCAGACTTTAACATACTGAATAATTGCCATTAATGATTAAACGTGTTACGAGTGCTATCAGTGGCGTCTTGTTGCCGTCGGTAGTTTATCTTGTTGCACTGTTAGCAGCTTATCGTTAAGACTTTTATGCTACTCTGACCTTTGTACATTGACCTGCAGTGTTATGACCTCAACTGCCTCGTGATACTGTATATTCAGAAGCAAGACCTGACCCGAATGTGCTACCGTTTCATTTTCCAGCCGCTGGAACTGTCATATAAACAGCGGTGAATGATTCGATGGTTGTTTTTGATCATTTTATGCCACTTTGAAGCATTTAATGTGGCTAATTAGCTGCCTTGCTTGCTAGTTAGCCCAATGCTAACAATGACCATACACTAGAAGACTTTTAAAAGACTCTGAAAAGACGTTTAATAGACTGAAGTCTGACCCCTCTCACATCTAAAGACTAGTGACAGACTTTTAGTCACAGGCTAGTCACAGGCTATGATTTTATAAAGACTGGGGGTCTTTCAGGGTCACTATTTACAACAAGACTGCTACTAGATTCCTTTTGAGATTATTTCCCATTTATATGATTGAAGCTAGCACTAGAGATGGACCGATCAGCGTTTTTAAGGCCGATTCCAATCGTCGATCACCTTTCAGCACGATCGGCCGATAGCTGATACCGATAGAGGGCGGGGCTATATGCCACGGCAGGACTACATGTAGTTATTAGCGCAAGCAAGTCATGAAACATGGTCTAAACTGGTTTATTACCATTTTTAACGAGCTCATGTGAAACAGCATCATATTTATAACTAAATTAACAGTAAATAAACAAAGTAAATCAAACAAATATCACCAAATACTGCAATCACTGCATTTAGACCCTTAATTTAAAACCAAAAAAAGCTAATTAAGTAAATTCAGTAAAAACTGCAGTCATTAAACGCAGACTCTGTTATTTTAAACTAAAATCTGTAATCATTAAATGTAGATCTTGAATTGTTTCTGTTGTTCTGTTCGTACTGGTCAGATCTGGTCTGTAAGGTGTTCTGGGTTGTTTGTTTTGTGTTAGCTGTGTGTGCTAGCTCTGCTGTTTACTGATACTCACTGTGTTCAGCTGTGTGGTGTCTCTGAAGTTCTGTATCAGATCAGTAGTGTTAAATGTCTTTGTCTTGGTTCCCCAACGAGACACGCTAATTTTACAAAACATCCTGGATGAGTCTGCCTCACATACGGCAACAAACTGCCAGACGGACAGCAGAGGCTGTGAACGCAAACTGTTCTCGTGAGGCCGCTGCTTTAGTCAGTCTGTGGAAAACGAAAGGGTATGTGTTTCCACCTAGTGGTTCAGATAGGAATTGCAAGGACCTGACCAAAGGGGGTTTCAACGAAACACTAGCTGGAAATACAGAAATTAAGCTAATTTGTTTAACGCCATTGATCGGCTCTCGGGATCGGCTAAACTCGAGAAATATCGGCCGATCACATTTTGATTAAAAATCGGCCGATACCGATACATAGCCGATCAATCCTTCCTTCTCTAACTAGCACTATTTAGCTGAAATGTACAGTTTGCTGCTAGGCTAATTGTAAACACTGTAGCCCCGTTCGGCTGGGATTTCAAGGGTGGTATAAATGTGAAGACAGGCACTCTGGCTCATTCCACAGCTCACTCTACAGCTCACTCCACAACTCCACCAGTTTCTCCACCTTTCGTACAGTCCAGGAGAACCGCAGTTTCCGAACCCTCGCCGGACTCCCCTCCATGTCCAACGTCTTTACCCGCCAGACGTTCCTGTACTTACCTCGCGACTTCCCGTGTGGTGGTGAACAGAGCTCTCCTATTGGTTGTCGACAATGTTCACGCCACTATTTGCGTGAGCCAAGACTTTAGACTTACGATAATATTAAACACGGTTGATTTTATCGGAACGCTCGGACGAGAAAAAGACTGACTTAAACCTGCAGTCTCGAGCACCTCACAATAAACAATCCAGATGACGCGAGTGCGACTCAACTCCAGCAAGACTCTTAAGATTTTAGTCCGACATTGGAAATTTGTCTGTGACAGTAAAATCGCTTGGTGTAAGGTTAGCATAACACACTATTGGCTGGAAATTAAAAATGTAGTGCTCTTGTGTTTGCGCTCCTACTCGGAATCAGTATGAGAAAATAAGAGCAAACGCTGATGCGGTGTTTACATATTTGCACTGGAAACCGCGTCGCCGTCGTAGCAACAGCAGCAGCATAAAGCCGTGCAAGCGTTTGCATGGTGACAGCGTTACCGCTCTACTAGGAATGGGAGAGCTGTAGCAGTGTAGTGTTGTGTATTGTTCTTTTTTATATTATTACATTTCATTCACTGTCCTATTATTTCCTTACACTACACACGACTGTGGCTGCGTCCCAAATCGCCTACTAGGTCAGTAGATACTACATTGGAGCCGCTACGTACTGCTCAAGCTGTAAAGTAGTAGCTGTTTCAGTGTGCGAGTGTATAGTATCCACACAGTTCACACAAGAAGCAGGAGAAATGCAATAATTTTGAACCTAAAAAGAAGCAGCGCTAGCTTCTATAGCAACCTCGACCTGCTGCCGTAGCACCGCTAGTGAGCAACATGAGCAAAGCGGCGCCACCAGATACACATTCATAACAGGCTCCTGTACAGGGTTTCCTTTCTAGTGACCTAATAACATGAAAGCAAGAGCATCAGACTTACTATATGGGTCTTCATGAGTTCTTTAGTACAGAGAACGGTTCTGTCCGGACTGATGGAGAATGTGATTAGTGTATCGTCGCGGTAACAAGAGTCTAAAAATGGCCAAAATGGTAACTTTACAGGAGAGGCCAAAACTTTCTTTACTTTTAATGTAAGTCACTGGAACCAGAATTCTTTCCAAGCTATTTGGAAGCACTTCTATTGGTCCACTCATCGTCAAACCTTCACAGGATATAAGGAGCAGCTGTCGTGTTTAAATAACATAGACAAATAAAAATAAACAAAAATGGAGATACGATATGGTGCTATATAGAATCTTTTTAGTTCCATGTTGCATCAAAAAGGGTTCTTGTTGTTCTGTTATTGAGCTTGTAACAATAAAAGTAGTTGTTTTGCTTACATGCTGTGCTGCGTGTTGTTCTCTATCTGAGCTCATATGTCTATGTATGTTGGAGTGGTCAACATCTACTCGTACACGAATACCCACATACAGACTTAAACTGGCCATTTATAGCTTCCATCTACCTCCCAGACATATTGGGGGAGTCCAAAATTGCCTACTTCTATACTGCTCAGTAGGCGAGCATGGCTAGTATGTCTTAATACTCAGTAGTCATTGAGCAGTACGTGAACGTTCCTCAGATGACCTTCTGAATCGGGAGATGTTTTTTAAATATGCGACCACAGCACACTGTGCTATCCCATGATTCAACTGGAACTGCGGACGAGCTCAAAGCGGATGGAAAAAAGCCTGTGGAATGCGGACTGTGTGCATGTAGCTAATGCTGCTACAGAGGCTAGAGCTGCTTGCGTTTCTTCTGAGGTAAAACATTATAGTCTTCCTGATTCTTTTCTTTGAGCTACAGCTTGACATCATCTGAGTACAGATTCAGACACAAACGCAGCTCAGCACCACAAATAGTGTCTCAAACGATGTCTGAACGGAGCTTTTAATGAATAGCGGGACGTGTACAGTGGTGGTCTTGTGTTAAAGGATGTTGGTTAGATGGTGGACGTAGTATGTCCAAGGTTGTGTGGTTGCTAAACATGAGTGTACTGAACCAGCCTGACTGCTTTACCGCTCAATCAGTACACACTGGCTCCAATCCAGTACCTACTGACTCAGTAGGCCATTTGGGACGTAGTGAAGGGAAACGGGGCTCACTGGAACTTGTAAAGACCCTGCAGCAGAAGTGAGCCGAGTCCAGCGTTCAAGTACTGCTTAATGAATAGCGAGAATTCGGACGCTGTAGCCACGCTCGCCCGCTGAGTGGTATAGAAGTGGGAGATCTCGGACGCACGGGTTGACTTATTTAGGGTTGGGCGGAGCTTATCCACTAATCAAGAATTTCAGGGCCTTCACAGGGTCTTCAGATGTTCCAGTGAGGCCTGTTTCACACAGCTATAGGACTGGGAAGAAGACGTATGAGCTCAGATAGAGAACAACAGACAGCACATAATCTAGCACCAGACCAGCTTCTTTTATTGTTACAAGCTCAATAACAGAACAATAGAAGATTCTAGAGATTCTATACAGCACCATACTGTCGCCGCCCAAAGAAAAAAACATTGTATCTCCATTTTGGTTCATTTTTATTTTTCTGCATCATTTGAACACACCAGCTGTTCTTCATGTCCTGTCAAAGTTTGATGATGAATGGACCAATAGAAATGCTCCAAAATAGCTTGGAAAGAATTCTGGTTCCATTGCCTTACATTAAAAGTTAAGACAGTTTTTGGCCTCTCCTGTAAAGTAGCCCTCAGTGTTTCTATAGTGCTCCATAGGCGAGAGTGGCTAGTACGTCCGAATACTCAGTAGTAACAAATGCTCAGTGTCACAAACAGGATCTAAAATAATGTCTGAATGGAGCTTTTAATGTCTAGTGGGACGTTTACAGTGGTGGTCTTGTGTTGAAGGATGTTGGTAAGATGGTGGCTTATCCACTTATCAAGAATTCCAGGGCATTCACAGGGTCTTCACAAGTAACAGTGAGGCCTGTTTCACACAGCTGTAAGACTGGGAAGTAAATGTAAGCTGTGAAACACTGAATGGTCAGTTTAACTCATAGGGTATTCATGTACGAGTATATCTTGACCACTCCAACATACATAGACTCATAGACGTATGAGCTCAGATAGAGAACTACAGACAGCACATCATCTGTGTATGTATATGTGTGCTGTGTTGCACCAAAACAACTTCTTTTATTGTTACAAGCTCAATAACAGAACAATAGAAGAACCCTTCTTGGCACGGAACCCTAAAGAGTCTATATAGTACCATATTATTATTTTAATTATTATTTTCATTATTATATCTATTTTGCTTCATTTTTATTTTCCTACATCGTTTGAATAAGACGGCTGCTCTTCATGTCCTGTCAAAGTTTCATGATGAGTGGACCAATAGAAATGCTCCAAAATGGCTTGGAAATATTTCTGGTTCCATTGACTTCCATTAAAAGTAAAGACAGTTTTTGGTCTCTCCTGTAAAGTAGCCATTTTTAGATACTTGCTTTTCTGTAGAAAGCAACGACACACAGAACATGCTCCATCAGTCTGTGTAGAACCGTTCTCTGTGTTAAAGAACCCTTGAAGAACCTCTTTTGAGTGAGTTTGATGCTCTCGCTGTCGAGTTATCAGGTCACTACAGAGAAAACCCCGTACGGTAGCCTGTTCTGGCGGTGTTGTAGGTTGTTGTGGCAGTAGGTGGAGGTACAGATGAACCTGAAACAACACGACAGCGGCTGGCATCTGAGATTCTGCATTTTTGACCACCTCTAATGTTTCCTGCCAACTCTCGTCTGGTCAGCATCTTCCTGGGTCTTGTTTGCTCGCAGACTACACTCGCTCACGCGCTGACCTACATTCTGCTGGACAGTGACGAGCTGAGATGGGACTCTCTCAGAGCTTAAAGGCTAATGTTCTCAAACCGGGCCAAAACAGCTCCTGCACTCGCTCTCTCTTTCACCGCTCGCTCTCTTTACGAGCTAGCAGCAAAGTCAGACCTCATCAGAGCTGCAGTTAGGAGGGGAATTAAAGAACAGCAGGCGGTCAGTTCACTGCACCAGCCGGACGAGGCTATAGTGGCTTACGTCAGTATGTGCTGTCTTTGCGTCGTCATAATTAATTTAATTATTACTTTAATCTCACAAAAAAGATAAACAGCCAATTAAAATCAAGCAGTCAAATAAAAGGATCGCAAATAGCAGTAATAATATATAAAATAAGTAATTTTAAGAAATTTTTAAAGAAAAAATAACAATAATAAGAAAATATTAAATAAAAGAAATGAATAATATAAGTAATTATAATATAAACAAATAGTGAGTGAACAAAATAATATAATTTAACCAATAAAAATTTATAAAAATAAAAAATAATCAATCAAATAAAAGGATCATTAATAGCAGTAAATTAAACAAACAAATAAATAAATAAAATCAGTAAGAGAATTGAAATCAAATACAACAAAACAATTCAAATAAAAAAAACAAATTTATAAAAATAAAAAATAATCAATCAAATAAAAGGATCATTAATAGCAGTAAATTAAACAAACAAATAAATAAATAAAATCAGTAAGAGAATTGAAATAAAATACAACAAAACAATTCAAATAAAAAAACAAATACAAGAGATAACAATAATAATAAAAGAAAATAAACAAATAATATAAATAATTATAATACAAACAAATAGTGAGTGAACAAAATAATATAATTCAACCAATAAAAATTTATAAAAATAAAAAATAATCAATCAAATAAAAGCATCATTAATAGCAGTAAAATAAACAAACAAATAAATAAATAAAATCAGTAAGAGAATTGAAATCAAATACAACAAAACAATTCAAATAAAAAAAACAAATACAAGAGATAACAATAATAATATAAATAATTATATTATAAATAAATGATAAAATATAATAATTATAATATAAACAAATAGTAAATAAACAATTTAATATAATTCAACTAATAAAAAATACTAAAATAAATAAATACATTTAAATAATAAAAAATATCAGGTGAAACAGTTACAGACAGAGTGGAGGTGGTTAGAAATTATGAGTGGTGGTCAGTTCACCCCACCAGCCAGACAAGGCTACAGTGGGCCAGGTAGCTTACATCAGTATGTGTTGTCTTTGCGTCATCATAACTGATTTAATAACTACTTTCATCCCACGTAAAATTATAAACAGCCAATTAAAATGTAAAGCAGTGAAATAAAAGGATCGTAAATAGCAGTAATAATAAATAAGTTAATTGATTAAAATAATAATATTAGAAATCATGAGTGGTGGTCAGTTCACCCCACCAGCCCCTTATAACTATACGTAACATTTAAAGAGGAGCTGCAGATTCTGAGATGTACTGAGTACTGAGTTCTTTACAGTGGTGCTGACGGAGCCAGACGTTGTGATGTCAACAACACAAATATAGACATTTTGTTCTCTACAGAAAACAAGCCCAAGGTCTGTATAGTACCGGCTCATTCAGCTACAGACACACTAGAGGCGTGGTCATGTGGGCCGGTGAGCACTGAGCACTACCGATAACGCCAGATACACAGTAAGAGAGGCTTAAACTAGGGGTGAATGATTAAATCCATATGGCCTAGTATCATGATCTTCAGCAAGACGATATTGTATCCATACACAGACTCCAAGTGTCACTTTATTATAATAATTTAATATATGTATTATATTAATATATTAATATTAATTTACTATATGAATGTCAAAAATACAAATGAATCTTTTTGGTGCTATAAGATCAGAGTCAGTTGCTTTTCCGGTGGTGCAGAGTCTTTAAGTGGGCTCAGCACAGGTGAACAAAGATAAAGAAAGAAATCAGAGATGCGCTTCTACTTTTAAATCCAACGTCTGGACTTGGTTTAGGATGAGGGACACGGATATGGCACATGTGGTTTACAAGGAATGGGGTGTGGAAATAAAATACTCTGGGAATACTACGATCACAAGGGCCCTCATTCAGCTCCGTGCACCGATAACAGTGTTGAGTCTGATTCAGTTCCTCCTCAAATTCACGTCCGCCTTCACAAATCAATTAATCAGTCAGTCAATCAACCAATCAGCCTTTATTTTGATACTGAGTGTGACCCTCATACTTAATGCCGCCAAGCATTTACAGACTGAAGGGTTTGAAAAAGAAGCTAACATTTGAATCTGGTAAAGTAAATTGAAATAAAGATTATGTAACAAATCAACAACAAACATAAACAAGATAGATAAGAATTAACAGGACAAATAAGATTTAATTAAGAGACTTCAACATAGATTTCAACATAAACAGATAAACAGTCAAATAAACTTTAAAACAATAAATAAAAATAAAATAAAAACTATAACAGTATAATTCAAATAAAAAAATAAGATCTATAACAATAATAAGAAAATACTCAAATTAAATAAAAGAAAATAAAAATAAAATAAGAAACACACTATTATTGCTAATACTATTTTTGAAAGTAGTACATGAATAAATATGATAATAATTAACTAACACACACATATATATATATATATATATATATATATATATATATATAGTTGGGACTGTAAGCTTAAAGATGTGTTGCTTGTGTTGTTTGTACTGGACTGTAGGGTTGGTTAGTGGGGTAGCGGTGCAGTGTTGGGAGTTGTGCGGCCATTATTGGCCTTCCTGCTATCCTAGCTGTTCAGTAACGGTGAACTTAAGAGCGGTGCTGAGTTAGAGACCACTTATCTAAAAGCACTGTGTTTGCCAAGTCGTCACAGTATGTAATGTACATGATAGTAAATGGGCCCTAAATACTTCTCCGCTATGTTTTAGACCAAAGGTTTATTTTTAAATTAGGTATCGGCCAATCCATAAATGGATTTTACAGGCAGAGAGACGTCTGGTTACCATCAGTACCGCAGTGACACAGTTCTGATTCTGCAGGTGTAGGGCATTCCCACCACTCTGAATCACTGCATCTTTCTGATTCCTTTATTTACATTTTTTTCATGGGGAAAAATTTGAAATTCTGCTGCGTTCAGTAAGAGACCACTCGTCTAAAAGCACAGTGCTTACCAACTTTGCCAAGTCGTCATAGTATGTAATGTATGTGATGGTAGTGGATTAACTGAAAACAGTATTCCAGGTATCGGCCAACTCATTTATAAACACATTTCTATGAGGTGGACATTACAGGCTAACAGATGTCTGGTTACCATCAGTACTGCAGTGACACAGTCCTGACTCTGCAGGTGTTGAGCATTCAAACCTCTCTGAGTTACCTTCTTTGCAACTTTCTGATTCCATCCATCCATCCATCCATCCACCCATTATCTTCCGCTTTATCCCGCTAGCTGGGTTCACGTGGGAACTGAAGCCAATCCCAGCATCATAGGGTGAAGGCTGTGTACACCATTTATAGGTCACCAGTCCATCGCATGGCCAACACACACTTACACACACACACACACACACTCACTCTTTCTGATTCCATTATTCCAATTTTTTGTGGTGAAAAATTTTGGAATTCTGCTGCGTTCAGTAAGAGACCACTCGTCTAAGAGAAAGACTAGACATCTGGTTACCTTGAGTACAACAGTGACACAGTACCGACTCTGCAGGTGTAGGATATTCAAACCACTCTGAGTCACCTTCTTTGCATCCTTCTGGTTCCATTATTACTTTTTTTTTTTTTTGGAGGGAAAAATGTGGAATTCCCCTTTAAGAGGAGGCTGGGGGGCGGGCTTTGTTGGAATACGGGTGGGAAAAGTAAGCCGTAACGCGGGAAAAAAACGCCTTCTTGCACATGACTGACTCTCCTGACGCAGAGTGAGGTCTCAGCCAATCACAGCGCGGGAGCCAGGGCCGCGTCAGCCAATCGCAGCTCAGCAGGGGGCGGGACCTGCCGGAATACGGGCGTGAAAAGAAAGAACCGAGGCGAACGTGCTTATTCTCGTATGTGTGCTGAAGCGGATTATGGGCTCCTTTTCTCGCAGCGACGTGGAGCAGCACTGAATGCCAAATCGCCAGGAATAACAAACCGGCGGGAAAGAAAACGAGGCCAATGTATCAGGATGGGAGAAACTAGATGGACGCCGATCACCAACATCACCTCGGGTAGCGTGAACTGAGAAGAGGAGCCGCTTCATGGTAAATATAACGAGTTAGCCAGCCTGGAAGTCTTCGGCGTTGTCTGTGTGTGGGGAAAAGAAGGATAATTAAAAGGTGGAGACGGTAAATGGGAGGACAACAAAGGGTCTAGAAGGAGGAGAGGTTGCATGTGGCTTTACTCAACGTGGCAGACGGACGGTTTTTTGTGTGTGTTCCGCTAACAAGTTAGCCTAGCTGGCTAACGTTAACGACAACGTTAACTCGATGAATAGCTGACTGACTAAACCTGGACTTCAGCCACACGTTGGGGGGTTTTCCCGGAGTGGGAGGCTAAGAGATTAAGCGATAAACTGTCTTTGAGTACCGTGGAAATCCCTGTAATTGTGCTGGACTTAAAAAATTTCCGTTCCACCTTAAATGGTGCCGCAGTTACATTCTGGCGCCTCTCTGAGGCGCCAGAATGTCACTGCGGCACCATTTAAGGTGGAACGGCTTCAGTTTGTTAGCTGCGGTGCTAAAATACTCTGTTTAGTCCTCTAAACTTCACATTTTATCATCTTTTTCTATTTAAACATCATTATTTCACCTTAACAGTCAACTCAGCTACGTGTTAGGGCTCTGCTCCGCTGGCTAACGTTAGCAACCAGTTAGCTAACTTGCTAATGTTTACATGTTTAACAAAAGCATCTTGTTTTTGTTATAATTAACTTTATTCCAAATATAACCCACATATTTGGGATAAAAGAGTCCAGAATATGGTTATTTAATTAACCGGCGAACCGGTTTCCTTCACGCTTTGCTAACCGTCGTTTGAAGGGGAACTCCACCGATTTCCCCGAAATTCTGCATACGTCAATAGTTAAGTTGTAAACACAGCCATTCACAGTGGTGGGGTTGCTTTTTCATACTTATCACTACTTCACCAGAATGTACCCAAACTAAGAAAACGTGTAGCCTCACTAGTGGTTTTGGATAGTAGATAGTATTTGTGTTGTAGATGTGGGAGGAACTCCTGGTTACCATCACCACCACAGTAAAGGAGTCTGAGCCAGCAAGTTTCACCACAGTCATGAATGAATGGATCATCAAACGCACTGGCGCACAGTCATGTTGGAACAGGTTCCCACGTTGTTCTCACAGAGTTGGAAGCATGAAACTGTCCAAAATCTCTTGGTCTGCTAAAGCATTCGAGCCCAACTCCTGAAAAACAACCCCACACCATAATCCCCCCTCCACCAAACTTTACACTTAGCACAATGCAGTCAGACAAGTATTGTTCTCCTGGTAACTGCCAAACCCAGACTCGTCCATCAGACTTGTCCATCATCTAGAAAAACGCTTTGCATTGTGCTTGGTGATGTAAGGCTTGGATGCAGCTGTTCGGCCATGGAGCTCTCTGCGCACGGGTCTTAAGTTCACCTAAAGGTCACATCAAGTTTGGAGGTCTGTTCAGAAGTACATTTTTTTTATTTTGTTATTTAGGTCTCAGTTATTCAGTGGTTAAGATGTCAAGTGATCGTTCAGTGTGAAATGGTTTATGGTTCATCTTGACTGTGATTTCTTTACAGTGGTGCTGATGGGAACCACACGTTGCAGTATCTACAGCACAAATATAGATATTTGAGGTTCTATCAAAACCACCTGTGAACCTGACCATCGTCTTAGTATTTATATATGACCCGGCGTTCACACCACAAGAGATAAAATCGCTGTGTCGCCCAGGCAGTAGGTGATGAGTCGCTGGTGGGTGTGTCCAAGAACACAGGCAGGCAGCATGTTGGACTGAATTGTATCGTCAAGGAAACAAAATTTTTAAAGGACCTGCAACCATCATTAACAAACATATGCAGTCTTTAGTTATTCACCTAATTTTTCAATACACCTAAACGACCAAACCTCCATCCTAAACTCCATCAGTACTGATACACATGATAGCTGATCCTGGATCAGAAACTCCTTCCTAAACCCTTTCAGTGCTGATACACATGGTGGCTGATTCCAGATCAGAACCTCTCTCCTAAATGCCACCAATATTCCTACACAACTGATCCTGGATCAGAAGCTTTCTCCTATACTACACCAATACTGATACACAACTGATTCTGGATCAGAACCTCCCTGCTAAACTCCATTAATACTGATACATATAGTGGCTGATTCTAGATCAGAACCTTCCTCCCTCCTAAACTCCACCAGTACTTATACACTACTGATCCTGGATCAAAACCTCCATCCTTAACTCATTCAATGCTGATACATATGGTGGCTGATTCTAGATCAGAACCTCAATCCTAAACTCTACCAATACTAACACACAACTGGTCCTGGATCAGAACCTCGCTGCTAAACTCCTTTAGTGCTGATACACCTGGTGGCTGATTCTAAATCAGAACCTCCCTTCTAAACTCCACCAGTACTCATACACTACTGATCCTGGATCAGAACCTCCATCCTAAACTCAATCAGTCCTGATACACATAGTGGCTGATCCTGAATCAGAACCTCCTTCTGATATGGGAAGGTTTTGAGGGTAACTGAGCTGATTAGGAGGGGAAATCAAACTAAATGTAGGATAAAATGAATGTTAGTATTTGTTGTATAAGTTGAATGGTGTGGCTGCAGCCTTAGACTCGTGATCCTCAGTGAGGCTTTAATGGAGCTCTGAAGATCTACTTTAGGGCTGTAGTAACTTGTTACATGTACTTAGTTCTAAAGAGTTTTCAAATTCTTCACGCTGAGGTGGGTGATATTTTGAGTGCATGTTTTGTTCCTGTTTTGAATAAAAACAAATAGAGAAGTGCGGGTGGGATGTCTTTGGATTAGTGCTTGGGGACCTGCCCTGATGTTTGATGGCTATGGGTTGAACGCAGCCATGATGTTTGGGTGGGTTTAAACAGGAATAGCGCTCTGGGGCAAAAAGAGGGATGGAAAAAATGCCGAACAGACGAGTGTGGGTCGTAACAACACTGCAGTCATGGTCGGGTGTCTGCCCTAAGTTAGTGTATGTGAAACGATGTCTGGCGGTCGAGCAGAAGTTCAGTAGATTGGCGTGTACTTTCCCATCCAATTCATTCTCTATGAGGAAAAATCCCAGAAAAATCCGCTCCTATCTGGAATCTGTGCGCCGGATCAAAAAGCTGTATACAAGCCCGAATTACCCAATCAGACTGGTCATACACGATCATGCTATGCAATGTGTAACCATAGTTTTGTTCTGCAGATTCAGCTTCAGGTATATGCAGTTCTGAAGTGGGCCAGGTGGCCAGTGGCCTCCCTGAAATCTGTTCCACCCACTGTGTGGCAGGTGTTTGCGCTTTTAAGAGGAGACTTGTTTTGTACCTTTAGATTTGGAGCTTTGCCATTAATTTTATGCCAAAGTTTCTAAAACAGAGGAACAACCTTTCATAAAATGTTGGAAAAACTTTGGTTCCTGTCCTGAAAGATGCTGGATGTGCTGAGAAGTTCGTCTGCAGAGCCACAGGGAATTGATTGTGGTTTAATTGAAGTAAAAAGATCTTTATTTGAAGGATTTAGGCTCAGCCTGCAGCCTGTCAGGTTGTATGTTGTTTAGATTTCTGAAACTCTGAGATCTGCGTGCTGTTTTTATGTTAGAGACGTTTCATTTACGGAAAATATTGCAAATAATTTCTCAGTTATTGACCAAATAGCTCCAGCAGCCTACTTATCAGATTTTAACCTCCTTCCTAAACTCCATCAGTACTGATACAAATGGTAGCTGATCCTAGATCAGAACCTGCTTCCTAAACTCAATCAGTACTGATACACATAGTAGCTGATCCTGGATCAAAACCTTAAACCTAAACTCAATCAGTATTGATACACATGGTAGCTGATCCTGGATCAGAACCTGCTTCATAAACTACATTAGTACTGATACACATGGTAGCTGATCCTAGATCAGAAACTCCTTCTTAAACTCCATCAGTACTCATACACATAGTAGTTGATCCTGGATCAAAAACTCCTTCTTAAACTCCATCAGTACTCATACACATGGTAGCTGGTCCTGGATCAGAACAGCCTTTCATAAAATGTTGGAAAAACTTTGGCTCCTGTCCTGAAAGATGCTGGATGTGCTGAGAAGTTCGTCTGCAGGGCTACAGGGAACTCAGTACTGCTACTGTTAAGCTCTGATTGTGGTTTAATTGGAATAACAAGATCTTTATTTGAAGGATTTAGGCTCAGCCTGTCAGGTTGTATGTTGTTTAGATATATGAAACTCTGAGATCTGCGTGCTGTTTTTATGTTAGAGACGTTTCATTTGCGGAAAATATGCAAATAATTTTGGCTTCAGCAGCGTTATATATATTTGCAGTGTTTATTAGTCGCATGTGATGGAAGTCTGTAGCAGGTTGAGTAGAGATTATTTGACATGCGGTAGTTTGTGTTTCTCGCTGGTAAACATCTGGCGCACTAATTTTAGACAGATTTTCAGTCAATTTTCAAAATGTGTCTCACTAAAGATTACACGTCTGGGTGAGATGAGAGGATTGTGCTCTGTGTTCGTCTTGCCCCACTTGTGAGTCCTCATCTCAGCGGCTATTCAGGGGTCAGCAGTAAAGACGTTTCCACCGCCTCCCCAGGACTGTGACGTAGTCCTCTGTCAGTAGAGCTGTATTAAAAATATATGTATTATGGTCTTCTTGCTAGATGTTGTCGATGCACACGAAGTAGGTACTGATGTTTTGATTGAATGTGCAGCCGCTCTAATCAGATCTCTCCGTGTTCTGTCTGGTACTACCTGCAGTCTCACTGCTTCATATCGTCTCCAGTGCCGCTAATCAGATTGCAATGATGCCTGACTAGATAAAAGTTGCTGGTGAAAGAATTTGGAGGCTGAGTTTGACCTTCAGTTTGAAAGTTTGGGCCCAGTATTGCAGCTTTGTTGGTGCGAATGCTTGTCAACTCCTCATCTTCGTTAGTATTCATTAGGGCTGTGTATTGGCGAGAATATAATACATGCAGTGTGTATCGTGATACAGTGGTCACGATTTAGTATATCACGATATACTGCCATATTGCAAGCAAAGTGATTATATTGCGATTTTTTTTTTTTTTTAAACACTACTATTAAAACACACCACTGTATGAACAAGTTTGTCAATGCTTACCATTGCCATCTATTGGTCAGAGGTTTAAACACAACGCACAATGATTCGCTGTCTGCCAGGAATGTGTGTATCGATAGTGTGTTTTTGGGAGTCAGTATTGTATCACGAAATATCCAGATGTTCTTTATATCCGGTCACAGTTTCTTTATGTTCAGATCAATCAATATTTTGGAGATTCATGTTTTTCTTGGGACAGTGCATGCATCCTAGTGCTAGGAAAGGTGATTGATGTCACTGTTGATTAATCACTGCACATTGGAGCTTCCTAAGGAAATAGTGGTGAGATCCTCAGAGCTGGGTTGTTTTGGTGCTGCTGAGACTCCTGAGACACAGAGAGAGAGAGAGAGAGAGAGAGAGAGAGATTCCTGTTTTCAGCTCCGTGACGTCGTTGTCCTCTCCCTAACTCCACTCTCCTTGGCAGGTCCTGAACTGACCGCAATCTACGCCGCATCCCTGCTGGACACGGCCGTTCTGGCATGCGGCCTTCTGGGCTCAGCGACTCACACTAATGCTGATAATCTGGCGCTGAACCCCCTGAGGAGCAACCACACTGTTTTCTCTCTCTCTCTCTCTCTCTCTCTCTCTCTCTCTCTCTCTCCTGCTCTCTGCATTCTGTAACAAACCAGGTTGCTGTTTGTTTGTTTGTTTATTTATTTATTTATTGCTGTAAGGTCTAACCTGTGAGCTCAGCAGTCAAGAGATGAAAAAGGAAATACCCCCGCCAACCCTCCATGCATACGAACACACATCCGCAGACTTTGTAGTTGGCCCTCCGTAAACACACACTAATGTTGGAAAACATTGAAGTTAATGTTGAAACGCTGTGCGCTCGGGTCTGATTTCTTTAGGGAAGCCACATTTAATTACCACCGAGCCGCCCCGAGAGTTGGTGCTGGAGTAAACGAGTTTTTAATTAAAGCCTTTGAATTCCCAGTGACATGAAAGTGGAGGGAATGTGACTTTGAATACGAATTTGAATATTGTTCATTAGCTTGTCTGTTCGGGCCGTGTGTGGCTTTATCACGCGACTGTTTTCTTCTCGGCAAAAGCAAATCTCGGCCTAACCTGGTCTACTTGTTTAGCATGCTGCCGAACGCTCTCCCTGAGACTCTTAAAGACGGGAATAAAGACCTGATTCATCTGAAAGGAAATTAGAGATGTAGGCGCAAATGTGTTTGCAAATTTAGATAGACTTAAACCGACTTTTCCACGTGAGATGATTGGCACAGAGCTGCTAAGCAGTGATATAATGCAGTCTTATTCGTCCAGTGTTGCTCGTGTTGGCGCCCTTGTTAAATAATGAGTGCTGCTTCTTTTAAAGGAGTGTTTATGTAAGAAAACTTATGTGGCAACCAATTAGAATTCTGTAGGTATTTGACAAGCTTAGCGTTAGCTCAGCGTTGTGTATCCTAAGTGGCATATCAGTGTCTCATCAGATTTCTCATCAGATTTGTTCTTCTCTCTCTATCCTGGGTCAACCAGAGAAGCCTGGGTTCCTCACTTGAGCCTGGGTTCCTCTGACGGTTTCTTCCCTGCCACTGTCACCCCTGGCTTGCTGTAGGGGGCATGGACCCTTTCTATTTTCCACCTTTTTTCATAAACTTTGAGAACACTGGTTGTAAAATGTGCTATGCAGATTGATTGATTGATCTTGGTAGCAATTAATTATTGGCATCAGACAAATGTTTTGATTTGACAGACATTTTAACTGGTTTTTTATTCATTGGTATCTGGAGGAGCAGAACATTTAGGTTACACTGGGCTGCTGCGCTGTGATATCTGCCTTCTACTCAATTTAGAAACAAATAGACCTCTGAAGATAAGTGTTACATCTTTTCAGTTATAGTTCAGGTGGATTTAATCTAAGCCTCTACAGTGAGATGTGCAAGACCCTCCATATCTGCGTGGGCACATAGTTCCAGCACATCTCTTAATGTCTCTTTCAGTGTTTAGCTTGTGGACATGAAATAAGCTGTAAATAATAAAGGAAAATTTATTATTATTATTATTTATTATTATCGGTATAAATCTCAATCCGGAATCTTCCGTCTCTTCTCAGCCTCTGCTGTTATGTCTATGTTGGGAATACCTAGCTAGCTAAAGACCTGTAGTTGTTGGTGCATGATGTGTAGCTATAAAAGCTTCATGAGATTCTCGTCAGAGGTTGTCAGGTTTCATAACACTATAGAAAGTTTTTCAGGCCCAGAGTGGCAATGACGGAGACCCCCTTCTTCCTATTGTTGCTGCACAGTATGTGTTCCTCTAGTCCCTCATCAGTGGTCACAGGACGCTGCCTATAGGGCGCCTTTGGCTGGGTAGGTTTGGTTGGAGGGCGATTCTCAGTCTAAGACCAGCACAACGTCAGTGTCACTGCAGTGCTGAGCATGATCCACTACCCAAATAATACTTGCTCTGTGGGGGTCCTGACCTGAGAATCAGATGAACTACAGTCTGTAAGTGTGCCTTTATATGGTAAGTAGAGCTGATAAAGTGGACAGTGAGTGTAAAAACAAGGAGGTGTATCTAATGAAGTGGCTGGTGGGTGTATTGTAGTGGTTTACACTCTAAAGTGGTATCTTTTTATATTTAGTGGACCACCTATGTACTGTGTGTTATGCACATGCAGTGGCTGCTCCTGTTTCAAATGTTTCGAATGCAACGTTCTTGCTGACACTGGTTTGAAACCACCGAATGTGTTTTGTATGCACGCGGTCACAAGTGAAAGCCATGTCAGTTGTATAGTCTGTACATGTTTTGGGACATGCCTCCCACCAGTGGACATCAAACCTACAATAAACTCCTATATCAAGGACAAATTGCAGAAGGACTGGAACACACAACCAAGTAATACACTGTATGAAGCTAATCTCACTACATGCAGACCTACCTCAAAAACCATTGGGACCAGATAGTCTACACAAGATTGGAAGGATTGATCTGCCATGTATCGGTATTGGCCAGTGTTTAATTTAAAATATGTGATTGGTGATCGGCCGATATTTCTCCAATTTAGCTGATCCCGAGAGCCGATCGATGGCATTAAACAAATGAGCCTAATTTCTGTATTTCCAGCTAGCATTTCATCCAAAAATAGGAGCTGTCCGTTAAACTGTCCGCCAGCTCCCTGCAATTCCTATCTGAACCACCAGGTGGAAATACATACACTTTCATTTTCCACAGACTGACTAAAGCAGAAGCCTCGCAAGAACAGTTTATGGCGTTTATGGCATGTGCTGATAGAAATCATGTCCGTCTGGTAGTTTGTTACCGTTAGCTAGCACAAAACAAATAACCTAGAACACCATGGAGACCAGATCTGACCGGTACGAACAGTACAGCAGCAACAATTCAAGATCTACATTTAATGATTGCAATAGTTTAGGATAACCCAGAGTCTGCATTTACTGGCTGCATTTATTTAATTAGCTTTTTTCGTTTTAAATTAAGGGTCTAAATTTAATGATCGCAGTATTGGCAATATTTATTAATCTTATTAATCGGAATCATCCTCAAAAACGCTGATCAACTCTTTACCAAGACAAAAGCAACAACACTCCTAAAATTACATATAAGTGAACATTCATAGACAACAGACATCAATTCTCCAAGTAAATAAAGGACAGATCACAACCTTTCCTGCCATGAACATGGCCCAATGAGCAGACATGGCTTTAAAAATCAAACACTAACTAACTAACTAACTAACTTGGGACATGCTGGTCACTGTAAAAAGAACAATCAGCGGCATTTATGGGCTGAATTTAATAACAGTTGGACCCTAATAAGGGCAGACAAACAGAAAAGCTGTTGACTGATATGCTGATATATGGACGAGGCCTTCAACGGTCATATTGCCATTGGACGCATACCTAGTGTACCTTTGTGTACCGAGAACTAAAGCGCAGGCAGCCGTTAGATCAGCACGTCAGACTGTTTTTATCATATCATATAGCTTCGTTTGTTATGTCTGTGACCTATTTTTTATTGTCTTCCTGTGTTGACAGAAGCTTCATGTCAAGTGGATTTGTCAAGAACCAACTACAAATCCCACTTGCGGAGCTAATAATCCATTGAAAACCATTATTAGCGGTCTTCGTGAGCGAGAGCGCCGAGGGGAGCATTCTGCAGATTTTTTGACCGTGTTCTGTGCGGCTCTTATTCGCTTTCCCATGACGTTCCTGTATGCCAGGCATGCGAGTTATTTAGAGGCTTGGAGCGAGTTTAAATGCTCGCTTTTGTTCCCGCATTGGCGTGGGTCCCAGAGCTCGGCCTGTCGTGTCTGTTGTGCAGTGTGTGCGAGAGACAGTGTTTCTCGCTCTGATGGGGTCACGCTGGAGTCTGGAAGTGTCTGTTCGAATGCTCATTATGATGTGCTGCTGAAGCGAGTGGCGTAGCCGCAGAGCTGATCTCTCTATCGGCTTTTAAAGGAGGAGCCTCACTAATGCGGCTATGACTTACTGGGAACGGAGGCCAGCGGCCATGATGTCTTTTGCTGAGAAGTCATTGAAATACAACCTGATCTTGGAACTTGTGTTTCTTTTTGTGCCTTCATTTCTCTAGACTGTAAGAAGACCCCGCCCCCGGTTCCTCCGCGCTCCGCTTCCAAGCCCCTCATAGCGGTGACCATTCAGAGCAGCACCGAGTCGGCTCAGGACACGTACCTGGACAGCCAGGACCAGCGCAGCGAGGTCAACAGCCAGTCGGGGCGAAGCAACTCCTCTGACAGCGTCACCAGCTCCAGGACAGGGAGCCTAGCCAAGGGCGTCAAACGGCCGCCGCTGCTGCCCCAAGCTCCGGTTCCGGCCCCCCGGGAGCCTCCCGTGCCCGTGCCCCTGCCCAGCGCAAGAGTCAGCAGCCCCCCTCCTCTGACACCCCTACCTGTCCCAGAGGCCAAAACTGTAAGCATCAGTCTCGCAACAGACGAGCCCCAAGCTCCACCCAAGAGAAAGCTCTCGTCTATCGGCATCCAGGTGCGTGTTTGGGAGAGGCTGAGCGGTCGCTCAGTTCTGCTGTGTTACTATATGATATGGTTTATCTGTAACAGTGTGCACTCATAGACGGTTGGAATAACTGATGTGTGTTGCTTTTAGTGCTGTCAAACGATTTAATCACAAATAATTGCATGTGTTTGTGTAAAGAAGTCTTTAAGTGTATTTCTTTATATGTCTGGCCAAAAAACAAGGTTGCATTTCAGCTGCAGGACATCTTTTAACTAGGGCTGGGTATCGCCACTGATTTCCCAGATCGATTCGATCCTGATTTACAAGGTCCCAATTCAGTTTGATTTCCGATTTGATTCAATTCAGTTCAATATCAAATCATTTAGGGATGTTTCAGTTACAATAATATGTTTTGTTTGAATATGAAAAGAGATTTTTAGAGAACTGATGTGGTAAATGTACAAGGAACACTCAACCTACCATTACTAAAAACATTAGTGTTTATATGTTTATATTCAGCGTATTTCGCAACACCCACTTTCAAGCGTGTGTTTGTTCCGCCTTTGTGTTAGAACTTAAGCTCAGCTAACTAAAATAAATACAGTTACAAGGGAGGGGAGCAGAGAGGCAAAAAGAATTTCGAATGGGACAACAATGTCTCATCCGAGGTTAATAACACAGTGGGTGGATTATATGAAAAGGTTGGCTGAGGTTACCTACGGCGACGTTTTTAATTATTTTGTACTTCTGGAAGCTGTACATGGTCCAGCAAATGGAGTTGGGCTAAAAACTGTCCGGCATATCATTAACACCTGGAAAGAGAACCTAAACCTTTACAATGGAAAGGGTAGGGTGAAATTAGACAGTAGAACTCACAACTATGTGTAATAGTGACAGTAGGGTAATTTCCACACGACCAGAACTGTGTGGTAAGAAAACCACTTGTTAGTGAAGTCAATCAGCTTCTGTTGGCTGGGGAGCATGAAGACTGGACAATGGAAAAAGGTCAGGTGGTCTGTTGAGTCCAGACGGACTTTATTCCAGAGTGATAGGAGAGTCAGGGTAAGAAGGTTAGCCCATGAAGTGATGCAGCCATCATGCATAGTGTCCACCGTACAAGCCTCTGGAGGCAGTGTTAGTCCACGGCCACATTCCAGGACGAGTTTTTGATTTGTGAAGGAGAAGTTCAGGGAACGTGAGTGATCATTGAAGGTCTTTGGAATGGGCTGGAGAAGACTTTATGGAATAGTTTGACGCTCCTGTCTTCAGGAAATCTCAGCCAGAAATTAATAAACGTTGCTGAAACAATGTTGCAGTGAATGTGCAGCGCAAACAAAGCCAAAGGGCCAACGACATATTAGAATGTGAGACATTTACACACTTGCGCACCCCTCTCTCTGTCTTTCTCTCAGCTCGCATTGCTGTATTTCATTTTGGAGAATCTAGAGTTTCTCACTTTGCTGTTGCTGTGTGTCACTGCTTAGCAGCTTTAGATCACTGAAGATGGAGGACAGCTAGTCTGCTAAGATTAGGGTTGCAAAGGGGTGGAAAAAAGTTTTTGGCAAATTACCGGTAACTTTCCATGGTAACTTTGGAAATGTTCCAAAATGGAAATGTTCCATGAAAAATTTAAAAACTGAGTTTCTGGAAATTTATTTGAATTAATAGGAAACATTGGATAATTTAAAGGAACTATATCATACACCATCAATGTACCATTTTTTCCCTCAACAGCAGACATGAAGGCATAACAAAACAAATAACTATGACACAGTTAGTTGCAGGCAGAATTTTATAAATGCTTAATTCTTTCATTGAACAATGATGGTTTTCAAAAGTCTATAAAAAAACCAAAAAAAAAAACGCAACACCAGAACTTGCCTGACTTTAGGTAGTCCTTTGGTCCAGATGTGTGCTTTCAGTAGTGGTGAGTGTCAGATTTCTAGAAATCATCTGGACATATGCTGTACATGTGGTGGAAGAATGAACAGTTCATGCAGGGGGCGTGGTCTCAATAGCCCTTCAGTGTGTAATGGGTCATGTGCCTTGGACTGAGGAGCAGCTTTGCTTTTCAACTGCTGTGGTATCATATCTAATTCTTTTAGCCAAGATTATGCTTCAGTATGTTTTTTAGTAGCTATATTTGAGTTTTTCACCCTTTAGCTTCAAATGTTTCCATTTTATTCCCATTAATTCCTATAATTCCCATTGTAGATTTACCAACTTTAAAAATTCCCAGAATTTTGCAATGCTGGCTGAGATATTATAATATATTAATTGTTGTATAGAACAACTGTGGCTGCGTGTTCCAGCCGGTGAATGTGTATAAGCCCTCTCCAGCGTGGTCGACTGTGTTGATCCTGTTTTTCTTGTAAACGATACTTCTGTTTTCGTGCATTTGGGTGATTAAACAAAGCAGCACGGTACTTAAAAGCTTATTTAAATTTTTCTGTTTAAATCTCTCCTCATATGAAGCACAATTCCCAGTGTACGTCATTTAACAGGCAGCGTTTGTACATCAGCGTGCACCAGCAGAGGGAGAGAAATAATATAAATTCTGTGTTAGTGTTTCTAACGTGCACAGTTTCTCTCAGAAATGAGTCACAGCACGGAAGAATGAAAACATATCCTCTGATTTCCCGTTCGCCTTAATTTCCAGTAAATTGACCGTCTATATTATGAGTTGAGGGCTTTTTTTTATTTATTTTTTTTATTTCAAGCCGGTTGTATTTTTGGGCTCTGGAGCTGCGAAATCCGCTCCACACGCTGGTTTGATACTAATTGGGCGAAGCAGTCGTATAGAGCTGTTGTGCGGGTTCTCTCCTGACAGCAGGGGCTTGCTAGGTTCATGTGAGCTGCCTGTAATGAGCTCATACGGTACACACAGTTTCAGTCATTAGGTTGCTGTGAGTTAGGCTGACAGAGACTGTGAGGTTTTTTGTGGGGGTCACTAGTTTATTAGCCATCTAAGCACCATGTTTTGGGAATCGGACACTTTATATTGAGTCTCACTTAAAACTTGCTGTAAAACTGAGCCGCCATGAATCAGATATAAGAACACTTCAGTATAACTTCTATCCGCCACATTAGTAACTCTCAGCCGATTATCACAGATAAATCATTCAGAACAGGAAGGAACGCCGAGCCCGTGACTCAGAGCCCGCTTATAGAAGTCAATGGGCAGGTGATTCAGCGTCTGCCCACCGGCTTCCTTTATAAGCTTCAGCGTCTCCAGGTTTTCTGTTCTGTTACTAAGTACGAGCAGACCAGTTCATTAGTCTGCCGTGTGCTACAGATTAGGTTAAACGCTCCACTATGGGAATGGATTAACTGTTGACTGATTGCTGTTTGCTGGCTTGTTCTGTCTCAGGTGGACTGTGTGCAGCCGGTGCTGAAGGAGGAACACACCCCCACCACCAGGTTCCAGTCCATAGGTGTGCAGGTGGAGGACGGCAGGCCGTGAGTTCAGTCTACATCCCGTTTCCATTTTCTTGTTCTAGGTTGACGAGTTCATCTGGGGCGATTGGCGTGAGGACTGTACTCGCTGGGGCGAGCTGGGCTTGAGTGACTCCCTCAAAGACTCCCTCAAGGGCGTGGCGGCGGCAGCCTTCAGCCAGAGGAAGACCATGATGGCTTGGTTCGAAGCCAAGTTCTCCCGTTACCCTGCGCTGAAAGCTGTCGCTGCGGCGAGCTTTGCTTGGAGCTCTCCGCTCAAGGTGTCCGTGTCAGGGTCTTTTCGTGTTCTTGTTTTCCAGAATAGCCCTTCACGCAGAGATTCTGAGAATTCAGAGGCCGGAGTGAGAACAGAAATAGGACTTGGGCGGTGTTTTTAACCCTTTAGTGTCTGTCTCCCTGTTAACGTGCTCTCTTTCATGAAGTACTGCAGCCTTGTTTTCTATTTAACGAGCGTTCTATATTACGAGCGTTTCATTTTGCTGTGGAAGACGCAGGAGATAAGCTAGTGGTCAGAAGCAGCTTCTTAATAGCTTCTATTAGAAGCGTGTTTTGAGTTTCCATTATAGTTACTGCTGCGCAGATGCTTGTTATTCATTAAACTTTACAAGGTCTTGCAGTCTCAGACTTCATATTTGAACGTTACAGGCCTATAAAGCTGCTGAGCATGTAGAGGAGCTGAGCCTCCTGGTACACCTCACTGTATCTTCTGGCCACTAGAGCTTTTGACGTTATTGTGATGAATTTCATTGCACTATAAATATTGTCGAGGGACCAGCTGCATATTTCAGTACAAAGTGAGCGTAATTAGGTCAGTATATGGGATTTAGTGAGGTCATGACTTAATAAATAATTCAAATATTCACAGATTTTTCTTTTTTTCTTCTTTTGTTTCTATTCTGACCATACTCGTGGTACATTTTTGTGTATCGCCCATCCCTACTGCTCAATAAACCTTATATAGCAGATGCAGATCAGTGGCCAGTTTTTCTGTACATTGTTTTTCAAATACCTGATATGTTATAAAGTTGAGTTCACAAATTATAGGATAGTAGAATGTCCCCACATTACACATATGAGATTGCTCACTTTAAATCGGTTACTTGATTATAAAGAAATATTAATAATGTTCATTCTTGGTAAACTGGATTAGTGATTTAAACAAAGTATCCACAGGCCAGATCGAGGTTGACCGGTTTCTCCATGACTGAGAGCTATCAGAACTCGGGTTGCTTATATAAGTATTACTGAAGGAAGAGGAAACCCACACCAGCAGGATCTCAAGTATGCTTGTGGTTCTAAATGGTGTGTGTATGTAGTGAAATGAAATCACTCCTCCAGCAGTATTCAGTAAGTGAAACGGCAGTACACAAAGTAAACTTTATTGTCGCTGCCCAAAGAAAAACAAATCCAAACTGGTGACTTTAAGACGTTCTTCACTTTTAATGTAAGTCAGTGGAACCAGATTTTTTTTCTCAAGCTATTTTGGAGCATTTCTGTTTATCTATTAGTCGTTTTTCAAATTTTCACCCAGTGTCAGCGGCAGCTGTCCGGTTCAAATGATGTAGGGCAAAAAAAAAGGCAAAAAGCAAAAGTCTGTGTGTAAGTAGAGCTATGTAGTAAACATAGTATGTTGGAACTAGAGATCGACTGATGGGTTTTTCTAGAGCTGATGCCGATATTTAGAGATCAGCGTCAGCCGATATGTGCTGCCCATTTTTAGGGTCGATATCTAGAAGTTTTCTGCTTTATTTGCTGATATGTTACACTAATAATAATAACATTTTTAATAATAACTATTATTATTTAATGAACACTGACTTAACAAGAAAACATAAAATATTTTTATCTGTCCCTCAAAAAATAGTGTGACCACATTACTGCTGAAAGAGTGTAACATACATCTCTTCATACCCAAAACTAACAGGTTATTAATAAGTGCATTGAAAAATACTTCCACAGAGCAGACATGTTTACTGCAGTTACAGAGAGAGGCTCGCTTCACGCTCGGGTTTTGATCGCGTTATAGTAAAATTGCGCGAACAGCATTAAAAAAAAGCTTTGAAATTGACTGACAGCTCACTTAAATAATCGTTAAAATGATAGCTATAATACTCAATTATAGATATAACTGATAGTGGCAGCAGCACACGTGCCCAGGCGACCATAGACATGCTTAAACAGCAGCTGTGCTCTTATGGCTGAATAATTTTTCCTCAATTTATTTCAACCAGTTTTCTGTTGGTGGTGGTGGTGGTGGTGGTGGTGGTGTTCTGCAGCTTGCCAGATACCTCCTTACCTATACAGCATGTGCAAACATATTAATCATGCATGGCATGTTGGAATACAGCAGCTCTATGCTAAGCCTTCTGTGTGCTGAGTACACGCTGTAATGGTGCAGTGATGGGCAGATAATCAAATTCTGTGGGTCACATCCTGCATTCCTCCCGTTCTCCATGTTTCTAACTGTCTCTCGCCCGCTCTCTCTCTCTCTCGCTCACATTCACATCGACTCTCTCCGTGTTTGACTGATTTGCATGTGTCCTCCTGACACCTTTCCACACTCTTCCTCTTTCTCGCTCACTTCCTCTTAGATAACACCATTCTTCTGCTGCCGCATGTTTCTGGGTCACTGCTTCCACACGTCTGCTTGTCTTTTTCTCCGTGTCCGTCAGTCAGTCACTCAGGGCTCGATGGCTATCGGGTTCATTACGCACCTCATTGAACTGCCTGATTCGTAAAGACGTCTTGAACTAAATTATCCAGATCGTTAGAAACAGGGAGGAGTCTAATGACCGTTCTGGCCAGGTCTAGTTCAGAAATGCGATACCTTCATCATCATATCTTGAGTGCATATTTACTATAGAGGTGAGCAAACGTATATTCAGGGCGCACGGATTAAATCTAGCTCATACGTTTTTCCCCTTACACCAGTAACAACCAGTGGGTTGCTGTCATGAGCGTAACTAATACCTGGGCTTAAATATATATATAAAAAAATGCAAAATGACAAATTAGCCATTAGAATAAATAGAAAATAAACTTGAGTGGTTTAATTGAACTTGGAGTCGGTTTTGGTAACGTTTTCCAAATAATGTGACCAAATTTTTATTGTAATTGATTTGAAAAAAGAAAAAAAAGTTTTATATATATATATATATATATATATATATATATATATATATATATATATATATATATATATATATATATATATATATATATATATATATGTATATGTGTGTGTGTGTGTGTGTGAGAGAGAGACACACAGATGTAGACAGAGTCAGATGTACTGCAGTCTAAGTGTAGAACTATAATGTGCTCCTGTATGATCAGTGGAGGTGATACAATAGATAATGCAATATGTGTGGCTATAAAGGAGGTGGATTTAATGTTATGTCTGATTAATGTATGCATGCATGTATATATGTCACGTCATCGTCGTATCCAATGAAAAACTGAGTATCTCCAAAATGTCAACTTTAAAAGTAAATACTGTTTCTGTCCTCTCTTGTAATGTTAGTTTAGGGAACTATTTTGGAGCATTTCTATTGGTCCATTCATCACGTACTGTAACAGCAGCGATTGTATTCAAATGATATAAACAAATGAAAATGGGCAAAAATGAAGACACACATTTGTGCAACTTGTGTCTCTCGTGTGTGTGTGTGTGTGTGTGTGTATGTGTGTGTGTGTGTATATATGTATATATATATATATATATATATATATATATATATATATATATATTAGTTTTATATAAGTTTTTTTTCATCTGTTAAATGGACCAATAAATTCTGGTTACATGACATGAAGACTTCCCATATGAAGTTACTCTTTTGCAAATATCTGATTTTCTTTTCTTTGGATAGGGACACATATATCAGTGGTTTGTAGAGTAGTGTAAGAATGACATTTACCCGGTTGTGGTCAGTCCAGAAAGGTGTGTGTGTGTGTGTGGGTGTGGGTGTGGGCAATTTTTATTTTATTAGTATTTTTTGCAGTTTGCTCCAGAGAGACGTTACTTATATAAATAAGTATAAACAACAACATCGCTTCATCTTGATACCCAGCTGCTTTACAGAACATTGAATATTGTGTGCACGTATTCCGTGTCCAGTTGAAAATCGTGATCAGTAAAAGACCTCCCGTGTGTGTGTGTGTGCGTGCAGGCTCAGCCGCTTCAGCAGCATGGCGTCCAGACAGGAGACGACCGAGACGGAGTCTCAGGACCAGTCGGATGGTAAACCGTTGCAGAACAGCTCCACCTGCTGCACCACCCAGACGGATTCTCTGGAGTGCTGCGCCGCCGACCGGCCGCAGAGGCCCCTGAAAGCCGGCGGCTTCCGTTCCATCTCTGGCTCGATCCCGGAGAATCTGGACCCGGCGCTGGACCCCTCCTCCTTGCCTCCTCCCGACCCGTCTCTACAGAACAGCAGCAGCGCCGGGGCGGGCGGCAGCGTGAACGGAGCCGCGGAGCAGCCCGGCTCGGCGTCGGCGTGTCTCAGAGACGGCCACTGGTTCCTCAAACTCCTGCAAGCAGAATCGGGCCGCATGGAGGCCTGGTGCCAGCAGATGGAGCAGGAGAGCAAAGATAAACCTCTCTCGGAAGAAGGTGAGACCCAGCAGCTCAGGTTTCCAGTAAAATAGGAGGTTTAATGAAGGTACAGTAAAGGAAGTGTGAATTAGACTTTCCGTCTATTCGACTTTTAGCCGTAGTGATGTCACTTCCCGAATAATTTCTTTCTTTATTCAGTGAAAACATTTGATCAGTAGTTTGTAGAGAAAATAGATACGATTTATGGCTGAGTTTGTGAGAATGACCCAGTGGCCCTCTGATAACTCAAGGCCCGAAATGAAGAGTGAGACATTGGTGTTTCAAAAGTTCTGCACAGTAAACACAGTCAACACAGCCGCACAGCGTGACCACAGCAGCACTTCAGTTCTCTGAGTTCCTGTCTAAACAGTGTGAGAGCCCTTTCAGCACTTTAGATGTACGTGTCAAGATCCGTGACACTTCAGCAAACAACGTCATATTGGTTTGACCTGGACTCTCAATAGGCCTTTACAATTAAGGACTCTTAATTTGATTGACTGGCCTGTATCTCGCTTATTTCAGTATTATAAGTTCCTTATAACTTAAATATGAATATGTGGACCCAAACTGCTGCAGACTGAATAGGTGGATATACACTGACCAGCCATGTCCACTAGGGCTGTGTATTATTGGCAAGAACCTGGTGATACAATACGTATTGTGATACAGCGGTCACGATTCAATACATCACGATATGTACTGTGATACTGCAAGCAAAGTGATATACTGTGATTTTTCTAATCCTACTATTGAAACACACCACTGTATGAACAGGTTTGCCAATGTTTACAATAGCATTGCGCCCTTGTGCTGCTTGTTAATGTTGGAGTGGAGCTGAAAATGGATTATAACACTGACATCTAGTGGTCAGATGTTTAAACACAACACACAATGAATCACTGTCTGCCAGAAATCAGTGTATCGATATTGTGTATTTGAGAATCGATACAGTATCACCAAACATAATATCCTGATATTCGATATTTTCAATATTTTCTTACACCCCTAATGTCCACCTCCTGTCCACTGTATCAGCTCCACTGACCATATAGGAGCTACACTTACAGACTGTAGTTCATCTGATTCTCTGTAGACTTTATTACTCTGTTCTTTAATAATCAGGACTCTTACAGGACCACCACAGAGCAGGAACTATTAGGGAGGCGGGTCATTCTCAGCACTGCAGTGACCCTGACATGATGATGGTGGTGTGTTAGTGTCTGTGTGTAAACACTGTGTCCACTCACTGTCCACTCTATTAGACACTCCTACTACTTGCTGGTCCACCTTGTAGATGTAGAGTCAGAGACAGTAGCTCATCTGCTGCTGCACAGTTTTTGTTCTTTAGTTCTTCATCAGTGACACAGGACGCCGCCCACAGGACACTGTTGTCTGGATAGTTATGGTTGGTGGACGATTCTCAGTCCAGCAGTGACTCTGAGGTGTTCATTGAGCAGCCCGTCTCCATTGCTGCTGGTCCAGTAAGCTTGAGGAGATCGTGGTTCCCAGATGCAGGTTACAAGTGGGTCCATGAGGCTAATTATTGTTAACCTTGATGGAGAAAACCAGCCGTACAGAGACACACAGAAAACATATTTCTGATTTAAAGATGTGTCCCAGTTTTGGACTAACTGAATCTGTCCATGACACGCACTGGAAAAAAACTAATTCTCGTCTGTGCTCAGAACAGCAGCCCTTAATGGTAATTGATAGCTCCAGTGCCAGGGGCTTAATTAAGCTCTCGAAAACCCAGTCCAGCCGCAGCCCAGCGTCAGCTTAGTTCCTCATTTCCCCCCGAACTCCCATCTCACCGGAACCTTTCTGTTCCGAGAGTCATAAAGTACACCTTTTACCTTTCAGCAGAGACCGCTGGTTTGGGAGCGGAGATTTAATCACGGTGCTATTTACAGGAGCGTATGAAAAGCCCTGAATAACCAATGAGATCCGACTCTTAATGATCAGACTTATTGCATTGCTTTAATTAGATGTGACTCTCTATAGGCTGCTATTTTGGGCCTCTACTGGCCTTTGATTAAAACCCGTCGAGCCCTGGACTGGGACATGGAAGAAAAAAAAACCTCAGAACGCTACTAATAAAGTTCTCTGTGAGGTGGGCTGGAGTCGGGGTCTAATTTACTGTTAATTATAGGAAGGGTTTAATAGAAATCTCTCTGAAAATAAATTGAGTAGGCCCAGACGAGTGCACCAATGTTCACTGTTTCCTTAGTGGTTTGTTTTGTTGACTCTGGTGAATAGAGAGAGGAACTGTTGATACTTGTAAACATTTGCAGTCGGGAACACATTTACAAACACTATTTTGGTTCATAAGGTAAATAAATAAGAGTTAAAATAATGATTTAAGGTTTAAAAACAAGATTTTTAAGTAACACTTGGAACATTTTAAATAATGAAATAAACTGATATCAATAGATATACCAAATGGAGATACTCAGCAATACATGCAGTAACATAGGAAATGAATACGGGTTAAAGGGAACCCTGGCTGGTAACATTTGTGAGCCTTAATATGGTTTAATGACTAAATTATTAAGACACGTTTTAAAAAAAATCACTAAAAGTATCAGATTTATTAGATTTTGTGTAAAATCCGCTGCACGTAGGTCTCCATTGTTGTATCTACTGACGTGATCAGCGGGTAGCGACGTCAAATGGTTGCAGTAACCGGCCGTCACGCTTGAGCACAGCTACAACATTTCTGACATCAGCGGTGACATCACACACCACGTTAGTGTAAATGGTGAACAGAGAGGGTGGAGGAGAGAGTGACACAGTGCTGGAGTTGTTGTGAAACTGTGTGTTGGTGTTGACGGAGAAGGAGAGTGTCTGTTGAAGGAGCTCCGCTTTCTAGCAGGAAACATTCACACTCAGTAAACAGCTAGATACACTGAACGGGAGTGTCTCTGAGCTTCACACTCCTTTATTAGTGAAGTAGTATGTTCACTACTAAGACTGGACTTTCACCTTCAGTAAACAGCTAGATACACTGAACGGGAGTGTCTCTTAGTTCACACTCCTTTATTAGTGAAGTAGTATGTTCACTACTAAGACTGTACTTTCACCTTCAGTAAACAGCTAGATACACTGAACGGGAGTGTCTCTGAGCTTCACACTCCTTTATTAGTGAAGTGGTATGTTCACTACTAAGACTGTACTGTCACCTTCATGATCCACAAACAAGAGAAAAGCTAAACGTTGTTGGCAGGACGCCAGGAGAGAATCCAGCTCATGTTCACGTTCACGGTTCTTCTCGCGGTTCTCCATAATCTGGAGCTTCTGGACTTCCTGTGTGGGGAAACTGTGGCACTGCATTGTGTTTTAGTCTCCGCTTAAAACCAACAGCCTCCGTCAAGTCTCTCACCAGTGGTGGTCTACTGAACCACTCAAACTCCTCCAGACTGAAGTGAGGAGAGCAGAGCGGGGGTCTTTGGGTAGCTGTGTTGGTCCACACGCTGCTTCACTAACTATTCTCCTTGTTTGTGAAGCTGTTTAGACTAATATCAGTCTTCACACTGCCTTTCACTGAAACAACATCAACAACACAATGTACATGGTTTTCTTTAAGCTAGATTAGTAACTAACATTCACTCCTTCACACCACAGTCCAGTTTAGCACTGAAACCATCTGACATCTTCTACCCAGCAGGCTTTGCGCGTCAGAAATAATGGCTGCGTCCACATGTTAAATATTTAGAATAAAAGCGTTAATTTATTAATAAATCTGATACTTTTGTGAAATTTTTTTTTTTTTTTACAACGTGTCATAGAATTTAGTCATTACACCATATTAAGACTTACAAGTGTTACCAGCCAGAGTTCCCTTTAAGTTAAGCCTGGTTGTGCATTAGAATGGTTTTCTTAGCCTGTGCATCAAAGGGTTAAACGTAAAGTCACTTAAAAGTATTATCAAGCGTGTAGTTTGTAGTAGTCACACAGTTAATTTTTAAAGGACTGTTTTCTGATCTCTCTTTAATCTAATTAATCTGGCTGTTGTAGTTCCTGTTCCTTTGATCTACACATGCCTTGAAGTTGAATCCCATACGCCCCGTTCAGGTGTTCTAGTCTAATTATATATAGTTTGACTGGAAACAGTCATTCAGAGCAGTTTGGTGTGAAATGCTGTAGAGAAACTAACAGTTGTTCACAGTGGCGGTGATGGGAATCAGACGTCTCACAAAGTTGATGCATGAAATTCTTCTGAATGCAGTGCTTGATGTTTACATGCACTTGAATAATAATAATCATAATCATGAGACCCTTTGATGCACAACCTGGGTCAAAGGTGACCCGACTGAGATGTTATTTTCTGTCTTTGCAATAAATTAATTTCAGGCTTTCGTGAATTCCTCAATGTACCTGTTTTTGATCATCACAAATGCTGATTTCAGTTTTGTTTATTTTCTTATTTATTCATGTTGTTTTTTTTTTTGTTTTTTTTGTATCACTGCTTTCTAACACAACATGGCTCAGAATGAACCCTTATGTGTTCACTATGGAGTTTGATAGGAACTGTTGACATTTGTAAACATTTGCAGCCGGGAACATATTTACACAAACTATTTTTGTTCATGAAATAAATAAGAATTAAAATAATGATTTAAGTAGAGAAAAAAGAGGAGAAAGAAAAAAAAATCTTGTTCTTGATCTTAAATCATTATTTTAATTCTTATTTATTTACTTAAGAAGAAAGGAAAGAAAAATAATAATAACAATAATATAAATAAGCAACTAAATAAACAAAACAAATAAATATATATATTTTTATATATACAATTCTATTATTTGTAGCAAGAGAACAAGATTTTTAATGAACACTTGGAACATTTGAATAATGAAATAAACTGATTTTAATAGATTTACCAAATAGAGATACTCAGCAGTACATACAATAACATAGGAAATTAATACGGGTCAAGTTTACTTAGACTGAAAATATCATCAAGCACGCAGTTTGCTAAAGCAACTCTCCTTACTGAATTTACTAATCAGATTTCTAGACCTTCCTCCAATCTGTGTAATCAGAATTTGCTGTTTTTTGAATAATCAAATGATTATGTAAACAAAAAAAACGAAAAAAATTGAGAATGTTTTGACGTACAATTTCTTTCTTTTTTTTTTTTAAATACATTTGTAATTCCCAGAGAAAACATCATTTTTTAAAATTTAACCCTGTCCATCATCTGTTTTTCCATCACCCACATTCAGAACTCATTCACTGGTAGTTCTGGGTAGTAAGTGAAGCTAGAAAAGTGCAGGTGAAGCTGGTGAAGCGCGGGGATGGTTGTGCATAAACGACAAGTAGAAGAGTGCGTAGAGGTCAGTGTGTTTGGGGTTCTGATGCTGGGGAGTGAGTACAGGCAGTTTGGATGCTGTCGGTTTAACAAAACAAATATGAGATGAAAAACCAATAGGAATGAATAAACGACAAATAGAGGAGTGTGGGTCACCATGTCTATGGTTTAGAGTTTGGGGTCTACCTTAAAAGAGTATATGCAGTTTGGCAACAATAGTTTAAATGAAACCATGATGTTTGGTTGGGCCTGAAAATGAATGGGACTCTATGGGGGGGGGCTCTTTTTCCATCCTATTCATTCTCTATGGGGAAAAAAATCCAGGTTCCGTGCATCCGATCAAAAAGCTGTATATAAGCCCGATTCACACAATCAGGCAGGATAATCTGGAGCTGGAGCAAAGTTGATATAACGAGTTATGCTGCGAAGATCTGGCAGAAAAAAAAAATGAATAAAAAGATCACACATCCATAATGACTATATTTGTCGCAGCCCCTGGTTCCATCGTGACCACTCTAATAATTAACATTTAACTATTTCAGGAGTGCGTTTTAATAACGTTTACATCTCCGCTGTTGTCAGTGTTCAATATAAATACACTGTATTGTGTGTCCTTCATAATACAGTCCAGGCTGAAATGGCTGTAAGGCTCCTCGCTCGACTCAAAAGCAGGTAAACTGTACGCTGAAGAGTTTTTAACACGGCGTATGAGCGTGTTGGAGAAATACAGGCCCTTTAAAGTAGGTTGGAGTCGGCAGACCCGGGTGCCTGCGAGCTTGCAGCGCAGCGGCGTCTCTGCCGTAAAAGGATAACGTTTAAGCTGTAGAGTCTCTTACTGTGTGCATGTGTGTGTGTGTTTGTAGTACTGGGGAAGATCCGCAGTGCAGTGGGCAGCGCTCAGCTCCTCATGTCTCAGAAATTCCAGCAGTTCAGAGGCCTGTGTGAGCAGAACCTGGTGAGTTAGTTTCCCTTTCAAAGAGTCCCTTTAAAGGGGGAGCTCTGCATTTTACCAGTGCATGAATCTTTAAATATCTGAGAAGTCTTCAAACTACAGGTTTGTATTAGAAAACCACCGAATTGGAACAGAGCCGTACAGCTGTTTCTGCCTTCTCTTATAATTCTCCTGCATGGTCTGGCTGTGATGGGTTCAAGTACACAGTCGAGTCAAATTATTATGACGACCACCAGCTAATATGCAGAGTAACCACCGCAGCTAGGCGCACTGGGAGACTCTAAGGTCCTGGTAGGTGGTCACAGGTATCTGGTGTCATGCTGACTGCAGTGCATCCCACAGGGAGCAATGGGGAAGATCCATAGAGCCAACACCACCATCCAGGTGGACCCACAGATGCTCAACTGGGTTCAAATCTAGGGAATTAGGGGTCCTGGGTAGTACTTTGAAGGCTTGGTCATCTCCTCCAACCAGTGTGGGACATTTCTAATCGTGTGCCGTGTTGAATTGTCTTGCTGGAAGATCCCATCCACCCCAGAGAAGAACATCAGCATGTATGGTGTACATGATATACAAGGATGGATTTAGACACAAATCAGTTGAGTGTCTTTCACATGGATGAGTGGCTCCAGAGAATGCCACCAAAGCATTCCCCAGGCCAGAACACTGCCATCTAAAGTAGTCATGATAATGGTGGTCATAATAATGTGACTCGACTGTGTATATGAACAGCACTGGGGCAGAATCACCAAATCACCTCTATTCTTTGCCTACACGTGTGGTTGGTATGTGTAATGCCACTCCGGTTGTAATACAGCGTTTTGATGATTGCATTCCCACAAAATCAACCATAAAAGCACAAGGCAAAGCAGAGAGAGGCAGGTGTCCATGAACACTGTGGTGGAGCTCTTGTAAGAGCTGTGTCAGAGCGCCCTCCAGTGGTTCAGGCATGCATGGCAAGCTTAAAGTAACTGCGCAGGCTGAAATGCTCCAACAGTGAATACAAAGGTAGAGAGTCAAATTAGCATTGACAGTTGTTAATAGTATCTTGTAAGTTTCAGCTTCATGTCTTTGCTGCATTTGAGGATTTTCATTGAATTATGGATCGAGAGCTATTCAGGCATCACTTTTATGATTTCGTTAATTTCCCATATTTTCCGACGCCATGATCATCAAACGTCAGCTGAATTTCGAATGATAGTAATACTCCTTTGGCGTATAGCTGGTGTTTTAAGTTGTGAGACTCTTAACGAGGTCTTAACGTCTCTACTCTGTCTCTGCTTTAATGTTGTCTGGTTTGGCTTTAATGTGGTCTGTGTATCAGGACGTGAGCGCTCAGCCGCGGCCCACGGCTCAGGACCTGGCCGGATTCTGGGACCTGCTGCAGCTCTCCATAGAGGACATCAGCATGAAGTTCGACGAGCTCCACCTGCTCAAGTCCAACGACTGGAAACTGCCAGAGAGCAGCAACAAAAAGGTACCACAGACACCAGCACTCCAAACTCTTTGGCCCCGCTTTGGTTGCTCTTAGCCGTAAGGCGGGGGAGTAAGGCGGGGGTCGCCCAATCATGGCTTAAATTAGCTTCACTTAATACCCAGTCATTCACGTTCGGCTCCCCGTTGTCCACAGGAGGAGAAGAAACAGCCGTCAGCAGCGACGCCGAAGAAGGTGCTGAAGCCCAAACCTGCGGGCGCGAAGGAGAAGAGCGGCGGCGAGTCGGCCGCGGACAAGCAGCGGCAGGAGGCCAGGAAGCGGCTGATGGCGGCCAAGCGCGCCGTGTCCGAACGGCAGAACTCGGCCACGGAGAGCGCCGACAGCATCGAAATCTACGTCCCCGAAGCCCAGACGCGGCTCTGAGACACACCCACACCCCACTCCGTCCGCCTCCGGATGAAGGAACACGGGCCCGCGTGGACACCCATGCGGCGCCTCCGGGAGGCGGCCAAAAGGAGGCGTTCAAACAGAGCGGAGCACAGCAAAAAATACAAAAGTAGGAAAGGAAGACAGAGCGGACTGTGACCGCAGCCACAGAAGAACCTCCACGTGACGTTTGTTACCGTCTTTAATCTTGTTATACTGAGTAGTATTATAACAAGCTGTAATTATCTCATGGAATATATCGAAACCTTTTTTTTTCTTTCGTCTGTAAATTGTGTTAATATCTCGGACGGGGAGGCGGCGCGACCCTCACCACCTCGCGCACGCTCGTGTTTTAAAGAATCCGAAACCCTTTAGTCACTCCATGCAATCCAAGCCAGCCCCATCATCAGCTACGCTCGTTTCCAGTCGGCCACAGAAGCACGCACTCAGGATTCTGCACGTGTGCACTTGTCCCTCTTTCATCGAAGCAGTCTTCCTCTTCTTACCCTAATTATTATTATTATTATTGTTGTTATTGTTATTATTATGATTTTCTTTGTCAGCCAATCAGACCTTTTGTAGGGCCAGACAAACGATTCGGAGTTGCATTTCAATGAAGCGTAGGAACACATGAATGTTTTTGAAGGATGTTGTCTTCGTCTGGGCTTTAGAACTTAGTGATGCAGAAGCGGTACGTCAGATACTTGAATATATTTCTAGGACAGGACCATTAAAGACCACAGCAGTGGCTGGCTGTTGCTCCTGAAGTTCTCAATCAAGTTCTTGTGCTGCGTTTACACGTCAGGGTTGCTTTATGCGACCGCCAGCGGTGACTGCATCCTCGGTAAACCTGGATTGTTATTGGAGGAGAGCGTCAGCATCGGTTCTTTGTTTATTTAGGTGGGCGGATGTCTTTGAGTCTTTTGAAGGGCCCATATCCTCCTTTTCTCATTTGAGTTTAGTTCCACTTTGGCCATGTGCACCAATCATAGTTCTTTATATTAAAATAAGCTCTGTTCTGATTGGCTACCCTGCGTTGCAGTCCAAACTATTGTAGGTCGACATGTAACCGGGTGTGTAAATCTGTGACGTTCTAAGAAGCCAGGCGTTCAGGACACGATCAACCCACAACCAGAGAAGAGTTATTTTTATATGGAGTGTCTCACCCTTTGTTTGAACCAGGATAGTAATTCTGAAGGAACCTCAGAGGCTGTAATCACCAGTTTAGGAAGGAGAACCAAGCGAGCCCGAGCACTTAATTTCAGGCAGCTTACTAATTATTAGGAAATATTAAAAATGAGGATGATCTAGAACTTCAGCATCTAAAGCTGAATTCCAGAGACGCTATAAGGACAGGAAATCTAGCACTCTGAAATAGTCCAGCAGGGGGCGCTGGTATGCTGTGCAAATTGCTGCTTCAGTGTTCCTCAGTTAGAAAAGAAACAGCAACGAACCCACACCAGCAGGATCTTAGCATTCACAGTGACTGCTAACAGAAATGCTGTGAACAGAAGACCTGCAGGCAGTTAGTGTTATTTATTTGTCGTTTCCATTCATTAATTTCTAATAGATTATTAAGGATTAGATCTTAATGCTGTGTTTTGACATTTCCTCTCTTCTCGATCCAAGAAGTGTCACTTTTAGATCTTTTTCAGAGTCCTAAAGATTTGGCGTCCCCCCCTAATTGAAATGTGTTGGCTTTTTTTATGACATTATAAAAATTAGTGAGTAACTTGATTCACACTCCAGTGCTTTAATGAAAACTGACAGTAGGAACCATGTTTACATTCTACAACTTTTATTAAAAATGGAAATAATTGGTTGTCTGTGAAATGGGCCCTTTAAGTGTTCTCGTATAATGCTGGGTGCGTATATACTTTAGCTATAATATATGATATATGATATGATATGATATAATATAATGTAATTAATAAATGAGTATCCGGTTTATTGCACCACTGCAGTTTAACACCAGTTAAACTCTTGATGGGACCAAATGCTGCTGTTGCTGCTGCTCCATCCAAAACAATGTAATGTCCAGTTTACCGACGATCCTCTGCTGCCGCGACGTAAACGCAGCATTAGTTTCTCGTGAGGGGATAAAAAAGAAAAACTGTTTGTACGTCATTCTTGTTTTATGTATTTATTTTTTATGCCCTGTTCATTTGTGCTCGAAGTGAATTGAGTGCTGTGCGCTTATACAGCAGTGGGAGATTCAGCGTTCTTCACTCCAGTAATGAGTCGGTCAGCTTTGTTATGCACATCCATCCATACATCCATACATACATACATGAAGTCTGAAATCTGACCATCCGTTTTTTTTCTATGACTGATTAAAACTTCAAAGCTGTAATAATCTATCAACCGAAAAACAATCTCTTTGATCGACAGTTGCTTTACCTGTTTTGTAAGTGTAGACTTTTTCTTATGTTTATGTACTTGGTTGACCACTGTTTTTCTTTCTCTTTCTTTCTTTCTGTCTGTTGTCATCATTCCATGAGGTCGTGTGTTATTTTGTGGCGCCGGTTCTCGAGTTTCGTGAACGAAGGTGTGTGTGAAACGGTTCCTGCAGTTGAATTACACGAGCAGTGAAATGGGATCAGCTTGGCGCCCCACCACGCCCACGCATTCCTCTGTCTTTCTACATACCGAGGCCCATCAAGGTCGTCCCCACTTTGGATTTTCTCACTTTTTATATTGGATATTAAAAAGAAAGAACACCTCCTTTACTCAGTACCCTGTGATTGTGGATTACAGACCGGCGCCCGTGGTTTCAGTAGCGGCTTTAACGTCCCATCACCAACGTGGCCTCACTGTTTACCTTTCATTGCGCCCTCAATGCCATCTTCAACGAAGTACCATTACTTGGAACTTGAGTTCCAACAAGAATCCTCCTGCAACACATCTGTATATTATATTTAATTTGCTATGGTATGAATAGGAATTAAGTAGCTACCATCTCTGTTAGGCTCCTGCTACGACCTCACTGCATTACCAGCTTGTGAGCTGGTTAGGAAGCAAACTAAAGTCTACTCAGCTCACCACAAAAAAAAAAAAAAAAAAAAAAAACCAAAGCAAAACAGCATATAGCATATAATATAGATATTATTCACTAGTTTCATGTTTATGTTTAAATGCGTTTACAGAGTTTGTATTCATGCTATTTTCCATGACAACACTGAGGGGTGTCATCTTTCTTTACTTTGTGTTAGAACTTCCAGTGCGCCCGTGGCTACGTTGATACTAATTACAAACAAAACGACAACAAACATATAAAATTACTAACATAGTGTGTTAGATATATATTAATATGTTAGTTAGAGGGAGTCAGTAATTGGAAGAAGATGAAAAATTGGCTTGAACAACAGAGTTACAAACACAGCACATAAAGATCAGAGTGTTGGGAGGCCGCCTTCAAAAGAAGACCACTCTGACTCTACTCTGAAGCTCTAAATTTAAAACATCCACCCAAACCTCCGTATGTCTGCTCTTACCATTCTGTGGAAGAGAACCAGCACCAGAGCTTCCTTATCCAGAGAACTGTCTCTCTTATGAAGCCCAGAGGAAGCAGACGTGTCGGTGCTGGTGAGTCTATCAGTTCAGTAACTGTTTTCTGGTCAGTGTCCACCGCGCTAGGCTATCTGGACTGTAACTAACACCCACGCAGAGTGGCTCGGGCAGCTGGCTGGACTTGGGTTTAACCGGCTTTCAGAAATATAAGCTCACCGTCTGTGTGTAGGAGGACACGCCCACCTTCCCACTGTGCAGGTACTGATACGCTTCAGTACTTTTATAGTTTTTCATTACTGAACCGTCTATACCTTCCGAGAGTACAGAGTAATTAAACATGTCTCCATAAGTAACCTCAGACCACCTTCTCATATCATCCACCCACTGTGTTATTAACCTCAGACCACCTTCTCATATCACCCACCCACCCAAGGTGTTATTAACCTTGATAAGACTTGTATCATTCAAGTTTATTATTGCCTCTCTGATCTTCTCCCATGTAACTATTCATTTTGGTTATCTGACTGGAAGTTCTAATACAAGGGTGGAAGAAACACACGCTCGAAAGTGGGTGTGGTGAAATACGGTGAATAGTTCAGGTCCAGACTTATGCAGTCCCTGCACTTCATATGTCGTCACTGTCCAATGAAAAACAAGCTCATTTTCAGTTGGTTTTTAGTTTTGTGCCTCAACTGCTGTTTACATTGAGTAATTTTTTTGTAATTGAAGTTTTTATTATCACACTTAGACAAATGAAACGGTAATCGAGTCCCACGAAAGAGTTCCAACAACGAGATAAGACAAAACCTGTACTCAAAATAAAACTAACCCCACAAATTTTCCCATATTTTGCTATCTTTTCTACATTGATCATACATCCTAGTTAACATTCTTTCGTATGAAGCAGTCTCTATCAACAGATCTACCCACTCTTTCAAGCTTGGTATTTTAGATGATTTCCAATGTCTCAGAATTATCCTCGTAGCTAATATCAGACCTATAATATTCCCAATCCATTTTCCTAATCGATGTAATACCTCTTCCCAATAAGGACGTACAGATGCACACTCCCATAAAGAGAGCCCAAATGTGCCCTGTTCCTTTCAGCATTTCCAACAAAGATTGTTGTCAATAAGCTTCATTCTAAACAATCGTGAGGGTGTCCAATAACATCTATGCAGTATTTTATACTGAATACATTTACCTCTGACTTCTCTAATGTACCTCCCAGAGTTTAATATAATGTTTAATCATGTTTCATCTTCTATTTCACATTCCAGATTTTCTGCCACAATATTTTTTAAGTTGGTTTCATCGTCACTGCCAATGTCATTGGCTATTTTGTAAAATATAGATGCCTTATGATTTTCCTTAAGTTGTCCTACATAATCCACAAAGAATTGAGTACCCATGACCCCTTGGAACCTAGAAGCCATACGACTCCGTAACTGCAAATATTTTCAAAAGTTCTCTTATACGTTGGGTCATTTTATAAAGAATGGACCAATAGAAGTGCCCCAAAGTGGCTTAGGAAAAAAATCTGGTTCCATTAACTTACATTAAACGTAAAGTATGTTTTGGCCATTTTGATGATACTTGTTTTTCTTTGGACAGCAACGATATGATGTGAAAGCATGAACAGGTTTCGTACCTGTAATATATACAATTTCTAGGGGTTAAAACACAAACAGGTGATACTTTTTCATTCTGTAGCTCCAAGTTTGCTCAGAACGTGGATGGAAACATAGTTAATGATGATGCTTCATCTTTTAGAAACTTCTACTATCAACCAGGGCAGGAACACTACCTGAACATCTGCTTTACTGTTGTTTTACCTCCATCATTCACACGACCACAAGTATTGAATCACCTAAGACATTCCAGTGTTCCTACAAATGGACAATAGACATGACCTTGAATCGTTTAGCAGGGCCTCCAATGGAGTCTTCTGTTTGTCCAGCATCACATGTAATTTTGGGTGAAATGTCCATGAGGACAGTTTTGGGCCACCATGTCTACCAGAGTGTATAGCAGTGTTCTATACACTAATAAATTTCCAATCGTAAACGTAGAGTAAAATGAGGCCATCAAAAGAGTTTAGGTGTTCATCAGCATGATATGTGAATTGTACGTATATCTGCTACGAATGGACCAATGATTGTGCTCACTGCGAGACCAGGCCGTTCTGTGTGGGTACTCTGGTGTCCATGGTGTACCCCGCCTTCGCCCCAGGACGTTGGGATTGGCTCCAGCCCCCCCGTGACCCCGACTAGCGGGATTACGCGGCAGTTAATGAATGAATGGAATTCTATCCAAGCTCATTGCTGGATCCCAGTATCTGAACATGCAGTAAACATTCAGGTTGCTGATTGGATGATAGCAGGTGGTTTGTATAGCTGATTGGTTGAGAGACTCCACCCAATGTACGTCACTGAAATGAAGGCTACAGGAACTTGCTTCTTGCCGAATCATTAATTTGGTGTTATGTTTGCTAGCTTGGTTTATATTGGTTTATACTGGCTTCACAACGACAGTTTACCACTCGTATTTACAACTTTGTCAGCCAATCAGGTACAACCTTCTTGCAGGAAAACTGGAAATTTACAAGGATACATACACACAATTAGTGAGAACTATAAACAACTTCATCAAGAAATTGTTTATTGATACCTTCATGTTGCAGATGCATGGAAAAGTTATTTTTGTTTGTCTGTTTGTTACATGTTACACCGTTAATCCAAACCATAAACAGAGCTGTAGGAACGAGAAGGGTTAAAACAAGATGGCTTCCTACTCACTACAATGTAAAGAGCCACCGCTCCCCGACTCTCAGTTTGCTAATCGGTGACAATCTTCTATTTACCTTCCACACTTTCAATAACGACTATAATTTTCAGGGCTGCCAACTCTTCCACGTTGGCTGGGAGACTCCCGCAACTCAAACCAATCACTCCCACCAAACTTGTATTTCCTTCCTCAATGTTATCCAATCAGCGGTGGTGTAATGGTCAGCACTGTCGCCTCACAGCAAGACGATCCAGGTTCGATTCCTGGTCCAGGACGTTCTGTGTGGGTACTCCAGTTTCCTCCCACAGTCCAAACACATGCATGATATTTTGATTGGTCACTCTAAACTGCCCATAGGTGTGAGTGAGTGTTGGCCATGCGATGGACTGGCGAACTGTCCATGGTGTACCCCACCTTCGCCCCAGGACGTTGGGATTGGCTCCAGCCCCCCGTGACCCCGACTAGCGGGATTACGCGGCAGTTAATGAATGAATGGAATTCTATCCAAGCTCATTGCTGGATCCCAGTATCTGAACATGCAGTAAACATTCAGGTTGCTGATTGGATGATAGCAGGTGGTTTGTATAGCTGATTGGTTGAGAGACTCCACCCAGTGTACGTCACTGAAATGAAGGCTACACTTGTTTCAAACTCTGCAGGTGTGAGTGGCGAGACTCGCTTTGTTGTTGGGAGTTTCTCGGCTGCCTGGAACCCAAATGCTGCAGATGAGGCAATAAAGAGGGGTAACGTCACGTGACCGACCACCTAGTAAAGCAACTGAACTATGCATTCAAATGCTGGAAACCAGCAAACTTGGAATTTGGACCTCCAACTATAATAAAACGCTCTCCGAAATTGGAATTCCAGTGCGGGAGCTTGAAGCTATTGCCACGCTGCTTCCATGAACCACAGCTAAATGCTAGCTTTTCCTCGAAAACGTGGTTTGTTGTTTCTGTTTGGAAGGTGTTTGTAATTAGTGTGTCTGAATAGATAAAAGTCTCTCTCTGACAAAGTTTAACGTTGGCAGCCCTGACTTTTCCATCAAATTCTAATTACAAACCTACGTAAAACCACAACTGCACAGATTCCTCTGAGCTACGAGTTATTGCCGGCGATAACTGCGACCTTTAAGGCTAATACACCGAATTCATCCCCCCCAGGGAGGGTCATTCGATTCTAAGCTACAGTTGCCTGATCATACAGGAGTCCAACCCATCCAGTCACGTCCAGCACTTCACTTAGTTTTATGACGTTGCTACCAATAACCTAGCTAGTGAAGAGCTAGCTAGCAGACTTCATCGCATGTGGCTCATATTGGAGACGATATGAGTGACGTCCACAGTCCCGCTTTATTCTGTCGTTCCTTTCACCCCTTTTGTTTTCTTTGTACTGTAGACTGGAATTAGCATTAGCTGTGAGATGTGCTCACCTCCAGGATGTGTATATTTCTGTCCAATTGTAATACGCCGATCACAGAATGGACGTGTTTCACTGTCCAGAGATCTATTAAACATTTTGTTTTTTTATATACGGCCTTCCTGTCATCGTCGTTACTCTTCAGGCATGAAAGTTTCCTCCATTTGCATGAAGGTCTTGCTGTATAACAGTTCAGTTCACGTGAACCTGGTGGAACAGACCCCAGTGCTGGGCAACTGCTAACCGAGAGGTGAATTTTAGTCAGTTTGGGCCCCGTTTGCTTCATTTAGAGTCAGAGTCACTGTTACCCGACACTCAGTTTAACTGGGGCTGATGTCTGGCGCTTGTGTTGCGTTAGCCATCAACACTGTGGTGTGTTTTATTTGCTGAGGACATGATTTTGTTAGCTAAAAGTCTGAATTCAGACCACTTTTGTGAATGTTTATACATTTACTGCTTCAGAAACTACTTAATTAGACCTCTTAGACATTTAGTAGAGCAGGCAGCACAATGCTAATTAGCCTGTTAACTACATTAGCCTTGTAGATCTAACATTAAACTATTAGCTATTATGCTATAAACTATTATATCAACTCAGTTTTCGTAGGGTTTAGGTTGTTTGTGGGTGCCATCATGCAGATGGAGGGTGGGAAGTGATTTTCCACATGGGGGCGCTATCACACTCTCTCAAAATGGCTACAGTTTACATCATCTACAGTCAAAATCAAAATCAGTTTAACCGAAAGACCACAAGAAGCTTTTATCCTGTACCAGCTGTCAGGACAAGAGACTGAGGTTCCTGTTCCAGTTTCTTTTAGCAGTAGTTTTAAATCTATAAGCAGTGGCCAGTCACACCACCAAGTGACCAACTGTTCACTCTACAATACTCACTCCTACCAACGGCACGAGGGTGAAGCAGCTCATTCACCAGTTTTCCTGTTCCACCTTAAACAGTGCCGCAGAACTAGAACTTATCTGCTGCTCCATTTAAGGTGGAACCAGGAGAACTGGTGAATGAAAAGCTGTGCTGGTGGTCAGTAGGAGTGAGTATTGTAGTGTGTACAGGTGATCTGGGGGTGAACACTGGTGATAGATCTAAAACCTTAGTAAACATATTAATGATAAAAGGGGCGGTGTTGAGTGTTTGTTGCTGGTTAGTCCAAAGGACAATGGAAGACCTCCAAACCAGAGACGTTGTGGAGCTCCTCAGTATCGAGGTCCACCAACCGCCAACACACCACAACTAAACTAGTGCAGGCCTCACCTCCATCTTCTCCATTGTGTTCCTCACTTACTGCCTCCATCTGAAGTTCCGACATCGTCACAGTCATGTGACTGAAAACAACTTATTCAGTTCTCGTGATATGTTTTCTGTGAAATCATAGATCTTCACCGGTCTCGCAATTATCTCATTATCTTCTACGTATCTTTTATTGTACAACCAAAATAGAAAGTTGTGGCACTTCAAATTCTGCCTCTGATTGGTTTACAGCAATCGCCTTCACTAATCATGGGCCATACTAGCAGATACACATCTAAACATACAGTGCAATGAAGCTTTCCATTGTGAGACCCTAACCCTAACCCTATTAAGTTCTAGAACCATCCGTCCACTCCCAATTCCAGACTACGGGTCTTTTGGTTACACGGCCTCATGTTCCATAACAAGGTTTAGATAAGGAACTTTCTACTACCAAGGTTTTGGGAGAACAGTGTGTTGGGCTGGAATCCAGTACAGCGATTTGGGCTTCCTGGTCAAAATCACCTCCTAACTGACTACTGAGCTGAGTTAGGTCAGCTCGGGAAGCCAAATTGACCAATTGTGCAGGTATCCGGCCTTCCAGAACCAGAGCTCCCCAGGCCTGGTCTGTCAACTTCTGCTGGAACCTAGAAAATGGTCAGAACTTGGTCCAAACTTGTCTGCTTTATAGTCACAATCTGAAACTTTTTGAACCCCTATTCAAATTTTTTTTGGGATTCTAAATTGGGACTGGTTTTGTTGGGCAGTTGTACCCAGAACGTTTATGAACGATTCCCATTTTCTTGGTAGAAGTTACAGAGATAGTAGTGGCTACTTGTTTCATGTATTACTGTCCCATCGCAGAAAAGCGTAGACATTAAACTAGCCCCTCATGCAGGAGTAGTTGGGTCTGAATGGTACCCACATCAGGGGGGTTCAGGTCTGGTTCTGGAGAGTTTGGCGATTTCCCAGAATTTCCAGGTTCAGGGGGGCTAGAAAACAGGGATATGAAGTTTGTAACTCACTCACTCGCTCATGTTTAGCAGGCTGCAGATTCTCCACTAGGTGGCAGTCGAAAGGTTTTTGATGCTTCATAAGAGCTTTGCTGTACATCAGTGAAAAGTGTGTAATTGTACAACTCCATTGTTATACACTGCTTGTCGCCAAAGCTGTACCAACTTCAGTAGTTCCCAGAAACATGCTTATAGGAACACTGTGGAACTGAGAATTATGTCAGCATCCATGATTCTGAATCCTTTTCGTTTGTCTTTCTCTAAAACTAGATGTGTGCGTGACGTTTGATCGTTCTCAGCTATTCTTTTCTTTTCTCGGGCTGTCTTAACATGTTCCCCCTATTTTTGACCAAACTTTAGCACAACCTTCGAGGACCTTGCATGGTATAGCAATATCTCCCAGAACTCTTTCAGTACCTACGTTCTCTCGGATTATTCCTTTGGTCTCAAGCGTTTTTTGGAAAGGAGCGTCCACCATCAGCGCACCCAAAAAGTTAATAGGGCTACAGCTTGCATCGACTCAACGATGGAGGAAACGACTCCGAGGCTTTTCAGCTGAGGTTTGGAGCTGCTTTTTTATAGCTGTACTACTAGAGGAACGTTCGGACCCCGTCCGCTCCCTCGGACTACAACTGGACACAAGGCGCTGTCTCTGGATGAAACTCGTCAACAAAGGTTGCCTTAGGCTACCCAAGAACATTGACTCTTTCCCAAGCCAGGCTGGGGGGAGTCACCTTGAAACTTTCGGAAATTTATTACCTATTTTATGGACGGTCCACTGTCTTCCCAACTCCGGACGCAAATTCATGAAGCTCTATTTTAGGTGTGTCAGAACTTACAGTACAGCTAAATCTCCAGTGTTGAATTTTCCAACGTTTTTCAACTGCAGGACACGGTCAGTTACCACAGATGACCGTTTCAGTGTGTTTCCCAGTTAAGAAGCGAAATCCCATTGAAGCATAATCATAATAGAGGCCAGTGGGCTGCTGCTGAACTGCATAAGTTTAAATTAGGTTAAATTATTATTTTTTTTACTTTATTAAGAATTTAGAATTTAGAATTTTAATATACTGTATATTTGTTATTTTAGAAATGAGATCAGGATCAATCCAATCAATCATCATATTCATTTGCACCACAGTATAAATTGGTCATATTATGTTCAAAAAATACTATAAAAACAAAAAACTATAAATAAAATTATGTTTACCAGTAATTAACATGTATTCTTAAAATTATCCCGAAAAGCAATAATGTTTACCTTTCATAAGGAATATACTGAGTTTGTTACTGTAGTTCAAAGTGTGTCCAGTAGGTGACCACAATGTACAAAGGGTCAGGCTGAAACCCAGCTGCTTGTATGCTGCTATAGAAAAAAGCTCTGGCAAGAATTTAGGTTGTATACACCTGAACCTAAAAATATATAATTATAATATATAATATATATAATTAGAATAATATAAATGTATATTACCGGTCAACAGTTTTAGTACACTAACAGCCAAACATTTTAGAACTGTTCCAAAACATTTGACCAGTAGGGTATATTGTCACTCTAAAGAAAATAATAAATTATATATATATATATATTTACAGGACAGGAAAAAACTGTCGATATATATTTTTCATTTGCCAAATATTGTATATCTAATTTTTTGTTTAACTTATTGTGTCAAAGTTTCTTGGTTCAAAATCAAGACATCTGGTTCCATTGACTTCCATTACAAGTTAAGGCTTTTTCCTTTTCCTGTAAAGTTGCAGTTTGGAAGGTTTTGTTCCTGATAACAGCGATCAAGCTTAGTACAAAGGTTTTTATCTCCAAGAAAAAGGAGAAGGCTGAAAACGCCTACCTTACTTTTAATGTAAGTCAGTGGAACCAGAAGTCTTTCTCTGTCATTTCTGGCCATTAATTTTGGTCCATTCATTATAAAATATACACACAAGACTAACAGTTATTTTCACATTAGATCAAACAGCATTAGGCAGAATATCTTATCCAGAGTGACTTACCCTTTACCTGTACACAGGTAGGTGAAGGTAGTGTTACAGTTTACCTGTACACAGGTAGGTGAAGGTAGTGTTACAGTTTACCTGTACACAGGTAGGTGAAGGTAGTGTTACAGTTTACCTGTACACAGGTAGGTGAAGGTAGTGTTACAGTTTACCTGTACACAGGTAGGTGAAGGTAGTGTTACAGTTTACCTGTACACAGGTAGGTGAAGGTAGTGTTACAGTTTACCTGTACACAGGTAGGTGAAGGTAGTGTTACAGTTTACCTGTACACAGGTAGGTGAAGGTAGTGTTACAGTTTACCTGTACACAGGCAGGTGAAGGTAGTGTTACAGTTTACCTGTACACAGGTAGGTGAAGGTAGTGTTACAGTTTACCTGTACACAGGTAGGTGAAGGTAGTGTTACAGTTTACCTGCACACAGGTAGGTGAAGGTAGAGTTACAGTTGACCTGTACACAGGTAGGTGAAGGTAGTGTTACAGTTTACCTGTACACAGGTAGGTGAAGGTAGTGTTACAGTTTACCTGTACACAGGTAGGTGAAGGTAGAGTTACAGTTTACCTGTACACAGGTAGGTGAAGGTAGTGTTACAGTTTACCTGTACACAGGTAGGTGAAGGTAGAGTTACAGTTGACCTGTACACAGGTAGGTGAAGGTAGTGTTACAGTTTACCTGTACACAGGTAGGTGAAGGTAGTGTTACAGTTTATCTGTACACAGGTAGGTGAAGGTAGAGTTACAGTTTACCTGTACACAGGTAGGTGAAGGTAGTGTTACAGTTTACCTGTACACAGGTAGGTGAAGGTAGTGTTACAGTTTACCTGTACACAGGTAGGTGAAGGTAGTGTTACAGTTTACCCGTACACAGGTAGGTGAAGGTAGAGTTACAGTTTACCTGTACACAGGTAGGTGAAGGTAGTGTTACAGTTTACCTGTACACAGGTAGGTGAAGGTAGTGTTACAGTTTATCTGTACACAGGTAGGTGAAGGTAGAGTTACAGTTTACCTGTACACAGGTAGGTGAAGGTAGTGTTACAGTTTACCTGTACACAGGTAGGTGAAGGTAGTGTTACAGTTTACCTGTACACAGGTAGGTGAAGGTAGTGTTACAGTTTATCTGTACACAGGTAGGTGAAGGTAGAGTTACAGTTTACCTGTACACAGGTAGGTGAAGGTAGAGTTACAGTTTACCTGTACACAGGTAGGTGAAGGTAGTGTTACAGTTTACCTGTACACAGGTAGGTGAAGTCTTACCCGATGACTGCTATTGTTATAGTGGGAGGTAGTAACCCAGGTGGGAAATGAACCCCAGTCTACAGTATAGAGGTCAGCAGTGTAACCCCCGACACTATACTAACATACCCCATTAACTAATATTATTAGTGGTTTTCGAGTCAGTGGGTTTCTAAGCGCAGGGAAAGGTATTGGCATCGTGGTAACTGACCGTACGACCCCGAGTTGAAAGTGCTGGAGAAGTCCTTCAACGCTGGACACTGTGCTGAGCGTGAACGGGTCAGTGCACTCACGGTTCTCTGTTGTCCTTCACTGCCGCACCCAGTTCAGCTCATTGAGGCCTTGATGATAAGCTCCTGTGTTGAACTGACGGGTGTTAAAAAAAAAAAAAAGGAAAACAGTAAACCATCCGGCGCGGTCCCCCTCAGAGCCTGGACGCTGCGAGAACACTGATCTCAGACACGTTTTGCTTCGTAGCACAGAGAGCGGACGCACAGAGGCGTCTGATCTGAGATCAGCTTTCTCGCTGCTGTGGATTCAGGAGCTGCTCTGATGTTTGTAGAAGGAGCAGATTTCTTCTTCTGGATGGTCATATTTTACAGATACTCTACGTTTTAAAGAAATGAGGAATTAGATTCTATTAAATATACTGCGTAGACTGTAGGGATGTTGTGGGAAGTATTTCTTTTACTACAACGATGAGAAAATAATAAAGTTTTATTTAAAAAGCACTGATGTGAGTTCATTGCCTCAACTGTGGAACCAGTGTGGAGATTGAAAACCAGTTTGACTGCAGATGAATGTGTAGATGATGATGATAATAGCTTTAAAGGGTCTGTTGCATGGAAAACTGGACTTTCCTCACTTTGTTGATGCGGTGCAGAAAAAAAATGTTCAAACCCTTGAATTCTGTTTATTTTCTCATCCAAAGTGGAAACTAAGCTGTAAAAACAGTCACGGTTTTTGTGATGTCACTAATTTACATATCCGTCTATTCGGCCTACAGCAGTTTAGCCCTGGTTAGTCGCACTGAACTGCCATAAAGAGCATGATAGTTATAACAAGGTGCAATACCGGCCGACCTATCAGCACTCAGCAGAATTTGACCTCTGCATTTAACCCATCCGTGCAGTGAAACACTCACAATAGTGAACATACACACTAGGGGGCAGTGAGCACACGTGCCCGGAGCGGTGGGCAGCCCTATTCACAGCACCCGGAGTTAGGTGCCTTGCTCAAGGGCACCTCAGTCGTGGCCTGCTGGTCCCAGGGATCAAACCTGGACCTTTCGATACCTAACCTTTAGGCCACGACTGCCCTTGTTAGTTCATTTCATCATTCAAGCTTCCATGAGGTCCTCAATGTACTTGTTTTTGATCATCACAAATACATATTTCAGTTTTATTGATTAATGTGTTAAGAAAAATCAAAACATGGGTGTAACAATTCAAAACACTCGGAAGCAAAGGTGAGATCCATGAGCAGGCTTGTTTACTGAGAATGTAAAAATAGGAAAATAGAAAAAAGGAATGGCGTGACAACCAGGGAACCAGGGAAGCCTAGCGGTGGGTTTGAAGGAGCAGGCTGTGCAGAGTAGATGGTTACCAGCAAAAGATGGAAGTCCCAACTTGAACTGGCTTGTCCAGGCTTTGGTTTCCTGTCTGAGCAGTGAATAGAGCAGACCCCTCAGTCGCAGCGTTCTCCGGGAGTGAAGTCCTGTCTGAATAGATACAGAGGAAAGAAAGAACTCTAATGAAAGGGTGAAGTCAGTGAGCAGTTCAAACGAGAGTCAATACCGAGGTCCTGCGAGTAGCACAGAGACAGCTGAGGCTGAGTAAACCTCAACTTGGCGTTACGTGGGGCTACGTCTGTACAGGGATGAAGATAGATGCGTAGAGCAGAAGTCGAGTAGTGTAGATCGACCTTGAGCTTGGCGGGAGAGTCCGACGTAACCCGGCTGAACTTGACTGAGCAGTGAAAGACGTTGACTTGACTGGAAACAGCTTCGCCGAGCTGTACAAGGGAACCACACACTGAGAGGAGAGTGAGAGGGCTTTTTCAAAGCATGAGTGCGATGAGCTACCTCGGTACTCAGGGAACAGAGACCTCTGTGGCACTGAGCAAGATTGTTCATTATTATTAAACCGTATGTCTTCACTATGGAGTTTGATAGGAACTGTTGACTCATTTGTAAACATTTGCAGTTCATGAATTAAATAAATAAGAATTAAAATAATGATTTAAGATCAAAAACAAGATTTTAAATGAACACGTCTAACATTAAATAATGAAATAAACTGCTTTCAGTAGATATAATACAAGAACATAGAAAATGAATACCCCTATTGTGCATTAGAAGGGGTTTGCTTAGCTTGTGCATCAAAGGGTTAATAATCCAGTCGTAATCAGATTTCTGCAGTTATCAGATAATGTAAGTGGTCATGTAGACAGCATGCATTGTTAATTGGATCAAAACACTGTAAACCCGGATAAGTTGATTGTACTTAAAGAGTTTGAGTTTGTACTTGAATATTGAAGTAATGCAAACTAGAGAAAATCAAATGGTTTGAGTAAAATCAACTTAAATGTCTAATAGACTGGAAGTAATCATTTGAGCTGAATGCAATGAAATCTAAATTGTTTGTTTTTAAAATATTTTGTAAAATCAGACCATTTAATTCAACTGAACATTGCGTTTCCTGTAATTAAAATTAAGTTAAACTTAAAAATAGTCTCCATAAAAAGCTGATGTTTTCCTACATCAAAAAAACACAGACAGCAGTTAAATTTAGTTTGAATTTATTTAAAATTGTATCACTAGAATGTTCTAGAATGTGAAAAAGAGAGGGAACATGGCAGCTTGGTTGATTGTAGTCCTCTGTAGCCCTTTAAGAAAAAAAACCAATGGAGAAAATGTCCACTGTAGAGAAATCCCAGCACTACAGAGTTTCTGTTAAACACAGAAAACACCAAATCTAAATAGAAAGAAATAGAAAGAAAAATAGAAAAAGACTTCAAAACCTTTACAAGCTCCACTTAACAAGCTCAAACCAGTCTTGATTGAACTGACCAGTGAGAATCTGGCAAGGTGCTACAGGGGAGTGGTCCAAGCTGATGTTTGTTCAAGTTAAAAATATTAGCGTACTCAGTTATTCTTTCAAAATAGTAGAACATACTAGAACATTTTAAGTAATGCAATAAAACTTTTGTTTTTAAGCATCATTACACTAACTCTTTACACGGAAACTAATTACAGGTTAACAGAAATCTGATTAGGAGAGTTGTAGTTTATCTACATGTGTACTTACTCTGATTTCTTTCGTTCTCTCCGTCAGTGCATGTGTGCTAAATGTATGCTCATCATTTCATAATGTAGGTTCACAATAAGGTTTTACATTCATTTTACATCATGTTAACATCACGTCTTGAGTTTATTGGTTGGCTGTACAGCAGAAATCTGTTAACCACCTACATTCTCTGATTGCACGTGAACACCTGGAAACGGATGACTGACAAAATCAAAATCAGATTTTCTGCAGTTGTCAGATTATTAAGTGCATGTAAACTCACTCGGTGACTGTTTAGAGGACATACTAAACCCTGTAAATGGACATCAAGGGTAGAAAATGAAATGCAAGGAAAAAGAAGGATATTGGCCCTTTAATGTCCTTCAATACCTTAAACAGCTCAACATATATAATTATATTATATTAATTGCTATTTAACAGCTTTATTACTGAGCCTTTAGGTTTGAAACACCTCTACAACAGCTGTTAGTGTATATATTATCTACCGCACACTACTGTGCAAAAGACTTAGGGTACCTAAGCTGATAGTTTAAAAGTCTTTATCTGATCAGTAAGTGTATCTTCACCAGTAACAACACCAGATCTGATTAGAACAGATGTAAATAATCAGACATACAATACAAAGTAACATGAATATCTTATTGTGAGAGAAGTAGATCAGATCTTGAGCTCCAGTTTGAAGAACATAGTGTAGTTCCAGATTTCTCCTGGACGCCCCAGACATTGTATGAATGTGTTCAGTTCCTTCAGCAGCAAATCTTGATTTAGCTTAATGAAGTACTGAGCAGTCAAAGCAGGTATTAGATGAGAACTGATAATAATACTGGGTTGTTTATAGAAGGAGAAGCTTGGAAAGGGTTAAATAAACACACTGACGTATGTAAAAGCTCTATTAATACTATTTAAATATTTCAAAAGTATATATAGAGTCTATGTTATTACTTGAAAGCTTTTGAAAGGTGGTATATATGCTGCACTGTTGGCATGAGTTCTCAGATTTTCACTGCATTGACTCAGAGCTTCCAAAACAGGGCGTTCCTCTGGGCAACAGGAAGGCATTTATTGCTTATCACAGTCCACATCATGGCTTTGTTTGCTTTAGCCGTCTTGGCTTGGCATTGAGTCTCGGCGCTGAGCTTCTGTTCAACAAGACTGATTCTCTGTGCTGAACTAGTGCTGAGAGGTTTCTGAGAGGTCCAATTGGGCTTCATTTGGTGATTTAAAGGCCCAAAAGGCCACACGAGAGGAGACGGACAGCAGAATGATTAAAGGAAGCTTGCACACTCAGGACTACTGGGATAAGGCCCATAAACCTTTGGTCAATCATGCAGCTGATATTGGAACTAATGCTTTCAGAGCTTCTGAAATGTCAGCACAGGCAGACTGCTCAACTCCACTAGTGCTGGCATCCTCAGGGCCTGTGTGCTACAGTTGCCAAATTTGGGATTTTAGGTGAAATTCAGAAGCCTAACCTGAGACTGAGCAGCATATTAGCTCATAATCCAGTTAATTTCACTGGAACCAAGAGACCTGAGCCTATAACCCCCTATTATCCTTCCTCCACCAAACTATACCGTTAGCACTATGTATTCTGGTAGGTAGTGTCTTCTGGATTCATCTTCCAAACCCAGATTTGTCCAGCAGACTGCCAGATAGTGAAGCATCTTCCATCACTCCATTGCTCCAAAGTCCAGTGGTGATGCATTTCACGTAGTGATCTTAGGCTGAGAACTGCTTAGGCAGATCCTTTTCTGATGTTGCTTCCATAGACAGTTTGAAACTATGCATTGAGTCATGCAACAGATGATTAACCATGTTTGCAGACAAACTCTGAGCTGACTGAGATGATGTTGTTCCTAGATGCTTCCATTCCCCAGTATTAGGACTTACAGTTGTCCGGGGAAGCTCTAGCCTCAAGGTGGCATCCTATGACAGCACCGCTAGTGTGTGTCTATGGAGACTGGGTGGCTGTGTGCTTGATTTTATACAACTGCTAGCATCGAGTGTGGCCTGAATAGGCCATGTAGTGTTTGTGACATATGAATTTTGTTCTGGTTACATTCACTCTGTCTAAGGTTTTTCTGTGAATCACCACATAACTAGTCTCTGAAACCATAAGCAGATATTTGACTGTAGAACAGATTCTAGTTCTATGTTCTTGCGAGTGGACGGTAGGCTACAGATGCTGCAGAGTGAGTTAAAGAACATGATGAAGTACTCGTTGAGCTGGTGTCCTGATGTTAAATAGGTTCTCCAGGTAAAACGTTCTTGCAGAAATCTCCCTTTCTTCTATCTCAGGTCAGTAATGGACCTATACAGCAGTAACTATACAAAGAGAAACACTTCACAGACACATCATTGGCTAACATTGGCGAGTAGAGTTTTATGTGTTCGCCCATTTCATAAAACGAGGCTGAAAGCAGCATTGTGTTATTAACTGCTTACACTCCAGGCATATTATTCAGTAACTATATGACTACGTATAGTTATTCTTAGGTTCTAGAAGTCAACCCACTGGTGGGTCCAGGCCATTTAAGGGGTTAAAGGGGAATTCCCTTGTTTTTGTTTTTTTTATTTTCTGAAACATTCAGTTTTTCACAGTGGTTTGGTGTCAAATGGCTCCTTATAGAGAAACTTACAGACTCTGATTCCTTTACAGTGGTGCCGATGGGAACCAGGGGTCGCCATGTCTCCAACACAAATATAATCATTTTTAATATTATTAAAACCACCAGTGAACATGCTTCTTACATATCGTCACTGCACATCCATCTATCTATTATCTTCTGCTTCATCCCACTAGTCGGGGTTTGCTGGGGGCTGAAGTCAATCCCAGCGTCATGGGGCGAAAGCCAGTCCATTGCATGGCCCAAAGAAAAACATGTGTTTCCAAACTAGTCCAAAAAGTTATTTACCTTCAATGTAAGTCAATGTAAAGAGGTTTTATTCCAAGTTTGTTTTCTATTGGAGCATTTCTATTGGTCCATTCATCATGAAACTTTCACAGGACTTAAGGAGCGGCTGAGATACATGTTTTTCTTTGGACAGTAATGATGTGTAATGTCATTACATAGCCATAAACTAAAATAATAAGTTTTCTTTGGGGATGAAAAGCTTGAAATAAAGACAATTAAGTACAATTTTAGACATCAGGCAACCCAGTGTGGTCCTGGTTTTGCTGGTGAACAGCTGGTTGTTAAAGCAGGAGAAGTTAAAGAGAGAGGAAAATATCATGTACCAAAGCCCTGAAAGTGGACTGATGAAAAAAAGCATCACTCTAGTATATATTGATTGATTGATTGATTGATTGATTGATTTTATACTAGCAGATGTTATATCTGTTATATATGTTATAAATGTTATATCAATATCTGGTTGCTTCAGCTCTTCAATAGGCCTAAAAATAGCATCAAGCATGGCTGGTCACCAGCAGAACCAGCATGTGCTGATTTTAGATGCTGGTATGCTGGTAACTCACCAAACCATTCTTGGCGAACAGCTAAACCAGTGTGCTGGTATGTGCTGGTGTTTCTGATTCTCATGCCAAGTTTGTCAAAGTGAAGCAAATCCTTTGGTGCTTTTGGAAAACTGCCATGAGCTCGCAGACCCAACAGGAAAAGCTAATCGTGTGGGCTTAAACATTCACAAGAAGCTTATCTCATTGTAGACAACAATGGTGGACTGTGGACACCAAAGCTGTGTTGCTTTATTGGATCACAATGTATTCTGTAAGGGCTATAGTGGGATATATAGGTAGAAATAGAGAGAGAGAGAGAGAGAGAGAGAGAGAGAGGTTGGGTTCATGTTTAAAGTACACATTCTATACAAATGACCTTTTAAGTTTTGTCTTTTGGTATAAAATCCCAGCCAACATGTCCATGTGGGCCCTACATGTGTTAAAGATGGGCTGCCAATAGGGTGCATTTTAGGCAACGCAGTTGGGGCCCACAAAGATTTGTCCCCAGTGGTAGCCTAAATGGGGCAAACTGACCCAACCAGGACCCATGACTGTAACCCAACTGGGACCAAAAGTTATAACAAAACCGGTGCCCAAAGTTATAACCCAGCTGGGGTTCACAGTTAAAACCCAACTGGGACCCAAAGTTATAACCCAACTGGGGTTCAAAGTTAAAACCCAACTGGGACCCAAAGTTATAACCCAACTGGGGTCCAAAGTTAAGACCCAACTGGGACTCAAAGTTATAACCCAACTGGGACTCAAATTTAAAACCCAACTGGGACCCAAAGTTATAACCCAACTGGGGTCCAAAGTTAAGACCCAGCTGGTGCCCAACGTTATATCCCAACTGGTTATTTGCTATATTGTTTTATTTGTTATACAAACATATATACGCAACCCCACGTAAAACCTATACAGCCCAGATAAAAAAACATATGGGGCCCACATGGACATGTTGGCTGGGATGATTAGCAAGCTGGACTGCAGGCCCACATTCATAAAGCTGCTCAGGTACGAGTTTATAGACAGATATTAAGACTTGCTGAGGACAGACACATGGTCAATAGCAGGTTTCCATTTAAACTCCTCTTTAGTTCTCAACCTAGTTTCTATCTAATTCATCTGTTGTATAGGTAGTACCAGAAAATACACAGGGTGTGTCTCAAAACCTAGTGAGTGTCTACAAAGGCAGCATTTCACTTCATTACTCTGCCGCTCCGGACACGTAGACTGTCCCAATTCTTACATACCTCCAATATTCTGTCTACTGAGGTTCCTCACTTTGGCCCAATTGTAAGGAAGCTTTGAACGGTTCCTTAGCCGCGAAAACAGTCCCATAATCCAACAATACAGGCTAAACACTTCCCAACACGTTGGACGCAAGCAGAGCTACGAGCGGTGACGTCATTTCCAAATGTAAAAACCACCAGAACTGCAATATAACCCACAAGAGGAGAATCCATGGAGCTGAAACGCTGAGGAGATGCTGCAGCTGAGGTCAGTAAACACTGCTCCCATGCAGTGGTCGGGAACAAGCTGTCTCTCTCTAACTAGAGTGTCTCGATAATCTGATCTATGGGGTAGATGAGGAGCTGCATATGTAGTCAGTGCACTACTTAGGCCACCCACTAGGTTTTGAGACGGACCCACAGACTCAACACCCTCAGTTGTACACAAAAGCTTGGACGTCCCTAGTCAGGTGGCATGTTTTGTTGATTTACTCTGATTAAAATAAGTGAACTAAGCCGCTAATTACAGGACAATACATCGGAATTCTTGTGTGTGGCAGATACAGGTGCGGTAAATAGAGAGCAGGTTGAAAAACAATGCTTGAGCGTTCCTTTGCTTTGCAACTGCAGAAGGATTCTCAGGGTAAAAATGCTGATCTGGGACCATTTCCTCCCAGCGCAACGGGCAGGAACCGTATTCAATAGGATATAAACAACCTAAAAATGATTCCAGATAGGCTTTTTTTTTACACTGAGAATCTCATCATACGTGACCCCTGGCTGTAAATGAGCTCCTGTAGGGCCCCAGGCTCGGCGCCTAGATGTCGTCCTTGTCTTTGGCGCCGTGCTTGAGGATGCGGGTGAACTCTGTGTAGTTGAAGTTCCCTTTCTTGTCGATCGGCGCTTCGCGGAAAAGCTCGTCCACCTCCTCTTCTGTGAAGCGGTCACCCATGGTGGTCAGCAGCTCGCGGAGATGGTCCTCGTGGATAAACCCTTGAGGGCGAAAGAGCAGAAGGGTTACAGGTGAAGCTCAAGAGCTTAAGTGTGTTGATTTCATGAAATGAAGAAGGCTGTCGGATGTACTCCATAAAGGTGTTCACTTGGTCAATGTGATGGTCTATGTAATTGTTGAGCAAAACATCATTACCATTGGCTATTTGGGGATTTTTTACATAAATACATATGTAAGTCATAAAAATAGATAAAAACTAAATAAACAAACAACCTTAACAAGTATTTAGTTTTTCATCCATCTACCGAACAAAGTGATCCAACATTAAATGTCTTTGTTGAGCAAAACCTCATTCCCATGGGCTATTTTTGGATTTTCTACGTAAATATGGACTAACAGTGAATCATAAGTCATAAAAATAGATAAAAAGAACCCAATTAAACAAATAACCCCAACAAGCATTTTGTTTTTCATCTATCTATTGAACAAAGAGATCCAACATTAAATGTCTTTGTTGAGCAAAACATCATTCCCATTGGCTATTCTGGGATTTTCTACGTAAATATGGACTAACAGTGAATCATAAGTCATAAAAATAGATAAAAAGAACCCAATTAAACAAATAACCCCAACAAGCATTTTGTTTTTCATCTATCTATTGAACAAAGAGATCCAACATTAAATGTCTTTGTTGAGCAAAACATCATTCCCATTGGCTATTCTGGGATTTTCTACATAAATATGGACTAAAAGTGAAATATAAGTCATAAAAATAGATAAAAACAAAATAAACAAATAACCTCAACAAGTTTTTAGTTTTTTGTCCATCTATTGAGCAAAGTGATCCAACATTGAATGTCTTTGTTGAGCAAAACATCATTCCCATTGGATATTTTGGGATTTTCTACATAAATATGGACTAACAGTGAATCATAAGTCAAAAAATAGATAAAAAGAACCCAATTACTTTTGGCCATGAAGTGTATATATATCGTCGCTGTCCAAAGAAAAAAAACATATATCTTCATTTTTGTTGATTTGGGTTTTTCTACATCGTTTGAATGCAGCAGCTGTTGTTGTATGAACATTTCAAGGTTAAAGGACCAATAGAAATGCTCCAAAATAGCTTGGAAAGCATTCTGGTTCCACTGACTTGCAAGTAAAAAAAGTTTTTGTTCTCTCCTGTAAAGATGTGTTACATCATCATAGGCTTGGGTGACTAATCTAAATGAATAATTAGAGGTTCGAGGAAAGTGTTACACTAGACTAAAGTAATACATGTGGAATGATAGCATAGAGGAAGCCATTACTCTTCAGGAAAAACATTTCCCCCAGTTGAAAGTTTCCTAAAGACAGGACAGTTTGCCATCCACTGATGACGCTATGAGTTCTGTAATGTATTAAGAAAATCTACTGGAGAATGTTTGGGCATCCATTTGTGAGGTGAGCCCTAACAGAAGGGTGGTCTTGCAGTAGGACAACAACCCTTCAATTAAAGGTTTAGATCAAGATTAGATCAAGATCTAGATTCAGACATGCTGTTTCCACCTATTAGCCACATTAGCCTTATAGACTTAGACCACTTGCGCACCAAACAAGTCTCAACTGATCGAAAGTCTTCATTCGGTTATACAATTGGGTTCCTAAGTTCTCCCGCAGCCCTGTGAGTCATCATGGGCGATGCCCTGGTTGGTCAACCACCAACCATCTGGCACCATTCCATCAAAGCAAACCTTAAAAAGCCACCTCTACCTGAGCCGTCCTCGTCGAAGCAGGTGAAGGCGTTCCGTATGACGTCCTCGGGGTCCGTTCCATTGAGCCGCTCCCCGAACATGGTGAGGAACATGGTGAAGTTGATGGGACCAGGAGCTTCGCTCATCATGCCCTCCAGATACTCGTCTGAGGGGTTCTTTCCTGAAAGAGACAGGGTTCTTTTGAGCGATGCTATAGCAGAACCACTTTTCAGGCCCAAAAGAACCTGTTAATACACTCACTGTCCACTGTGTCGGCTCCACTGACCACGAGGGGCTACACTTACAGACTGTAGTTCATCTGATTTTCTGTATACTTTATCACTTAATGATCAAGACCACCACACTAGCAGGTACTATTAGGGAGGTGGGTCATTCTCAGCACTGCAGTGACACTGACATGGTGGTGGTGTGTTCGTGTGTGTTGTGCTGGTACTAGTAGATCAGACACAGCAGTGCTGCTGCTGGAGTGTTAATAATCCACCAACCAAAACTATCCAGACAGCAGTGTCCTGTGTCCACTGATGAAGGACTGGAGGACACAAACTGTGCAGCAGTAGATGAGCTCCTGTCTCTGACTTTACATCTACAAGGTGGACCAGCAAGTAGTAGGAGTGTCTAATAGAGTGGACAGTGAGTGGACATATATGAAATGAAAACTGGTAATGAGTTTTGGCTCTTCTACACAGTTACCGAGAGAGGCCAGCATGTCGTGCAGATCCTCCTTATCGATGAAGCCGTCTCGGTTCTGGTCGATCATGTTGAAGGCCTCTTTGAACTCCTGGATCTGGGACTGGTCGAACATGGCGAAGACGTTGGAAGTGGCCCTCTGGGGGCGCTTCTTCGTGGTCTTGCCCTTGGCACGCTTGGCAGCAGACATGTTGGCTGAAGACTTCCGGCCTGTTAATAAAAAGGCGAGCGTGGTCAGGACACCTACCGATATCAAGCAAACGTCTGAGAGTACACAGCTGATGTAGGACCATAAAGCACAACATAACTGTAGTCATTTAGATATAAAACATACTCTTCAAAGTTAAAGCACTGTAGCCCATCAATTATCAGCCTATCAGCCCTCTTCTCTCTCATCCATCGATACTAAAAGACCACCACAGGACCACCACTGACCAGATATTATTACCTATGCTGTAGACGTGCCTAAGAGAATAGTCAGTGTACTTAATGTTTGATATATGCTATAATATGCTGCACAAATGCAGGAGTTTCTTTTGGTTGTGGTATTGAGTTCACAGCTCATAGGAACTGAGCCTGCAGAGCAGAACTCATCAAACTGTTGGAGAAGTAGGTGAAGAGCCTGTTTCTGACGGGGAGAACTGGTTATAATGGCATATTCAGAGGGCCCTGCTCCTCAACTTCCCAACCCCCACCCCGAGTAATTTAGTAGTGGTTAGTACGGTGGTGTAGTGGTTAGTATGGTGGTGTAGTGGTTAGTATGGTGGTGTAGTGGTTAGTATGGTGGTGTAGTGGTTAGTATGGTGGGGTAGTGGTTAGTATGGTGGTGTAGTGGTCAGTACGGTGGTGTAGTGGTCAGTACGGTGGTGTAGTGGTTAGTATGGTGTAGTGGTTAGTATGGTGGTGTAGTGGTTAGTATGGTGGTGTAGTGGTTAGTATGGTGGTGTAGTGGTTAGTATGGTGGGGTAGTGGTTAGTATGGTGGTGTAGTGGTCAGTACGGTGGTGTAGTGGTTAGTACGGTGGTGTAGTGGTTAGTATGGTGGTGTAGTGGTTAGTATGGTGGTGTAGTGGTTAGTATGGTGGTGTAGTGGTTAGTACTGTGGTGTAGTGGTTAGTATGGTGGTGTAGTGGTTAGTATGGTGGTGTAGTGGTTAGTATGGTGGTGTAGTGGTTAGTATGGTGGTGTAGTGGTTAGTACTGTGGTGTAGTGGTTAGTATGGAGGTGTAGTGGTTAGTAAGGTGGTGTAGTGGTTAGTATGGTGGTGTAGTGGTTAGTATGGTGGTGTAGTGGTTAGTATGGTGGTATAGTGGTTAGTATGGTGGTGTAGTGGTTAGTATGGTGGTGTAGTGGTTAGTATGGTGGTGTAGTGGTCAGCACTGTCCCCTCACAGTAAGATGATCTGGGTTCGATTCCCGGTCCGGGCCATTCCATGTGGAGTTTGCATGTTCTCCCCGTGCTTGAGTAGGTTTCCTCCCACAGTCCAAACACATGCATGATAAGTTGATTGTTCACTCTAAATTGCCCATGCGATGGACCCCGCCTTCGCCCGATGATGGTGGGCTTGGCTCCATGACCCCGACTAGTGGGATTAAGCAGCAGAGAATGGATGGATGGTTTTGTTTGGTTTTTGCCCACCCCACCAATAAAGACCTCCATAAGGACCTTGACATGTTGGAAACTCTTGTTTTGCTTGCTTTCTCCACAGCTATAGCCGATCTGTGCAAGAGACCTAGCGTGGTGTGTATTTGTGTATTACAAGGTGTATTATAGTGTGTTCTCTGTAGAAGATCTGTTCACTTATACAAATGAGAATGACTTCCACTTTAGCCCCATAGCGGGCCATGCCCCCAAGTGAGGGAACCACTGAGCTAACAGATGTATACATTAAGTAGCTTCGTTCAGAGAGATGTGGAGAGGGAGACTGTAATTTAACTTAAATACTGGCAAAAGTGAAAATGTAATATATGTATGGCTAATTGGTTTGGGATGTATTGGTGGAGAACTTGGTGTGAAAGCATCATTAACTCTGAAACATAGAAATGTATTGAGCAACACACTGCCTTCTAGATGACGTCTTCTTCGGGGAGGTCCATGACTATTACAGCATGACGACAGCAAACCACATTCTATATCAGTTACAACAGCATGGCTGCCTAATCAGAGAGTGGAAGCTCAAGGCCAGACCTGTCTTAGTGTTTCACACAGTGTCTCAACCAGTTAAGATGTTGTTGTTTGTTTATGTTATGTCATTTTGAACCAGAGTGATGGGGGAGGGTGGTGGAGGGTGGAGGGAAAGTGGTGATGGAGGGGGGATTAAAATATTTAAATATTGACACAAGTACAAAAGACTAAGTAGAAATACAACTTTTAGATACCCTGCAATGCCCCCCACCACCACCTCTTAGTGCCCATCCATGGCCCAGCAGTCCCCCCTGGTTTTAGACAGATAACAGAATTGACTAACATTGTCCTGAGGGATGGGGGAGAGAGAGATAGAGAGATGGGGGAGAGGGAGGGCCATCTTACCCACCCCAGACTGAGAGAGATAGAGAGAAAGAGAGTATTGGGAGGGGTTGGAAATTATGTTCTCTTGGACTCCCGGCCAGTACAAGCAGACATTAATCATTTCTCACTCGTGGCTCTTTAAAACGAGCTTAAAACCATGTTCAAAGTTTAGATTCTGCATGTTCTTTTTCAATCCCCACCTCGTCTGTGCTTCCTAGTAGATCAGGAGAGATTTTATTAGGAGCTGAATTTGGTGTGAAGTTAAAAAGGAGGTCATATTAGCTGTTTATGTTGTTTACAATATCAATTATAATGGAATTGATAACATCATACTGGCTTTTAAACCAAAACCTTATTGGTCATTCTTGTAACTTAGAAAACTACAAGCTGTGTCAGGATTTCTTGATGAACTGGTGAATAAAAATGACACACAAGGACATAATTGTGTTACAGTGCACTGAAAATGAATGAAAGTCAGATTATGACAGATTTGGACTGATCTTATGTTTATAGAAACACTAGAGCTGCAGGCTTCGAAGGGTTAAATGATGCTGTTCTCGAAGCTAAGATACAATCAGGTCTCTCCTGAGACCACCAGCAGCTTATCAGCCTAACTTACAGACACTCAGTTCTGTGCAAAACTTTTATTTACTCAGTAAAACACTTTTTATTATTAAATATTAAACAGTATAAATAGAGAAAGTAGTGCTTTTACATAAATCAGTGTGTTTATTTAACCCTTTCCAAGCTTCCCCTTCTATAAACAACCCAGTATTATTATCAGTTCTCATCTAATACCTGCTTTGACTGCTCAGTACTTCATTAAGCTAAATCAAGATTGCTGCTGAAGGAACTGAATACATTCATACAATGTCTGGGGCGTCCAGGAGAAATCTGGAACTACACTTTGTTCTTCTTACTGGAGCTCGAGATCTGATCTACTTCTCTCACAATAACATATTCATGTTACTTTGTATTGTAGAAACATAGAAATCAATCAAATCTTCCACCAGACTTGAGCAGATTACTGCAGAAACAGGCGCTGAGTACTGAATGTGCTAAATCTAATACTAAATGTATTTATTTAAGGCAATGTTTATTAAGAACAGCTCTTGATTGCTGCTGTCGTTTGGACTTAATTCACTTAATTCCCTCCTCATCACTGCTACACTCGGCTGGTTGTGTTCGTGTTATTCTTCAGATAATGTGTTCCAAGAATAGCAGCCTCTCTGAAATTCTTAACATTATTGTTTTACTCTTATCAACTGCTTCATTCCAATCCTCCCTAGTGGGACCGCCAATCGTCTCCTGGACTAGACAAACACTCGTCCACGTCCTTAAAACAAATTCTTGCAGATTTGATGCAGCTGTGAACATTTCAGTTAACGTCAGGTCAGTACAACGTTACTCAGGCCACTCTTTAGATTCCTTAAAGACTAATAGCTGGTTCAGCAAACGAATTACTTAGTCATCTACTCAATGGAAGTCAATGAAACCAGATTTTTTTTCCAAGCTATTTTGAAGCACTTCTATTGGTCCATTGATTATGAAATTTTGATACAATGTAAAGGACCATTGGTGTGTTAAAAAATTATATAGAAAACATATATATATATATATATATATATATATATATATATATATATATATATATATATATATATATATATATATGTGGGTCCATTGACTTCCATTAAAAGTAAAGTCATATATATACACACACATACATATATCGTCGCTGTCCAATGAAAAACAAGTACCCGACTTTACTTTCAATGGAAGTCAATGGAACCAGAATTTTTTCCAAGCTACTTTGAAGCACTTCTATTGGTTTATTGATTATAAAATTGTTACACAATGTAAATGACCATTGGTGTGTTCAAGTGATGGAACGTTCATAATCAACGGACATCATTGTTTAAAAACACCAATGATGTCTGTTGATTATGAAGGTTTATGCTATATATATATATATATACACACACACATAATAGCATGAAAAAAATTCTCGTTCCATTGATTTTCATTAAAAGTAAAATTGTATGTGTATATATATATATATATATATATATATATATATATATATATATATATATATATATATATATATATATATATATATATATATATATATGGAAACAATATAATGATTGAAACATATTGAAATATAATGATTGTTTTCATTCATTACCAGCTTAAGAAGATCCTCACTCCCGTAAATGCATAACACATATTACTTTCTTTACTGAATAGTATGTAGTACTCAATTATTAGTCTTAATGCATGAAAGATGAGTCTGTGAGAGTTAATCTGTTTATCAAACAGTTCCATTTCAAACAGGTCCATTCCCAGTTCTGCACCTGCGTAATAACCCAAATATGACTGGCAGAATCATTTACGGCACTATATATACAGCTGCAGGTGAACTGGTTAATAAGTTTTAAAGGGATAAAAACCAGCATCAGTGTAAAAGGTCACATATTTATGAAGCTCACCTGGTTCTTGAGTGATAAGGGCTTCAGGGTGAGCCTCGGTCTCCGGTGCTGCTCCTTGGACGGCCCGGGACGTTTGTTTAACGTTTCAGCGTCTTTTCCACACCTCCCCGTTCCCGACTCAGCCAATAAGGTCAACAGGCAGGCTCGGAGGTCTTTAGCCATACAAGGCAAAGGAATCTGTTGGCTCCCGCCGTCACACATCCTGAGAAACCTCCGTGTGTTTTCACAAAGAGCCACTCCGATGCCTGCAGGAGCCGCGAGAGGGAGGCCTTATTTAGCAAGCACAATCAGCAAGTATGCAACTGTGGAGCAACGTTTCCTGCGCCAAAGTGTCAAACCAAACAAAGGCCAGAGCCCAGCCAGCGTTTCTCTACAACAAGTCCATATTGAGATTAGACTGGAGGATTAGTTTAATAAACACCTTCTCCCGAACGACTGCAGACTATCTTATCATATATATACGATCTGTTAAATACATATACATATATATAACACAAAAATCAGCCATAACATTAAAACCATCTCCTTATATCTACACTTACAGACTGTAGTTCTGATTCTCTGTATACTTTATTATCCTGTTCTTTAATGATCAGGACCCCCACAGGACCACCATAGAGCAGATACTATCAAGGAAGTGGATCATTCTCAGCACTGCAGTGACACTGACATGGTGGTGGTGGTGTGTTAGTATGTGCCGTGCTGGTGTGAGTGGATCAGACACCTCTCTTTAAACATCTATCTATCTATCTATCTATCTATCTATCTATCTATCTATCTATCTATCTATCTATCTATCTATCTATTTTAAAATCTATCTCTTTGAAAATCTATCTCTTTGAACATCTATCTATCTATCTATCTATCTATCTATCTATCTATCTATCTATCTATCTATCTATCTATTTTAAAATATATCTCTTTGAACATCTATCTCTTTGAACATCTATCTATCTATCTATCTATCTATCTATCTATCTATCTATCTATCTATCTCTTTGAAAATCTATCTCTTTGAACATCTATCTATCTATCTATCTATCTATTTTAAAATATATCTCTTTGAACATCTATCTCTTTGAACATCTATCTATCTATCTATCTATCTATCTATCTATCTATCTATCTATCTATCTATTTTAAAATATATCTCTTTGAACATCTATCTATCTATCTATCTATCTATCTATCTATCTATCTATCTATCTATCTATCTATCTGTCTATCTATCTGTCTATCTATCTGTCTATCTATTTTAAAATATATCTCTTTGAACATCTATCTATCTATCTATCTATCTATCTATCTATCTATCTATCTATCTATCTATCTATCTGTCTATCTATCTATCTATCTATCAATTTTAAAATATATCTCTTTGAACATCTATCTATCTATCTATCTATCTATCTATCTATCTATCTATCTATCTATCTATCTATCTATCTATCTATCTATCTATCTATCTATTTTAAAATATATCTCTTTGAACATCTATCTCTTTGAACATCTATCTATCTATCTATCTATCTATCTATCTATCTATCTATCTATCTATCTATCTATCTATCTATCTATCTATCTATTTTAAAATATATCTCTTTGAACATCTATCTATCTATCTATCTATCTATATATCTATCTATCTATCTATCTATCTGTCTATCTATTTTAAAATATATCTCTTTGAACATCTATCTATCTATCTATCTATCTATCTATCTATCAATTTTAAAATATATCTCTTTGAACATCTATCTATCTATCTATCTATCTATCTATCTATCTATCTATCTATCAATTTTAAAATATATCTCTTTGAACATCTATCTATCTATCTATCTATCTATATATCTATCTATCTATCTATCTATCAATTTTAAAATATATCTATTTGAACATCTATCTATCTATCTATCTATCTATCTATCTATCAATTTTAAAATATATCTCTTTGAACATCTATCTATCTATCTATCTATCTATCTATCTATATATCTATCTATCTATCAATTTTAAAATATATCTATCTATCTATCTATCTATATATCTATCTATCTATCTATCTATCAATTTTAAAATATATCTATTTGAACATCTATCTATCTATCTATCTATCTATCTATCTATCTATCAATTTTAAAATATATCTCTTTGAACATCTATCTATCTATCTATCTATCTATCTATCTATCTATCTATCTATATATCTATCTATCTATCTATCTATCTATCTATCTATCTGTCTATATACTGCACGTTTATGTAAGAGCTTCAGATTTAATGTTAGTCTCAGGTATTTTGAGGTATTTTGAAAAGGTGTGGTATAAATGATTTATAATGTTATTGGTAGGAGTATGAATGCTCAGGGGGGTCTAACTAAGCCCAGACTGTTTAATCAGGAGTACAGGTCTGCTGGCTCAGAGTCACGGAGGTGTAATCAGACTGAATCCGGTGACATTGAGAATCAAGTTCAACAAACAGAAAGAAAACCAGAATGAAGGTTGAGTTTTGATTGACGCGCGTTACAGCCAATCAGCGAGGGGCACGCCTCCGCGCGCCGCGAACCGCAGCCAATCAGCAGAGCGCTGTTCTCCCCGCCCCTCCACGACGCGGCCAGCTGCGAGGAGCTCTTCCTGAAACCAAAACAAAGATCCAGAGAGTCGCAGCTACCAGTCAATTAAAGTTCACACCTCAGCGAGTTCGGCGGCTCTTTAGCCGGGGGAGTGAATTTCCTGCCGGGTGTTAGTGTCTGTCCTATGCCAGGTAAGTAATACGATCACTCGGAGTGTAAGAGGAGGTTACAAGGTGACCACAAGGCGTTAGAAATGAAATGGAGGTAACCCCCCGGCTCGGGCTCTCCTCTCCCCCGACTCCAGCCTCCAGATCCCGGCTAACATGAGCGCGCTGGCCGGCGGCGATGACCCGGGCAGCGAGAAGGGAGACCCTCCGAGAGCCGCAGAGAGATCCACCGACAGCAGGAGGGTCGAGGGCAGAGCTACAGAGAAGAAATGCTGTGAGTTCTGACTGACTTATTCAGCTCTGATGCCAAATCAGGAACGATACACACCCTCTGTAGAGATGGTTCTGTAGCAAATACCACGAGAACCTTATATACTGCAGAACCATGAACACTACAGAACTTAAACTGCTTAAATGGTTCTTTACACTATCGCTCAAAAGTTTAGCATCTCTTTAGAATTTCATTTCATGCAATTTTCATGCAATTCACAAACAATACTGTCCATTTCACAATTAATGTAAGTGTATCAGATGATTTTTAAAGAATAAAAATGTTTGTATTAAAGTCTATTTTTGTATAGAGGCTTATTTTGCATATAGTCCTATTATCAGCAATTCTCAGTCCTCTGTCTAAATCTCCTGGTACGACCACCAATCCAAGTTAAGGATGTTATTGGACTAATTGGTTGTTAGGACACTCTTGCTCAATTGTGATGCACAGCTGAAAAACATTCTACTAATAAGTGAGAATAAAAGGGAGAACAACATTCTAGGTTAGTTTAGTATCTGAAGATCAGCAGTTGATGACTTACTAACCGACTCACAATGACCAGAAAGAAACAACTTTCTTTAGAGACCCGTCAGTCCATTGTTGTGTTGAGGAAGAAGATACTCCATTAAAAACAAGAACATTTCACTGTGATCCCAAACTTTTGAGTGGTGGTGTAAATATATATATATATATGTATATGGCAACTTTACAGGAGAGGACAAAAACCTATGTTACTTTCAATGTAAGTCAATGGAACCAGAATTTCTTCCAAACTGTTTTGGAGCTTTTCCATTCATTATGGAATTCTCTCAGGATATAAGGAACAGCTGATGTGTTCAAATAAAAAAAAAAAAAAAACAACCATTTCTTAGACAGTGACTATATATATATATATATATATATATATACATATATATATATATATATATATATATATATATATATATATATATATGATGAATGGACCAATAGAAATGCTGCCTTAAAATAAAACCTCTTTACATTGGCGTACACTTAAAGTTAAGGCAGTTTCTGGCCTCTCCTGTAAAGTTACTATTTTGGAGATACTTGATTTCTTTGAACAGCAGTGGTATATATCACTGCTGTCCAATGAAGAACAAGTTTCTCCAAAATGGCAACTTTACAGGAGAGGCCAGAAATGTTGTTTACTTTTAATAGAAGTCAATGGAACCAGAATTTTTTCCAAGCTATTTTGGAACATTTCTATTGGTGCATTCATCATTGAATTTTTACACATTGTAAATGTCAGCCACTGCATTCAATGGATGCAGGATGTAGATAAAAGAAAATTGTCAATAATGGACATACACGTTTTTTCTTTGGACATATATATATATATATATATATATATATATATATATATATATATATATGACTGAAGGCAGACTTAACGCTACAGTGACTCAGTATCGCCTCTTCAGGTATGCAGTGGTATTACGAGACGTGACGGTCCTGGGCCAGCTGGTTATCTTGCTGCCTTCCCTTGCTACCTGGGAAACCAGACTAGAAAGCTGGCACGAGCATGTTATTTAAAACAAGCTGGATTTCATGCATTACTGATTATTATTATTATTATTATTCTTTTCTAATGGTAATTTGTCCTTCAGTTCTAAGTATTTTGGTCTTTCCCATTTAAAGGAATAGGAGTCTGGTCTTATATGACTGTAAATAACTGCCCAGCAGTTAAGATAGAAGCTGAATTATCAGACTTTCCTATACGTATATCTTTGCAACATGATACACAGACATTATTGACATAACATCAAATCAGATTTCTTCACATTCAGTCTAAAACCTGAAGCTAATCAGATGGCTCCTTTAACTTGACGTTCTCCTTATACACCCACACTGGAAAGTCACCCGCACTGATAGTGCCACAGTGTAAACTTCCTCTCAGAGGAGGAACCTGTTACCTGTAAATAAGGTTCGCTCCTCAGGTCTTCACCTTGTCTGTCAGCGGAGTGACTTATTGACCTGGAATAGCTGTAATGTTACTCCTTGTAAGCTGCCAGGCAGACGTTGCTACAGTGTTAGTCGTTGAATAGTCTGGTGATGAGTTCAGTCAGTAGACAGGGCCGCGTATGCCACATGCACCTGCTCGTATTTCAGCCAAAGGCTGCTGTGTTTCCTGAAGTCATCATGACTCTTCAGATCTAATTAGGCCTGTAAGAGGGGGCTTGGGGGATATGAATAGGTTGAAGGGTCCAACGTTGGTGACATCAGTGCTTTATAACAGACATTATCTGCAATTATAGCCACAAATCAATAGTGTTGATGGAAGTCTGTTTCCAGAGGGAGTGTTTAGTTGTGTCATTGTTGGAAAATAGCAAAACAAGTAGTGCTCCTTCAGAAGCCTGGCCCACCAAATTCATAGATGCCCATTTCTAGGGCTGTGTGTTGGCAAGAACCTGCCGATACAATACGTATCGTGATACGGTGGTCACGATTCAATATATATTGCGATATATTGCGATACTGCAAGCAAAGTGATATATTGTGATTTTTCAAATTCTACTATTAAAACACACCACTATATGAACAGGTTTGTCAATACTTACAATAGCATTGCGCCCTTGTGCTGCTTGTTAATGTTGGAGTGGAGCTGAAAATGGATTACAACACTGCCATCTAGTGGTCAGAGGTTTAAACACAACATACAATGATTCACTGTCTGCAAGGAACCTGTGTATCGATACTGTGTTGATGAGAATCGATATAGTATCACAAAACATAATATCCCGATATTCGATATTTAGATATTTTCTTACACCCCTACCCATTCCTAAGGCCATTTTTATGTCCATAAGTCTTCGTCCATATGGACAAATGCTACGATGTAACAGAGAGAACAATGACATATGTAAACGAATGTTAACTAGGTTGTGAACTATGCAGTGCAAACCAGTCACTATCATTTACAATAGCAAACAGGCACTGACCAATAGGTTAATGCTACATACCTGTCCAGCTGAAACAGAGCAACCTCCTCCCTTTTCATGCTCTTCATGAACTCTCCATGAAGTTGAAGTCAGTGTGAATCTTCCTGCTTCACTTTGCATGGTGCAGCAGTTCCATGCTGGTGCCTCAGTCTACCTGTCCAGCTGCTTGTTCACACTTTCCTGTTCCACCTATGCCGGGATCAGACTACACGATGTCAGGTTAGATGATCATGGTGCCATAAGTTCTTGTAGTGTTTTGGTTAGGAGATTTAAATGCTACATATTTGACGCCCACCAGTCATCTATGTGTTGGTAGGTCATCAAAGAGGAGGGTCTAGGTATGGACTGCCCATCCTTCAAAGAGAACTTGAGGTAACATGAGAAGAGTTTCACTTACACGGACATGGTTTCTTGTAGCCAGTTACATTCCAAGTTACATTCTCTTCACCATGTTTGCACATGTCCACCAGAGGGCGCTCTGTCTTTCTATTGGGAGGAGTCAAGGAACACGTCGTAGGAAATTTTGCCAAATTAGGCAGAAAATTTTCAAACAGTTCTGACATGCTAGACTTTGCATTGTGTTGTCATGGAAACGCCATATATATATATATATATATATATATATATATATATATATATATATATATATATATATATATATATATATATATATATATATATATGATTTTTTTTTTTTTTTTTTTTCAGTAAAATCAGCTTTTTTTTATTTTGGAGAGGTTGGGTGACCTCGGACACCCCAAAAAGCCAATGGGGAGACCCCATGTTCACTCTCTATTTCAGCTTGAATAACTTTAAATCAGTAAAAGAAATCAACTCTAATTTAAATCTAAAATCTAAAATGAAAAATTTCAAATAAAAATTAGAAAAGTGCTTATTGTTTTCAGCATATTTGGACCATTGCAGATTAATTTCAATACCTTTCAGTGCTTTCTAGTACAAATTTGAAGGCTTTTCAGGAACATTACATCATGAAAGTTCCACTAGTTTGTGAAGTGTTTTAGTAAAAAGCTTTGAGATTTGGGCTGGAATGTTAAGAGGTTAAATGATGTAGCAGTTGAATTCAGGTGCTAGGTGCTATTAAAGGTGGAACAGCAAAATTCAACCAAGAAGCTGGACAATAGGAAGCCAACCTCAGCCTCTCGGTGATCGTGATGAAACCTCTCAATGTTTTTAACAGGGTTCCTCACACTTGACTTCCTTTTTTGGCTGTTTGTCAGCCATCCCTCTTCTTGACAGTGCATGGAGTTCACTGTGTAGCCCCTCCCCTTTTCCCCATCCTGTGCATGAGCATGGCTGGAAAAGTGTTGTGATGCTCAGCCTGAGCCGCTTTGTTTAATTCCCATGTACAGATCCAGGTCCGTGTACACGCACTGGAGGGACAGCTAACCAACCCTGAGAAGATTACAGAATACATGTATTGGATTAAAATCACATATCGCACCTTTAAGTGCATTGTCTGTGGTAGCTGTGGTTACGACAGGGGCTGTTTTAACGTGTGAATATAGTTCTCTTGTTAACAGAAAAGCTGTGAATGGAAGGTCAGAGCGGTGTTTAAACTCCTTACACGTGCCTCCTTATCTGCACAGGTATGCATGTGCTGCACTGCCAGGTGTCGGACAGTGAGCAGTGAGTTTGTTCTGTAGTTCTCGCTGTAGGTTAAAGAACGTCCTTGTGATTTTAAGGCAGCAGTGCTGTGACCTGTCTGGAATTTGGATTTGTGGAGCGTCAGGATGTGTAATGAGCAGGTTAGATCTTGTTTCAGAAGAAACCTGGTTAGTAGAGAGAGGAGTGTGAGGGATGTCATGCTGCTGTATGTGGTGCCTGCACGTGCCAGGCCCATGTAATGATGTCATTGATTGCATGTACCCTCAGCCTCAGATGCTCCATTCATCACCAACACTGTTCCTTTATCCCTTCATTCCTGTATCATTAACATCATTGTTCCTTCATCCATTTGTTCCTTTATCACCGACATTGTTCCTTCATTCCTTTATCATCAACACTGTTCCTGTAATGAAAGGATGAAGGAACAATGTTTGTGATGATAAAGGAAAGAAGGGATGAAGGAACAGTGTTGGTGATGATAAAGGAATGAAGGGATGAAGGAACAGTGATGATGATGATGATAAAGGAATGAAGGGATGAAGGAACAGTGTTGATGATGATAAAGGAATGAAGGGATGAAGGAACAGTGTTGGTGGTGATAAAGTAATGAAAGGATGAAGGAACAATGTTTGTGATGATAAAGGAATGAAAGGGTGAAGGAACAGTGTTGGTGATGATAAAGGAATGAAGGGATGAAGGAACAGTGTTGATGATGATAAAGGAATGAAGGGATGAAGGAACAATGTTTGTGATGATAAAGGAATGAAAGGATGAAGGAACAGTGTTGGTGATGATAAAGGAATGAAGGGATGAAGGAACTGTTGGTGATGATAAAGGAATTAAGGGATGAAGGAACAATGTTTGTGATGATAAAGGAATGAAGGGATGAAGGAACAGTGTTGGTGATGATAAAGGAATGAATGGATGAAGGAACAGTGTTGGTGGTGATAAAAGAATGAAAGGATGAAGGAACAGTGTTGGTGGTGATAAAGGAATGAAAGGATGAAGGAACAGTGTTGGTGGTGATGAAGGAATGAAGGGATGAAGGAACAGTGTTGATGATGATGATGATGATAAAGGAATGAAGGGATAAAGGAACAGTGTTGATGATGATGATAAAGGAATGAAGGGATAAAGGAACAGTGTTGATGATGATAAAGGAATGAAGGGATGAAGGAACAGTGTTGGTGGTGATAAAGTAATGAAAGGATGAATGAACAATGTTGGTGGTGATAAAAGAATGAAGGACGAATGAACAATCTTGGTGATGATAAAGGAATGAAAGGGTGAAGGAACAGTGTTGGTGTTGATAAAGGAATGAAAGGATGAAGGAACAATGTTGGTGATGATAAAGGAAAGAAGGGATGAAGGAACAGTGTTGGTGATGATAAAGGAATGAAGGGATGAAGGAACAATGTTTGTGATGATAAAGGAATGAAGGGATGAAGGAACAGTGTTGGTGATGATAAAGGAATGAAGGGATGAAGGAACTGTTGGTGATGATAAAGGAATGAAGGGATGAAGGAACAATGTTTGTGATGATAAAGGAATGAAGGGATGAAGGAACAGTGTTGGTGATGATAAAGGAATGAATGGATGAAGGAACAGTGTTGGTGGTGATAAAAGAATGAAAGGATGAAGGAACAGTGTTGGTGGTGATAAAGGAATGAAAGGATGAAGGAACAGTGTTGGTGGTGATGAAGGAATGAAGGGATGAAGGAACAGTGTTGATGATGATGATGATGATAAAGGAATGAAGGGATAAAGGAACAGTGTTGATGATGATGATAAAGGAATGAAGGGATAAAGGAACAGTGTTGATGATGATAAAGTAATGAAGGGATGAAGGAACAGTGTTGGTGGTGATAAAGTAATGAAAGGATGAATGAACAATGTTGGTGGTGATAAAAGAATGAAGGACGAATGAACAATCTTGGGGATGATAAAGGAATGAAAGGGTGAAGGAACAGTGTTGGTGTTGATAAAGGAATGAAAGGATGAAGGAACAATGTTGGTGATGATAAAGGAAAGAAGGGATGAAGGAACAGTGTTGGTGATGATAAAGGAATGAAGGGATGAAGGAACAATGTTTGTGATGATAAAGGAATGAAGGGATGAAGGAACAGTGTTGGTGATGATAAAGGAATGAAGGGATGAAGGAACAATGTGATGATAAAGGAATGAATGGATGAAGGAACAGTGTTGGTGGTGATAAAAGAATGAAAGGATAAAGGAACAGTGTTGGTGATGATAAAGGAATGAAGGGATGAAGGAACAATGTTGGTGATGATAAAGGATTGAAGGACGAATGAACAATGTTGGTGATGATAAAGGAATGAAAGGGTGAAGGAACAATGTTTGTGATAAAGGAATGAAAGGATGAAGGAACAGTGTTAGTGGTGATGAAGTAATGAAAGTATGAAGAAACAGTGTTGGTGATGATAAAGGAATGAAGGGTTGAAGGAACAGTGTTGGTGTTGATAAAGGAATGAAAGTATGAAGGAACAGTGTTGGTGATGATAAAGTAATGAAGGGATGAAGGAACAGTGTTGGTGATGATAAAGTAATGAATGGATAAGGGAACAGTGTTGATGAGGATGATAAAGGAATGAAGGACTGAAGGAACAGTGTTGATGATGATGATAAAGGAATGAAGGGATGAAGGAACAATGCTGGTGATGATAAAGGAATGAAGGGGTGAAGGAACAGTGTTGGTGGTGATAAAAGAATGAAGGACGAATGAACAATGTTGGTGATGATAAAGGAATGAAGGGTTGAAGGAACAGTGTTGGTGTTGATAAAGGAATGAAGGGATGAAGGAACAATGTTGGTGATGATAAAGGAATGAAGGGATGAAGGAACAGTGTTGGTGATGATAAAGGAATGAAGGGATGAAGGAACAGTGTTGGTGATGATAAAGTAATGAAGGGTTGAAGGAACAGTGTTGGTGTTGATAAAGGAATGAAGGGATGAAGGAACAATGTTGGTGATGATAAAGGAATGAAGGGATGAAGGAACAGTGTTGGTGATGATAAAGGAATGAAGGGATGAAGGAACAGTGTAGGTGGTGATAAAGGAACGAAGGGATGAAGGAACAGTGTTGGTGATGATAAAGGAATGAAGGGATGAAGGAACAGTGTTGGTGGTGATAAAAGAATGAAGGACGAATGAACAATGTTGGTGATGATAAAGTAATGAAGGGATGAAGGAACAATGTTGGTGATGATAAAGGAATGAAGGGATGAAGGAACAGTGTTGGTGATGATAAAGGAATGAAGGGATGAAGGAACAGTGTTGGTGATGATAAAGGAATGAAGGGATGAAGGAACAGTGTTGGTGATGATAAAGGAATGAAGGGATGAAGGCTTTTTCCCTCTTTCTCACACACCTGATACACTCCACCACCTGATTACCAGAGCCTTCACATAGCTGAATCACATGCGTCAGGGTCGTAATCCCCTCTGTGCGAGGGTCTCACAGCGCCGGGCCTGAGAACCTGCTCTGGAATGGCTGGGCCGTAAGCTGATACCTGCGTGACATCAAGAGAGACGGAGTGAGGAGGGATTTCCAGACGGAGCAGTGGAGCAGAACTGAGGAGCAATAAGCCCTAATAGCACCAGGAGATGCGTTCAGCCACAGAATAAGCCCCCGTTTAATTACCCCCAAACCTCTCGCTTCACACTAACAGGTCCGGCTCTGCTCGGGGTCTTATTTCTCTCGCAGGAAGGCAAACACTGAGTGCTGGTTGCTAGGTAGCCGCCACGTGAAGGACGTTTGTCACGTGCAGACGAAGAGTTCGAGACGGAAAAACAATCGGAACAAACCTTCAGTCTGGAGCCGGGAATGATTCTCACGCTGTGGATAAATGATTGAATGATGCTCAGATGGCGCTCTGGATGACTTTAGAGGGGCTTCAGAGGGGGTTTAGTAACTCATCTATAGCGCTCAGTCCAGCTGGAGGTGGTCCATCATGTAGATCTTTTATAGCAGACTTTTATAATATAGTGCTGCTACCACTTTAGAATAGGACTCCCTTTATAAAGCATTTATAAGTCATAAACATTTAAAATCAGTAATATGTTGTAACTGCTTATTGATGGTTTAAAGTGAGTTTATTCATGGATAATCATTGGGTTATAAACACCTTAAAATCATTAATAAGCAGTTACAGCACATTAATAAAAAGGACAACAGGTCAACGGTTATTAGTAGTTAATAAGGCAATAAACACCTTAAAATCATTAATAAGCCGTTACAGCACATTAATAAAAAGGACAACAGGTCAATGGTTATTAGTAGTTAATAAGGCAATAAACACCTTAAAATCATTAATAAGCAGTTACAGCACATTAATAAAAAGGACAACAGGTCAACGGTTATTACTAGTTAATAAGGCAATAAACACCTTAAAATCATTTATAAGCAGTTACAACTCATCAATAAAAAGGACAACAGGTCAACGGTTATTAGTAGTTAATAAGGTAATAAACACCTTAAAATCATTTATAAGCAGTTACAGCACATTAATAAAAAGGACAACAGGTCAACGGTTATTACTAGTTAATAAGGTAATAAACACCTTAAAATCATTTATAAGCAGTTACAGCACATTAATAAAAAGGACAACAGGTCAACAGTTATTACTAGTTAATAAGGCAATAAACACCTTAAAATCATTAATAAACAGTTACAACACATCAATAAAAAGGACAACAGGTCGACGGTTATTAGTAGTTAATAAGGCAATAAACACCTTAAAATCATTAATAAGCAGTTACAGCACATTAATAAAAAAGACAACAGGTCAACGGTTATTAGTAGTTAATAAGGTAATAAACACCTTAAAATCATTAATAAACAGTTACAACACATCAATAAAAAGGACAACAGGTCGACGGTTATTAGTAGTTAATAAGGCAATAAACACCTTAAAATCATTAATAAGCAGTTACAGCACATTAATAAAAAGGACAACAGGTCGACGGTAATTAGTAGTTAATAAGGTAATAAACACCTTAAAATCATTTATAAGCCGTTACAGCACATTAATAAAAAGGACAACAGGTCAACGGTTATTAGTAGTTAATAAGGTAATAAACACCTTAAAATCATTTATAAGCATTTACAGCACATTAATAAAAAGGACAACAGGTCAACGGTTATTAGTAGTTAATAAGGTAATAAACACCTTAAAATCATGAATAAGCAGTTACAGTACATTAATAAAAAGGACAACAGGTCGACGGTAATTAGTAGTTAATAAGGTAATAAACACCTTAAAATTATTAATAAGCAGTTACAGCACATTAATAAAAAGGACAACAGGTCAACGGTTATTAGTAGTTAATAAGGTAATAAACACCTTAAAATCATTTATAAGCAGTTACAGCACATTAATAAAAAGGACAACAGGTCAACGGTTATTAGTAGTTAATAAGGTAATAAACACCTTAAAATCATTAATAAGCAGTTACAACTCATCAATAAAAAGGACAACAGGTCAACGGTTATTAGTAGTTAATAAGGTAATAAACACCTTAAAATCATGAATAAGCAGTTACAGCACATTAATAAAAAGACAACAGGTCAATGGTAATTAGTAGTTAATAAGGTAATAAACACCTTAAAATCATTAATAAACAGTTACAACACATTAATAAAAAGGACAACAGGTCAACGGTTATTAGTAGTTAATAAGGTAATAAACACCTTAAAATCATTAATAAGCAGTTACAGCACATTAATAAAAAGGACAACAGGTCGACGGTAATTAGTAGTTAATAAGGTAATAAACACCTTAAAATCATTTATAAGCAGTTACAGCACATTAATAAAAAGGACAACAGGTCAACGGTTATTAGTAGTTAATAAGGTAATAAACACCTTAAAATCATTTATAAGCATTTACAGCACATTAATAAAAAGGACAACAGGTCAACGGTTATTAGTAGTTAATAAGGCAATAAACACCTTAAAATCATTAATAAGCCGTTACAGCACATTAATAAAAAGGACAACAGGTCAACGGTTATTACTAGTTAATAAGGTAATAAACACCTTAAAATCATTAATAAGCAGTTACAGCACATTAATAAAAAAGACAACAGGTCAACGGTTATTAGTAGTTAATAAGGTAATAAACACCTTAAAATCATTAATAAACAGTTACAACACATCAATAAAAAGGACAACAGGTCGACGGTTATTAGTAGTTAATAAGGCAATAAACACCTTAAAATCATTAATAAGCAGTTACAGCACATTAATAAAAAGGACAACAGGTCGACGGTAATTAGTAGTTAATAAGGTAATAAACACCTTAAAATCATTTATAAGCAGTTACAGCACATTAATAAAAAGGACAACAGGTCAACGGTTATTAGTAGTTAATAAGGTAATAAACACCTTAAAATCATTTATAAGCATTTACAGCACATTAATAAAAAGGACAACAGGTCAACGGTTATTAGTAGTTAATAAGGCAATAAACACCTTAAAATCATTAATAAGCCGTTACAGCACATTAATAAAAAGGACAACAGGTCAACGGTTATTACTAGTTAATAAGGTAATAAACACCTTAAAATCATTAATAAGCAGTTACAGCACATTAATAAAAAAGACAACAGGTCAACGGTTATTAGTAGTTAATAAGGTAATAAACACCTTAAAATCATTAATAAACAGTTACAACACATCAATAAAAAGGACAACAGGTCGACGGTTATTAGTAGTTAATAAGGTAATAAACACCTTAAAATCATTTATAAGCATTTACAGCACATTAATAAAAAGGACAACAGGTCAACGGTTATTAGTAGTTAATAAGGTAATAAACACCTTAAAATCATGAATAAGCAGTTACAGTACATTAATAAAAAGGACAACAGGTCGACGGTAATTAGTAGTTAATAAGGTAATAAACACCTTAAAATTATTAATAAGCAGTTACAGCACATTAATAAAAAGGACAACAGGTCAACGGTTATTAGTAGTTAATAAGGTAATAAACACCTTAAAATCATTTATAAGCAGTTACAGCACATTAATAAAAAGGACAACAGGTCAACGGTTATTAGTAGTTAATAAGGTAATAAACACCTTAAAATCATTAATAAGCAGTTACAACTCATCAATAAAAAGGACAACAGGTCAACGGTTATTAGTAGTTAATAAGGTAATAAACACCTTAAAATCATGAATAAGCAGTTACAGCACATTAATAAAAAGACAACAGGTCAATGGTAATTAGTAGTTAATAAGGTAATAAACACCTTAAAATCATTTATAAGCAGTTACAGCACATTAATAAAAAGGACAACAGGTCAACGGTTATTAGTAGTTAATAAGGCAATAAACACCTTAAAATCATTAATAAGCAGTTACAGCACATTAATAAAAAGGACAACAGGTCAACGGTTATTAGTAGTTAATAAGGTAATAAACACCTTAAAATCATTTATAAGCAGTTACAGTGCACTAATAAAAAGCACAACAGGTCACTGTATTAATAATGTGTTGCAAGTGCTTATCAATGGTTTAAAGTGATTTTAAAACACCGCTGCAACTTTAGTTACTTGAAACCTACATGAAACTGAATTTTACTTTACTTGCATCATGTGAAGCGACCTGCAACTCATTTAAAACTCTGCTGCAACTTTAGTTACTTGAAACCTAAACGAAACTGAATTCCACTTCAGTTGCATCATGTGAAGCGACCTGCAACTCATTTGAAGCTCCGCTGCAACTTTAGTTCATTGAAACCTACATGAAACTAAATGCAAAATATTGTGGACTAACATACGGTGAGCATGCAATACTGAGAGTCGGCCTGTAAAGCCTGAAACAATCATTACAAGTCAGAAGCATCTGGTCGGATTTCACAGATATGTTGTGGTTGACCTTTAACTCATTTAAAACTCTACTTTAGTTACTTGAAACCTACATGAAACTGAATTGCACTTGCATCATGTGAAGCAACCTTCAACTCATTTGAAACTCCGCTGCAAATTTAGTTACTTGAAACCTACATGAAACTGAATTGCACTTTACTTGCATCATGTGAAGCGACCTGCAACTCATTTGAAACTCCGCTGCAAATTTAGTTACTTGAAACATATGAAACTGATTTTGCATTATGTACAGCGACCTCCAACTCATTTGAAACTCCTCCATTATAATTGTAATCAATCGACCTTCAACTCATTTGAAACTTTGCTGCAACTTTAGTTACTTGAAACCTACATGAAACTGAATTGCACTTTACTTGCATTGCGTGAAGTGAGCTGCTCAGATCTCAGATTTAGCCGCTGAGGAAAAGGATCCAAACTAGAAACCATGTTACAAAATGTTCTTGTAAAAGTTGCATACAGTAACACTTTTTCACCAGAGAGGTCTCCAAACCCCAATATCTTACATAGTACAGCTTTAGGACATGAAGAGAGGTTGTTAATTGGGCATGTAACAATGAATTATGGCCAAAAAATAAACAAAAATTTGTCTTCATGTCATTTCAACAGCATGGGCTTCCCATATGACCAACTCCTCCACTTTGATTGTAATGATTGGTCTGCCTGCGAGAGGGAAGACCTACATGTCCAAGAAGCTGACTCGCTACCTCAACTGGATAGGAGTACCTACGAAAGGTGATACCGTTGGCTCATCATGTTTCAGTTTGAAAATGCTTGTGTTTATGTTCCCAGTTACTGCTCTTCTCCGGCCTCTGTGCTTAGACTGGCAGGTGAATGTGTTGGTGTACCGCGTGCATTGCTGATGTTAACAGATGTTTGTTGTTAATCCTAGATTTGGCAAATCATCAGAGCAGCTTTCTGTAATCCTCTAACAGCTGTTTGTTTATATGCAGTGTTTAATTTGGGAGAGTACCGACGGGAGGCCGTCCGTTCATACAAGTCCTACGACTTCTTCAGACACGACAACGCAGAGGCCATGAAAATCAGAAAGTGAGTGCTTGGAGCTTTATAGGCGAGAAGCTGCTGAGAAGCTGTCATGCAACTTTAGTTACTTGAAACCTACATTATATTTAATTGCATCATGTAAAGCGACCTGCAACTCATTTGAAACTTTGCTGCAACTTTAGTTACTTGAAACCTAAATGAAACTGAATTACACTTTACATGAATTGTGACGTGACCTGCAACTTATTTGAAACTCCTCTGCAACTTTAGTTACTTGAAACCTAAATGAAACTGAATTGCACTTGAATCATACGACATGACCTGCAACTTATTTGAAACTCCTCTGAAACTTTAGTTACTTGAAACCTACATGAAACTAAATCGCACTTTAGTTGCACCATGTGAAGCGATCTTCAGCTCATTTGAAACTCTGCTGCAACTTTACTAACTTGAAACCTACATGATATTTAATTGCATCAGGTAAAGCGACCTGCAACTCATTTGAAACTTTGCTGCAACTTTAGTTACTTGAAACCTACATGAAACTGAATTGCACTATACTTGAGGCATAGGACGTGACCTGCAACTTATTTGAAACTACTCTGCAACTTTAGTTACTTGAAACCTACGTGAAACTGAATTGCACTTTACTTGAATCATGTGACGTGAACTGCAACTTATTTGAAATTACTCCGCAACTTTAGTTACTTGAAACCTACATGAATCTGAGTTGAACTTTACTGGTATCGTGAAGCGACATTGAATTCATTTGAAACTCCACTGCAACTTTAGTCACTTGAAACCAACATAAAACTGAATTGCACTTTAGTTGAATAGTGTGAAGCGACCTGCAACTCATTTGAAACTCCACTGCAACTTTAATTACTCAAAACCTACATGAAACTGAATTGCCCTGTAGTTGCATTATGTGACGCGACCTGCAACTTATTTAAAACTTGGCTGCAACTTGTGTGTTACTAGTGTAGAGACCTTCGACATAGACAGTCTGCAGATCACTTTTAACTCAGGTTGGCATATTTTTTCTATTTGTGTTTACAGGAACCTCTACATTTAATTTTGTCTCTTATATGGGGGTATCTCTATACTCTTATGGAAGGTCTGGGACCCCCCCAACCCCCCCCCCCCCCACCCCCCCTGGACCTTCACAATTCTAAGAGTCTTTTCAGTTGAACTAGATACTGCAACTTTTCTAATTAAGGTTAAATATCAGCAAACTGTGCAGTGAGGATGTGCTGACCGTGTGCCTCTCACCCCTCAGACAGTGTGCCCTCATTGCCCTGCAGGACGTGAAGATGTATCTGAGCGAGGAGGGCGGTCAGATCGCGGTGAGTCTGACTGTCTGCAGCGCTGCTGGAGAAGCCAGGTCATGGAGACAGTAGTCAGTTATTGTGTTAACAGGATTGTATAATATGGGTTACGTAACAGCGGCCTCACGGCTCTAGTTGACGATGTTGTAACTCTTAAACAGTTGTTAGTTTTCAGTATGATGTTGTCTTAGAGTGCTGTGTCTCCCTCTAACAGGTGTTTGATGCCACCAACACAACTCGAGAGAGGAGGGACCTCATTCTGGAGTTTGCCCAGGAGAATGCTTACAAGGTCGGTCACCTGCTGGAGACATGTGGTCAGTCAGCTGAGAGTTGAAAACCAGTTTCCATCCTATAACATTATATCTACACTTTGTAGTTCCACAGTTACAGACTCTGTAGACTTTATTACCCTGTTCTTTAATGATCAGGACCACCACAGGACCACCACAGAGCAGGTCCTATTTGGGTGTTAAATCATTCTCAGCACTGCTGTGACACTGACAAGGTGGTGGTGTGTTAGTGTGTGTTGTGCTGGTGTGAGTGGATCAGACACAACAGTGCTGCTGCTGCTGGAGGGTTAAACACCACATTGTCACTGCTGGACTGAAAATCGTCCACCAACCAAAACTATCCAGACAACAGTGTCTGGACCACACTGGCTGGACTACACCACTACGTCAATGTCACTACAGTGCTGAGAATGATTTAACACCCAAATAGGACCTGCTTTGTGGTGGTCCTGTGGGGGTCCTGACCATTGAACTACAGTCTGTAAGTGTAGAACTACAAAGTGTTCCAATATATATATATATATATATATATATATATATATATATATATATATATATATATATATATATATATATATATATATATATATATATATATATATATATATATATATATACACACTCAGCACTGGACGTGCAGTGATGAACTCTAGCGTGCGTCATTAAACACAAGCATGTATTCAGCTGTGAAGAGTATTTAGATTATATGTTGAACTACTAGGACTCTGTATCAGTAATAACCTGTCGATACGATACATATCACGATACAGGGGTTACGATGTAATGTACTGCGATACTGTTAGCAAGACAATATATCAGAATAATATTATTTTAAGAAACTGACATAGTCCTAAATAAATACTTAACATCAGCAGTGCGCCCTTATTCTACTTGTTCACATTGGAATAGTCTATCATGGAAAAGTTGGAATTCCTCTGCTTAGAAAGTGGACATGGCCTGATTTACTAATGAGTACAGCTCTGTTTATCATCACTGTCCAATGAAATACATGTATCTCTATTTTTGTTGTTTTTGAACACACCAACCATCATTTGAACACACCAATGGTTGTTTATATTGTGTTAAAATTTCATGATGAATAGACCAATAGAAATGCTCCAAAATAGCTTGACAATAATTCTGGTTCCACTGACTTCCATTGAAAGTAAAGTATGTTTTTGGTGTATATATATATATATATATATATATATATATATATATATATATATATATATATATATATATATATACACACTACCGCTCAAAAGTTTAGGATCCCTTTAGAATTTCATTTCATGCAATTCACCAACAATATTCTCCATTTCACAATTAATGTAAGTGTATCAGATGATGTTTAAAGAATAAAAATGTTTGTATTAAAGTCTATTTTTGTATAGAGGCTTATTTTACATATAGTCCTATTATCAGTAATTCTCAGTCCTCTGTCTAAATCTCCTGGTACGACCACCAATCCAAGTTAAGGATGTTATTGGACTAATTGGTTGTTAGGACACTCTTGCTCAATTGTGATGCACAGCTGAAAAACATTCTACTAATAAGTGAGTATAAAAGGGAACAACATTCTAGGTTAGTTTAGTATCTGAAGATCAGCAGTTGATGGCTTGCTGACCGACTCAAAATGACCAGAAAGAAACACCTTTCTTTAGAGACCCGTCAGTACATTGTTGTGTTAAGGAAGAAGATCCTCCATTAAAACAAGAACATTTCACTGTGATCCCAAACTTTTGAGCAGTAGTATATATATATATATATATATATATATATATATATATATATATATATATATATATATATATATATATATATATATACTAACAAGTACCTCCAAAGGGGCAACAACCTACTTTACTTTCAATGTAAGTCAATGGAACCAGAATTTTTTTCCAGGCTATTTTGGAGCATTTCTATTGGTCCATTCATCATGAAACTTTTTCACACAGTGTAAATGACAGAACAATCAACAAAGGTTTAGGTGCTTGTTTTTCTTTGGGCTGTGGTGGTATCTGGTATCTGAGTCTTGGCTGAGGCTGAGCGACTGCGTATGTGATGAAGAGAAAACTGTACGTTTTGCTCTGACCTGCTTTTTTAATGTGAGACCCCTTTATTCAACCCCCCCAGGTGTTCTTTGTGGAGTCCGTATGTGACGACCCAGATGTCATCGCTGAGAACATTATGGTAAGATGTCATTACCTGTTAGCTTCAGTTGCGCTAGTTACAGCTGATTAAGTGAGTAACATCGTTAAGGGCCAGATGGTGCCTTTTAACACCAGTATGCTATACAAGAGCCAATCAGAATCCACATTTAAATTAGGTAAATCATATCTGATTGGCTGCCAGTATGCACATTTTAAAATATGTATTGTCGCTGTCCCGAAAAAAACATGTATTAGCAATTTTGTAGATGCTTGTTTTTCATTGGACAGTGACGAGATTTATCTGTATCCAGGTTACTGTACTGTTGTTGTTGTTGTTGTTGTTGTTGTTGTAACTTGTTGAATCCTCCGCCAGGACGTGAAGGTGTCCAGCCCGGACTATCCTGAGAGGGACCGCGAGAGTGTGATGGAGGACTTCCTGAAGAGGATCGAGTGCTACAAAGTCACGTATCAGCCTTTAGACCCGGACCACCACGACAGGTAAGACTAGATCACCTTAACACACCCACCCTTTCAACACAGTGTACCTGTACACAGGTAGGTGAAGGTGGTGTCACAGTTTACCTGTACACAGGTAGGTGAAGGTAGTGTTACAGTTTACCTGTACACAGGTAGGTGAAGGTAGTGTTACAGTGTACCTGTACACAGGTAGGTGAAGGTAGTGTTACAGTTTACCTGTACACAGGTAGGAGAAGGTAGTGTTACAGTTTATCTGTACACAGGTAGGTGAAGGTAGTGTTACAGTTTACCTGCACACAGGTAGGTGAAGGTAGTGTTACAGTTTACCTGTACACAGGTAGGTGAAGGTAGTGTTACAGTTTATCTGTACACAGGTAGGAGAAGGTAGTGTTACAGTTTATCTGTACACAGGTAGGTGAAGGTAGTGTTACAGTTTACCTGTACACAGGTAGGTGAAGGTAGTGTTACAGTTTACCTGTACACAGGTAGGTGAAGGTAGTGTTACAGTTTATCTGTACACAGGTAGGAGAAGGTAGTGTTACAGTTTACCTGTACACAGGTAGGTGAAGGTAGTGTTACAGTTTATCTGTACACAGGTAGGTGAAGGTAGTGTTACAGTGTACCTGTACACAGGTAGGTGAAGGTAGTGTTACAGTTTACCTGTACACAGGTAGGTGAAGGTAGTGTTACAGTTTACCTGTACACAGGTAGGTGAAGGTAGTGTTACAGTTTACCTGTACACAGGTAGGTGAAGGTAGTGTTACAGTTTATCTGTACACAGGTAGGTGAAGGTAGTGTTACAGTGTACCTGTACACAGGTAGGTGAAGGTAGTGTTACAGTTTACCTGTACACAGGTAGGTGAAGGTAGTGTTACAGTTTACCTGTACACAGGTAGGTGAAGGTAGTGTTACAGTTTACCTGTACACAGGTAGGTGAAGGTGGTGTCACAGTTTACCTGTACATAGGTAGGTGAAGGTAGTGTTACAGTTTACCTGTACACAGGTAGGTGAAGGTAGTGTTACAGTTTACCTGTACACAGGTAGGAGAAGGTAGTGTTACAGTTTACCTGTACACAGGTAGGAGAAGGTAGTGTTACAGTTTACCTGTACACAGGTAGGAGAAGGTAGTGTTACAGTTTATCTGTACACAGGTAGGTGAAGGTAGTGTTACAGTTTACCTGTACACAGGTAGGTGAAGGTAGTGTTACAGTTTACCTGTACACAGGTAGGTGAAGGTGGTGTTACAGTTTACCTGTACACAGGTAGGTAAAGGTAGTGTTACAGTTTACCTGTACACAGGTAGGTGAAGGTGGTGTCACAGTTTACCTGTACACAGGTAGGTGAAGGTAGTGTTACAGTTTACCTGTACACAGGTAGGTGAAGGTAGTGTTACAGTGTACCTGTACACAGGTAGGTGAAGGTAGTGTTACAGTTTACCTGTACACAGGTAGGAGAAGGTAGTGTTACAGTTTATCTGTACACAGGTAGGTGAAGGTAGTGTTACAGTGTACCTGTACACAGGTAGGTGAAGGTAGTGTTACAGTTTACCTGTACACAGGTAGGTGAAGGTAGTGTTACAGTTTACCTGTACACAGGTAGGTGAAGGTAGTGTTACAGTTTACCTGTACACAGGTAGGAGAAGGTAGTGTTACAGTTTACCTGTACACAGGTAGGTGAAGGTAGAGTTACAGTTTACCTGTACACAGGTAGGTGAAGGTAGTGTTACAGTTTACCTGTACACAGGTAGGTGAAGGTAGTGTTACAGTTTACCTGTACACAGGTAGGTGAAGGTAGTGTTACAGTTTACCTGTACACAGGTAGGTGATGATAATAGATGAGAACTGTAAATAATACCGGGTTGTTTATAGAAGGAGAAGCTTGGAAAGTGTTAAATAAACACACTGGCGTATGGAAAAGTACTACTTACTGTATTAATACTGTTTAATATTTAATAATAAAGTGTTTATTGAGTAAATAAAATTTTTATTTTCTCTTTGAAATAAAATAATGTTCCCAAGTGACTAAACCCTTTACCCAGCAGTGTATAATTCCATTACTAGTAGTGGATCAGTGTTGTGCAGCCCTGTATGTAGTATTTGTTGGTGTAGTTTTACAGGTGCACCTGCAGGGGGAGACAAAGCCTACACTTTCCAGCTTGCAGTTGTTTTCATGTTTGTATGTCCAAGTTTGGTTTTGAAGTGGGTGCCAGCACTTTCTGTGGATTTCACAGTCAGTACAGGCGTGTCTGGTGTAGTTTGGGTTGTGTTGTGTTGTGAGTTGTGGAAGCTCTGCTGCAGACTAACATCAGATGTACCTGATAAGCACTTTGCTTGGAAGATGTTTTCCTAACAGCTGTCGGGAGTTTCAGATCAACAATTCCTTTCATTCCTCTGGCTTTATCTGTGGGAGCAGAAGGGATTTGCTGTGCTGAGTCACAGTTTTGCTCGCAGCTCCTCTGGATACGGAAAGACTGTCCTGACCACACCTTAAACAGGGAGTGTAGTCGGGGTCGTTAGCCAATTATCACCAATTTTAATACCAGAGCTTTTCTCTGAATGCTTGCTGTGTTTTTATGTTCTATTTTAAATCGTATTTCCAAACAGCAGCGAATCAGACGTCAGTGTTTCCCTCACTGATATTTTTTAAGCCTCAGTTCATCCAGTCAGGATTCAGTAGTGATGTGTTTGGACGCGGCTGCTAGTGTGATTAGACTCACTGCGTTTCTCGTTGTTCTCACAACTGTTTTGCTTTTGTTGAGTTACTTGTTTGCTGTTTAGTGTTAATGTTTCTGTTCCATGGTTCTTCTTTCTGTTCTTAGCGATCTTGGTTTCTCTAATAGACCCTTTTGTTACTGAATAATTTATACTATTTACTGGATAAATTATAGTAGATACTGAATAATTTATACTATTTACTGGATAAATGATAGTAGATACTGAATAATTTATATTATTTACTGGATAAATTATAGTAGATACTGAATAATTTATATTATTTACTGGATAAATTATAGTAGATACTGAATAATTTATACTATTTACTGGATAAATTATAGTAGATACTGAATAATTTATACTATTTACTGGATAAATTATAATAGATACTGAATAATTTATACTATTTACTGGATAAATTATAGTAGATACTGAATAATTTATACTACTTACTGGATAAATTATAGTAGATACTGAATAATTTATACTATTTACTGGATAAATTATAGTAGATACTGAAAAATATATAGTAGATACTGAACAATTTATAGTTCTGGATCATTTATAGTAGATACTGAAAAATATATAGTACAAACTGAATAATTTATAGTACTTACTGGAAAATGTATAGAAGATACTGAATAATTTGTACTCCTTACTGGATAATTTATAGTTGATACTGAAAAATATATAGTAGATACTGAACAATTTATAGTACTGGATGATTTATAGTAGATACTGAACAATATAAAATACATACTGAATAATTTATAGTACTTACTGAATAATTTATAGTAGTTATTGAACAATTTATACTATTTTCAGGATAATTTATAGTAGATACTGAAAAATATATAGTACATACTGAATAATTTATACTACTTGCTGGATAATTTATAGTAGATACTGAAAAATATATAGTACATACTGAATAATTTATACTACTTGCTGGATAATTTATAGTAGGTACTGAAAAATATATAGTAGATACTGAATAATTTATAATACTTACTGAATAATTTATACTACTTACTGCATAATTTATAGTAGATACTGGACAATTTATAGTTCTGGATAATTTATAGTAGATACTGAAAAATATATAGTACATACTGAAAAATTCATAGTACTTACTGAATAATTTATAGTAGATACTGATTCATTTCTAGTAGATACTGAAACATTTGTAGTAGTTACTGAATAATTTATAGTACTTACTGAATAATTTATAGTACTTACTAAATAACTCATAGTATTTACTGAATAATTAATAGTAGTTACTGAAAAATTTATAGTAGCTACTGAATAATTTACAGTAGTTACTGAGTATTTAATAGTAGTTACTAAATAATTGAAAGTAGCTACTGAATATTTGTCAGTAATGGTTTGATTGTATTCGTGTGTGTGTGTGTGCAGGGATCGCTCCTTTATCCAGGTGATAAACGTAGGCCAGCGTTTCCTGGTGAACCGGGTTCAGGACTACATCCAGAGCAAAATCGTCTACTACCTGATGAACATCCACGTCCACTCGCACTCCATCTACCTGTGTCGCCATGGAGAGAGCGAACACAACATCCAGGGCCTGATCGGAGGAGACTCTGGACTTTCTGCTCGGGGAAAAGAGGTGTGACCATTAAAAAACAGACTTTATAAGGAATCTGCCCATTAAAGTTCTCTGATTTCTGTCCTACAGCTCTTAGTTTGGCTGTAAATCCAGTACACACTGTTTCCTATTACTAGAAATATAGCTGGTCAGCCAAAACTCATTACATGTGTGTGTTACATTGTGTGACACACTGCTATCTACAGTATGTACATCACACAGATAATAGAGGTATCACTTGTGCATTTGTACACTGTATAGATAACAGTACGTCATACAGGGTCAGAACACACGGCATTAGGCTTGTAGCTCCAGTGCTAACACTGAAAACACCATCAGACACCAAACACGTCTCAGCTGATGGACTACATTTGCAATAAAGACCAAGTTGTGTACGTTTGTTTTTATTTTTGCTTAACAACCACTTAAAATTGAGTAACTACACACGTGCTAGCACACATGTTTAATTTATTGTAGTTACTGAATTATTAATAATAGATACTGAATTATTTATTGTAGTTACTGAATCATTAATAGTAACTACTGAATTATTTATTGTAGATACTGAATCAATAAAAGTAGGTACTGAATTATTTATAATAAATACTGAATCATTTATTGTAGGTACTGAATTATTTATAATAAATACTGAACCATTTATTGTAGTTACTGAATCATTTATAATAGATGCTGAATCATTTATTGTAGTTACTGAATTATTTATAATAGATACTGAATCATTAATAGTAGGTACTGATTTATTTATAATAGATACTGAATCATTAATAGTAGGTACTGAATTATTTATAATAAATACTGAATCATTTATTGTAGTTACTGAATCATTAATAGTAGGTACTGAATTATTTATAATAGATATTGAATCATTTATTGTAGTTACTGAATCATTAATAGTAGGTACTGAATTATTTATAATAGATACTGAATCATTTATTGTAGTTACTGAATCATTAATAGTAGGTACTGAATTATTTATAATAGATACTGAATCTTTTATTGTAGTTACTGAATCATTAATAGTAGGTACTGAATTATTTATAATAGATACTGAATCTTTTATTGTAGTTACTGAATCATTAATAGTAGGTACTGAATTATTTATAATAGATACTGAATCATTTATTTGTAGTTACTGAATTATTAATAGTAACTAAGAGTGCAATTATTTATAAATACAATCTTAAGACTTCTAGACTTTCTATTATTTATATTGTATATACTGTACTATTTTATTTATCTATTTTTGTACTGAGTGCCTTGCTATCCCTTTGCTGCAGTTCCCATACAGAACAAGTGATGCTCTTGCCCAGAGCAGCTTGTGCTCATTAGCCTATCACAGTGCCAGAGTCATAGTGCATTCATACAGCGCACAGTGGCAGCAGCAGCAGCAGCTCTCAGCTGGAATCAAGTGTATCATCTTCTTCATCTGGAATTAATGTGAAAGGAGAAGGAAATAAAAGTCACTCTTTTCCTTCTAGTCATAAACTACCCTGATTCTATCAAACAGCCGCAGATACTTGACACAGCAGGATTCCTTCACAGTTACAGTAGCGTCAGCTAATCCCATACTAAAACCCAGCCGCATCCAGACACCGTTGCTCAACAGCTGGATTTATAGAGGTAAGGAAAGCCTCGACACTTTTACTGTACACAGCTCAATTATCTGACGGCCTTTGTTTTCCATGGAACGTTTCAGGCATTTTAGTGACTGTGACGCATCATTACCTGTTTTTTTAACAGTAAATTCAAATTCCAGAACTAAACATTAATAGTAGTTACTGAATAACTTATAGTTGTTAATAATTCTTTTGTATAGTAGATAGTGAATCATTTATAGTAGTTACTAAATCATTAGTGGTAGATACTGAATCATTTATAGTTATTACTGCATCATTTATAGTCATCTCTGAACCATTTATAGCAGATATTGCATCATTAATAGTAGTTAAATCATTTATTGTAGTTACTAAATCATTAATAATAGCTACTGAATCATTTAAAGTATTTGTTGAATCATATAGAGTAGATGATCAGTCATTTATATTAGTCAATGAATTGTTCATAGTAGTTATTAAATTATTTAAAGTAGCTATTGAATAATTTATAGTTATTGAATTATATATAGTAGATACAGAGTCATTTGTAGTCGGTTCTGAATCATTCATAGTTGTTACTGAGTCATTAATAATAGTTATTGAATCATTTGTAGTACCTACTGAATCATTTATAGTTTTTATTAAAACATTCATTATAATTACTGAATTATTAATAGTAGGTACTGAATTATTTATTGTAGATACTGAATCCTTAATAGTAGGTACTGAATTATTTATAATAGATACAAAATCATTTGTTGTAGTTACTAAATCATTAATAGTAGGTAATGAATTATTTATTGTATATACTGAATCATTAATAGTAGGTACTGAATCATTTATTATAGTTACTGAATTATTTATTGTAATTACCAGATCATTAATAGTAATTATTGAATTATTTATTGTAGATACTGAATTATTTATTGTAGTTACTGAATCATTAATAGTAGGTACTGAATTATTTATTGTAGATACTGAATCCTTAATAGTAGGTACTGAATCATTAATAGCAGCTACTAAATTATTTATTGTAGTTACTGAATCATTAATAGTAGGTACTGAACTATTTATTGAAGATACTGAATAATTTATTGTAGTTACCGAATCATTAATAGTAACTACTAAATTATTTATTGTAGATACTGAAACATTTATTGTAGTTAATGAATCATTAATAGCAACTACTGATTTTTTTGTTATAGATACTAAATTGTTAATAATAGGTACTGAATTATTTATAATAGATACTGAATCATTTATTGTAGTTGGTGAATCATTAATAGTAACTATTGAATTATTTATTGTAGATACTGAATCATTTATTGTAGTTACCGAATTATTTATTATAGATACTGAATCTTTTAGTGCAGTTACCGAATCATTAATATAGGAAATACTGAGTTATTTATTGTAGATACTGAATCATTTATTGTAGTTACTGAATAATTAATAGTAACTACTGAATTATTTATTGCAGTTACTGAATCATTAATGGTAACTACTGAATTATTTATAGTAGATATTAAATCATTTATTGTAGTTACTGAATCATTAATAGTAACTACTGAATCATTAATAGCAGCTACTAAATTATTTATTGTAGTTACTGAATCATTAATAGTAGCTACTGAATTATTTATAATAGATACTGAATCATATATTGTAATTACTGAATCATTAATAGCAGCTACTAAATTATTTATTGTAGTTACTGAATCATCAATAGTAGCTACTGAATTATTTATAGTAGATACCAAAATATTTATTGTAGCTACTGAATCGTTAGTTACTTTGGGTTTGGGTCGAACACCAGAGCGGGGTGCATTTCTGTCCAGTGTCCACCTGGAACTGAACTTGTGATTGTATCTGCTACACCGATTTGAAAAACCTGTTTCTGCTTCATAATTCCACGCGACCCACAAAGTTTTTACTGCTCGGCTAAACGAGGCCACGGCTTATTAAGAGCAGACTGTGGCGTCTGAGCAGAAACACAGCGTAGCGGTGTGGTCTGAGCTGAAACACAGTGTGGGGGCGGCTGTGGTGTCTGTGTGTTGACTGGAGTAAAGACAAGGTGTGTTTCCATTAATTAGGCCTGGATGATAAAAGTATAACAGTAGTTATCAAACACTAGCATTTTCTGAGATAGATAGATTAGATAGATAGATAGATAGATAAACAAGTATAGATAGATAAACAAGTATAGATAGATAGATAGATAGATAGATAGATAGATAGATAGATAGATAGATAGATAGATAGATAGATAGATAAACAGGTGGAGATAGATAGATAGATAGATAGATAGATAGATAGATGTGTACACTAGGTGGAGATGTGAGTCTGTATCTGTATAAATACTAAAAGAAGAAGTCTATCCATTCACTTACAGCAACACTAACCAAATGTATCCCAAAGCTATGCAGCATTAACTGTATGGTGCGACATGGAAACCCCGGTTATTCCGGGGGCCAGTTACGGTCTTCGGCGCGGCCATATGGCTCAGCTCCACTGTTAACCCTGACCTCCTCCTGTTTGTGCAGTTTGCTCGGGCTCTGCGGGGCTTTGTCGAGAGCCAGAAGATGGTGGGCCTCAAGGTGTGGACCAGCCAACTTAAGCGCACCATCCAGACGGCTGAGGCGTTGGGCGTCCCGTACGAACAGTGGAAAATCCTTAACGAGATTGATGCTGTGAGTCACCATCGCTCTGCCACCTGCCACAGCTGCTCCTTCCATCAGCACTGCACTGCACTGAAAAAAGCCTAAACTAATATTACTTCAGTAGCTTTTATAGAAACACAGGGGCGTGTGGGGTGCCTCTGTTTTTCTTTAGAGCTCGTAGAGCTACGAAGGATGCTCTGCATGTGTTCAGAAGAAAAACATTTGTCAAAGGCTTTAAAGTGATGCTTTCAGAAATACACTTGCTGTAACACTTGCTAAATACACAGTGGACTCACATTATTATGACTAATATCCAGAGTGACCGCCAAGTGCAGCACAGACAGCAGCTGAACAGACTGGGAGACTCAGTAAGGTCCTGGTAGGTTGTCACAGGAATCTGGAGCAATGCTGACTGCAGTGCATCCCACAGGGAACGTTGGGGAGGATCCAAAGAGCCAACACCACCATCCAGGTGGTCCCACAGATGCTCGATTGGGTTCAAGTCCAAGGAATTAGGAGTTCGGGGTAGTACTTGGAAGTCTTGGTCAGCTCTTCCAACCAATGCTGGACATTTCTAGCCGTGTGACGTGTTGCATTGTCTTGCTGGAAGATCCCATCCACCCCAGAGAAGACCATCAACATGTATGGTGTACATGATCTACAAGGCTGGATTCATAGCCACATGGATGAGTGGGTCTAGAGAAATTCATAAATACATTCCCCAGACCAGGACGCTGCCACCTACCTATGCACTACCATCGTCGTCCAAAGAAAGAATGTGGTCATAATAATGTGACTCAACTGTGTATGAGCTATTCAGCCAACGTCGTGTCCAACCCTGACCCAAACCACATCATCAGGTCTTGAGATTGAAGGACCAGAGCTCAAGGAAATTTTGTCTGAAGCCAATCCGAACCACATTATCAAGTTCTGAGACCAAAACTGACACAAGCTCAGCTCAAAATATTCTTCCACAATGACCTGAAACACGTCAGACCTTAACCAAACCCAGACCTTGATCACCCTACGTGCTAAATAAAGTCTGCTCAATGTTTAAATGCAGTATCAGTGTTACATTTTCAAATCCCCGAATCAAAGACCTAAGTATGTTGTGTAGCTACGAACAGATTTAGCTGCAGTGATAGATTGTGTGTATATGTTTTGTTATAAACTTTTTATGGCAGAACTGTGACTTGAACTACTTTTGTTTGTGTCGTTGAAGGGAGTTTGTGAAGAAATGTCCTACGACATGATTAGGGACCGGTACCCTGAAGAATATGCCCTGAGAGATCAGGATAAATATCACTACCGCTACCCAGGAGGAGAGGTAGGCCTCACTCACACTGACCACCCACTCGGAAGCCATCCATCAAACACAGAGCCCGAATTCAGTTTACAGTAGAAGAAACAGTTAACAGTTATGTCTAGGATCCAACAGACAGAGATTACATAATCTTCTGCAAGGAGACACTCCATCATCACCTGTAAACACCATCCTTACAGTGTTAAAGGGTCCGTTTCATATACAGCCTGAAATGCGTCTTAGCTTTTGCTCCCTGTTCCATACAGTATGTATATCACTGCTGTCTAAATTTTGGTCATAATGAATGGACCAATAGAAATGCTCCAAAATAGCGCAGACATTTTTTCTGGTTCCATTGACCTTCATTGAAAGTAAAGTAAGATTTTGGTCTCTACTGCAAAGTTGCAGTTTTGGAGGTGCATGTTTTCTTTGGACAGCAACGATATGGAAACTGCCAAAGCAGCCTGCAGTGTCACAACCACAAACGCATTCACATGTAAACATAAGTAAATATATCTTTGCTCCACTAATGCAAGATGTGGCTGAACTTCATTCTTTACAATGTCTCTGGTTTCCAATGAGTACAATTAAAAGTTTGATCCATTGTTTTTTTTGTTTGTTTTTTTAGCTCAGGTTGATATTTTAATAAGGCCTAACAAGTGTCTCCAAAAATGGCAGCTTTACAGGAGAGACTAAAAACTGTCTTTACATTCAGTGTAAGTCAATGGAACCAGAGGTTTTTGCAAGCTATTTTGGAGCATTTCTATTGGTCCACTCATGATGAAACTTTCACACAATGTAAACGGCAGCTTTCGTGTTCAAATAATGTAGAAAAGTAAAAATCAGCAAAAATGGAGATACATGTTGGATCTTTGGACAGCAATGATATATTACATATAGCTTTAACAGCAAAGCTTGTGGGTTAAAACTGTTCTTGGACCTGGTGGTTCTGGACTAGTTTCTACCCACAAGCTGTTAAACTGATCACACCAGCAACACTATGAACAGTTACTGATCCAACCCTGATCATCCCGGCGTGTCTACACTCTGAGCTCCACTAGCTTGTGGCACTGCATCAACCTCGAACCTCTATATTTGAAGATCTAAGCTGTATGTTACGTGTACTTAATCATCTCTACTGTGAGCTGCTTAAGCTGTTTACCTAAACGTGAAGCTGCTGTGGTCAGTACCCGAACTTCACACCTGGTTACCTCAGCATACTGTACTTTTCTCATAATAGACCCTAAAACACTGAAGCTGTATCTCACTGTACTACATGTTTATGTTAACTGTCGCTTGCACGTCAGTTCTAGTCATATTCTGACATACAGTTGGTGTTTATGCACATTTTTCTATTTGTTGTCTATGCCCGTATTGTCTTATGTTTCTTTCTTTTGTTATTTATCTGTTTTGTATTGTTGCACTGGAGAAGTGGTTCATTTTACTGTACAGCTTTGTATTGGTATAACGACCAAATGAAGTTGAGTGGAGTGGATTTAAGTTGAGTGGATTTAGGCTGAGTTAACATGAGTTAAGATGAGTTGAGTGGAATTAAGTTGAGCTGAGTTGAGTTGGGTGGAGTGGAATGAAATTGAGTGGAGTGGAATGAAGTTGAGTGAAGTGGAATGAAGTTGAGTTGAGTTGAGTGAAGTGGAATGAAGTTGAGTTGAGTTGAGTGAAGTGGAATGAAGTTGAGTTGAGTTGAGTGAAGTGGAATGAAGTTGAGTTGGGTGGAGTGGAATGAAGTTGAGTGTAGTGGAATGAAGTTGAGTTGGGTGGAGTGGAATGAAGTTGAGTGTAGTGGAATGAAGTTGAGTGAAGTGGAATGAAGTTGAGTTGAGTTGGGTGGAGTGGAATGAAGTTGAGTGGAGTGGAATGAAGTTGAGTTGAGTTGAGTGAAGTGGAATGAAGTTGAGTTGAGTTGAGTGAAGTGGAATGAAGTTAAGTTGGGTGGAGTGGAATGAAGTTGAGTGTAGTGGAATGAAGTTGAGTGAAGTGGAATGAAGTTGAGTTGAGTGGAGTGGAATGAAGTTGAGTTGAGTTGAGTGAAGTGGAATGAAGTTGAGTTGAGTGGAGTTGAGTTGAGTGGAGGTCAGTGGAATGAAGTTGAGTTGAGTGGAGTGGAATGAAGTTAAGTGGAGGTGAGTGGAGTTGAGTTGAGTTGGGTGGAGTGGAATGAAGTTGAGTGGAGTGGAATGAAGTTGAGTTGAGTGGAATGAAGTTGAGTTGAGTGAAGTGGAATGAAGTTGAGTTGAGTGGAGGTGAGTGGAGTTGAGTTGAGTTGAGTGGAGTGGAATGAAGTTAAGTGGAGGTGAGTGGAGTTGAGTTGAGTGGAGGTGAGTGGAGTTGAGTTGAGTGGAGTGGGAAGTGAAGTGGGGTGCAACTAAATTGAGCTGAGTTAAGCTGAGTTGAGTTGAGTGTAGTGTAGTGGAGTGGAGTTGAACTGAGTTAAGATAAGTTAGTGGAGAGAAGTTAAAAATAAAATACAAGAAAATATGAGCCTGAAAAGTTTGAATGTTAAGTCTTTTTAACGATTTGGTAAACGGGTAGCTTGTCTCTCTTGTGTTGCTCTAGTCGTATCAGGACCTGGTGCAGCGTCTGGAGCCGGTGATAATGGAGCTGGAGAGACAGGGCAACGTACTGGTCATCTGCCATCAGGCCGTCATGAGATGCCTCCTAGCCTACTTTCTGGACAAGAGCGCAGGTTAGGATCTCTCTCTGTATGTACATATACACAGTGTATAACATCACTGTCCAGAGAAAAACGTATATCTCCAGTTTTGTCAATTTTCATTTTTCTACATTGTTTGAACACGACAGCTGCTGTTAATGGTGTGTGAAAAATTCAAATGAATGGACCAATAAAAATGCTTCAAAATAGCTTGGAAAAAATTCTGGTTCCATTGATTCACATTGAAAGTGGAGAAGGTTTTTGTCCTCTCCTGTAAAGTTGCAATTTTAAAGATACTTGTTTTTCTTTGGACAATGACGATCAGTTTACTTATGCTAACATTAGCAGTGGGCTTTTATGCCGCTTGGTTATGTTGGCGTGAAAGAGTGTAATGGTGAAGAATACTGCCATCTAGTGGTCGGGGCTTTAACACACCACAAATTAACCACTTTCTGCCACCCATCTTTGATTATAAACTATTGATTGGAAAATGAAGCTGTGTTTTGGGGAATTGATACAGTATCAATTCATAGTGCCATATTTGTACACCCTAATGCTAACAGCAAAGTTTGGTGGAGATGGTGGAGGTTAGAGATGGAAAGATTGATCAGCTATGTATGGGCCGATTTTTAATCAAAATATGTGATCGTGATCGGCCGATATTTCTCAGATTTAGCCGATCCTGGGTGAACCAAGACTAAGACTTATAACACTTCTAATCTGATACGGCACTTAAGAGTACCCCACGCGGCTGAATACAGTGAACAGCAGAGCTAGCACGCACAGCTAGCACAAAACAAACAACCCAGAACACCATACAGACCAGATCTGACCGGTACGAACAGAACAGCAGCAACAATTCAATATTCTACATTTAATGATTACAGATTTAGTTTAAAATAACAGAGTCTGAGTTTAATGACTGCAGTTTTTACTGAATTTACTTAATTAGGTTTTTTAGTTTTAAATTAAGGGTCTGAATGTAATGATTACAGTATTGGAGATATTTGTTTGATTTACTTTGTTTATTTACTGTAAATTTTGTTTAAAATATTATGCTGTTTCACATGAGCTCGTTAAAAATGGTAATAAACCAGTTTAGACCATGTTTCATGACTTGCTTGCGCTAATAACTACATGTAGCCCTGCCGTGCCATATAGCCCCGCCCACGATCGGTATTGGTTATCGGCCAATCATGCTGGAAGGTAACCGGCGATCAGAATCAGCCTCAAAAACGCTAATAGGCCCATCTCTAGTGGAGGTGAAGGTTTTGGTGGGAGATGTTTCAGGGTTGGGGGTCAACGCTCCATTGAGGATTGAGGTTAATGCTACAGCACACAAGAGGTTTAGTACAGTTTCAGCATGACTGTGTCGCTGCGCAGAGTCAGCTCTGTGAAGATGTGGTTTGGAGTGGGGAACTCCAAGTGGCCTGCACAGCATCCTGACCTCAACCCCACTTACCAAAACTGGAATGGGCTAAACTGGAATGTTGATTGCGAGCCAGACCTTCTTATCCAGACCTTCTTCTCTGAATGGATACAAATTCTTACAGACAGACTCCAAAACCCAGTGGAGGCTGTTACAGCCACAACATGGAAGCAACTCTATATTAATTCAATCTATGGGTTTGGAATGGCATGTCCATACATAGTTATGATGGTCAGACGTCCATGTAGTGTATATACACTGCTGTGCACAAGTCTGAGAAACCTGAGCTGCTTGTTTAAAAGCCTTTATCTGATCAATAAGTGTATTGTCACCACCAGATCTGATTAGAACAGATGTAAATAATCCTACATACAATACAAAGTAACATGAATGTCTTAGAAGTAGATCATATCTTGAGCTCCAGTTTGAAGAACAAAGTGTAGTTCCAGAGTTCTCCTGGACGCCCCAGACATTGTATGAATGTATTCAGTTCCTTCAGCAGCAATCTTGATTTAGCTTAATGAAGTACTGAGCAGTAAAAGCAGGTATTAGATGAGAACTGAAATAATACTGGGTTGTTTATAGAAGGAGAAGCTTGGAAAGAGTTAAATAAACACACTGACGTATATAGACGCGCCATGGTTTGTTTCCTGCAGCTGATTCATGTTCATAACAACCATCTGCTTTGTCACAGATGACCTGCCATATCTGAAGTGTCCTCTCCATGTGGTGCTGAAGCTCACCCCAGTGGCTTATGGTAAATACTTTATTCGCTGTAAGATGTGAGATATAAGATATACGGTCTGCGTCTCCTGGAAAAGTGTGTAACCTGCATGGTTTATATAGTTAAACAGGTTCTAGCGGGCTTTTGGTCATCACCTTGTACATCCACAGCAACATCATCTACACATTCTGCCAACGTTCATAAGTTGTGTTGTGTGTTGATATCACAGAATGTACACCTCTACTGTTTTAATGGCCCCCCAGTGGCTGTAAGGTAGCACTGTTTTAAGCCAGGTGCACCAAAAGGTCACCTCACTCATAGCTTCACTGACCATATAGGAGCTACACTTACAGACTGTAGTCCATCTGATTCTCTGTATACTTTATTACCCTGTTCTTCAATGATCAGGACCCCACAGGTTCATTCTCAGCACTGCAGTGACACTGACATGGTGGTGGTGTGTTAGCGGGTGTGTTGTGCTGGTGTGAGTGGTCTGCTGGACTGAGAACAGTTCACCATCCAAAACTATTCCAGACAGCAGAGTCCTGTGGGCGGCGTCCTGTGTCCACTGATGAAGGACTAGAGGAGCACAAACTGTGCAGCAGTAGATGAGCTACTGGTTTGACTTTACATCTACAAGGTGGACCAGCAAGTAGTAGGAGTGTCTAATAGAGTGGACAGTGAGTGGACACAGTGTTTAAACACACCACCACGTCAGTTTTATATATATTCATATATAGTCATTTAAACGTATCTCCAGTACTACTCCAGTCAGCATTTTCCACTGTGCTGCTCTTCCAGTCGGGGCATGTGAGCTCCACCACAACAACATTTAGAGCTGCCAGAAATGCTTCACTGTCATGCCAGTAAATAACACCTGCACTGAAGGCCAGTTTTGGTTTGGAGACAAGCATAAACAACACACTGTTTACTGAACCTGAAGAAGCTTTCCATAATGCTCTACTGGTTAATACACCCATCAGCCATAACATTAACACCACCTCCTTATCTGCTCTGCTGCCCACGTAGGAGCCCTTTGTGGTTCTACACTTACAGACTGTAGTTCATTTGATTCTGGTGGTGGTGTGTTAGTGTGTGAAACACCCATACACTCTAGTGAACACAAAGTCAAGTGTCAGTGGAACACCCACGTACACACACACACACACTAAGGAGCAGTGAAACACCCACATAGATACACATAGTAGTGAACACACACAATAGGAAGCAGTGAAACACCCACATAGGTACACATAGTAGTGAACACACACAATAGGGAGCAGTGAAACACCCACATAGATACACATAGTAGTGAACACACACAATAGGAAGCAGTGAAACACCCACATAGATACAAATAGTAGTGAACGCACACACTAAGAAGCAGTGAAACACCCACATAGATACACATAGTAGTGAACACACACAATAGGAAGCAGTGAAACACCCACATAGATACACATAGTTGTAAACGCACACACTAAGGAGCAGTGAAACACCAACATAGATGCACATAGTAGTGAACGCACACACTAAGGAGCAGTGAAACACTCACATAGATACACATAGTTGTAAACGCACACACTAAGGAGCAGTGAAACACCCACATAGATACACATAGTAGTGAACGCACACACTAAGGAGCAGTGAAACACCCACATAGATACACATAGTAGTGAACACGCACAATAGGGGTCAGTGAAACACCCACATAGATACACATAGTAGTGAACGCACACAATAGGAAGCAGTGAAACACCCACATAGATACACATAGTAGTGAACGCACACAATAGGAAGCAGTGAAACACCCACATAGATACACATAGTTGTAAACGCACACACTAAGGAGCAGTGAAACACCAACATAGATGCACATAGTAGTGAACGCACACACTAAGGAGCAGTGAAACACTCACATAGATACACATAGTTGTAAACGCACACACTAAGGAGCAGTGAAACACCCACATAGATACACATAGTAGTGAACGCACACACTAAGGAGCAGTGAAACACCCACATAGATACACATAGTAGTGAACGCACACACTAAGGAGCAGTGAAACCTCCACATAGGTACACATAGTAGTGAACACACACAATAGGGAGCAGTGAAACACCCACATAGATACACATAGTAGTGAACGCACACAATAGGGAGCAGTGAAACACCCACTTAGATACACATTGTTGTAAACGCACACACTAAGGAGCAGTGAAACACCCACATAGATGCACATAGTAGTGAACGCACACACTAAGGAGCAGTGAAACACCCACATAGATACACATAGTTGTAAACGCACACACTAAGGAGCAGTGAAACACCCACATAGATACACATAGTAGTGAACGCACACACTAAGGAGCAGTGAAACACCCACATAGATACACATAGTAGTGAACGCACACAATAGGAAGCAGTGAAACACCCACATAGATACACATAGTAGTGAACGCACACAATAGGAAGCAGTGAAACACCCACATAGATACACATAGTTGTAAACGCACACACTAAGGAGCAGTGAAACACCCACATAGATACACATAGTTGTAAACGCACACACTAAGGAGCAGTGAAACACCCACATAGATACACATAGTAGTGAACGCACACACTAAGGAGCAGTGAAACACCGACATAGATACACATAGTAGTGAACGCACACACTAAGGAGCAGTGAAACACCCACATAGATACACATAGTAGTGAACGCACACACTAAGGAGCAGTGAAACACCCACATAGATACACATAGTAGTGAACGCACACACTAAGGAGCAGTGAAACACCCACATAGATACACATAGTAGTGAACGCACACACTAAGGAGCAGTGAAACACCCACATAGATACACATAGTAGTGAACACGCACAATAGGAAGCAGTGAAACACCCACATAGGTACACATAGTAGTGAACACGCACAATAGGAAGCAGTGAAACACCCACATAGATACACATAGTAGTGAACGCACACAATAGGAAGCAGTGAAACACCCACATAGATACACATAGTAGTGAACGCACACACTAAGGAGCAGTGAAACCTCCACATAGGTACACATAGTAGTGAACACACACAATAGGGAGCAGTGAAACACCCACATAGATACACATAGTAGTGAACGCACACATTAAGGAGCAGTGAAACACCCACATAGATACACATAGTGGTGAACGCACACAATAGGGAGCAGTGAAACACCCACATAGATACACATAGTAGTGAACGCACACAATAGGGAGCAGTGAAACACCCACATAGATACACATAGTAGTGAACGCACACACTGGGGAGCAGAGAAACACCCACATACACACACACACACACACACACACTAGTGAAAACACACACTAGGGGGCAGTGAGCACACTTGCCTGGAGTGGTGGGCAGCCCTATCCACAGTGCCCATGGAGCACATCTAAAATGCTGGCCTGGCCAGGGTGTTTCCTGCCTTCCATCCTATAAGCACTGGGCCAGCACACCCCACCTGCCCACCACCCAGAAGCAGCTTAGAGGATGAGTGAATGAATGAATGAATGAATGAATGAATGAATGAATTAATTAATTAATTAATGAGTTTTAAAGTTTGCACGTCTCCCATGTGGGAGAGCGGGGTTCAGTCCCACCACAGAGAAGCACTGTTTAGGCTACTACCGGTTTGTGCCAGAAATATGATGACGTCTCTCTGCTCTGTCATTGTAGCACTTACTGATGTGTTCACCACAGAAACCCATATCAGCCCTAATGGTATTAATAACATACAGTCCTATTGCCCACCCATTGCTCAAACATGGCTTTCAGACCTTATGGTAGTTTGTAAACACATCCTAGTATAGCTGTTCCTGCACTCTGTAGTCGATGAGTACCTGTGTACACAGGTGTCCTATGAGTGAAGTTTGTGGTATATAAGAAAAGATATCATACATTTTTACATATATATGATTTATGAACTGTCTTGCAGGTTGTAAGGTGGACATGTTCGACCTGAAAGTTGATGCAGTGAACACACACCGGAACAGACCACTGGTAAGAAGAAAGTTATTTACTGTTTCAAAAAAAAAAAAAAAATATATATATATATATATATACACATACACACTAGTAAACAAGTAACAAGTAAGTCTAGTACACAAGTAACAAGTTAGTCTTAAGTCTTGAAAACCAAGTCCCAAGTCAATACAAGCGAGTCTCGAATCAAGTCCCAAGTCAAGACAAGGATGTCTCGAGTCAAGTCCCAAGACAATACAAGCGAGTCTCGAGTCAAGTCTCAAGTCAAGACAAGGATGTCTCGAGTCAAGTCCCAAGTCAATACAAGCGAGTCTCAAGTCAAGTCTCAAGTCAAGACAAGGATGTCTCGAGTCAAGTCCCAAGTCAATACAAGCAAGTCTCGAGTCAAGTCCCAAGTCAATACAAGCGAGTCTCGAGTCAAGTCCCAAGTCAATACAAGTGAGTCTCGAGTCAAGTCCCAAGTCAATACAAGCGAGTCTCGAGTCAAGTCCCAAGTCAAGACAAGGATGTCTCGAGTCAAGTCCCAAGTCAATACAAGCGAGTCTCGAGTCAAGTCCCAAGTCAATACAAGCGAGTCTCGAGTCAAGTCCCAAGTCAATACAAGCGAGTCTCGAGTCAAGTCCCAAGTCAAGACAAGGATGTCTTGAGTCAAGTCCCAAGTCAATACAAGCGAGTCTCGAGTCAAGTCCCAAGTCAAGACAAGGATGTCTCGAGTCAAGTCCCAAGTCAATACAAGTGAGTCTCGAGTCAAGTCCCAAGTCAATACAAGCGAGTCTCGAGTCAAGTCCCAAGTCAAGACAAGGATGTCTCGAGTCAAGTCCCAAGTCAATACAAGCGAGTCTCGAGTCAAGTCCCAAGTCAATACAAGCGAGTCTCGAGTCAAGTCCCAAGTCAATACAAGCGAGTCTCGAGTCAAGTCCCAAGTCAAGACAAGGATGTCTTGAGTCAAGTCCCAAGTCAATACAAGCGAGTCTCGAGTCAAGTCCCAAGTCAAGACAAGGATGTCTCGAGTCAAGTCCCAAGTCAATACAAGCGAGTCTCGAGTCAAGTCCCAAGTCAATACAAGGATGTCTCGAGTCAAGTCCCAAGTCAATACAAGCGAGTCTCGAGTCAAGTCCCAAGTCAAGACAAGGATGTCTCGAGTCAAGTCCCAAGTCAATACAAGCGAGTCTCGAGTCAAGTCCCAAGTCAATACAAGCGAGTCTCGAGTCAAGTCCCAATTCAAGACAAGGATGTCTCGAGTCAAGTCCCAAGTCAATACAAGGATGTCTCGAGTCAAGTCCCAAGTCAATACAAGCGAGTCTCGAGTCAAGTCCCAAGTCAAGACAAGGATGTCTCGAGTCAAGTCCCAAGTCAATACAAGCGAGTCTCGAGTCAAGTCCCAAGTCAATACAAGCGAGTCTCGAGTCAAGTCCCAAGTCAATACAAGCGAGTCTCGAGTCAAGTCCCAAGTCAATACAAGCGAGTCTCGAGTCAAGTCCCAAGTCAAGACAAGCGAGTCTCAAGTCCCATGTCTTAAACTTTGAGTCAAGTTGAGTCAAGTATGATCTGTTTGAACAGTTATTAAACCCAAGGGTTTATTTCCTTTTTCCACCAGCACTGTGAATGTTGAATGGCTGTGTCCAATACAGACATGAAATATTATAATTGTTTATGGAGTATTAGGTTAAGCACAATGAGTTTGTCTACATTAGATGTAGATCAGATCACATTTAATGACTAATTAATGCTGAAAACCAGGTTATTTCAAAACATTCACATACTTTTTGTTGCCACTGTATATCTTGAAGAAGGTTTTGAACTGATTCTGTATCTCTACTAATTCCACTATAGGCCCCGGAGTCTTTCAATAGATATGCCTTTACTGTAGTCATCCATAGAGGAAGCAAGTAAATCAGTCCACACGTGTGGGTGAACATATTTGTTTAGCATTTGATAGTTTCAGAAGTTTAACAGGGGTCTAATAGTTTCTTTATACTGAATGGTATTTATAGTAAAGGTGTCTATGCTAAGCTAATGTAAGATAACGTGTTCTATGAATGATCGATGATTCCACATTATTTCCTGTATTCAAGATGCCGATAATGGTGCTGGGAAGAGGCCTAATGGTCCTGACTATTTGTTCCACTTTGGAAATTCCTCCATTTGTTTTTCTTTCTGAAAGTGATTTATCGCCAGTATAAATATCACAGGAAGTGGGCGTGTTAGATAAAATGCTGTGAAGCTGTGATGACTGTTGTGGACTGCTCTGAATTCAATCAGTATTAATAGAGAAAGTAGTGCTTTTCCATACGTCAGTGTGTTTATTTAACTCTTTCCAAGCTTCTCCTTCTATAAACAACCCAGTATTATTATCAGTTCTCATCTAATACCTGCTTTGACTGCTCAGTACTTCATTAAGCTAAATCAAGATTACTGCTGAAAGAACTGAATACATTCATACAATGTCTGGGGCGTCCAGGAGAAATCTGGAACTACACTTTGTTCTTCAAACTGGAGCTTAAGATCTGATCTACTTCTTTCACAATAAGATATTCATGTTACTTTGTATTGTATGTAGGATTATTTATATCTGTTCTAATCAGATCTGGTGGTGAACATACACTTATTGATCAGATAAAGACTTTTAAACTATCAGCTTAGGTGCCTCAGACTAAATCATGGCTAAATCATGTTCTTTTTTCATTAGTATGTTAATGAATGTGTTTTTTTATTTGTTATGTTTGGTTGGAAACAAACGGTTCAAATCTTAAAATCCCAAAAAGAAAATTGTCCAATCAGCATCCTGTAGAGAAACTAGCGACACCTAGTGAGCTCTTTTATTCTTGGTTTTTATGTTTATGGCTGGAGCTGAAGGTTGATCACAGAGAAGTTGACGTCCATGCAGAAGCTTTCAGTAGAGCTTTCTGGGAGGTCACTGTGTTTCATATCACTGCAGATAAGATTTATTGTCTGCTGCATTCAGAGCGTTTAGAATGCAGTTGCCGTGGAAACGGTTGTTATTGATTATTATTGATTGGTTTAATCAGAGCAACTAAAGTTGTACTTGTGTTGTTTGAATGTTTAGAATTATAGTGTAACAGCAAGAAAAGTATAAATGTTTTATGTTAAATTATTAGCTTTTTACAGAACTTTTCTTTTCTTCTCTCTTCTCTTCTCTTCTCCAGTTATACTCTCTTCTCCTCTTTTTTCTTTTCTTCTCCTCTCTTCTCTTCTCTTCTCCAGTTATACTCTCTTCTCCTCTCTTCTCTTTTCTCCTCCTCTCTTCTCTTTTCTTCTCCTCTCTTCTCTTCTCTCCTTCAGTTATACTCTCTTCTCCTCTTTTTTCTTTTCTTCTCCTCTCTTCTCTTCTCCAGTTATACTCTCTTCTCCTCTTTTTTCTTTTCTTCTCCTCTCTTCTCTTCTCTTCTCCAGTTATACTCTCTTCTCCTCTCTTCTCTTTTCTCCTCCTCTCTTCTCTTTTCTTCTCCTCTCTTCTCTTCTCTTCTTCAGTTATACTCTCTTCTCCTCTTTTTTCTTTTCTTCTCCTCTCTTCTCTTCTCTTCTCTTCTCCAGTTATACTCTCTTCTCCTCTTTTGTCTTTTCTTCTCCTCTCTTCTCTTTTCTTCTCCTCTCTTCTCTTTTCATCTCTTCTCACTTTACCTCTCTACTCTTTTCTATTCTTCTCTCCTTTTTGCACTCTCTTCTTTCTTCTTATTTTTTCCTTTCTTTTCTCTTTGCCTTTTTCTTATATCTTCTCATTTTCTCTCTTTACCCCCTCTTCTCCTGTCTTCCTCTCCTTTTCTCTTCTCCTCTCCTCTCATTTTTCTTCTCAACAACTCTCTTCTTCACTCCTCTCTTCTTTTTTTCTTTCTTCTCTTTTCTTCTCCACCCTTCTCCTCTCCTCTTCTTTTGTTTTCTCTTCTTCTGTCTTCTCTTCTCCAGTCTTCTCCTCTCTTCTCCTCTTTTCTCTTTTCCTCTCTTCTCCTCATTTGTCTTTTCCTCTTTTCTCCTTTTTTCTTCTCTCTTCCCTTTTCTTCTCCTCTGCTCTTTTCTCTTCTCTTCTCTTTTCCACTCATCATTTTACCTCTCTACCCTCTTTTCTACTCTTCTTTCCTCTTATTCACTCCTCTCTTCTTTCTTCTTATCTTTCCTTTCTTTTCTCTTAGCCTTTTTTGTTTATCTTCTCCTTATCTCTCTTTACTTCCCCCTCTTTTCCTGTCTTCCTCTCCTTTTCTCTTCTCTTCTCTTCTCTTCTTCTCTTCTCTCATTTCTCTTCTCAACAATTCTCTTCTTCACTTCTCTCTTCTTTTTTCTTTATTGCTCTTGTTTTCTCTTCTCTAGTCTTTTCTTCTCTTCTGTAGTCTTCTCTTCTCTAGTCTTCTCTTCTCTAGTCTTCTCTTCTCTTATGTAGTCTTCTCTTCTCTTATGTAGTCTTCTCCTCTCTTCTCTAGTCTTCTCTTCTCTTCTCTTATGTAGTCTTCTCTTCTCTTCTCTTCTGTAGTCTTCTCTTCTCTTCTCTTATGTAGTCTTCTCTTCTCTTCTCTTCTGTAGTCTTTTCTTCTCTGCTGTAATACTGTCTCTGCTGTTTGGCCAGTAGTTGCGACATTCTTGGACACATCACTCCAGTTTTTCCTCTGTGTTCTCTAGACATGCGGGGGTTCGGGGTTGGCTGTGTGTCCAAGAATCTCAGTCACATGTTCCGTGTGTGGGTCTGTGTGATCTTTCTCTCACTCTTTCCTCCTTCTGCCCTTAAGCAGGGCTGCGGAAAACAGGACGTCCCGCCGGCTCTGCTGCGGAGAAACAGTTTCACACCCATGTCGAGTCGGGACCAGGTGAAACGCCCGCGTCTCTTCAGCGTGGGAAACCCACCCCGAACCCCTCTGCCCCCCGCACTGGACTCTACACAGGAGAGCGATGAGTTCACAGAGAAACCAGTCAGTGAATTCTTTCTTTCTGTGTTTATGTTGGTCTGGGATGACACTTAGACTCAGTATTAAAACGCTCAGTGAAGTCAGATGGTCAGTGGATCTCCGGACTGTGTTTAATAGTGACAGTAGGATCATTTCCACACGACCAGAGCTCACAGGATTGGGTGCTAAACAGCTGTGTGGACGTAAGAAAACCACCCGTTAATGTGGTTATAGGGAGCTTAAAGACTGAATCGATGGAAAAGGTCATGCTGAGTTCAGACTGACCCTGTTCCAGAGTGATGGGAGCATCAGGGTAAGAAGGGAAGCTCATGAAGTGATGCAGCCATCATGCATAGTGTCCACTGTACAAGTCTCTGGAGGCAGTCTAATGATCTTTGGCTGCTTCAGTTGGTCAGATTGAGGCACTTCAGCGTGATGTGTTAATAAAACTAAGTCTGCTGAAAAACTTTAACGCACACGCTAATCAAAGAAACATTACAGTGTGCGACTGTTATTTCTTTGGGCAGGCAAACATAGATAGATCTATACATATTTTTTTAAATATTGGGCAAATGTGTATATAATACCTATGTTGGACATATAAATGGGGCTGACTGCTGACCAGCTCTGCCTACTCTAGTGAGTAGAGTATTCAGTGTGTTCAGTTTGAAAGAGTATGTAAAGTGTACAGCAGTTTAAAAGAGTCTATTAGCAGCAAGCAGTGATCTTCAACTGGCAGTTTGTCATGTGGTTGCATTTTAGGGGCACTGATTTAAACAGGAAATGCTTTTTCAAGCAGGGAATATGAAAAACATTCATGTGCACTTTGGAGCCCTGAGCGTTTCTGAGAAGTTGATAACACTGTTTGGAACGTTGCTGTACAGCAGCCATGTGAAACGTTGGGATAAATATTTACAAACTAAACATATATTTACACATTATACATTTATGTCACTCTCCAAAACAGGAAAAAGAGTCTTAAAACCTTTAATATAAGTTAATACAATTATTTGATTTAGATTCAGATCTATCTATCTATCTGTCTATATACATATATCTATCTATATATATATATGTCTGTGTGTGTGTGTGTATATATATATATATATATATATATATATATATATATATATATATATATATATATATATATATATATATATATATACACTGTTGCATACTGTCCTTACTGTGTGTATGTTTTAAACATAGTCACGACGGTCACTTTTGGCGTAGGACTTATTTTTGTTGGTCACTCAAAGGAAATCGTCTGCTTGCTGAGCAGAGTGCAGTGGTTAGGATCCAAATAGCATAACTGACCTCACTGAGCTGAAACAGCACACAATAGCTGAACACACACACACACACACACACACACACACACACACACACACACACAAACACACAAACACATATACCCACGCACACACATACCCACACACACACACATGTTTGTCTTACTATATTAGTGAGGTCATCCATAGGTTTCAATTGATCTTTGTTTTACTATAACTAAATAACACTACACCTAAACCTTACCCTAACCTTAACCTAAACCTTAACCTTAACCTTAACCTTAACCTTAAACTTAACCTTAACCTTAGTACCCAAAACACTAATTTTCTGCTCTATTAGATTTTTTAAAAACCTGATTCTTGGAGAAAATGACATGTGCTAAAGTGCGGACCAGCAAAATGTCCTCACTTTACCAAAAAATCAGACTGAACTATACTAGTGAGGACATGTGGTCCTCACAACTATACCTTTACAAGAACACACACACATATATACCCACACACACACACACACACACACACACACACATATGATGACTGTGATTTTTCATCTTCATGTGGGTGAGTTAATGGATGTTTATTGTTGAAACCACTGCAGCAGGCTGTTCCACTCTGACCTCACTGAGCACGGTCTGAACACAGTGTGAGGAGAGAGAGGCCTGCACTGGAGTCTGGAAGTATTACCCATCAGCAGCAGTAACACAGCATCACTGAACAGCAAGGACTTTTCTTCAGTCGCTGTTAGAGCATCATCATAGACCTCGTCTAAATATAGTCCCACACTGTCACGGACGCTGGCTTTTCAACTGTCCACTGATAACAAGCTGGATGGTCCTTCTTCTCTTTAGCCTTGACTGTAATAATAAGTTAATAAGTTTTTCCCATTATTATTATTATTATTATTATTATTATTATTGCCATGAGAGGTCAAGTTGGTTCCATCTACTGAAGACTGTATGGATGGTATATCTCCAGACTTTTCTTGTAGTTTTTAGGTTTTTTAATGTGGTCTTCAAAATTTTCTCCACCCATCTTGTTGCTCTTCATCTTTTTCTTCATCTTTTACCAGCAGTTCCAAGCATAACGGTCTTCTCAAAAAAGAGCATCTGCCTGGTTTTCTGAGAGTGAGGCTTGATTTGTTCAAGGATCCATTAGTTTTCTCCGTCTTGCTAAGAAGGTTCTTCTAAAAGTCTTCAGCAGCACCAGAGTTGAAAGGCATCTGTGTTTTTCCTGTCCAACTCTCACATTTTCCAGCTGTTACATCCATAAAGCACCATAGAGAAGACCACAGCCTTCTGATCTTTCATTTAGATCAGACATTTGAAGATCTTTTTAACCTGCTCCATCCTTGCTCTGTCTCGTTTTTTTCTTTCCTCTTGGATCATTTGTTTTTAATAATTGTTCCAAGTAACCAAAAGCTGTCCACCAGTTCTTCCTCTTCCCCATCAGTAGTGAAGTGTTCTTCATATCTTTTAGTCTTCCTTATAAGTGTTGTATAACACGTTCCACTAATCTTGCCTCCTCCATCACCTTGCTCCAGTTCCAGAGACTCAAGAACGCAACCGTAGTCGATTACACTGCGTAAAGATTTCATCAAAAATGGACCAATAGAAATGCTCCAAAATAGCTTGGGATAAAAATGTGGTTCCATTGACTTACATTGAAATTCTTCTTGTAAAGTTCTGGGCAGGTACGAGGATATTGGGCGTCCTCGTCTTGTTTCCGTCCCAATATGGAACCAGTCTTTCTACTTTCTGGTTGGACCTGCTGATCAGTGTAGAGGTTCCTCATTGGAACACTGAGATGCTCTGGTACCCATGTTTCCTGAGACATTCCATCATTTTTCAGCATTAATACAATCAGACGCTTTGGCATGAACACACATTGACCTCGTTCGACTTTCTTTGGCATGTTCCAGTAATCCAGCGTACAGTTTGTTTTCTCATACCAGGCAGAAACATGTGAGCCAAACATATAATTACATATAACACTAGTCATGTGTTAATTATGAGCTGTGTTGATTTGAATGGCAGTTCAATGTAGATTGAAATTGCTGTCTAAGTATCAGTAGTTAGGGCCTCTCTTAGTAAATCTGCTTGTAAAGGTTTAAGCTGTTTCTTCTCTGTACACATTTTATATCATTGGTGCATATGGTCACTGTCCAAAGAATTAACATGTATCTTTGTTTTTGTCGATTTTTATTTTTCTACATCATTTGAATGCGACAGCTCCCGTTTACATTGCCTGCACATTTCATGATGATTGGACGAATAGAAATTTCAAAATAGCTTGGAAAACATTCTGGTTCCATTGACTTTCATTGAAAGTAAAGATGTTTTTTGCCCTCTCCTTTAAAGTTGCCATTTTGTGCCATTTTTCTTTGGACAGAGATGATATGTTATGAATGTTGAAGCTCAATGTTTCAATGTTTCTTCTAATAAATATATATATATATATATATATATATATATATATATATACACTACCGCTCAAAAGTTTGGGATCACAGTGAAATGTTCTTGTTTTAATGGAGTATCTTCTTCCTTAACACAACAATGAACTGACGGGTCTCTAAAGAAAGTTGTTTCTTTCTGGTCATTTTGAGTCGGTCAGCAAGCCATCAACTGCTGATCTTTAGATACTAAACTAACCTAGAATGTCTCCCTTTTAACCAATTAGCCCAGCAACATCCTTAACTTGGATTGGTGGTCGAAATATTGTTTGTGAATTGAATGAAAATTGCTTGAAATGAAATTCATAAAGTGACCCTAAACTTTTGAGTGGTAGTGTATGTATATATATATATATATATATATATATATATATATATATATATATATATATATATATATATATATATATACATATACACACACACAGTCTATGTTGATGCACTGCTGTTTTAAGTAATCCTCTTTGCTTCTCACCAGGAAACGCTTAACTGCTTCAGTGCGGCCGACTCAGACGACAACGTCCAGAAATGAAGAAACAAGCACTTAAACCTCCACCTGTGTGACTCGTGTTGTTACACTTACGTCATTCAGCTCCACACCTTAATCCTCTGAGCCCCAACCTAGAAACGAGCCAATCCTGCACGTAATTCATCTCGTCCTCTGCTGCTGTCAGTACTCTGTATGTCAAAGCAACGTCTGTATTTGTTTATTTTCTCTGTAAGTACTACTGACTGTTGCTACCAGCTGCCTCTTTAACTGAAACTCTACTGGACTCATCCTGAGAATCCAAGCTCTGAGAAACAGTCTACACACTGAACTAGACCTGTATTATATCTGTTACATGGAAGACATGATCTTTGTTTGGGGGAGTAAGTAGTACATTGACAAGGTGTGGTGGTATAACAGTAACATGGTGTCCCGTCATATTTAATAACTGAAGATAATGAGATGTAAACAAAGTCATTCAGAGTGGTTAGAGGTGAAATGTGGTGATGATCAGAACTAGGACTTTTTTATATATGTAATGTTAATAATGGCAAGTTTTTGTGAGGATAATTTTTTTTCAGAAATAAGTTTAAGGCCAAACCTATCATAAAACAATATCTCAGACGTTAGACAATGTACTTGAAATCACTTCATTTCAAATTCAGACGTCTGGTTCCCATCACCACCACTGTGAACTATTCTGAGCATTTTACATTACACCACTCCGAATTACTTTAGTTCCATCTTAAACATTAAATTATGAAGAAAAAAAATAAAATAAATAAAAATAAATAAATAAATATATATATATTATATGTATTCATCTCTGACCAATGAAAATTAAGTATCTCCAAAACTGCAACATAACAGGAGAGACAACAAACATACTTTACTTTCAATGTAAGTCAATGGAACCAGATTTTTTTACAAGCTATTTTGGAGCATTTCTATTGGTCCACTCATCATGAAATTTTCAGAGAATGTAAACAATCATTGGAGTGTTCAAATGATGTAGAAAACTCAAAATCGGAGAAAATCGGAGATGCATGTTTTTTATTGGACAGCGATATATATATATATATATATATATATATATATATATATATATATATATATATATATATATATATATATATATATATATATATATAAATACATACAAGATTTGAAAGCTTAAAGAGGATCTAGTATGCTCATTTATGTTCATAGTTTTATTTTTTGGGGTTTTATTTTTTTCTACTATTATTTTTTTTCACTCCTGTGCCTTTAAGCCTCGCCTCCTGATGAGCCCGGCTCTGATTGGTCAGATTGCCCACTCTGTTCTGTGTGCTCGTCTGCCATCCTGTTACCCCTCTAAACCGCTGTGACTGTTCTTACGATAGTCGATTCTGGCGTATCAAGTAGAGTCAGAGCTCGATCCACCTTCCCAAGCTAGACTGGAGCAGGATGTTCCAGAGTGGTCAGTTTTAGCTGTCCATGTGTGAGGGTGTTAGGCTTTGTGGGTGGGGAATAAGGAATGTGTTACGAGAGGATGTCACCTTGTAACAGAGGAAATACAAAGAGGCGTTTCAGGCAGCTGAGAGAAGTGATTCATGTGGAAAAGAGGTTCTTCCTCTGGCGTGTAAGCTTGCTGACAGTTTACATACTGGAAAAGCATAATAGGTCCCCTTTAAATGGTTCTTTGCATTGTTGTGCATGACGGAGAGCATGTTGAATATGGTTCCTGGAAGAACAGTTTAAAGAAATGGTTCTTTTTAGCACCAAATAGGGTTCTGGTACACCATATTTGGTGCTACGTAGAACCATTCTTGCTAAGAGTGACATCTAATTTCAAATTTCAGTTCATATAAATGAGCAAAAATGTTATTTACTCAATAAGAACAGAACAGAAATCTGATTATATGTTAAATACTGCTAGCTAGGACAGTAGAGCGGTGCTGGTTGTGATGCTAGCAGGCTAGCAGCAGGCTAGCAGCTCCACTTAACACAGCACAGGCTTGATACGGGCCAACTGTTGTTCCAGTGAAGTTCATATATCAAAGATTCAAATCTGAGTGAGTGAAGTCAAGTAACTGGAGCTAAGGTGACAGTTAACAAGAGTATGTGGTGTGTGAAGCTGTTAGCATGCGAGCTACACTAGAACAACAACAAGTTCTCCTGTTAAGAAAACAGTAAATGCCACTTATCTCTGTCTCAACAGTTTTTACTTTTTTTAAACTTTCCCAACAAGAACTGTTTGACTGAAAATCACACACAGCTTTACTGTCATTCAGTTTCCCTGCGTATGCTAATAATCTGGCTGCTGTGTATTGTGTGTTTGACTTGGTGTTTTTTTCCAACCAGCTGCTGAATCCATTATTTTAACATACGCTCAGTTGATGCTGGATGAGTTGAGGCCCTACTGGAATGGGCTATTGACAATGTGTGTGAGATTCAGTTGTAGCTTTGTTAAAGCTTTCTAAGCACTTGTGTGGTAACTTGAGAATCCCACTCGATTAGCACGACTCCATTTAGATGCTTTGGGCCAGAAAACACCTGTAGATGTCTGTGGAATTCTTCTACTTCTGCTAAACGTGAAAGACTGCTGGCTTTCTGATACCTGGCTATACAATGTGTTTGTGATATTGTCAGATTTCTGACAGATACAGATCCTATCGTTGCGTAACACTGAGGCTTATTGCACACTATTGGGAATAGCTAGGGCTGCTCCCACAAGGACGTGCTTGTTCAATTCCAGTAGCATCTGGAAATCTAGAGTCAACTCCAAAGCTTTGGACTCGATTCCGCAAAGTGATGTACATGTTTGGAGAGTGAGATATTCTGTTAGATGGCTAGTCTGACAACACACATATCAGTAGATGCTGTATTTAACTGTGGAAAACATGGTCATGTGTAAAAGTAGTAACAAAACGTGGCTTATAATCGATATGTTTGTATATCATCTGTAAAAACAAAAGCATGAGAGAGGTATTCTACCTTTGTTGGCGATGCTGTGTTGTGTTTGTGCAGTAGCAAAACATTAAAACATCAGAATCAGTCTACTGTGCTGGCCGTAATCACGGCATCTGTGTTTTCCCGGCAACGTGTCATCTCCTGTTGGCAAATGAGCTTTCCTCGGAATCTGCGTTCCAGCTCCAGCTTGTGTTCACATGTAACCTCTGATTATTTAATCACTGATTAATTACTGCATAAACGTGTGACACGTGTTCTTTTGGAATTGACAATCACGAAAATGATGATTGGAATATATGGAACCGACTTCTGGAATGGACTCCCAATGATTCTCAGCTCGACACGCTGTTAGATCCGCCATAGAAACAGGCCCACTGTAGATACCTTGATCTATTTGTATTGGAGCTGCTGATGGGTGTAGCTGTTTTTGTATGGTTGTAGGTATTTTAGTTGTGACTGAATAGTTACACAAAGCAAAGGCTGATGGGATTTGCGTCTGTACTGGCTCTTTATACCAGTCATGGCAACCATCATTTGTTTGGTTTGTTGCACTTCTGATTACCTCAAATTGGTATTCATGGTCATGTCAGTTAAGCCCTTAGAGAGTTGTCAGTTTTCTGAAAACCTTTTAGAAAATTCTATAAAACCTGTTCATAGAAAAAAAAACAGTAAATGGTGAATTTCAGAATTTCAGCATGTGGCTGATACATTTTTGAAATGCAATTCCTGAACCATCATGTCTCTATAAATCTGTTGCTCCATGCATAGGCTGATTGTATTTAAAAGTAAAAAAAGAAATACATTTAAAACAGTAGTGATAAAAAGGTTTGTGAGGTAATTCTGCATCTATATGGGCTTAAATCCCACAACAAGGTTGCAGGTTCAAATCCCAGGACTGAGTAGAAGGTTGCAGCTTCAAATCCCAAGACTGAATGAAAGGTTGCAGGTTTAAATCCCAAGACTGAATAGAAGGTTGCAGGTTTAAATCTCAGGACTGAATAGAAGGTTGCAGGTTTAAATCCCAGGACTGACTAGAAGGTTGCAGCTTCAAATCCCAGGACTGACTATAAGGTAGCAGGTTTAAATCTTAAGACTGAATAGAAGGTTGCAGGTTTAAATCCCAGGACTGACTAGAAGGTTGCAGCTTTAAATCCCAGGACTGACTGCAAGGTTGCAGGTTTAAATCTCAAGACTGAATAGAAGGTTGCAGGTTTAAATCCCAAGACTAACCAGAAATTTGCTGTATCAAATCCCAGGACTGACTACAAGGTTGCAGGTTCAAATCTCAGGACTGATTAGAAGATTGTGGCTTCAAATTCCAGGGCTTAGTAGAAGTTTCCAGCTTTTAATTCCACACTTGACTATGAGGTTGTATGTTCAAATTCAAGGACTTAACTGATAGATTTATTAGATATTTCCCCTAGGATTACAGTTTTAACTTCTTTTAACTTCTTGTAGACTTACTGTCCACAATTCTGTCCCTGTGGACAGTTTCTGTTTTAAACTATGGACCTTTAAACATTTTCTGAACGAAACATGATTCAACATTGCACAGCATACTGAATGTTCACTTGTTTTCCAATTCTGTAATTCTGTTTTAGTTCTTAAAAATCTTTTCAATTCATGGAAATCCTTTCTGATCATTGGAGAATTTAGCTTCCATGGTCAGCAGCTGATTGGCCAGCTGGTCTCAGATAGATCCAATTAGATTGTGTGATTTTAATTAGGTATTAGTAGTACACGTTTTAAAATACTTTCAGTGGGAACAAATGACTGTATCTTTCTTTATGTAGGAAAACCTTTAATGTAAATGCCTTAATGGTGGAGCAGACAGACCTCAAGCCAGATTTAATATAATGGTTTAATTTAATCATTTATTGTCACAGTTTTTATTTGAGATATTTTTATTCTGGACATTTACAATTGTACTTCTTCATTCGCAGCTTGTTGATTATGTAATGGCTTGTGCTCAGGTTTTGTGACTACTGTCGTATTTATTATGTGTTGTTTTTCTCATTGAATGTAATGTTTTCGTCAGATGAGTGCCTCTTCATACACAGGAAAGAAAAGAAAATGTACTGTGTATTCTGCTTCATAATGTTTATGGTCACTGTTTCAGTGAAACTTCAGTAAACCTGCGATCTGTACATACATAAAAGTAATTAAATGCTTATGACACATCTTGTAAGGGTTGATTGTTTTATTTTAGTATGTCACTTATAATTTAAAAAAACCAATGACACACAATTCCAAACATATTATGTCCTTAAAAATCTGTTATTGCATGTACAGGCAAAGAAAAAAAAGAGAAATGCAATAGTTAAAAAAAACCCTTTTGCAACAGTGAGGTGAGCCAGCAACCCAAAGTTGAGTGGGTCCAAATACCAAAAATGATTTGAAGGTTGTGGGTTCATATCAAACCTCTGACCTGACGTAAAGGTTAGAGGGTTCAAATCATACAAACATTGTATGATCAAAGCCCAAAACTGATTGTACATTTGTTTGTTTAACTCCCCGTACTGACTAAAAGGTTGTGATTTCAGACCCCAGGACTGACTAAGGTTGTGAGTTCAGATCAAATCCCTATAACTGACTTGAAGGTTGTGGTTCACATTAAACCTGAGACCTGACTTAAGGGCAGACTGAAAGACTACAATTTGTTTGTTCAAATCCCAGGATGGACTAAAGTTGTGTGTTCAGACCATAGGACTAACAGCAATGTTGTGTGTTCAGATCCCAAGACTGACTGTAAAAAAATGTACGTTCAGATCTTAAGACTGCCTGAAAGTTTTTGTGTTTAGATCAAATCCCAGAGATGACTTGAAGGTTGTGGGTTCATATCAGACCTGACTGAAAGGTAAAAGGGTTAAAATCCAGGGCTAACTGGAAGGTTAGGAGTTCAAATACCAGGGTAGATGGAACGATTGTGTTCTCAAATCAATGCTCAGAACTGATTATACATTTGTTTGTTCAAATCTAAGGATTGACTATATTTGTGGGTTCAGACCGTAGGACTAACTGCAATGTTGTGTGTTCAGATCCCAAGACTGACCGCAGGGTTTAGGGCTATAATCCTAAAACTGACTGTAAGGTTGTAGGTCCAGATCTTAGGGCTGCCTGAAAGGTTGTGGGTTCCAACTCCAGCACTTACCTTAAGACTGGGTGTACAAATCCCAGAACAGTCTGAATGGCTGTGGGTTCAGATCCCAGGACTGATTGGATGTTTCAGGTTCTGCCTTGGGGAAAGTCACATGGACCCCAGGCAGTTAGTTAGTAGTTAGACAGCAAAATGACATATATTTCAATAACATAATTACTTACTTAATAAAGTAATCATGAGCCCAGCACTGGCAAATATGGATGCCTGCTTTTCTTGTGTGCCAATTTTATTCTGATGACATCAGATATTCAGAAAAACAATTTTATTTCTGGCACACAAGGTCCTTAAAAATAATCAGAAAGCTGCTCAGAAGATAGACACATGCATCCACCCATTCACTCACAGTTACAAGGTCCAGTAAAACCACACACACTTGGCTCTGCATTGTGTTTTTCCGTGTGGGTGCCAGCTTCAGCAACATCCGGCCTGGGCGCAAACAACAGGGCAGCAGGGTGAAACTCCCCTGGTTATTTATGCCCTCATTTCCTTTGGGCTCCACTTTACATGGTCAAGTCCAGTTTAGTCTGTTTTCATTCTGTACATTTGGCGAGCAAGTGGACAGAACACAGTGGAAATCTGCAAACGTACAAAGTAGCAAGTGTTTCAGAGTCGGACGTTGTTATGATCATGAAGCTCATACATTTTTATATGACGGACAAAATAGAGCCAATATTTTGTTATTCAATGAGAAAATGTATTTATTTAGTTATTTTATTAATGTTGTGATGTAAGCTCAGGTTCATATACGTGAATACATGGTTCCACAAACAACTCGTCAAAGAAATAGTCTGGCAAAAAATCTGGTTACACAGTTTTCTTCTTATCCCACATTACACAGTACACAGTACAACACAATAATGGTCATTTCAAATAGCACAACCTAGAGGAAATAACAAAATAATACAATAATGGTCATTTCAGATAGCGCCCCCTAGAGAAAATGACACAATAATGGAATAATGGTCATTTCAGATAGCGCCCACTAGAGAAAATGACACAATAATAGAATAATGGTCATTTCAGATAGCGCCCCCTAGAGAAAATGACACAATAATAGAATAATGGTCATTTCAGATAGCGCCCACTAGAGAAAATGACACAATAATAGAATAATGGTCATTTCAGATAGCGCCCCCTAGAGAAAATGACACAATAATGGAATAATGGTCATTTCAGATAGCGCCCCCTAGAGAAAATGACACAATAATAGAATAATGGTCATTTCAGATAGCACCCCCTAGAGAAAATGACACAATAATAGAATAATGGTCATTTCAGATAGCGCCCCCTAGAGAAAACACGATATTAATACAATAATGGTCATTTCAGATAGCGCCCCCTAGAGAAAATGACACAATAATAGAATAATGGTCATTTCAGATAGCACCCCCTAGAGAAAATGACACAATAATAGAATAATGGTCATTTCAGATAGCGCCCCCTAGAGAAAATAACAAAATTATACAGTAATGGTCATTTCAGCTTGTGCCCCCTAGAGAAAATAACACAATTATACAGTAATGGTCATTTCAGCTTGTGCCCCCGAGAGAAAATACAATATTAATACAATAATGGTCATTTTAGATAGCGCCCCTAGAGAAAATCACACAATAATACAATAATGGTCATTTCAGATAGCGCTCCTAGAGAAAATAACAAAATAATACAATAATGGTCATTTTAGATAGCGCCCCCTGGAAAACACACCATATGAATACAATAATGTTTGTTTTTGCTAGCGCCCCCTACAGAAAACAACACAATGATACAATAATGGCCATTTCAGATAGCGAAAATGAGGCAGAGTGTAATTCCCCACAGTGAGGCAGAGTGCGGTTCCCCACAGTGAGGCAGAGTGCAGTTCCCCACAGTGAGGCAGAGTGCAGTTCCCCACAGTGAGGCGGAGATGGAGACGGAGATATTTTGGTAGAAAGGCGGAGGCGTTACTCGCTAAAACAGCTCTTAGTGAGTCACTGTTTGTATTCTTGTGGTTGGTTCCTTGTGGTTCTTCAGCCCTGACACCATCTCGACTGCCTCACGGGACGAACCCCAGCCTGAATAGAGGGAGCGTCCTACAAAACAGGCTGATCCTGACGGAGAACATGGCTGTAAAACGGGGCACGTCCTGTCAGACAGGAAACATTTCACATCACTGCATCATCATCAGATTGCCAGATTCCGATTCCAGCTCAAGTTCTCATCTCCAAACTGCCTGATGACATCATTGCCACATCATACGATCTTGCTGAGTAACGTGACATTGATCACTGCGTCATGGTCACTGATGAGAATTTGATGACCCCACTTTCTTCAGAAGGAGAACAAACCCAAAAGCTACTGTTTAAACGGAAACTGTTGTGTGGGAGCACACCGGAGACCCTCAGTCCAAAGGAAATAAGGCCTCCAGCTTATGATGCATACGGCTTATTCATGATTTAGCAGAACAGGCCCACGTATGTTAGAAGCCCACTTGCACTTTTAGTGTGAATTATTTAAAGCCACTGATTTTACAGGCAGCAGGGTTTGAAGTGAAATGCTCCAGTGGTGGCGTGACGGGAACCAAACGTCTGAAGCCCTTAACGCCTCTAACAGCTGTGAGAAGGTGGGAACTGGCAGAACACCAACAAAGGGGTGCTCATGTTCTGTGTAGACCCTGAAAACATCATTAAACAATAGATTTAAAAGTGAGGAAATTAAATTTAATCAAAGTTCTACACCTACAGACTGTAGTCCATCTGATTCTCTGTATACTTTCTTACCCCCACAGGACCACCACAAAGTAGGTACTATTAGAGTGGTGGGTCATTTTCAGCACTGCAGTGACACTGACATGGTGGTGGTGTGTTAGCGTGTGTGTTGTGCTGGTGTGAGTGGATCAGACACCTCAGTGTCACTGCTGGACTGAGAATCGTCCACCAACCAAAACTATCCAGACAGCAGTGTCCTGTGGGCAGCGTCCTGTGTCCACTGATGAAGGACTAGAGAACACAAACTCTAGTGCAGCAGCAGATAAGCTACTGTCTCTGACTTTACATCTACAAGGTGGACCAGCAAGTAGTAGGAGTGTCTAATAGAGTGGACAGTGAGTGGACACAGTGTTTAAACACTCCAGCAGCTGAGAATGACCCTCCACCCAACTAGTACCTGCTCTGGTGGTCCTGTGGTGGTCCTGATCATTAAAGAACAGAGTAATAAAGTATACAGAGAATCAGATGAACTACAGTCTGTAACTGTAGAACTACAAAGTGGTCAGTGGAGCTGATACAATGGACAGTGAGTGTAATGAAGTGGCTGCTGGGTGTATTGTGTGTTATACTGTAGCTTTGAAAGCAGCTCAGCCAATCAGATTTGAGGTCCAGTTGAATATATATTTTAAGATTAATGGATTAATAATAAATCTATAGGTAAAGAGTTTAAAGACTGGCTTGAAGTTGCAGTGTAAATATGTAACTGGTGATGAATACATATCACACAGGCAGTACGAGGGGGCTTCTCAGTCATACCTGTATGGATATTTCAGGCCGGTATTTGAACAGTTTGAAATGAAATCCTGCTCCACAGGCAACATAATTCCTTTCACACGTTCTTCACGACCTGTTTGTACACACACAGAGAAAGGCTTACCGTAGGCTACTGGCGGTCATAATGGAGGCAGATCTCCTGATTCAACAGGTCCAAACATGACGCACGTCAAAACAGGCTCATGATTTGAGAACAGTTAATGATCCCATGCTGCTGTCACGATCTGGACAGGCATCTGAGCTTCACATCATGGACCGTGTTAACACTGAGAATTCAGAGCTTCAGACGCTTTAAGGCTATCAGGTTCCACGCACTGAGATAGTCCTATTTCAAAACATTCACAGTCAAGGTCGAGCGCCAGACAGTAGTTACTAGATCTAGATAAACAGAGTGAGCGCAGAGAAAGTGAGTCTGACGGTTACAGAGGTTGTGTCTGTTTATTGTATTGATAAATGAATATGGTTTATATAGTAATAGAGGTCAAAGGTGGAACTGAACTCATTCTAAAGTGTTGCTTGAATGATGGTAAGGTGTTGCTTGAATGATGGTAAGGTGCTGCTTGAATGATGGTAAGGTGTTGCTTGAATGATGGTAAGGTGTTGCTTGAATGATGGGAAGGTGTTGCTTGAATGATGGGAAGGTGTTGCTTGAATGATGGGAAGGTGTTGCTTGAAGGATGGTAACCTGTTGCTTAAATGATGGTAATGTGTTGCCTGAATGATGGTAAGGTGTTGCTTAAATGATGGTAAGATGTTGCATGAATAATGGTGAGGTGTTGCATGAATGATGGTAAGGTGTTGCTTAAATGATGGTAAGATGTTGCATGAATAATGGTGAGGTGTTGCATGAATGATGGTAAGATGTTGCTTAAATGATGGTAAGATGTTGCATGAATAATGGTGAGGTGTTGCATGAATGAAGGTAATGTGTTGCCTGAATGATGGTAAGGTGTTGCTTGAATGATGGTGAGATGTTGCATGAATGATGGTAAGGTGTTGCATGAATGATGGTAAGATGTTGCTTGAACGATGGTGAGGTGTTGCTTGAATGGTGGTAAGGAGTTGCTTTGAATGATGGTGAGGTGTTGCATGGCTGATGCAAAGGTGTTGCTTGAATGATGGTAACCTGTTGCTTGAATGATGGTAATGTGTTGCCTGAATGACGGTAAGGTGTTGCTTGAATGATGGTAACCTGTTGCTTGAATGATGGTAAAGTGTTGCATGAATGATGGTAAGGTGTTGCTTGAATGATGGTGAGATGTTGCATGAATGATGGTAAGGTGTTGCATGAATGATAGTTAGACGTTGCTTGAATGATGGTGAGGTGTGGCATGAATGATGGTAAGGTGTTGCTTGAATGATGGTGAGGTGTTGCATGAATGATGGTAAGGTGCTGCATGAATGATGGTAAGATGTTGCATAAATAATGGCAAGGTGTTGCTCGAATGATGGTGAGGTGTTGCATGAATGATGGTAAGGTGCTGCATGAATGATGGTAAGATGTTGCATGAATGATGGTAAGGTGTTGCATAGCTGATGGTAAGTTGCTGTATGGCTGATGCAAATGTGTTGCATGGAAGACCCAAAGGTGTTGCATAAATTATGGTAAGCTTTTGCTTGAATGATGGTAAGGTGTTGTTTGAATTATGGTAAGGTGCTGCATTGGTGATGGTAAGGTGTTGGATGGCTGATGTTAAGGTGTTGTTAGGCTGATGCGAAGGTGTTGCATTGCTGTTGCTAAGGTATTGCATGGCTGATGGTTAGGTGATGCTATGTTGTTGCTTTTTACCTTTTTGGGGAAAAACATCTGAATTAAATGTGTATATAAACTGTAGAACACTATAAACAGTATATGCAACCTATGTGGGTTTGCACTTTCTGCAGATTTGAGGTTCTAGCTAACAAGTTGTAAGAGGTGCAACGTTGCAGAGTAGAATAATTTAATTTATGTGAGTTTATAAGTTAATTGAATTAATGGCAAGCCATGTGTGGGTTATATTTAGCAAATAGCTTTTTCACATCTACATAAACACGACCTGCAGAAGGAAGGATCTCTGGTGTGTCAACAACGGAATTACTTTTCCAGCTTGTGAGCTGCTTTGAGCCTTCACTTCTCGTGACACAGCACAACTTCTCCTTACCATAAAACACTAGCAGATACTGTTTGTGAGTGTAGTTTAGTTCACATGTGTAAACTTGTCTTATTAGCTCCATTCGTGGCCAAAGTTCCAGTAACTTACTCCACTGAAGCCACAGGTGATGGAAAAATGATAAAGCGAAAGCTTCCTTTTATTTTCCCAAATATATCACTTCTGGATTTTATCTATAAAACTATTTGCTGTAAAACAATTTGAGCATGTTTTAACAGGGAATTCTAGGGAGTTGCTGATTTTTAAACATCTGTATAATTACGGGGTTAGGATGTAAACAGAGTCATTCAGAGTGGTTTGATGTGCAATGTTCTGGTCTAGAGAGACTTACAGAGTCAGAGTTGTGGGTGGTGATGGGAACCAGACGTCTGAAGGGTTTAATGCTTCTACATCACAGTTACATCACAGGAAACTGTAGCATGAAAAGGTTACAAATAGTCTGATGACTGAAGCACTGTTTCATGATAGGTTTTACAATATTTCTGTATCAAATAAACAATAAAAAAAACATGTAGAAAACATATTTTACTGCTATTTTACATGGAAGCCCATTCCCAGCAGGCAGAGCAGAGATAATTTCCTAAAATCTCCTCATAGTAAGCAATTATTTCAGGATAATTAGTCATTATATTGAGATAATAAAGTCATATTTTTGAGAATAATTCTCAATTTGATGGTTGATAAAGCATTTTACATCACACCGCCACCAATTACTTTGTATATATATCATTAAAACACACATTGTCCACTGTATCAGCTCCACTGACCATATAGGAGCTACACTTACAGACTGTAGTTCATCTGATTCTCTGTATATACTGTTTATCCCATTTCACACTGTTCTTTAATGGTCAGGACCCCCACAGGACCACCACAGAACAGGTACTATTAGGGTGGTGGGTCATTCTCAGTACTGCAGTGCTAAGAATGACTCACCACCCAAACAGTACCTGCTCTGTGGTGGTCCATTAAAGAACATGGTAACAAAATACACAGAGAAACAGGCAGACTGTACTGAAAACTAAACAAATACTTGTTTTTTTGAACAGCTATATATATATATATATATATATATATATATATATATATATATATATATATATATATATATATATATATATATCTGTTCAAAAAAACAAGTATTTGTTTAGTTTTCAGGAGAGGCCACAAACCTAATTTAATGTAAAATGGATTTAATAGAAGGGATTTTGGACCATTTCTATTAGTCCACTCATTATGACATATTTTCACATAATGTAAATGACATCTGTTAAAAAATTCAGCAAAATCAGATGCATGTTTTTCTTTGGACAGTAATGGTATAAACAAATAAAACCATGTATATAGAAATGTACCAAGATCCCTTAGAATAAAACCTCTTTACATTCACTTACATTGGAAGTTAAACAAACAGTTTGCTCTTTATTCTCTCTCTCTCTGGTCTGGTCGTCCCACATGGTTGAGGAAGATCCTAGCAACCGCTCAAGGAGGACACTTGATATTCAGTGAGAGCCTCAGCCGACTGAACTATACTGTGGACTCTCCCGCATAAGAGTCGCATACAGATGAATGTATATGATGTACTACAATTAAATAATATGTATGAAAGGAGATTGTATGTGGGGTGTTATATAAGAAGACCAGCTCAGGCCTATATACTTTAGTCTTATTACTCAGTACAGTTAACAAAGGCCCCCTGTCGCACCTCCTGGTCAGAGATAATGGTCCTCGAGTTGCACCACTGGGGTCCTGTTTCAATACTCTCTATAACATCTCCTTGCCAACTTTGACTCACTACTCGCATGTGCGTCACACCTACATTACACAAGTGGACACTTGCTGCACCAGTAAAAGAGGGTACAGTGGATTATTCTATCGGAACGTGCTCGCCCCCAGCTAAGTTAGTCAAGGTGAGCTAATTAGTCAGCCATGTAAAACATTTCTTTAAGAAGTCTGAATATAAAGTACATCTATTATGTTGTGTCTGGCTGTAGCTTTCTTTTTGTTGTTGCTACTGTGTCTCCAGAATGCGTTCTACCTGTATATGCTGTGTCAGCAGCATGTATGGAGTAGTTTTCCTGTCAATCCCACTCTGAAAGTATCAAATCGAATATTACAGTTTTGAAATATGAAGCATGTTTTAATGTTGTGTGTCAGCTTTGTCCATTGTTATTTTTGGGGTCGGAAATGGAAAATGCATCTTACCACCATTGCCATGATCGCCAAGTTCCTTCATCCATGAGGTTTTATCTGAAAAACTTCACTATTAAAGTTTATGAAGTACTGGAGTATGAATTCCATCTTTCAACATCCCTGGTGGGAAAAAAACAGCATGCATTCTTTACACTGGTTTATGCTAGTCTAGTGATAGGTTAGCTGGTCACCCAGTGGTCATACCAGCCTTTAAAATACATTGTCTGAAGATAAATAAGTTTTTCTAAAATACAAACCTTACAGGAGGTTTGTATTTTCAATGTAAGTCAATGGAGAAAGATTATTTTCGGTACTATTTTGGCACATTTTTGTTGGTCCATTCATTATGACTTTTTCACACAATGTAAACAACATATGTTGCATTCAAATAAAGTAGAAAAGAAAAGTAGAAAAAAATGGAGGTACATGTTTTTCCTTGGACAGCAACGATATGCTAGTTTTGCTCGTAATCATATTTTTCAGAAGCTGTTTGGTAAAATCGCACTCAAAGAAAGTTATTTTTTTAGATTTATCACTCCGACTCAGACTAAAATGTCTATATGTGTGGTAGAGATTGCAACTGATGGTTCCCATCACCACAACTGTACAGAAATCCTCGTTGGGTTTCTCTACAACCAACCATTTCACCAACCGAACCACACTTAAGTGACATCTCAGTGACTTTAATTATACAAAATGTCTGAAAAATCTGTAAAATTTGTAAAGTTTGACTGAGAAAAAAATGTTGGTGCCAAAATTATGAGGTCGCTTTTAATAACGATTATAACAAGCTGCTAATGTGGAGAACAACTTGCTATATTGCTGGTTATTTGAGATTATTTTTTCAGGTTTTTTTTACAGTTTGGTCAAGAAACTGACAATGCTAAACAATGCTAACCAGCTACGATAAAAAAGGCCTCAGTGTAACTGTTATTATTTTAATGTGTTACTATGAATGTGTCCAAATGAACCTTTTTAAAAATTAAAGCTGGAGTTCACAACGTAAACTGGTTTAATGAAATCAACCAACAAATCAGTAAATCTCCTCAAAACATGGTGGAAAGGGACAGACTAGCACAATGAGCTTAAAGTTATTAGTATAACTGTGGCAACATTTTATTGGTGGCTATTCACAACAAAACGTTGTTACAAACAGTAATATTTTGTCTAATCTGCTTCTTTAAGGACAGTTAGTCGCCGTAATCGTATATACGATAAACTGCTTAAGCGCTTTTATTTATTTATTTATTTATTTATTTCAGTCGGTGACGTGTTACCAGCATTATCGCGCTTGTTTTTTCCCCACCCGCATTCCGGCGAGCGAGACTCCTCCAGCCAATCAGCGGGCGGGATTAAGGGGCGGAATGTGGGTGGGAAAAGAAACCTGCTGTTGTGTTTACTAGGAGCTGAGGAAGAAGGAGCAAGATGTGGGGGAGGACTGAAGGAGAGAGGTTATTAAAGCAGCACCAGCGTGAAGTTACTTCCTCAGACTAACCAGCAGGAGTAAACTGAAGCTCTCTGCTCTCATTTCTGGAGTGTTTCTTCTCCCGAGTGTGAAACCGCGGAGGATAATGGCGAAGATCCTGTGGACGTTAGTGCTGCTGCTGTCAGCGCAGTTAGTCGGTGAGTAACTGAACCAGCCGCCACGAAGACTTTCAGGACTGAAGACGTGAAAACGTCTCCAAAGATCAGAAATTAGCTTTGAATTTGTCTTTTACAGCTCTGGTTAGAATCTTAGGGTCTTTAGAGTTTATAAAAACCATAATTACTACGTTACATACACACTGTTATAAATGTAAACAGTCTTTCCATTTACTGCTGACATAAAACTCATTATATTTATATAGTATTGTGCAGTTTTAGACACTTGGGGACATTAATATATATTTAAAAAGCATTTTTTTCAGACTGGAAGCTTTTATTTACTCAGTAAAACACTTTATTTATTAAATATTCAAGCAGCATTAATAGCTAGTACTTTTAGGATCTATTTAACTCTTTCCAAGCTTCTCATTGTGGAAAAAGCCCAGTATTATTTTCAGTTCTCATCTAATACCTGCTTTGACTGCTCAGTACTTCATTAAGCTAAATCAAGATTACTGCTGAAGGAACTGAACACATTCATACAATGTCTGGGGCGTCCAGGAGAAATCTGGAACTACACTTTGTTCTTCAAACTGGATCAAGATCTGATCTACTTCTCTCACAATATGATATTTATATTACTTTGTATGTATGATTATTTACATCTGTTCTAATCAGATCTGCTGTTCTTACTGGTATATCTATGTGCTGATATATATGTTTATATTTTAAGTTGTGACGTCAGCGCACATTCTATGATGATACTATAAGATATGGTAATGTTAAACGTCACAGTATGTTCTTGTCTCCTGCAGCGTCTCAGGGCTCCGGTCAGTGTGGCCTTCCAGTGGTTAATGAAGATAAGGTGCTGGAGGAGAGGTACGCAGGGCGGTCAGTGTTTAACGATGGAGACAGAGTGGCGCATAAGTGTGCGAAGGGTTACCGACCGGCCGAAGGCAATAGAGTGTCCTACTGCTGGAATGGAAAGTGGCTGCCTCTCAACATGAGGTGCACAAGTAAGAAAGCTTTATGTTCATAAAGGAGAAGAAACTCTGGGAACTATGTACACTGGACACAGCAAAATGAGCAAAATGAGGCATTTGTATAAAATATATTACATCGACAACACAATCACAGTTGAATCACATTTTATTTGATGGGAACCAGACGTCTGAGGAGTTTAATAACCCTAAAGACTCCTACACAGAAAGATATTACATGTTTTATTAATAGTTTCACATGTGATTTACACCTAAAACCTATTTGTTTTATTTCTTATTTTGTAAATACTTGTGACTTGTAAAGAAAGATGGTACTTTTATTTTTTTAATCTTTTATTTTTTTCAGAATTGGCTCTATTTTACCCTCATAAACTTTACCTGGGCTCACAAGTTGTTGGGCAGTAAATAGAATTTCAATATTTGTGCAGCTGTATGTAACGTTATAGCTATACACTCACTGTGTCCAAATGTTTGTGGACACCCATTTTTATTAGTGAATTAAGCTGCATTAGGGTTACAGTCTAAGGTCACCTATGTCCTATGCTAGAGGTCACTAATAGGTGGACCGCGGCAGACCCAAACAGATAAACTATTGAGAATAGTTTCATTTTGACAGTGTTTATTTCAAGCGGCAGAACTTTTTGGGCTTTGCGGTGCAGTAAACTCACAGACCAATCGAATGCGTTGTAAGATCACCAAGAGCCAATCTCCTCAGCCAATCAGTCAGAGCGAGTCAGAGAAAGGCTCATTCAGATGGCGTGCTCTAAAACGTTTTATATATAATCTGTTTCTATAAATAATCACTTTAAGTTCTGTTTTTTGAACGAAGCTCTTGTTTTTACTGAACTGAATAAAAAACATTTATTAGAAGTTTTATGAATTATTCATTCAGTTCAGATATATATTGTACATATAGTGTATATCTATCTACAGTTGAGACGTGTCTCCAACAGGTAATTAGATTGGTGGACTTTATATATATATCCTCGTCAATGTCTAAAGAAAATCTCTAAAGTAGGACCGTATTTACTTTCAATGTAAGTCATTGGAAGCAAACTGTTTTTATATTGTAACCCAGATTAAGACGGGCTCCTCTTTTTGAGTCTGGTTCCTTTCAACTTTGTTCTGATCTGAGGGAGTTTCTCTTAGCTTGCTCATTGGGGGGGGGTCTCAGACCTGGATTTCACTGCTTTTTTACAACATATGTTGTAAAAGGCACATATAAATAAATACATTTTTATTGTATTATTGTACTATTTGTATCTATTTATTCTTATTTTTCTTCTTGGAGAGTTTGAATTTCGCTGCATGCATGTATAATGACAGTGAAAGGATTTTGTTCTAGTTTTTCCTAATGTATAGTTTTCAATGGCTGTCTCAAAACCTAGTGAGGGTCTATATAGGCAGCATTTTACGTCATAGTATGCGCTCCTGACATGTAGACTGTCCCAATTCTTACATACCTTAAACATGCTGTCTACTGAGGAACCTTATTTAGACCTGATTTTAAGGAAGCATCGAACGCTTCCTCAGCCGCTAAGACAATCCCATGATGCAACACAGGCTAATCTACGAGCAGTGAAGTGGTTTTAAAATGTGAGTTATTTTGATTCTCTCTGGAATTTTAATGTGTTTCTGGTCATATAATCACACAAAACAGTTTTTTATTATCAACTCTGTAACGAGTCCTTCACCATTTACAGTTTTTTACTCAAGCCGTTAGCATTTAAGCCTCGGGCTATTGTTTTGGATGCCGGCCGGTAACTAAGCAACCAGCTAAAACACCAGTGATGTGCTGCAGTGGGCGGGAACAAGCCGTGACGCCGTCTCTCTCTAACTAGAGTGTCTCAGTAATCTGTTTTATGAGGAGAGATGAGGAGAGAACACTGCTACTTACACAGCTCCCTACCTAGACAGCCTACTTAGACACTCACTAGGTTTTGAGACACAGCCATTGTGTTAGTTCAATACTTACCACAATATAGCATCCGCCAAGTACATATTCTATATACGTCACACATAAATAAACACTCTAAATTAATTTTATTCTTCAGAGCGAACGTGCCTCATTTGTATTATATAAACTGTAAATGTTATATTTGGTTTTATTGAGTTTATTCAGTAATTCTGTGTATGAAGTAGAGCAAGAATGGAACTGTAATGATGCTGTGCTGTTAAGTCTAATACAGGAGTACATAATCAGTGTCTCCTTCTTCTCTCTCTCTGTTCCCTCTCAGGGAAGCAGTGCGGCTCGGCCGGAGAAATAGAGAACGGACGATACGAGCAGAACGGAAACTTGTTCGGGGACAAAGCCTACGCCAAGTGCGACGAAGGGTAAGTGAATGACTCAAGTTTAATCAGATCAACAGACGAAGTGAAAGTGTTATACAGTGAGATTCTACCAGGCTGAGGTAAACAAGCACATCAGCAGCATCTTGTTATCCTGCTGTCTGGGCCCGAATGACTTCAGGGTGTCCCTCTGGAGCGGCTGCTTGGATTTGCAGCGGCCCACTGGGAACAGTCAGTCAGCTGACCGGTCCAGATAGACGCTGAAATCCCATCGGAGCTGTTGATTTGGTGATATTTTTGTGGCCTAGTTAATGAGCACCATCCCACCCAGCCGCTCCCTGAGGCTGGTCAACAGAATTAATACCGTGCAGGGGCGTGTGGACGTGTCCTCAGTTCACCCCTACACACCCGTGTCGTTGTTGACCGCATAGCGTCTTTTTAATTAGGCTGCCTGGAATGTGAGGTTCAATTGCTCTTAGCAGTGTAGACGGCTGTGATCTGTTGTAGTAGTAGAGGTGTAAGAAAATATCAAAATATTGAATATCAGGATATTATGTTTGGTGAAACTGTATCGATTCTCAAAAACACAGTATCAATACACAGATTCTTGGCAGACAGTGAATCATTGTGTGTTGTGTTCAAACCTCTGACCATTAGATGGCAGTGTTGTAATCCATTTTCAGCTCCACTCCAACATTAACAAGCAGCACAAGGGCGCAATGCTATTGTAAGCATCAAACCTGTTCATATAGTGGTGTGTTTTAATAGTAGGAATTAGAAAAATCATAATATATATCTTTGCTTGCACTATCGCGATATATTGTGATATATTGAATCGTCACCTCTTTATCACGATACGTATTGTAACGCCAGGTTCTTGCCAATACACAGCTCTACGTAGTAGACTGTACGTCTGTAGTAGACTGTGTACGTTAGGACAGGCATGTTTACAGATATAGAGACGGATTCCTGGACGTGGATTAAATAAGCACGTAAATAAGACTAGGATTAAACCTAGTTGTGGAATAGTGAATCACCAGTAGAGGTTGGGATTAGCCTTAATCTGGGTCCGGGAAACAGTCTGTTAATGTTTTTTAGGCTGGAATTGTAATTAAACATATGGTGACCATTTGTGTTCAGTCCTTGTTGCTCTCTGATGGACGTTTACAGTGTTATACAGGTTCAGTTCTGTTCTAATACCACCAACAGATCCCAGTCTTTAGTTGTAGTGAGGCTGTAATTCAACATACACTACCGCTCAAAAGTTTAGGATCACTTGCAATTTTCATGCAATTCACAAACAATACTGTCCATTTCACAATTAATGTAAGTGTATCAGATGATTTTAAAGAATAAAAATGTTTGTATTAAAGTCTATTTTTGTATAGAGGCTTATTTTGCATATAGTTGTATTATCAGCAATTCTCAGTCCTCTGTCTAAATCTCCTGGTACGACCACCAATCCAAGTTAAGGATGTTATTGGACTAATTGGTTGTTAGGACACTCTTGCTCAATTGTGATGCACAGCTGAAAAACATTCTACTAATAAGTGAGTATAAAAGGGAACAACATTCTAGGTTAGTTTAGTATCTGAAGATCAGCAGTTGATGGCTTGCTCAAAAGCACGGTGGTGTAGTGGTTAGTATGTTGGTGTAGTGGTTAGTACGGTGGTGTAGTGGTTAGTATGGTGGTGTAGTGGTTAGTATGGTGGTGTAGTGGTTAGTACGGTGGTGTAGTGGTTAGTATGGTGGTGTAGTGTTAGTATGGTGGTGTAGTGGTTAGTATGGTGGTGTAGTGGTTAATATGGTGGTGTAGTGGTTAGTATGGTGGTGTAGTGGTTAGTACGGTGGTGTAGTGGTTAGTATGGTGGTGTAATGGTTAGTATGGTGGTGTAGTGGTTAGTATGGTGGTGTAGTGGTTAGTATGGTGGTGTAGTGGTTAGTATGGTGGTGTAATGGTTAGTATGGTGGTGTAGTGGTTAGTATGGTGGTGTAGGGGTTAGTATAGTGGTGTAGAGGTTAGTACGGTGGTGTAGTGGTTAGTATGGTGGTGTAGTGGTTAGTACGGTGGTGTAGTGGTTAGTATAGTGGTGTAGTGGTTAGTATAGTGGTGTAGTGGTTAGTATGGTGGTGTAGTGGTCAGTATGGTGGTGTAGTGGTTAGTATGGTGGTGTAGTGGTTAGTACGGTGGTGTAGTGGTCAGTACGGTGGTGTAGTGGTTAGTACGGTGGTGTAGTGGTTAGTACGGTGGTGTAGTGGTCAGTACGGTGGTGTAGTGGTTAGTATGGTGGTGTAGTGGTTAGTATGGTGGTGTAGTGGTTAGTATGGTGGTGTAGTGGTTAGTACGGTGGTGTAGTGGTTAGTACGGTGGTGTAGTGGTTAGTATGGTGGTGTAGTGGTTAGTACGGTGGTGTAGTGGTTAGTACGGTGGTGTAGTGGTTAGTATGGTGGTGTAGTGGTTAGTATGGTGGTGTAGTGGTTAGTGTGGTGGTGTAGTGGTCAGTACGGTGGTGTAGTGGTTAGTACGGTGGTGTAGTGGTTAGTATGGTGGTGTAGTGGTTAGTATGGTGGTGTAGTGGTTAGTACGGTGGTGTAGTGGTTAGTATGGTGGTGTAGTGGTTAGTACGGTGGTGTAGTGGTTAGTATGGTGGTGTAGTGGTTAGTATGGTGGTGTAGTGGTTAGTACGGTGGTGTAGTGGTTAGTACGGTGGTGTAGTGGTTAGTACGGTGGTGTAGTGGTTAGTATGGTGGTGTAGTGGTTAGTATGGTGGTGTAGTGTTAGTATGGTGGTGTAGTGGTTAGTATGGTGGTGTAGTGGTTAGTATGGTGGTGTAGTGGTCAGTATGGTGGTGTAGTGTTAGTATGGTGGTGTAGTGGTTAGTATGGTGGTGTAGTGGTTAGTATGGTGGTGTAGTGTTAGTATGGTGGTGTAGTGGTTAGTATGGTGGTGTAGTGGTTAGTACGGTGGTGTAGAGGTTAGTATGGTGGTGTAGAGGTTAGTATGGTGGTGTAGTGGTTAGTATGGTGGTGTAGTGGTTAGTATGGTGGTGTAGTGGTTAGTATGGTGGTGTAGTGGTTAGTAAGGTGGTGTAGTGGTTAGTATGGTGGTGTAGTGGTTAGTATGGTGGTGTAGTGGTCAGCACTGTCTCCTCACAGTTAGATGATCTGGGTTGGATTCCCGGTCCGGGTGGTTCTGTGTGGAGTGTGTATGTTCTCTCTGTGTTTGAGTGGGTTTCCTCTGGGTACTCCGGTTCACTCCCACAGTCCAAACACAGGCATAATAGGTTGATCGCTCACTCTGAATTGCTGTAGGTGTGAGTGAGAGTGTGTTGGCTGTACAATGGAATGGCGAACTGTCCATGGTGTACCCTGCCTTCGCCCGATGACGCTGGGATTGGCTCCAGCCCCCCGTGACCCTGACTAGTGGGATGAAGTGGAAGAGATGGGATGGATGGGCACTTTAATGGTTATGGCCTTGTTTTAGGCTTTTAATATCTGTGGTCTTGTTTTAGGCTGTCAGTGCTGATGTTCTTATTGTCTGTTGTATTACTCTTTTTAGGTTTGTCCTGAAAGGAGAGAGTGTTAGGGAATGTCTGGATGATGGATGGAGTGGAACAGTTCCTTCATGCGAAGGTAGGATGTGTTTATATTCTCTGAACTTTAGCTGCAGTGTCATACTGTTGTTTGTCTTTATGTGTGATGAAGTCCTTCGGCCAGCGCCATCTGCACTCGCTGTACCGGAAAGAGGCTTCCAGGCTGCATGTTTTATCTTTTAAGGTTAAGACACGACCTTAAGAGTCCAGAGTTAAGCGGATATAAGCACAGTATAGGTCATCTGTGGAAAACACGTTTAGGAGCTCCCCCTGCTGGCCTTTCTGAGAAACACCCAGACTGTATGGTGTTGACACTGTCACCTAATTAAGTGCACCCTTTGCTGACACAAGCATTCAGTTGTGCACAGCTTCTATCATCTCCACTAGAAAAGCCTGGACCAATAGAATGGGGAGCTCTTAAACAGCCAAACATTAGCTAGAAGGGTATTAAGCGCCATTCAACATCAGTACCTGACCTCTCTAATGCTTTCCTGGCTGAATGCAAGGAAGTCCTCACAGCAAAGCAATAACATCAAGTGTTGCTGGGGCTTTAGGGGGGCAAACTCTCAATTTAAGGGGGACTGCATTGTATTATTATAATGTCTACATAATTCAGCCATTCACAGTGAGTTGTGAGATGTGAAATTTTTCATTACCAACTCTTTACAGTGGTGGTGGTGGTGATGGGCACCCGGGGTCTCCATGTCTACAACACAAATATAGCCATTTTATTTATGATCAAAACCACCAGAGAGCCTACGCATGTCTTCTGCTGGTTCATTTCATTGTAAAAATAGCACCCTGCATGTACCTGCCCACCAATAAAGACACAAAAACCAGGTACATTTACTCAAAACTGTCGTGGAATAAACACTCATGTGATAACACTCATGTGATGCAAGAACTTGGTGATACAATACGTATCGTGATACAGCAGTCACGATTCAATATATCGTGATATATTGCGATACTGCAAGCAAAGTAATATATTGTGATTTTTCAAATCTTCTATTAAAACACACCACTGTATGAACAGGTTTGTCAATACTTACAATAGCATTGCGCCCTTGTTCTATTTGTTAATGTTGGAGTGGAGCTGAAAATGGATTACAACACTGCCATCTAGAGTTTTCAGAGTTCTAAACACAACACACACTGATCCACTGTCTGCCAGGAATCTGTGGATCGATACTGTGTTTTTGAGAATCGATACAGTATCACCAAACGTAATATCCCGGTATTTTCGATATTTTCTTACACCCCTAACGTTCTGTGACGTTCTCTTCAGACGTCTGGTTCCCATCACCACCACTATAACTCTGGAAGTTTCTCTAGAACATAGGATTCCATGCCAAACCACTCTGAATGACTTTGTTTACATCTTAACTTTATATATATATATATATATATATATATATATATATATATATATATATATATATATATATATATTATATTAAAATTATATTATACAAAAATTAGTGGATTAATTGCTTGATTTCCTGCAAAACATTGAATAACCTTGTGTCTATAATCTCCTACTGTTTCCTCTGATGTCCTTCATCCGAGGCGATTGTTTTGTCTATACTTTACTCTGAAACACTTGATAGAGCCTTGAGAGTCGATAGTCAGAGACCGTTTGGCATGTTTTGACTGTTATTGTCTGATATGACGCTAAGATCTTGTGCCTCAGTATCACTCTCTCTCTCTCTCTCTCTCTCTCTCTCTCTCTCTCTCTCTCTGTCTCTTTCTCTGTCTCTAGCTCCTCCACTCGCTCGCTCTTACTTACCCGCCCCTAATGGGCCCAGAGGTTGTCAGCCCCCCGAGTTAAAAAACTTCAAGATTATTGCACCAAAGAACAAGTACGTGAGCGGAGAGTCTTTATCCTACTTCTGTAATGTGGGCCACCTGCCCGCTGGCAACCTCATCACCAAGTGCAAACCAAGTGGCAAATGGGCACCTCCTCCTAGATGTACAGGTAAGCCAGTCCTCAGTGATTCAGGTATTAATGTTTTGTTGGTTTTTTATGGGCTGCCAGAGGGGAATACTGCTCTCTCCGAGGCCGGTATATAGAATTTAAACAGTTCCCTACCTTCCCTAAGTGTCGGCCAAATAGTTCAGTTTACTTCCTCAGGTTTACATTGAAGCTACAAGACCAATGCAGTCAATGCTTCTACCTAGAAGTCTGCATTCCTCTGCAGTATCTTGGTTTGTGGGCCTAAATTTCATGGTCATGCCCAAGAGCAGGCGGTTCATCAGCCCAGTAACTAGAGATGGACCGATCAGCGTTTTTGAGGCCAATTCCGATCACCTTTCGGCACCTATCGGCCGATATCCAATACCGATAGAGGGCGGGGCTATATGTAGTTATTAGCGCAAGCAAGTCGTGAAACATGGTCTAAACTGGTTTATTACCATTTTAATGAGCTCATATGAAACAGCATAACAGTAAATAAACAAAGTAAATGAAACAAATATCTCCAATACTGCAATCATTCAATTTAGACCCTTCATTTAAAACTAAAAAATCTAATTTAATAAATGCAGTCAGAGCTGCAGTCCTTAAACGCAGACTCTGTTATTTTAAACTAAATCTGTAATTATTAAATGTAGATCTTGAATTGTTGCTGCTGTTCTGTTAGTACCGGTCAGATCTGGTCTGTATGGTGTTCTGAGTTATTAGTTTTGTGTTAGCTGTGTGTGCTAGCTCTGCTGTTTACTGATACTAACTGTGTTCAGCCGTGTGGTGTCTCTGAAGTGCTGTATCAGATTAGTAGTGTTAAATGTCTTTGTCTTGGTTCCCCAATGAGACACACAGATTTTACAAATTTTAAAAACGTCCTAGATGAATCTGCATCACATACAGTAAACACTGCCAGACGGACGACATGTTTTCTATCCACTATGCCGTGAGCGCTGTAAACTGTTCTGGCGAGGCCGCTGCTTCTTCAGTCAGTCTGTGGAAAATTAAAGGGTATGTATATCCACCTAGTGGTTCAGATAGGAATTGCAGGGAGCTGGCCGGAGGGGGTTTCAAGGAGAGCTCCTCTTCCTGAATGAAACACTAGCTGTAAATACACAAATTAGGCTCATTGGTTTAACGCTATCAATTGGCTCTTGGGATCGGCTAAATTGGAGAAATATCGGCCGATCACATATTTTGATTAAAAATCGTGAAGGTTTTATAATGAATGGACCAATAGAATTCTCTAAAATCACTTGGAATAAAACCTCTTTATAATAACTTACATTATAAGCAAGGAAGGTTTTGGTCTCTTCTGTAAAGTTACAGTTCATTTTTCGAGTCACTTGTCTTTCTTTGGATGGTGATGATGATATAAAGATAGAAAACGTTCAGAAAGTTGATAAATAGTCTATTTGATATGAAAATACTCAAACAATAATCAGCCAGTATAACGAACAACAGCTAAATGATCATAAAGAAAATAATAAACACACCTTAAACAGTTTTGAAGCAGCTACTCACATAAACAGCACATGAACTGAATTATTATTATTAGGCCCAGAAACCAGAGTTTACAGGAAACTTACTCTTTATTCAGTTATATATGTTTTAATGAATGTTTCAATTCAATTCAACTTTATATGTGTAGAGCTTTTTACATCCATGTTGTCACAAAGCAGATTTACAGAAGTTACAACATCTGTATCCGCCAGTGAGCAAGCAAGAGGCGACAGTGGCAAGGAATACTCCATCAGACTGGAGGAAGAAACATTGGGAGGAACCAAGACTCTCAAAAGGAGACCCGTCCTTCTCTGTTTTACAGTTTATTAAGCCAAATACCAAAGAAAAGCTGAGGGAATCTCTGTTTGATGTCTAGATGGCAAAGCTTTAGAAGTTGCACAGGTAGAGGCAGTCTCTGACTGAGGCAGTCTCTGACTGAGGCAGTCTCTGACTGAGTCTTTATGTAAAGTGGGCGTGAGCTGAAACAGTCCCATCCTATCTCAATGCTGGTGCATCTGGATGGCACAGTGATGTAACTGAGGGTTTTGCAGTTGGTACAAATGAACAGGAGAGCTGGCTGGTGATGGGTGGGTAGGAGGCCCTGATAGCCAGTCTTCCAACAGCATTCAACAGACAGGAGGACAGTCGTTACTTCAGAAAATATCCATGTGACACACTTAATTAAGCACTGCTGAACTAAAAGTCACTTCTATACTTCTGTAATGTTTTGACTATACAAAATATTAAACACATCTTCTTTTCACCGTGTGCCAGCGGTCAGATGTCCAGCAAGAAAGTCATAAACTCTGTTTGGCTGGTACTCACGTGAACAGCACATGAGCTGTATTAACTGTTAGGTCAGGTGGGTCCAGCTGTGGAATGTGCTCTACACAGTAGCCACCACTATCAAGCCAGGAGCAGATCATTTAATAGAGACTGGAGCAAAGGTTGGATGTTATTTACACTCACACGAAACTGGGCTGGGACATGAACAATGGACAATGAAACTGAATCAACTGGTTTTAGACCACAATAATTGATTAGTATGGTGTAGGGCCTCTTTTTGCGGCCAATACAGCGTCAGTTGGTTTTGGGAATGACATATACAAGTCCTGCAAAGTGGTCAGAGGAATTTTAAGCCATTCTTCTTGCAGGATAGTGTTCAGGTCACTACGTGATGCTGGTGGAGGAAAACGTTTCCTGACTCGCTCCTCCAAAACACCCCAAAGTGGCTCAATAATATTTAGATCTGGTGACTGTGCAGACCATGGGAGATGTTCAACTTCACTTTCATATTCATCAAACCATCTTTCTCCAGTCTTGCTGTGTGTATTGGTGCATTGTACGTTCTACGTTCTAATCGTAGTCCTACGTTCTACACATTGTCATCCTGATACATGGCACCGCTTTCAGGATACAATGTTTAAACCATTGGAGTCATATGGTCCTCCAGAATGGTTTGGAAGTCCTTGGCAGTGATGCGCCCATCTAGCACAAGTATTGGGCCAAGAGAATGCCATGATATGGCAGCCCAAACCATCACTGATCCACCCCCATGCTTCACTCTGCATGCAACAGTCTGCGTGGTCTGCTTCTTTGGGGCTTCTCCACACCGTAACTCTCCCGGATGTGGGGAAAACAGTAAAGGTGGATCATCAGAGAACAATACATGGTTCACATTGTCCACAGCCCAAGATCTGCGCTCCTTGCACCATTGAAACCCATCACAATGACTTGCTGTCTTGGTCACAGATGCGCCAGCAAGATGTGCACCAACAGTTTGTCCTCTTTTGAACTCTGGTATGTCCCATAATGTTGTGTTATTGTAATATTTTGAGCTAAACTGTGCTCTTACCTGCTAACTGAACTTCACACTCTGCTCTTACTGGTGCAATGTGTAATTAATGAAGACCACCAGACTGGTCCAATTTAGCCATGAAACCTCCCACACTAACATGACAGGTGTTTCAGTTTCATTGTCCAACCCCTGTATCTATCTTGTCACTGTCCAAAGAAAAACATGCATCTTCGTTTTGGCCATTTTTTTATTTTTCTACATCTTTTAAACACGTTGTGTGACAATTTCATGATGAATGGACCAATAGAAATGCTCCAAAATAGCTTGGAAATAATTCTGGTTCTATTGACGTACATTGAAAGTAAAGACTGTTTTTGTCCTCTCCTGTTAAGTTATTATTTTGGAGATGTATGTTGGACGATATTTTTGTCCTGCTTTTGCACGCGGTGGATTGGTTACCTGCCAGCTCCTGCGCGTGACAGGGAAATGTAGTCTAGAATGTCGTCCGTCTGGCAGTTTGTTACCGTATGTGATGCAGACTCATCCAGGACGTTTTTAAAATCTGTAAAATCAGCGTCTCTCGTTGGTGAACCAAGACAAAGACATTTAACACTAATAATCTGATACAGCACTTAAGAGTACACCACGCGGCTGAATACAGTGAGTATCAGAGCTAGCACGCACAGCTAGCACAAAACAAACAACCCAGAACACCATACAGACCAGATCTGACCGGTACGAACAGAACAGCAGCAACAATTCAATATTCTACATTTAATGATTACAGATTCAGTCTGTGTTTAATGACTGCAGTTCTGACTGTATTTATTTAATTAGCTTTTTTTGTTTTAAATTAAGGGTCTAAATAGAATAATTACATTATTGGAGATATTTGTTTGATTTACTTTGTTAATTTACTATATATTTAAAATATTATACTGTTTCACATGAGCTCGTTAAAAATGGTAATAAACCAGATTAGACCATGTTTCATGACTTGCTTGCGCTAATAACTACATGTAGCCCTGCCGTGGCATATAGCCCCGCCCTCTATCAGTATCGGCTATCGGCCGATCGCGCTGAAAGGTGATTGGTGATCGGAATCGACCTCAAAAACGCTGATTGTAAAAAAAATCTGGTTCTATTGACTTCATACTTGTTTTCTTTAGGCAGCGCGGTGTCTGTATTCGACTAGGATTTGTGAAAAGGTCAATCTTTTGACCTTGGTGTATTTTGACCAATCAGCAACCACCCACATAATATCATTCAGTTCACTGTATCCATTGCAGTGTGAAACCAAGCGACTTGTTGTTATCTGCTTCTTTCTAGTGATCAAATGTCCGAAGCTGAATATACGCTACGCTACACTGAATACGACTCGTGTGAAGTTTAACGAGACCGTGAAGATCACCTGTAACGATGGTTACCAGCTCAGAGGGCCAAACCTCATCACCTGTACAGGGACTGGCTCCTGGGCACCAGCTGTGCCCACCTGCGAATCAGGTAAGAGGCACTCAAACGCAACACACTGTGTTCTGCCTATATATCATTACTACCACAGTATCATTAAAACACTTGCTCATGGGGTGTGTCTCAAAACCTAATGAGCTCCTACATAGGCAGCATTTTACATCATAGTATGCGCTCCTGACATGTAGACTGTCCCAATTCTTACATACCTTAAACATACTGTCTACTGAGGAACCTTATTTAGACCTGATTTTAAGGAAGCATCAAACTCTTCCTCAGCCGCTAAGACAATCCCATGATGCACCGCAGGCAAATCTATGAGCAGTGAAGTGGTTTTAACATGTGAGGTATTTTGATTCTCTTTGGAGTTTTAATGTGTTTCTGGTCATATAATCACACAAAACAGTATTTTATTATCAAATCTGTAACAAGACCTTCACCTTGCTAGCAGATTTTTAAGTCTCGGGCTATTGTTTTGGATGCTGGCCGGTAGCTTAGCAACCAGCTAAACCATCGGTCGCATGCTGCAGTGGGCGGGAACAAGCCGTGACGCAGTCTCTCTCTAACTAGAGCGTCTCAGTAATCTGTTTTATGAGGAGAGATGAGGAGAGAACACTGCTACTTAAACAGCTGCCCACCTAGACAGCCTACTTAGACACTCACTAGGGTTTGAGACACGCCCGAGAGATTATCGCCTATTTATTGCTATTATGAGAAATAGATATCACAAGCTGTAATATGCAAATGAACACTCATGACTGTGTCCCGGGAGCACCTTGTCCAAACACATCATCCCACAACAGTAGATTCTTTTGGTCCACATAATGCAGGCCAGTGTGTTTGGGTGCTTCTGCTCAAGTGATTTGTTTTGTTATGTAAGTGCAAGTAAATTACACATTCTCTATATCAGGGGTGTCCAAACTTTTTTCATAGGGAGCCAGATTGGGCTGGTCTCGCTTTCCAAAAGTATTATTCATAAAATATATATAACACTGTAATCAAAATAAATAATAAAAAAAAACACACATATGTACATAATAAATAATAATTTTTAATTTTATAATAATATATTTTTTAAATTATTTATATTGCATATACTGTACTGTTTATTTATCTATTGTTTGTACTGAGTGCCTTGCTATCCCTCTGCTGCTGTAGCTCTGTGAATTTCCCCACTGTGGGACTAATTGTTATGGCCCAGGCTGCCCTACCAGCCACCAGCAGAGGGCTCAGTCAGCGCAGAGGGAGGCCTGGTAGGAAAAGGAGAAAAACTGCATTTCCCAGACTTCTTAGTAGCAATCAGCGCTGACTGGGCACACCTGTGCTGCTCCTACTTAAGTCAGCCACAAACACAGGGGTGGCTGTAATGCCAATTTTAAAGGTCGATCTCTGTTTTTTATGAATCGATATCGGATTATTCAAATGAAGATCGATTTGAATCTTTTAAACACACCCCTAGTCACTGCTTAGCAATCAGCATAGCCACCTCGTAGCTCACTCTGTCCCCCCTGTGCCATGAAGAACGGTTGCTGCTGTGAGACCAGGTCTCTCTGCTGCACCCCTGCTCTACATGTTAATGCACAATTACTGTTCATAAATAAACTACACATCAAAACCAGCACTGTACGTACTTATAACGTTGTGATTATACAAAATATTAAAAACGTATCATGTTGTTTTCATTGTGTGCCAGTGGTCAGATGTCCAGCCCCGGCCGTGGCCAATGGCAGGACACAGGATGGCGATAGAACAGACTACAGTGTCGGAGATCGCGTGACCATCGTCTGTGAGAATAGCTACGTTCTGAACGGGCCACCACAGATCACATGTGGACCAGATGGCCAGTGGGACAGTGTGCCGGAATGCCGTTCTTCCACAGGTGATTTCGGCAGTGTGTGCATGAAGTAGCTGGTAGAGCTGGGCTATAAATCGATTATATTGATTAATTCAAATTTACAGTTAAGGACGATGTGTTGTTATGAAAATCGTTTTTTTTTTTTTTCAGTTTTAACTTCCGCTGCTGTGAGACCAGGTCTCTCTGTCCTCTCGTCCCCTGAGTATTTACTATAATGTCCAGGCTTTGTTTCATAATGTCTGTCCATATTTAACTTCATTACCGCAATAGCCTCTTTGTATAAGCGACACACACGTTTGCAGCATCTAAATAGTCTATCTCTCCTAAAATGACCGGTTCTCACTGTCGGCTGAGCACTGTTTTGACGTAGCCAACACAAGACGCCGTTCCGTTAATTCAGGACGTCAGAAAAATAACTTTTATTTAACTTCGATTGCTAACACAGCGGTGAAACAGACTATACATGTATGCACTGCTGCCCCCGTCAGGTGAAAGGAGAAATTGCAAAGTACCGACAGGCCGCCAATAATGTATTCTTAGGAGTGAGGCCACGGGCCAATAAAAACCTGTCAGGCCACCCCTGCTCTACATGTTAATGCACAGTTACTGTTCATAAATCAAATACACATCAATACCAGCACTGCACGTACCTTATAACGTTGTGATTATAAAATAAAATATTAAAAACGTATCATGTTGTTTTCATTGTGTGCCAGTGGTCAGATGTCCAGCCCCTGCCGTGGCCAATGGCAGGACACAGGATGGCGATAGAACAGACTACAGTGTCGGAGATCGCGTGACCATCGTCTGTGAGAATAGCTACGTTCTGAACGGGCCACCACAGATCACATGTGGACCAGATGGCCAGTGGGACAGTGTGCCGGAATGCCGTTCTTCCACAGGTGATTTTAGGAGTGTGTGCATAGTTTACATGAAGTAGCTTGTAGAGCTGGGCTTAAATCGAAATTGTTAAATTAAATAGTTATGAAAATCGTTTTTCTCTCAGTTTTAACTTCCGCCACCAACCTTTGGGCTTCTGTAGTTCATAGTGATCACCCACCTTGAGGTAGACAAACATAAACTACATGCTAGTGTCCCGGACACGTTTCCAACCGTGTGCCGTATGATAAGAATGGGGCACGCTGGACGCCAATCACAGATGCTACAGCGATGTTTATTGCTAAAGACATGGAGTCTATATATACGGTGGAAAGTCATTCAGGTGGAAAAATACGGTGGAGAAGTCTTAGACCAGGTGCTACCCAGCTGCAAATATCTTTCTGAATTTGCCACAAATGTATAACCACACACGTCAAGAATCACTAGAGAGCCGGAGGAGGACGTGTCTTATCGTGCCGCCGCCACTGACCTGTGGTCCAGCCGAACGATGCAGCCCTACATGAGTTTAACGATACATTTTGTTAACGACACCTGGGCTCTGCGAAAGCGTCTGCCGTCAAACATTAATAAAAAAATCGATTAAAATCTAAAATCAGATTTTTTGTGAATAAATCTAAGATTTTTATTAAGGCCCAGCTCTAGTAGCTCGTTTATAGTGGGGCAGGTCGGTAATATACAAAGACTAGGTATGTAGGTCTTGTATCGCTCAGTAACTTAAATGAATTGTTGTGATTGTTGGAAATTATTTGCTTGATTAGATTATTTTATCTGTTGCATTTTTATTCCTTAAAGCAGTGCAGGAGCAAAGTAAAGGAACAGACCATAATTAACATATCATTGCTGTCCTATGAAAAATATGTATCTTCATTTTTGTGGATTTTAAGTTTTCTACATCATCTGAACATGCCAATGGCCATTTACATAGTGTGATAATTTTATGACGAATGGACCAATAGAAATGCTTCAAAATAGCTTGGAAAAAATTCTGGTTCCATTGACTTCCACTGAAAGTAAAGTATGTTTTTGGTCTCTCCTGTAAAGCTGCATTTATGAAGATACTTGTTTTTTCATTGGACAGCGACATTATAAATTAAGGTTGTTTACAGCCAGTTAGAGAAACTCTCTCCCACAGAAACCTCGTTGGCCTTTTCTTTGTTACAAGGTGACATCATCTTGTAACACAATCCTTATTGCCCGCCTACCAGTGAGCTTGGCTCATCGTCACACAACACTCAGAGAGCTGAACCAGTAAATACTGACCACTCGGAAACGTCCTGCTCCAGTCTGGCTTGCAAAGGTACATCTACCGGGTTGGTACGCCGTACTTTCAGGATCGGACTCTGACTCAAACGGACACCACAGAACCGAAACTATTCTAAGAACAGCTACAGCCGGACCAATCTTTTTTGGTGGATTGCTGCTCTGGCAGTTGACCAATCAGAAAAGAGAAGGCGAGAAGGCAAATCCATTATTACATGCCTTGACTGTAAGGGAACTTTTAGAGGTGGACGTCTGGCTCCATTCACCACCACTGTGAATGATTTTGTGTCTCTAGAACAGAACAGTTCACATCACACAGCTATGAATGACTTTGAATACATTTTTAGTTGAACGTTAAAGGAATTCGGCTCCAGTGTCAGCACTGATGTTATTTACTGAAATGTTTTGCAGGAAAATGTGGCCGCTTGCCGCACTACCCCGACGCACTGCCCAGAGATCAGCACCTCAGACAGGAAGAGTACGAGTCTGGAGTGTATGTGCGGTTCAAGTGTAGTGTCGGATACCGCTGGGTCGGAGGAAACACCAGAATTCAATGTTTGAACGGCTATTGGACTCCACTAGACATGAGCTGTCAGAGTAAGTTCTAAACACTCACTCGTATTATTTCTGGATATAATCACCAATTATTGTTATTATGAGCAATTTACACTACAAGCCAAACGTTTTAGATACACTACAAGCCAAACGTTTTAGATACACTACCAGCCAAACGTTTTAGATACACTACCAGCCAAACGTTTTAGATACACTACCAGCCAAACGTTTTAGTACACTACCAGTCAAACGTTTTAGATACACTACCAGCCAAACGTTTTAATACACTACCAGTCAAACGTTTTAGATACACTACCAGTCAAACGTTTTAGATACACTACCAGCCAAACGTTTTAGTACACTACCAGTCAAACGTTTTAGATACACTACCAGTCAAACGTTTTAGATCACTACCAGTCAAACGTTTTAGATCACTACCAGCCAAACGTTTTAGTACACTACCAGTCAAACGTTTTAGATACACTACCAGCCAAACGTTTTAATACACTACCAGTCAAACGTTTTAGATACACTACCAGTCAAACGTTTTAGATACACTACCAGACAAACGTTTTAGTACACTACCAGTCAAACGTTTTAGATACACTACCAGCCAAACGTTTTAGATACACTACCAGCCAAACGTTTTAGTACACTACCAGTCAAACGTTTTAGATACACTACCAGCCAAACGTTTTAGATCACTACCAGTCAAACGTTTTAGATACACTACCAGCCAAACGTTTTAGATCACTACCAGTCAAACGTTTTAGATACACTACCAGCCAAACGTTTTAGATACACTACCAGTCAAACGTTTTAGATACACTACCAGCCAAACGTTTTAGATACACTACCAGCCAAACGTTTTAATACACTACCAGTCAAACGTTTTAGTTACACTACCAGTCAAACGTTTTAGATACACTACCAGTCAAACGTTTTAGTTACACTACCAGTCAAACGTTTTAGATACACTACCAATCAAACGTTTTAGATACACTACCAGCCAAACGTTTTAGTTACACTACCAGTCAAACGTTTTAGTACACTACCAGTCAAACGTTTTAGATACACTACCAGTCAAACGTTTTAGTACACTACCAGTCAAACGTTTTAGATACACTACCAGTCAAACGTTTTAGATACACTACCAGTCAAACGTTTTAGTACACTACCAGTCAAACGTTTTAGATACACTACCAGTCAAACGTTTTAGTACACTACCAGTCAAACGTTTTAGATACACTACCAGTCAAACGTTTTAGTACACTACCAGTCAAACGTTTTAGATCACTACCAGTCAAACGTTTTAGATACACTACCAGCCAAACGTTTTAGATCACTACCAGTCAAACGTTTTAGATACACTACCAGCCAAACGTTTTAGTACACTACCAGTCAACGTTTTAGATACACTACCAGTCAAACGTTTTAGTACACTACCAGTCAAACGTTTTAGATACACTACCAGCCAAACGTTTTAGTACACTACCAGTCAAACGTTTTAGATACACTACCAGTCAAACGTTTTAGATACACTACCAGTCAAATGTTTTAGATCACTACCAGTCAAACGTTTTAGATACACTACCAGCCAAACGTTTTAGATACACTACCAGCCAAACGTTTTAGATCACTACCAGTCAAACGTTTTAGATACACTACCAGCCAAACGTTTTAGTACACTACCAGTCAAACGTTTTAGATACACTACCAGTCAAACGTTTTAGATACACTACCAGTCAAATGTTTTAGATCACTACCAGTCAAACGTTTTAGATACACTACCAGCCAAACGTTTTAGTACACTACCAGTCAAACGTTTTAGATACACTACCAGCCAAACGTTTTAGTACACTACCAGTCAAATGTTTTAGATACACTACCAGCCAAACGTTTTAGTACACTACCAGTCAAATGTTTTAGATCACTACCAGTCAAACGTTTTAGATACACTACCAGCCAAACGTTTTAGTACACTACCAGTCAAACGTTTTAGATACACTACCAGCCAAACGTTTTAGTACACTACCAGTCAAACGTTTTAGATACACTACCAGCCAAACGTTTTAGTACACTACCAGTCAAACGTTTTAGATACACTACCAGTCAAACGTTTTAGTACACTACCAGTCAAATGTTTTAGATACACTACCAGCCAAACGTTTTAGTACACTACCAGTCAAACGTTTTAGATACACTACCAGTCAAACGTTTTAGTACACTACCAATCAAACGTTTTAGATACACTACCAGCCAAACGTTTTAGTACACTACCAGTCAAACGTTTTAGATACACTACCAGTCAAACATTTTAGTACACTACCAGTCAAATGTTTTAGATACACTACCAGCCAAACGTTTTAGTACACTACCAGTCAAACGTTTTAGATACACTACCAGTCAAACGTTTTAGATACACTAGCAGTCAAACGTTTTAGATACACCACCAGTCAAACGTTTTAGTACACCACCAGTCAAACGTTTTAGATACACTACCAGCCAAACGTTTTAGATACACTACCAGTCAAACGTTTTAGATACACTACCAGTCAAACGTTTTAGATACACTACCAGCCAAACGTTTTAGATACACTACCAGTCAAACATTTTAGATACACTACCAGCCAAACGTTTTAGATACACTACCAGCCAAACGTTTTAGATACACTACCAGTCAAACGTTTTAGTACACTACCAGACAAACGTTTTAGATACACTACCAGTCAAACGTTTTAGATACACTACCAGACAAACGTTTTAGATACACTACCAGTCAAACGTTTTAGATACACTACCAGACAAACGTTTTAGTACACTACCAGTCAAACGTTTTAGATACACTACCAGTCAAACGTTTTAGATACACTACCAGTCAAACGTTTTAGATACACTACCAGACAAACGTTTCAGTACACTACCAGTCAAACGTTTTAGATACACTACCAGTCAAACGTTTTAGATACACTACCAGACAAACGTTTCAGTACACTACCAGTCAATGTGATTTAAAACTTTTGACCGGTATCACAGTAAGCTGTAATATACCAATGAAAACTAATGACTGTGTACCTCCATCCAACAACAGTAAATCATTTTGGTCAGTGTAGTGCAGGCCAGTTTAATTGAGGAGGGATACACAGTCTTATGCAAAAGTTTGGCTGGTGTGAGATCTTGTTTTGTTGATTAAGTATAAGTACGTGAACAGACTTCTGCACATTTTAATACACAATTAATATTTATTTTTACAATTTAGCACATTATACGCGTACAATGTGGTCTATGCACAAGATTAGAATCTACCAAACATTCGTACGTTTGCGTATTACTGTTATTACAGTGTAGTATTTCTGTGAAGGCATGTGTGTTATTGTTCTGTGTGCTGATTATTTACTGTCTTCTTTCTTCAAGAGAAGAGCTGCGGGTCTGCTGGAGAGATTTCAAACGGCCGTTTTCGGTACACCGGCACGTCTTTTGGCGATACAGCGACTGCGGAGTGTTTTGAAGGGTAAGTGAATTCATGCTGTATTTGTAAAGAACATACATATACATCATCTAAACCTCTTATCCTTCTGGGTCATGTGGGATGCTGGAGCCAATTCCAGTGTTCACTGGGTGAAAGACAGAAACACCCCAGACGAGCCAGCAGTCCATCACAGGGTGTATTGGTCCATCATTTCTATTGGTCCATTCATCATGAAACTCTTATAGGATATAAAGAACAGCTGCCGTGTTCAAATAATATAGAAAAATAAAAACATTCACAAAAATAGAGAATCAGTAAATACCAATACTTATACTAATAGTAATATCAATATTTAAACTAATATTAATACCAACACCAATAATAATACTAACATTAATATCAATACTAATTGTAATATTAATACCAACACTGGTACTAATACTAATATGTAACATTTATACTAATATTAATATCACTACTAATACCAATACGAATACTAATATTAATACCATACTAGTACTAATATCTATACTGATACTAATATTAACACCAGTACTAATACTAATAGAAATATTTATACTAATAATATCAGCACCATTACTAATACTAATATTATCAATACTAATTGTAATATTAATACTAACCATAATATTAATACCAACACTAATACTAATAGTAATTTTTATACTAATATCAATATGCACAAGAGCTAATATTAATAGTAATATTATTACTATTAATAACATCAATGCCAATACTAATACTAAAATGAATACTAATAGTAACATTTATACTAATATTAATACCAGTATTAATGCCAATACGATTACTAGTATTAATACCATACTAATACATATACTAATACTAACACAGTAGTAATAATAATAGTGATATTAAGACTAATATTAACAGCAGTACTAATACTAATATTAACAGCAGTACTAACACTAATACTTTTAAGTTTAACCAGTGATCAGTACTGCTATCTCCTGTTTAAATTAAGTCATATCCGTCTCATTGTAACTGAGATGAAGTCCATTACTTCACACTCATATGACTGAAAGCCCAAGTAGTATTAATGTTCTACTCATTCGTCCGACTGAAGCTCCAGTCCAGTGTCATGCTTTCTTGAGACACACTGTGTAGATGTTGTTCTGTTGTTGATCTGTAGGCACAACCTGGTCGGGTTTCCTTTGAGACATTGTAGATCTGAGGGCTGGGATGGCAGAGTGCCTGTATGTGAAGGTACGTTGGTTGTTATTCTTCTTAACATTCATTAGTTCTGAAACCTGATTCAGGGATCCTGGAGACCCGCATGTAAATATGTATGGTTGTTAGCGGAGAGATACATGCTGGATTTGTAGGGTGAAACTTAATAACCATGTGACGTCACACATTGAGTTCCTCGTATTTTTTGATACATCAGTGATATACACTTCCATCTGTTGCAGTGTGGGGGGTGTTCCGTCCTGAGTGAAATATGGATGGAATTATATATATATATATATATATATATATATATATATATATATATATATATATATATATATATATATATATATATATATATATACTACCGCTCAAAAGTTTGGGATCACAGTGAAATGTTCTTGTTTCAATGGAGTATCTTCTTCCTTAACACAACAATGGACTGACGGGTCTCTAAAGAAAGTTGTTTCTTTCTGGTCATTTTGAGTCGGTCAGCAAGCCATCAACTGCTGATCTTCAGATACTAAACTAACCTAGAATGTTGTTCCCTTTTATACTCACTTATTAGTAGAATGTTTTTAGCTGTGCATCACAATTGAGCAAGAATGTCCTAGCAACCAATTAGTCCAATAACATCCTTAACTTGGATTGGTGGTCGTACCAGGAGATTTAGACAGAGGACTGAGAATTACTGATAATAGGACTATATGCAAAATAAGCCTCTATACAAAAATAGGCTTTAATACAAACATTTATATTCTTTAAAAATCATCTGATACACTTACATTAATTGTGAAATGGACAGTATTGTTTGTGAATTGCATGAAATGAAATTCTAAAGTGATCCTAAACTTTTGAGCGGTAGTGTACACACACACACACACACATATATATATATATATATATATATATATATATGTATGTATACTTTGTATATTATATAGAAATCTTAAGTGATGTTATAGTAATACAAACAGAGTAGGGGCAGTTGTTTTACAAGGCGAGGGGTCACTTTTCTTTTCGACCTGGCGGGGGCGGTAGCGATCCCTCGGCCCCGGACGCAACATTCCACTGCAGGACGCTGGGGTCGTTTCTGGTTGCAGCAGATGTTTCTCCATTAAAAACCATCACTGTCAGTTACCGCCATAAATGAAAACACAGCATAACAGCTGCATGACCTGATCATTTGCACGGCCTGCTAGGGATGTGTGTGTCTCGCACTCTCCCTCACACTGGCCTCACGAGACCCCCATTAGGAAGTGACATCATCCCGAACACACTGGGATCACTATATCCAGTTTATATATACCATCCATAGAAGACAGCCCTGAACATCTCTAAGGCCTGTGCTTCGTCATCCTCTTGTTATGGAGGGCGCCCCTGTGTGGCCGATCCCAGAACAGCAGGGGGTCACAGGCTAACACACCGAATGGCTGTTACATCTAGGGAGAAGCTATAAGAAGGTTTTGAAGTCATACTGCATCAGCTATTCAATAATGAAACTAGTTGTTTGTCGCAGCAGTACATATATGTGTGTTATTATTAAAGTTCCTTTGTATATATATGAGTGTGTGTGTGTGTGTGTGTGTGTTTATGCAGTGGTCCAATGCCCCCCACCCCCAGAAGTGCCTGGTGCACAGATATTTGACCCTTCAGATGGACATCCGGAGTTTGGTCATGTGGTGTCCTACAGTTGTGACTCCGGGACTCTGATTGGAGACAAAGACATTTACTGCACAGCAAAGGGCACCTGGAGCTCACTGCCTCCGGTGTGTCGAGGTGAGCACCTCCACTGCTGTCTTAGTCTCTGTGTTCAGTTGCGAGAAAAAGTGAGTGACCTGTTTGGGATTGTGTGGATTTCTGCTTCGATTGCTAATAAAATATGGTCGGAGTGTTGTCCAAGTCACAATTCTAGACAAACACAACCTAACTAAACTAATAACAAGGGATGCACCGATACCACTTTTTCCTTACTGATACCAATACCGATACCAGATTTTCAGGTATCTGCCGATACCGAGTACCGATACCAATACCAACTCTGACTTAAATGCTGGATATATGTCTATAAATCCTGATATTTATAGTGTTCCACTTTTTATATATATTGTATATTGTATGTCTTATCCTGAATAAGATATAATAAACTTGAAAGAACACCATTTACTGGTTGAGCTATGAAAAAATAAAAATTGGCACAATGCAGAAACAGGTGCAGCCATTTAGTCAATAAGCTTCATGGTATCGGTGCTCTCTATTGCCGATACCGATACTGTATATAAGTGCCAGTATCGGCTGGTATCGGTATCGGCGCAACACTACTAATAACACACTAACAGTGTTTTTGTACTGAGCACATTGAGAAACATCCACAGTGGAGCCTGAAAAAATAGAAGTGAGCCCTTGAATGTACTAACTTGTAGATCTATAAATGTTGACCAGAGGAGGATGAGTCTCCCCTTGTGAGTCTTGGTTCCTTGGTTCCTCCCGAGGTTTCTTCCTCCAGTCTGATGGAGTTTTTGCTTGCTCGCAGGGGGATAAATGTTATAACTGTTTTTGAAAGTTCTGTAAAGCTGCTTTGTGACAACATCGTTGTAAAAAGCGCTTTACAAATAAATAGACTTGAACTTGAACTAGATTGTCTTTAGCAGCATCACCTCCACCAAACATCTCCTAGCTGCGAATATGATTTACACAACACTGGGGAGGAAATTTGGACCACAAGTGTGTTTCAGTTATCAGTATTTCTGGGATGTCTTGCTTACACAGACCTCTTCGGGTCGTATACCATAGCGTCTCAATAGGATTCGGACTTGGTCATTCCAAAGCACAGATCTACCTCAATTTCAAATGTTCTTCAGTTGATTTACTTGTGTGATTAGGCTCATTGTCTTTGGGTCATCTCTTCATCTTGAGGTCATGGGCTGCTGCCCGAACACGCTCCCGTAAAATGGCCTGATGTCCCACGTTAAAATTCATTGTTCCTTCTATAATCACAAGGTGTCCAGACCCTGACACAGCAAAGCAGCCCCAAACCATGATGCTCCCTCCACCAGGCTTCACAGCTGGGGTGTAGTTTTAGTGTGCATAGTATATACATAGTGTCTCAACTGCCAGTAGCATTGGGGAACATCTAGGCGGTCTTGGACAAACTTGAGAAGATGTTTCTTTGGACAGCAGCGGCTTCCATTGTGATGTCCTTCCTTGAGCACTGTTCTTGTTCAGTGTTAGTCCAATGGTGGACACAGGAGCAATGTGTTTTGTAGGGTATAGAGTCTTCTGTAGGTCTTTTGCTGTTAACCTCTTTTAGGATTGTCCTTGAAATGATCTTGAGACGATCAGATTTATGAGGTTTTCGGTGCTGCCTTTATTTAATGGGTACATTTCCAATCTTCCAATCTTATCTCCTCAACTGAGACACCAATTACTTTGTTTCTGCGTACAGAAACATATGCGTGCGTTTCAAATGATATAACGTCAGCCCAGTTGACATGGCTGTTGAGCAACACATCCAGTAGAGGGCAGTTCGGAGTAAATCAAACATGGCGACAGTGGACGAACACGTAGTTCATATAAACGATTACAAACTTTAACCAACTTGCACCTCTTTTCAAAAAGTCCCACTGTTTCTTCACCGTGTTCATATGGAAGTGATGGCGTCTTGCACTGCCCCCAGCAGGCAAATCACATAGGAAATGAGCGCAGAGTGTGGAAAGAAGGCTCCATCCATATCCATGTCCATATTTATTTGACCTAGAGCATAAATGGGGCTTTAGCTGTTGGAGAAGTCATTAACACAGAGGTTCACTTACATTGTCTGGCCTGCAGTGTGGACGTCACTCATTGTGCTCAATAAAATACATGACAAGTGCAACTGTTTGTGTGTTATAAGTTTAGAAACCAATTTCTTTACAGGTAAAAACACAATTGTAAGTAAGTAATTCCAGGACGCTCTGAAAAAAGACATTTTGTGTATAGACAGATTTAGAGCTGCAGTAGATTCTAAAATAACTGCATAATATGCAGAAGTAATAACAATAAAACCAATATCAAGAATAAAGTTATAAAATTAGTATCTCGACTGTCTTATATTTTTAAAATATAAAAGTATATATATTAAAAATAAAAATATATTTTGCAGTGAATCTATACTGGATTTGGTAAATATAATGCAAGAGTTTGGCCAGAAACATGTTTTGTTTATGTTTCATGTGTAAATAAGTCCACAGAAAACACACTTCTACACATTTTCATACACAATAATTTTTTTATAATTTTTAGTAGATTTTGGAATAAAACAACATAAACGCTTAATAAAGTACTGAGCAGTCAAAGCAGGTATTAGATGAACTGTAAATAATACTGGGTTTTTTATAGAAGGAGAAGCTTGGAAAGGGTTAAATAAACACACTGATGTATGTAAAAGCACGACGTACGGTATTAATAGTGTTTCAATGTTATAAAAAATGTAAAGCTTCCCGCCCCAGGTGTCTAAAAACTTTGCACAGTACTGTGTATATATATATATATATCCTGAAAGGTAATAAAAATAGTAATAATAATAATAATTATTATGTTGTAATAATCTGATCTTACAGATGTCATCAGCTGCCCTTTCCCAGAGGTGAAATTTGGATCAAGGATTTTGGGATTTAAGGAACGCTACAGGCCCAAAGACTTTGTGATGTTCACCTGCAACCCTGGCATGAAATTGGAGGGCTTTGGTACGGTCAGCTGCGGGTCAGATGGAAAGTGGACTCCAGACCTTCCTACTTGTGTCCCTCTGTAAGTGTCCCTCATTGTGTTTTATCTCATTTTAATCATACATTTGAAATTTTGTTTAATCATAAAAATAATAACGTGTCAGGTGAAAATTACAGATTGGCAAATATATAGAAGTATATTTAAACTATAAGCTATATTCTTTGTTCTTTTTTAGAGGTTTAAGTACAGCAATGATGCCTTTAGTTTGATAATAATAATAATAATAATAATAATAATAATAATAATAATAATAATAATAATAGCTATTATTATTATTATTATTATTATTATTATTATTATTATTATTATTATTATTACTGGTATTAGTAGAAGTAGTGGTAGTAGTAGTATAATTTTTGTTGCTGGTATTATTGTTATTATTTATTTATTTATGTTTTTGTGTTTTTTTACAAATGCCTAAAACCTTTGCACAGTCCTGTATATATACATGTAAAATCTAAAAACTAATACATAATAATGATGATAATTATATAATAATACAGTTCAGGTCCGGAATCCAATGAAGGAACATTTATAATGTGTTTAGAAACAAATCTCAGAATTTTCTTCATATGGATCTGTTTTTGAAATGATTAAAAGGTCAAAGCCTTTTAGTGTTTAGCATCAGTTCTGTAAAAACTTTGATGGCCAATAAAAAATATAATAATGATAATCCTAATCTGTGTCCAATGAAAAAGATGTATCTCCATTTTTGTCCATTTTTATTTTTCTACATCATTTGAACACGACAGCTGCTGTTTTCATTGTGTAAAAATTGTGAATGGGCCAATAGAAATGCTCCAAAATAGCTTGAACAAACTTCTGGTTCCATTGACTTACCCGGACTGTAAAGTAGGAAGTACTAATATGTTGATATGTACTAAGATGTTTAAATACTAAGATGTTAATAAGTACTAATATGTTTATATGTACTAAGATGTTTAAATACTAAGATGTTAATAAGTACTAATATGTTAATAAGTACTAAGATGTTAAAATACTAAGATGTTTAAATACTAAGATGTTAATAAGTACTAAGATGTTTAAATACTAAGATGTTAAGTACTAATATGTTTATATGTACTAAGATGTTTAAATACTAAGATGTTAAGTACTAATATGTTGATATGTAGTAAGATGTTTAAATACTAAGATGTTAAGTACTAATATGTTGATATGTACTAAGATGTTTAAATACTAAGATGTTAATAAGTACTAAGATGTTTAAATACTAAGATGTTAAGTACTAATATGTTTATATGTACTAAGATGTTTAAATACTAAGATGTTAAGTACTAATATGTTGATATGTACTAAGATGTTTAAATACTAAGATGTTAAGTACTAATATGTTTATATGTACTAAGATGTTTAAATACTAAGATGTTAATAAGTACTAATATGTTTATATGTACTAAGATGTTAATAAGTACTAATATGTTAATAAGTAATAAGATGTTAATAAGTACTGAGATGTTAAGTACTAATATGTTAATAAGTACTAAGATGTTTAAATACTAAGATGTTAATAAGTACTAATATGTTTATATGTACTAAGATGTTAATAAGTACTAATAAGTAATAAGATGTTAATAAGTACTAAGATGTTAAGTACTAAGATGTTAATAAGTACTAATATGTTTATATGTACTAAGATGTTAATAAGTACTGAGATGTTAATAAGTAATAAGATGTTAATAAGTACTAAGATGTTTAAATACTAAGATGTTAATATGTACTAATATGTTTATATGTACTAAGATGTTAATAAGTACTGAGATGTTAATAAGTACTGAGATGTTAATAAGTACTAAGATGTTAATAAGTAATAAGATGTTAATAAGTACTAAGATGTTAATAAGTACTAATATGTTAAAAAGTACTAAGATGTTTAAATACTAAGATGTTAATAAGTACTAATATGTTTATATGTACTAAGATGTTAATAAGTACTAATATGTTAATAAGTAATAAGATGTTAATAAGTACTAAGATGTTAATAAGTACTAATATGTTAAAAAGTACTAAGATGTTTAAATACTAAGATGTTAATAAGTACTAATATGTTTATATGTACTAAGATGTTATAAAGTACTGAGATGTTCTGAATAATTTCACATTAGATCTGAATATCAATGTTTTATTTCATCATTTGAAGCTCAGTAGGAATTTCCAACATCGTATCTTTCTGTTTTTCAGAGCTGCGCGACGGAGCAACTCGGCGAAGTGAGAGCACAGCTGGATCTGTCTGGGAAGATAATATAAATATAAAAATAATATAAAGCTTTCTGTACCTGTTTTCACACAAAATGTGTATTTTTGACACTAAGCTGTATTATGGATCTGTGACGTTATGCATTATGTTTGGAATAATTTATAATAAGGTTCAATATGACGTATAACAACTCTGAGTTCTGAGTTAAAACATTTTGTGTAGGGACACAAAAAAATTCCCCTATTGAAAATCTTCCAGCAAATAGTTTTGGGCGAAAGAGAAATAAGGCTCAACTCTTTGGTTGAAAAAAAATTAAAAAGTAAAAATGAAGAAGTGAATGTTAAAGAAGAGAAATCGCTGCTGAAAGAAAAACAGATCTATCTCCAATTTAATCCATTTTTATTTTTCTACATCGTTCGAACGCAGCAGCTGCTGCTTACACTGTTTGAGAATTTTATGAAGACTGGATCAATGGAAATGTTTCTAAATAGCTTGTAAACATTTCCGGTTCCATTGACTAACATTGAAAGTACAGACAGTTTTTAACCTCTCCTGTAAAGTTGCTGTTTGAGATACTTGTTTTTATTTATTGGACAGCGACGATATTATTTCTATCTATATTATTGATATTGCAGTAATATTAGTCTTTTTGTCAGTTTTCTTTCTCAACACTGTGGATGCCGTTTTATAAACACTCTCGTTATTATCATGTTAATAAAAAAATAAAGTTCATATATTTAAAATAAGAGTTTTTAGGTTGTGCTCAGGATTGTCGGCTTTGATAAAGAATATATATATTTTTTTCATTATTTAACATAGAATCCCAAACATGACTGGATTAGTTGGAGTTCAGTTTATAGTTTATCACTGTTCAAAGAAAAAATCAAGTATCTCTAAATTACTAGATTAAATTAAATGAAATGATCAGCTCCATTTACCATATAGGAGCATATTGTAGTTATAAACACTTACAGACTGTAGTTCATCTGATTCTCTGTAGACTTTATTACTCTGTTCTTTGATGATCAGGACCCCCACAGGACCACCACAGAGCAGATACTATTAGGGAGGTGGATCATTCTCAGCACTGCAGTGACGCTGACGTGGTTGGTGGTGTGTTAGCGTGTGCTGTGCTGGTGTGAGTGGATCAGACACAGCAGTGCTGCTGCTGGACTGCTGAAAAGGTCCACCAACAAAAACTATCCAGACAGCAGTGTCCTGTGGGCGGCGTCCTGTGTCCACTGATGAAGGACTAGAGAACAAAAACTGTGCAGCAGCAGATGAGCTACTGTCTCTGACTTTACATCTACAAGGTGGACCAGCAAGTAGTAGGAGTGTCTAATAGAGTGGACAGTGAGTGGACACATTGTTTACACACTCCAGCAGCACAACACACACTAACACACCACCACCATGTCAGAGTCACTGCAGTGCTGAGAATGATCCACCTCCCTAATAGTACCTGCTCTGTGGTGGTCCTGTGGGGGTCCTGATCATTAAAGAACAGAGTAATAAAGTCTACAGAGAATCAGATGAACTACAGTCTGTAAGTGTAGCTCCTATATGGTCAGTGGAGCTGATATGATGGACAGTATGTGTAGACTCTGAGTGTTAGGGCGTTGGTCTCCTAACACAGCTCGTGGGCTGGAGGTTAGGGAACGAGTCTTGTGGCCGGAAGGTCGCTGGTTCTATCCCATGAACCAACACGACACGACTGAAGTGCCCTTGAGCAAGACACCTAACCCCTAATTGCTCTCTGGGCGCTATGGTAGGGCTGCCCACCACTCCGGGCAAGTGTACTCACTGCCCCCTAGTGTGTATGTTCACTATTGTATGTGTATATGTGAGTGTTTTACTGCACAGATGAGTTAAATGCGAAGATCTTGGATTAATCGGTGTAGTTAGTGATTTTGGAGCCTTTCTATTGGCCCGTTCTTCATGAACCTTTCACAGCATATTTATGCTATTTTCCATGACAACACTGGGGGGGCATCTTTGTTTACTTTGTGTTAGAACTTCCGGTGCGACCGCGGATACGTTGATACTAATTACAAGCAAAACAACAACAAACATATAAAATGAGTAGAATAATATGTTCAGTTAGAGGGAGTCAGTGATTGGAAGAAGAGAAATCTTGGCTTGAACAACAGAGTTACGAACACAGCACATAAAGATCAGAGTGTTGGGGGGCCGCCTTCCAAAGAAGACCACCTGCGTCTATGACTGAAGCTCTACATTTAAAACATCCACCCAAACCTCCGTATGTCTGCTCTTACCATTCTGTGGAGGAGAACCAGCACCAGAGCCTCCTTATCCAGAGAGATGTCTCAATTATGAAGCTCAGAGGAAGCAGACGTGTCGGTGCTGGTGAGTCTATCAGTTAGTAACTGTTTTCTGATCAGTGTCCACCGCGCTAGGCTCTCTGGACTGTAACTAACACCCACGCAGAGTGGCTCGGGCAGCTGGCTTGACTTGGGTTTAACCGGCTTTCAGAAATATAAACTCACCGTCTGTGTGTAGGAGGACACGCCCACCTTCCCACTGTGCAGGTACTGATACGCTTCAGTACTTTTATAGTTTTTCATTACTGAACCGTCTACACTTTCCGAGAGTACAGAGTAATTAAACATGTCTCCATAAGTAACCTCAGACCACCTTCTCATATCACCCACCCACTGAGTTATTAACCTCAGACCACCTTCTCATATCACCCACCCACTGTGTTATTAACCTCAGACCACCTTCTCATACCACCCACCCACTGTGTTATTAACCTTGGAGGAGACAGTGTTGTCCCATTAGAACTTCTTATTGTCTCTCTGATCTCCTCCCATGTACCTGTATTCATTTTGGTTAGCTGAGCGGAAGTTTGAAAACACGTTTGAAAGTGGGTGTGGCCAAATACTGTGAATAAAGTGGTCATATTTATATGATATAAAAAATGAAACTCAGAAAAAAACACACGACAGACGGCAGCTCGTACGAACACCAATTCCTTTCATTTAAAAAGAACAAATACAAAATCCAGACATTTTTTTTTACATGAGCATAAACACATTTTTTTTTCAAGTGCAAATACCGTTAACCCACTCCATGAAACCTTGTGGCAAAGTCGTTTCTGGAAGACGCCGAAACAGAAACGAAAACAAAAACAAAGAACGGCACGGTGGCGTATAGAAAGTCGTACAGAAAGTCTTACGGAAGGGCATGTACGCGTGTAGCTTTCGTATTCCCATCTCTATTTATTAACATTCAGCCGAAGAAAACATCGCTTCACAAATCATCAAACCTCACATCCCGTTTCCTCCTGATCCAGCAGCACTGAAACCAAAGGCAGGAACGTTAGCAGTTAAGACGAAGGTTGTAAGTACGACAGTGTTGAAAGTTACGTACGCGGCTGAGTTAATCTAACGTTGTGTAGCGTTTCTTTTTTTTAATGTTGCGTATCGAATTAACACATTTACATTAGTGACCTCTGCTGGGTGGGACGTGAACAGTGGGCACGACGCCCACATCTGCTTTGAAACCAAGCTTTTGTTTACTCGCGTTCTCAAATAAACAAGAAGCGGTTATTGGCATGTGGTTTTCTTTTATATATCTATTTATTTACTTATTTATTTCTTTATTTATTTAAATTTTTGTTGCTCTTTGCTTTGGGCAGCTTGCCACGAGTAATACTGAACTCTAAATTCATTGCACATTCCTAAAGGCGGTGCACGGAGGGGGGGACGGGGCGGTCTTTGGAAGAGAGGCTGGGGCAATACATACATATATATATATATATATATATGTATATATATATATATATATATATATATATATATATATATGTATATATATATATATATATATATATGTATATATATATATATATATATATATATATATATATATATATATATATATATATATATATGTTTAAAAAACAAAAGTATTTTCCTATTTAGAAAGATTCGTTTTTTTTTTTTTACATGAGGATCACGATATAAAAGTTGGTGTATTTGAAGGTTACGCCCTTCACACAAGGGTAGGACTTTCTCTGGGACTGGCCTTAACTCTCAGACTCAAAATTAGTCTACGTTTTAATTCATATTTACAATATACAACAAGAAGAGAAGTAAGAAGTAGCCCGTCTGTTTGTTCTCAAGCTGGTTTTTCTCTCAAACTCTATCCGTACGTCTTCTTTTCGCCGCAACTCCCAAACGGGGTTTAACAGAACGACGTCATAAACACATTCGGACCCCAAAAACCTCCTGCGGCCCTTCGGCGAACATCACACATTCACTGAAAAGCACGGGTGATGTTTAGATTTCGATGTTATGTAGAAATGATGGACGTTTTGTTCCTGATTTTCTGTTTTTCTGTATTTTATCAGCTACGTGTTAACGATGAGAGGAAAGTGTTTTTTTCAACCAACATTCTTTCCAATAACCAGTACGACCTACTGGACCTATTCATGGTCAAGCCCACCAGAGATAAAGCCTTCTTGTCGGTTGGAAAGCAAAGAATAGTTTAAAAACACGTTACATCTCAGAATATCACTGGAGACTGTTATATACAAGTATATTTTAAAAAGAGAAGGAAGGAACTTTGCCTTTAAGGGGAGGAAAGCAGGGCTCGAGCGATACACCAGTTGGCCGATAGTATTAGCTGATATTGAGAATTTAATAAAAATATATATATGATGTATAATATATATATTAATGTTCCACGTTAAACCTTCCGACCATAGACGGTCGTGCCGCTGTGATTAGCAGAAACCAGAACTGCAAGGGATTCTGGGTAGCTTCACCCCAGTATTACATTATATAATAATAATAATATATAAACACTGGTCACGCTTGAAAACAGTCCATCCATCCATCCATTATCTTCTGCTAGTCAGGGTCACGAGAGGCTGGAGCCAATCCCAGCTTCATCAGTTGGGATTTCCATTATGCAAATCAGGTACCTGGTACTATTATTATTAGCTTCACCTCTGACAAAGTTTTGATACCAAAAGGTGACGCAGCTGACCAGTGATTGGTTGGAGAGAATCATCTACCCATATGCTAAAACTAACTACCCAGGTGTCACCTATGAGCAACCAGCATCGTCTTTTGTACTTTTTGAACCTCTGAACTGTGATGTAGAATTTCGTCTTTGCTGCCTCTTTTGAACAAAGTTGGAAGGTGGATCCAGGGGCTCCTAACAACCACACAGAAGACCCACCAACACTGTCCCCATCAGATAAACAGCAGTCAAAGCTTTGAGAGAATGTTTCTTTAGATCTGAGAACATCTACAGTTGTTTCTGTAGACACCACAGCGCTATGGTTCTGAAAGGATGTGCAGCTGATGTTCAAGAAGATGCTCCTCACTGAGAAAAGGAGATACAAATACATCAAACAAAGAAGCTGCTGGTGTTCTCAAAACAATGGACTGACCACCCCAGAACCTCAATCTCACTGAACGTGTTTTTGGGTTATTTGGATGGCGAGAAGCAGAACCAGCTTCTACTTCTGTTGGACATCATGAAATGTTCACAGCTGTCTAGCTTTTCTTGGCTGTTCCAACTTTGCTGCTTCCTCTGAACAAAATGTGTCTATGTTGCATCGCGGCACTGTCATGACGTCCAGCTAATGTATCTGCTGTGGGAAGCTAAGTAGCTGCTACCAAAGGTAAGCTACAGGAGCTCCTAACAACCAGCTGGAAGACCCACCAACACTGTCTCCATCAGATAAACAACAGTTGGGGTTCGAGAGATTGAGCCTAAAGCTCCACTCTTGTTTCAGACCTGAGAACATCTACAGGTGTTTCTGTCCATCCTTCCACTGTGAGAAAACACCTCAGTGCTATGGGTCTGAAAGGCTGTGTCACGATGTCCAGCTACTGTATCTGCAGTGGAAAGCTAAGTAGGTACTACCAGAATCTCTAAACGAATCACAGCGGCTGATATTCACGGTTATACGGCTTCTTTAGCCATCGGCGACTGAAAGGTGGTATCGCTGGAGCCCTGGAGGAAAGTTGAAAAGACTCGGAATGTAGTGTAGCAGGTTTAAAGTGACATTTCTGAAGAAGCAGCAATCGCATGTCCTGCAAACCAAAAAAACAATAACAAAAAGAAAAAAAAGAAAAGAAAACATCCGTCTCGTTCCTCCACAGAAGCGCGTGTTCACTAGACACTGTTCCTCAACGTCAGCCGCAACTCGTTTTCACAACTCGTTTCCCAAATACAATGCACTCCGTCTTCCACGCCTCGTTAAATTAACTCGAGTATAAGACAATAAACGAATATGCGATGGACAATAATACAATCTGAACACACAGAACACAAACCTGTACTGTTTTAACAGCACGGCAGGGAAGACTACACACGCTCTAAGAGCTGAAGTAGTTCTAGACTAAGATGGTGGAACGTAGGAGTAATAAAGCTGTACGCGGGCGAGGCTACTGGACGGGTATATGGAAGACCGATACTACAGAGACAGGTTTGTGGGGAACGGAAGATAAAGAAAGTCGCGTTTCACTAAACTCCCTCACGCCTCGTCACTCGCTGAGAAAAGTGATGCATCCGTTTGAACTGATTCTGTTCACCGTTCACGCACGCCATTCCCGGTCAAACCAGCCGCTAAGCACCAGGTACTGATCTTTCAGGAGATGTACAGGGGCTCCTAACAACCACCTGGAATATCTACTGACACTGTCCCCATCAGCAGTTAAAGCTTTGAGAGATTGGGACTGCTCAATGGTGTGTGTGTGGGGGTTCACTAGTGTGTGTGTGTATATATGTGTGCTTCACTGCTCTCTAGTATGTGTGTTCACTAGTGTGTGTGTGTTTGTGTATATGGGTGTTTCACTGCCCCCTAGTTTGTGTGTGTATGTGGGTGTGTTCACTAGTGTGTGTATGTGGTTGTGTTCACTAGTGTGTGTGTATTAATGTGTGTCTCACTGCTCTCTGGTGTGTGTGTTTAATAGCGTGTATGTTTGTGTTTCACTTCCCCCTTGTGTCTGTGTTCACCAGTGTGTGTGTATGTGGGTGTTTCACTGCTCCCTTGTGTGTGTGTTCACCAGTGTGTGTTTATGTGTGTGTTTCACTGCCCCCTAGTATGTGTGTTCACCAGTGTGTGTTTATGTGTGTGTTTCACTGCTCCCTTGTGTGTGTGTTTACCAGTGTGTGTGTATGTGGGTGTTTCACTGCCCCCTAGTTTGTGTGTATGTGGGTCTGTTTAATAGTGTGTATGTTTATGTATGTGGGTGTTTCACTGCTCCCTGGTGTGTGTGTTCACTAGAGAGTGTGTATGTGGGTGTTTCACTGTGTCCTAATGTGTGTGTTGACTAGTGTGTGTGTGTATGTGGGGGTTTACTGCCCCCTGGTGTGTGTGTTCACTAGGGGGGGTGTGTATGTGGGTGTTTCGCTGCCCCCTAGTGTGTATGTGTGTGTTGTGCTGCCCCCTAGTGTGTGTGTGTTGTGCTGCCCCCTAGTGTGTGTGTGTGTGTGTGTGTTCCGCTGCCCCCTAGTGTGTGTGTGTTGTGCTGCCCCCTAGTGTGTGTGTATGTGTTTCGCTGCCCCCTAGTGTGTGTGTATGTGTTGTGCTGCCCCCTAGTGTGTGTGTATGGGTTAAACACTGTGTACTTACTGGCTATTTTGACTGCAAATGTGTGTGTGTTCACTAGTGTGTGTTTTGCTGCCCCCTAGTGTGTGTGTGTGTGTGTGTGTTTCGCTGCCCCCTAGTGTGTGTGTATGGGTTAAACACTGTGTACTTACTGGTTGTTTTGGCTGAAAATGTGTGTGTGTTCACTATTGTGTGTGTATGTGGGTGTGTTGTGCTGCCTCCTAGTGTGTGTGTATGTGTTTCGCTGCCCCCTAGTGTGGGTGTATGTGTTGTGCTGCCCCCTAGTGTGTGTGTATGGGTTAAACACTGTGTACTTACTGGCTATTTTGACTGCAAATGTGTGTGTGTTCACTAGTGTGTGTTTTGCTGCCCCCTAGTGTGTGTGTGTGTGTTTCGCTGCCCCCTAGTGTGTGTGTATGGGTTAAACACTATGTACTTACTGGTTGTTTTGGCTGAAAATGTGTGTGTGTTCACTATTGTGTGTGTATGTGGGTGTGTTGTGCTGCCTCCTAGTGTGTGTGTATGTGTTTCGCTGCCCCCTAGTGTGGGTGTATGTGTTGTGCTGCCCCCTAGTGTGTGTGTATGGGTTAAACACTGTGTACTTACTGGCTATTTTTACTGCAAATGTGTGTGTGTTCACTAGTGTGTGTTTTGCTGCCCCCTAGTGTGTGTGTATGTGTGTTTCGCTGCCCCCTTGTGTGTGTGTATGGGTTAAACACTGTGTACTTACTGGCTGTTTTGGCTGAAAATGTGTGTGTGTTCACTAGTGTGTGTGTATGTGTTGTGCTGCCCCCTAGTGTGTGTATGGGTTAAACACTGTGTACTTACTGGCTGTTTTGGCTGAAAATGTGTGTGTGTTCACTAGTGTGTGTGTATGTGTTGTGCTGCCCCCTAGTGTGTGTGTATGGGTTAAACACTGTGTACTTACTGGCTATTTTGACTGCAAATGTGTGTGTGTTCACTAGTGTGTGTTTTGCTGCCCCCTAGTGTGTGTGTGTGTGTTTCGCTGCCCCCTAGTGTGTGTGTATGGGTTAAACACTATGTACTTACTGGTTGTTTTGGCTGAAAATGTGTGTGTGTTCACTATTGTGTGTGTATGTGGGTGTGTTGTGCTGCCTCCTAGTGTGTGTGTATGTGTTTCGCTGCCCCCTAGTGTGGGTGTATGTGTTGTGCTGCCCCCTAGTGTGTGTGTATGGGTTAAACACTGTGTACTTACTGGCTATTTTTACTGCAAATGTGTGTGTGTTCACTAGTGTGTGTTTTGCTGCCCCCTAGTGTGTGTGTATGTGTGTTTCGCTGCCCCCTTGTGTGTGTGTATGGGTTAAACACTGTGTACTTACTGGCTGTTTTGGCTGAAAATGTGTGTGTGTTCACTAGTGTGTGTGTATGTGTTGTGCTGCCCCCTAGTGTGTGTGTATGGGTTAAACACTGTGTACTTACTGGCTGTTTTGGCTGAAAATGTGTGTGTGTTCACTAGTGTGTGTGTATGTGTTGTGCTGCCCCCTAGTGTGTGTGTATGGGTTAAACACTGTGTACTTACTGGCTGTTTTGGCTGCAAATGGAAGTAAAGGGTCTCTGAGTCCTGTAATTACCCCCCTCATGTAATGAAACTGAAAGACGAACCTACGCATCACTTTTTTCAGTGCACTTCTTTCTTTCGTCGACACAAAACTCGTCCTCTTTCGCCAAAACTGGACAAAACTTGTGGATCCACGCGCGAGTATGTGATACGGGACCCCTCGGACCACCAAAAACACATCATGTATTCGGCAAGAGACGTCAGGACTGCGAACGACAGCATACAAACAAACAAACAAACAAACAAACATTCAAATAGCCAACAAACACAAAAAGACAGAGTGGTGACAGACGTATAAGGAGGAACCAAACACAGAGTCCTCGAGTCGCACTGATGAAGAGGCGCTTCTGTTCAACTCATCTACACATACACACCCTTTTCCTTTCGGGAGAGGACCGAGGAGAACAGACGGATTAAAAAAAGCTGGTAAAGGTGTAATAACCGTGACTGGATTTATGATTAAACATGACTGAAGGCTGGTGATGGGGGCGGTCGCTGGGGTGATGCCGGGGGGAGGCGTCTCCGGCTACTTGTATGGTCGGAGGAAGGCGGAGACTTTGCTGCTGATGAGGCGGATGAAGGACCGCGGGAGCATCTCGTTGGAATCCCGAGCCGTGTACTTGTAGTAGTTCTGTGGGTGGGCCAGCACGTCGAAGAGCGTTTTGATTAATTTTTTGTCCTGGTGGGAAACAGTGGACGGGGGGGAGAAAGGGTTTAAGAAAGCAGGTCAAGTCGAGTAAAGGCAAAGCATTGAAATCATTATTAGCATCAACGGCCAGACTGGTCATGCCATATGACGGTACGTGTTCACTTGCAAGCCGGCTTTGCCACACCATTAACGTTGCGGCAAAATCCACTACACTAGGCACAATTCTGCAGATCTCAACTTATGCAAATGAAGAAGTCCAGAACCTTAACATCGCTGAACGTGTTTGGGGTTGTTTGGATGGTGAGAAGCAGAAACCAACTTCTTAAACTTTCTAAACTGAAAGTGAGGATCCTGAAAGAATAGAAGCTGTAATGACGGCAAAGCGTGGACTTAATAAATACTGTTAAATAGACAGTTTCTGGGCTGGAGTTTGAGGAATGGCTTCGTTACTGACCATTCGTGTCTAACAGACCCAAATAATAAAACTCAGTACTTAGAAATCTCAACCCCAAATGTCAGGAGACATGGTATAATTCGAATAAAGTACAAGTTTTCATTGACAAAGAAGTAGTTTCATTGTTCTCAGATCAGAAAATACGTCAAACTATCGCTCACCAAAGTACTAAAAGGCATCCAGCCAGTTACCAATTATTGAAGACTAAGTCCAGTGATGATCTAATATAAAGCCAATAACTGGAGCTTAAATCCATTATCCATTCCATCTATTATCTACCGCTTATTCTGGGAATCCAGGTTGTGGGGGTAGCAGTCTAAGCAGAGAAACCTAGACTTCCCTCTCCCCAGCCACCTCCTCTAGCTCCTCTGGGGGGATACCGAGGTGTTCCCAGAAAAGCTGAGAGATATAATCCCTCCAGAGTGTCCTAGGTCTTCCCCGGTGTCTCCTCCCGGTCTGACATGTCCGGAACATCTCCATAGGGAGGCGTCCATGAGGCATCCTAACCAGATGCCCGAACCACATCAGCTAGTTCCTCTTGACGTGGAGGAGTAGCGGCTCGACTCTGAGCCTCCCCCGTATAATCGAGCTTCTCACCCTATCTATAAGGGTGAGACCCGACACCCCACGGAGAAAACTCATTTCAGCAGCTTGTATCCAGGTCTCGTTCTTTCTGTCACTACCCAGAGCTCATGACCATCTAGGTGAGAGTAGGAACGTAGGTTGACCAGTAATTCGAGAGCTTTGCCTTTTGGCTCAGCTCTCTCTTCACCGGGACAGACCGCTACAGAGACCGCCAATCCACCCGTCAACCTCCCGCTCCATCCATCCTTCCCTCACTCGTGAACAAGACCCCGAGATACTTACACTCCTCCACTTGAGGCAGGAGGTCATTTCCAACCTGGAGTGGCACCCCATCTTTTTATCTTAGTCAAAACCATTTTCACAACTTCAGTGTAACAGTCCTATACGAAAGTATCAATTCACGGTCGAGAAACGTTTCCCACTTTGCATCAGAGACTTGGGAAGAGGCTTGCTAGCTAGAGCAGGTGCAGAAGAATAGACTCTGCAGGAAGGTATCAGGGATGAAGACCAATGGAATAGCCTTGCTAAGTGTCCTGATGCAGCTATAGCTCACTGAGGACATCCCTGTAACATGGAGTTGGTTCCAAACTCCAAAACAAGTGTAAACATGATGTTCTGATCTCAAGAGTACTTACTTTTAATATCAGAACAGTGCGTAATTAGACTTACTGAAAGATCGTCGCTTGTGTTACATGCGGTAGAGAATAATGTTAATGTGATCTTCTACAGGAAATCTAACCTTCAGGATTTCTTGGTGGTTTTCAGAGGCGTAGAGTCTCCCGTCTCTGACGATGTCTTCAACCAGCTGCTCGTAGTCCTCTGCAACACAACAGCATCTTAAGAAAGCTGTCCCCAAACATTATGTAAGAAATCCAGTAGCAAGCACGGTTAGCCACACTAATGGTTTCCTACAGCAGGAGTTCTCAATCATCCTAACAGTGCGGACTGAGCTTCAGCCCAGCATCGGCTTCAGACAAGAACAGTCCATGTTTTCACAAGCGATATTATATCTCCAAAAAGCAGTATGACAGCGTCATAGCCATCTAGTCCAATCCTGGTCCTGGAGATCTACCACCCGGCAGAGTTTCAACCCTAATCAAACACACCTGATCCTGCTAATGAAGCCCTTCAGGTGTGTCTGAATAATATAGTGTGCTGGATCTAAAATCTCCAGGGTGGTGGATCTCCAGAACCAGGACTGAGCACCACTGCGCTTGATGGTTCGGGTACATTAGCATCCCCAGTGGAGATAAATGTCTACCTTCTCATCATATCTTAATATTGGTATTGATCTCATGTTTGTGTTCCATCTGTCAATTTCTTCGAATTCATTTCGTTTCGGCAGCCTAATCTGATCCAGCCAATCAGGGACTCAGGAAGAGGTTTCTTAGCTGAAGTAGCTGTAAAAGACTGTGGTTGGATTTAGACTCTGTAAGAAGGTAGGTTCTCAGGATCAGGGATGAAGATCAATGGAATACCCTTGTTAGGTTCCCTGATGCAGCTATAGCCCACTGAAGACATCAGTAGAACATGGAGCTGGTTCCAAACTCCAAAACTAGTGTAAGCATGATGTTCAGATCACTAGCTTGCTTGCTACCAGTGTACATCTCCAGTTTAAAAGCTGTCAGCTTCTTTGTTTTTGACTTCAACTGAGAGCAGCCTGTAGTAACCTATCAAGTATCAATTTAATAATATTAGCAATTACAGTGATAAGAATAAACTAGTGGGTTCCAGCAGTAAGGCTACTGACTCCCCCTGCTCACTGCTGCAGCCTGGTGGTTGGGAGCTGCTACATATCTACACCACCACCAAACCTTGTGGGACAGTTTTATCTGACGTTCGGACATCTTATTAATTAGCGATTAATTAGACCAGGGGTGTTTAATTTGAGTTCAGTAAGGTCCAGTTAGAGGAGACTTCTTCAGGCCAAGGTCCGGACCATCATCATTTCTAACGTGTGTTCTGATTCAGTGGTGTATCCTGTTTACTGAAGTAGTCTAGTATCAGTATCTTATACCATCAACTACTGAAACACATCCCACATACCGTTCAGTATATTTCAGTATATTTACTGTTTAAATACTGAACTGAAACAAGAACTACATTAAAAAACAGAATGCTTTTGGAAAAAAGTGGATTTTAAAGTGTTTATTTATAGAGAAAGTAAATAAAACGTGTGTCTTCTTGTTAACTTCTTGTTAGTTTATCGGTTTGGGTCTGCATTGGACAATGTCTGGGTCCTATTAGTGACTCCTGAATTAGACTATTAATTAGCAATAAGTTCTACGTACTCAACATTCCTCTTACACAGGAAGTCAAAGTGTTTTTATTGGTGTGCTTATGACGTGAAGTTGTACAGCCGCTTGACTGACAGCAGACATACCGTCGTATGTGACGTAGGGGATCTGGAAGCCGCGAGCGCTGTTCGCATCGTTGGATTTGAAGTTGATCCAGAGGCGTCGAGAGCGAGCTGTGAAGGCGATGGGTCGCTCATATGTCTGACACGTCTCGTACGTGGTTATGGAGGTCACGGACCCTGTGGATGATAAAGTGTTTAGGTTACTGTATGTACACAAACTCTACAGAAATCAATGTAACAGTTTTAATGGCAATTCAGATGAAGGTATTCCCAATTTCTATAAAAATGAACATGGAACATATTGGTATACCAGACGCGGTGAAGCCCTAATCCAAATCTAACCTGCTGTACACACACTGGCATTTGCTCAGAAGGAAAGCGAGTCATGCTTCAAGATGATGCGCTAGACGAATGTTTTTATTTGATGTAAGGAATCATCCTGCGATTGTTAGACTGATATTTATGTTTGTTTCGAGCTACATTGTCCCTCACTGAATCAAATAACTCCATCCATTCATTGTCTACTGGTTTTCCGGAGATCCGGGTCGCGGGGGTAGCAGTCTAAGCAAAGAAACCCTCCTTCAGCTCCTCTGGGGGATACCGAGGCGTTCCCAGATCATCTGGGAGATATAATCCCTCCAGCGTGTCCTGGGTCTTCCCCGGGGTCTCCTCCCGATCAGGGAGGTGTCCAGGAGGCATCCTAACCAGATGCCCGAACCACTGTAGCTGGTTCCTCTCCACGTGGAGGAGTAGCATGACTCTGAGCCTCCCCCGTATAATGGAGCTCCTCACCTCTCCTCACTATCTCTAAGGGTGAGATCCGACACCGCACGGAGAAAACTCATCTCGGCAGCTTGTATCCGGATCTCGTTCTTTCGGTTCTACCCAGACCTCGTGATCATACAGGTGAGAGTAGGAACGTAGGTTGACCAGTAAATCGAGAGCTTTGCTTTTTGGCTCAGCTCTCTCTTCACCAGGACAGACCGGAACAGAGCCTGCATCACTGCAGACGCTGCACCAATCCACCCGTCAACCTCCCGCTCCATCCTTCGTTCCCTCACTCAAGAACAAGACCCTGAGATACTTAAACTCCTCCACTTTGATCTCCACAGGAGATATATATATATATATATATATATATATATATATATATATATATATATATATATATATATATATATATATATATATGTATATTTGATCTCCTGTGTGTATATATATATATATATATATATATATATATATATATATATATATATGTTCTTCAGGAGGTCAACAGCTGAAAATATGAGGGGGTGGATACAAGAAGAGCCACCCTCTACTTGACAGCGTGAGGAGCTCAGCCATCCTGGAGTGATTAAAGTGGATGAGCCATCTGATTGGGATGCCCCCCTGGCCACCTCCTGTTAGAGGTTTACCTGGCATGGCCATCTGGGATGAGCCCCAGAGGTCATCCCAGTTCGTCCCATATCTCCAAGCTGGCCTGGGAACGACTTGGGACTTCCTTACTGCTACCGTGACCTCAGCTGAACTGAGCAGTATAAGAATGGATGTTCTTGAGAACGGTCCTACATCATTCATGACGTGCTCTTAAACCTCAAAACTGGTCACAGGTATGTGCTCTGGAGTGTGTGTAGATTCTGTTCCTACCTAAATCCCAAATAAGAAAACCCTGTTGAATGTAAGAGTGCTCCTGGAAATTCTATAAGTGGGTTTTAAGAAGAAATGTATTCTTTAGAACTGCTGATGAACTAGTGTCCAGAACTGTGTGGCGAGAATCTAAATAGTTAGACCTCTAATGTCTTAGTTATCGTTGTTGAGACTAATTGGGTTGAGGGTGACACGTACAGTTCTTCCTCATCACCAGGACGTCTCCACAGTCGTCGTCGGACCGGAGGAAGATCTCCGGCACCACGATGAGTATTTTGCGCTTGCTGGGGGGGTTGATGGTCCAGACACAGTCCACGTTCGCAGGATAGTCTCCCGGGTAGTTGGGAGACTCGATGTACCCGATGAACTCTCCGATTTCACCTCCGCACTCCCTGTCTGTACACACACAAACCCAAACAGACGGTTACTGGAGAGTGTAGCGTGTCTACAGGGCAAGCCAGTAAAGCAATGGAAAACAAACATGTCTGACAGGACCAAACAGGAATTTTTCAATTAGTTCTGCATTGCCGGGCTTCTTCTCTCAGCACTCCCAGCGTTCCGCGATTCATGTTTGTCTTGGAACAGGAAACATAAATAGACCTAACTATACACCAGTTCAGAAGAGCGCCAGAGCATGGACACTAACCCAGCAGAGGCTGCCATTCCGCTCGGCTTTGTGGAGAGGTGTGAGTTGCGTTCACCGACGGGGGGTCTCACCCTGCCCCGTTTTCGGCCCTCATTGCTGGCTAACAGTTCAACATTAAGTCATTACATGAGACGCAGAGAGCCAACAGCGTCCTAGTTGATATGAGTTAAAGTGAATCGATGTTGTATTTGATTCTACAGCTTTGTGTCGATTTCCACTAAGCCAGATTGACCACTAGAGGGCGTGCGTCCAGTGGGAGCTCAAAGTAGAGCTGCTATCTCACCACACTGAAGGGACCAGTTCAGGTGGTTCTGGCTGCCTCCCATTGAAGGCTTACTAGGACCTGCTGAAAGGATTATATTTCCAAGCTGTCCTGGGAATGGTTTGGGATTCCCCAAAATAAGGTGGTGGAAAGGATGGGCTCTCTGGACCACTCAGCTTTTCCTACTGCACCCTACTTGGACTAAAATTAGAGTTTTTGCCACTTGCGTTTGCACACGCCTCCCATTTAACCCATCTGTGCAGGGCAACACCCACATGCACTAGGGGGAACTTGCCCAGCGCAGTGGGCAGCCCTATCCACAACACCTGGGGAGCAGTCTGGCGTTAGGTGCCTTGCTCAAGGGCACTTCAGTCTCGTCCTGTCGGTTCATGGGATCGAACCAGCAACCGTCCGGTCACAAGGCTGGATCCCTAACCTCCAGCCCACGACAACCTCTATAAGAGCATGAGTGAATGAACAAATGTATGAGTTACAGGGAACAAATGTCCTTCCATTCTACTGGAATGACCACTAGGGGGCGTGCAGAAAGAGACTATTTACACGTACTGTGAATCTCTACTGTGTCTGTCGTGGACCTGGACATGTATGCTCTGTGCTGGACACATGCAGTGGAGACAGTAAGCTAGTATATGAACTAGTTAAGCGATAGGATGGAAGGTTCTTACTCTTGCACTGAGAGACACTGGTGGCTCCATCAAAGTCAGTGGTGGTGTTTCCAGGGCAGGAGATGCAGTAGTTCTGTTTTAAGTCCGACTGGTAGGTGCCCACCGGACAGCGGATACAGCGGTGCACGGAGGTGTTGTAGTAATGTCCCGCAGCACAAGACACTGCAACAGTGAACATGGGATTGTCACTTAATGGCAGAGGTGTCAAGTTCAGCTGACTTTTTATTTCTACTTCTTGTAGTGGTCATCTTGCCAGATTCTCATTGGTCAGTTTGATCAAGACTAGTTTGAGCTTGTTTAGTGGACCTTGTAAAGGTTTTGTAAAGTCTTTTTCTATTTTTCACTGTGAGATTTGGTGTTTTCTGCGTTTAACTTCTTTTCCTTGGACGAAACGCCGTAGTGCCCTGGGATTTCTCTACAGTGGACATTTTCCCCATTGTTTTCTTTTCTTAAAGGGCTATAGAGGACTACAGTTAACCAAGGCACCATTTTCCCCTCTCTTTTTCACATTCTAGGACATTCTAGTGATGAAATTTTAAATAAAATTGAACTAAATTTAACTGCTGTTTGTGTTCTTTTGATGTAGGAAAATATCAGCTTTTTATGGAGACTATTTTTAAGTTTAACGTAATTTTGATTACAGGAAACTCAATGTTGAGTTAAATGGTCAGTAGGAATGATTTTACAAAATATTTTAAGTACAAACTATTTATTATTATGTATTTAACTCAAATGATTTCTTCCAGTTTATCTGACATTTAAGTTTATTTTATTCAAATCATTTGATTTTCTCTAGTTTGCATTACTTCAATATTTTAAGGCAATCTCTTTCCTCAAACTCTTTAAATACAATCAACTTATCCGGGTTTACAGTGTAACTCTAACTGCATTTGGGGGAAATTGTACAAATTAGAATATAATAATAATAATAATAATAATAAGAAGAAGAAGAAGAAGAAGAAGAAGAAATCACAATTGTATATTGATTAGAACTGAAGGTTCCTGTATACCACGGTTACTACTAGTTAGGCAGGCTTAGACTTAGCCAAGACAGACCTTTGACTTCACAGTCATGGAAGGAGTTGGCGCCCTCTTTCTTGGTGTCCAGTCCTCCTCCGCAGGGGAAGCAGAGGGTCCTGCCAGCGTCAGGCTGGTATGTGCCCCGAGGACAGGGCTGGCACGGTTTAAAGCCGTCACCCGAGTAGTGCCCAGATGGACACTGACCTGTGATCAGACAACAGCAGAAGCATGAACTAAAGCTTTCGCTTTAACCCTACAGGAGTGAAAATGCACCTCTGTGACTGTGACCATTCAAGTTCAGAACGTTAATAACAATAATAAATATGTTTATGTGGGACAGAATTAACTACTGTATTAATATTATTTATAAATAAATAAAACCCATCTCAACTGTGGCTACCAATGAAGCAGCACTTGAGCAGTAACTGGTCACTGAATAAATATTATAGTGTGTAATAGAATTATGGGGTGACATGTCATATAACACATTATAAATTATAAAGCCTTCTGAATAGAGGATTCATAGGAAGTGATGGTATGAATAATAAGCATGTTTTTGAGTTGAATTAAATGGTCAGTAGGGTTGATTGTACAAAATATCCTAAGTACAAACCATTTAGATTTCATTGTATACAACTCAAATGATTACTTCCACACTGTAAAACCTAACATTGTATGTATTTAAAAATTTTAAAAGTTCAATTTACTTAATTTCTTACATGTAGTTGATATTACTCAATTTTGATAAGTAGATTGTACTATTTCTGTAAATTAGTATGTGTAGTGGCTGTTTTTAGTGACTTTAACTCAATAATCCAAGTATTAGTGTTCCTATGGGTGTTGTGGTTCTAGAACATTCCCAAATGGCGGACCTGAGAAGATTTGTGAGACGTGTTGGCTGATGGAAATGTGAATTTTCCTCACTTTCTTTTACATTTTCAGTAAGTATTCCCATTTAAAGCTGTATTTCAGTTTGTTTTCTGATATCATTTTTAAAAACTGATCGACTAAGTGTTAACAGTTTAAACAGATAGCTCGCTAGCTAGCTAGCGCTAAGTAGCCGGAGCTCGAGACGATAGCCGTACGAGCTGAATTACTCTGCTGAGGTTTAACTGAAGTAGTGACGGTTTCTCAAACAGATTCATTTAAGGTGTTGCTTTATTGCTGTTAAGTTTATAGCTAGCTCGGTTAGCTTTTAACTTGCTGATATTTATCTAGTTCGCCTCATTACATGTAAATTAACATGTTTAATCTGTAGAGCTCACGTTTCTCGAGAAATTTGATTCAGTTTTATGAGTCGGTTCATTCGTGTTGGTCCGTTTGGGTCATAGACTGTGCTCTGTTTAGTCTGATTCAACCGATTCATCAAACCGATTCATCCAATCGATTCATCCGTCGTTCACTCCCAAGTTCAGTCCCACGACGAAGAAAAGTAAGCTGAACTGTTGTAGTGTTTATATATTTAGCATGTGTCTTAGGCATTGACCGCAGAAGTGCGTTGGTCCGTTTATTCCGAGCAGTTATATTCGGGTGCCTTCATCTAGTGTTTCAACTAATCGCTCGTAGTTTGCTTTACATTATCATTACATTACCCATGTGGATTTATAGCAAGACAGTTGAAACAACTAGCTAGCTAATTAATTTTTGTCTGTCTTGTTAATGGTAAGTCATGTATGAAAATGTAAATACTGTCCATTCAACACTGGAAAAAAGAGCAAAGCTATTAAAGCATTATCGCTTAAAACCTGCAATCTACCTAGTGGAACGATGGTCTGCTCTTTTCCTAGAAAATCAGGTATGCTTTAATGACTAAATGTTGTCTGAACATTTTATTTATTTATTTATTTTTATTATTTTGATCTCTTCTCTCTATAAGGTTCACACAGAATTCACTAGAATTGTTGGGATGGATTTGAAGCAGTGCTTTTATGGAGGTCTTGATCAACACAACTCATGAAGGTTTTCAGAACCAAGAGGGGACTTACTGGACAGGTAAGCCAAGGTTTGTGTTTATTGTTTGGATATTTTTTTTTATTCTATAGTTTTTATACATGTAGCAGTTAACCACATAGCTTACAGTTACTGTACTCTTATTAGGTTTTCTCAGTACCTAAGTATATGATTACAGACTCATCAGTTGGCTGCCGTGTACAATTTTTTAACCATCGTTCTCACTGTTGACCAGTGGTCAAGTCTTTTACCACACCATGCATAACCCTGATGTCCAAAGAAATGTGTTTCGAAATTGAAAACACAATAAATTAAAAAGGTCTTCAATTTGAATGAAAACTAATTTAAAAACCATACCAAATATTTTTGGAGCATTTCCACTAGTTCATTTATTTTAAACAATTTATTCTTATCATCTGCTTTGTTCCAAATGGAGGAAAATGGAGATACATGATTCTCTTATTTAAAAATAGCAAATGAATAATGGTCCTACAGTCCATTTGATGACCATTGTTTTATTTTCCCTCAATACCTCAGAACCAACCATCCAAGGAACCCTAGCATTAAGAGGACTCCCTGTCATCCTAAGTCCTTTGTTTTGGAGGCGGGTGGCATTATTTAGCCTTTCCTGTGATTGACAGGACACTTACTATCAAAAGCAGTCCCAGTGCACATCCCTATTAGATATATAAACTATTCATAGAGTCTTACTGTCATGATCCACTGGGAACATATTTGAGGCTCCGCCACGGTTACCTGCGCAGGAAGTGATGTTGCGGGCTCCTAATGGGCCATGGCGGTCTCCTCCGGGGCAAAGGTCACAGGCCAGCTGACCCTCGCGCTCTTGGAAGGTTCCGGGAGGACACTGGGCACAGCGCTCCGTCTCGCCGTTATAGTACGACCCGGGCAAACATCTGACTGAGAGGAGCAGGGGGACACGGTGAGACCACCACCACCATTGAACTGTACACTGCTGCTGACGTCACTGGATGTTCCGGTAACGCCTTATTTTTAAGGTCTGCTTCTTTACAATGTATTAAATGTTAGTAAAGCAGTTAATAACACCGTAATAAATAGAAACATTAACTGTTAATTAAGCGACATGCTAATCAAAGAAAAGATATTACAGATATATATATATATATATCAATAAGATATTAATAATAATCACATAATAACTTTACAATTTAAAACCACAATGTTGAGTTAAATTTCATTTAATAGTATACTTATAACATACTATTACTACTATCTATGAAATACTATTTTCTATTCATAATACTATTTATAAGCAGTGTTTACTGAAAATGAATAAGCTACACTTTAGTTATGGTCTTGCAAGTTCATTAACAAATAGCTAACTAATTAGCTAGCTCTTTGTAAACTATTTACTGGTCATTAATAAGCATTTAATAACAGTTATGTATTGACAATCAAGAATAAGTAAGTTACTTGATTGTGTCTATAAGTGATCTGCAAACATTTGTTAGCTCCAACTTTAACCTCACCAAACAGATGACGTTAAGCTTGAACAAATTACATGAACGTAAGTTTCTATAACATTGTTAATAGATCATTAATACCTTCTTTAGGTAGTTTAAAGACTTCAGCACACTTTAACAGATGCTTAATAACTGTTTTACAGCAGACCTTATTAACACTAGGGCTGTGTATTATTGGCAAGAACCTTGCGATACAATACGTATTGTGATACAGCGGTCATGATTCAATATATCGTAATATATTGCGATACTGCAATCAAAGTGATATATTTTGATTTTTTAAATCCTACTATTGAAACACACCACTGTATGAACAGGTTTACCAATGTTTACAATAGCACTGCGCCCTTGTGCTGCTTGTTAATGTTGGGAGTGGAGCTGAAAATGGATTACAACACTGCCATCTAGTGCTTAGAGGTTTGAACACAACACAATGATTCACTGTCTGCCAGGAATCTGTGTATCGATACTGTGTTTTTGAGAATCTATACAGTATCACAAAACAAAATATCCCGATATTTGATATTTCCAATAACACCCCTAATTAACACACCACAGAAGTACAGCTGTACCACCATGACTTTTTACTTCTACTCCTTATATTTACACTCCATTATCATTACTTTCTACTCCTTACATTTACACTCCATTATCAGTACTTTCTACTCCTTACATTTACACTCCATTATCAGTACTTTCTACTCCTTACATTTACACTCCATTATCTGTACTTTCTACTCCTTACATTTACACTCCATTATCAGTACTTTCTACTCCTTACATTTACACTCCATTATCAGTACTTTCTACTCCTTACAGTTACACTCCATTATCTGTACTTTCTACTCCTTACATTTACACTCCATTATCAGTACTTTCTACTCCTTACATTTACATTCCATTATCAGTACTTTCTACTCCTTACATTTACACTCCATTTTCAGTACTTTCTACTCCTTACAGTTACACTCCATTATCTGTACTTTCTACTCCTTACATTTACACTCCATTATCAGTACTTTCTACTCTTTACATTTACACTCCATTATCAGTACTTTCTACTCCTTACATTTACACTCCATTATCAGTACTTTCTACTCCTTACAGTTACACTCCATTATCTGTACTTTCTACTCCTTACATTTACACTCCATTATCAGTACTTTCTACTCCTTACATTTACACTCCATTATCAGTACTTTCTACTCCTTACATTTACACTCCATTATCAGTATTTTCTACTCCTTACAGTTACACTCCATTATCTGTACTTTCTACTCCTTACATTTACACTCCATTATCAGTACTTTCTACTCCTTACATTTACACTCCATTATCAGTACTTTCTACTCTTTACATTTACACTCCATTATCAGTACTTTCTACTCCTTACATTTACACTCCATTATCAGTACTTTCTACTCCTTACAGTTACACTCCATTATATGACTTTCTACTCCTTACATTTACACTCCATTATCAGTACTTTCTACTCCTTACATTTACACTCCATTATCAGTACTTTCTACTCCGTACATTTACACTCCATTATCAGTACTTTCTACTCCGTACAGTTACACTCCATTATCAGTACTTTCTACTCCTTACATTTACACTCCATTATCTGTACTTTCTACTCCTTACAGTTACACTCCATTATCTGTACTTTCTACTCCTTACAGTTACACTCCATTATCTGTACTTTCTACTCCTTACATTTACACTCCATTATCTGTACTTTCTACTCCTTACATTTACACCCCATCATCAGTACTTTCTACTCCTTACATTTACACCCCATCATCAGTACTTTCTACTCCTTACATTTACACTCCATTATCAGTACTTTCTACTCCTTACATTTACACCCCATCATCAGTACTTTCTACTCCTTACATTTACACTCCATTATCAGTACTTTCTACTCCTTACATTTACACCCCATCATCAGTACTTTCTACTCCTTACATTTACACTCCATTATCAGTACTTTCTACTCCTTACATTTACTATGCTTCTTTAATATATTTACATTGTACTAAACTACATTCATGTTCAATGGGCGTATATGAGCTGAAACAGGAAGCCTAGCGCATCCCAAATTTATCAACATTAACATTTTAATGTCATTATGGCTTTTAGAGGAATGGGGTTTTGGGGAGGTGGGCTAGTGCACTATAGACCCCTGTGGTGCCGCCTAAGCTTTTGTCCTTAATAGCATTTTTTTCTTACAGTACTTTTACTTACTACAATTTTGGATTTACATTAAAACAACCAACACTGTATTTCACTAACACGTCACTATACAACATGTGTCCAGTCATCACAGGTATAACTTATACCCTGTGAGGACTACATAACCGATAAGTCCTGGCTAGGCCTGTCACACTTATTACACTTATAATCGAGTAAATAGCTACGTAGCTAATGCTAATGTTTTTAGCATGCATTTGATATGTTTACAGTAAAAGAGAAAACCCAATTATGCACACTATTGTCAACAACTGTGTTCACAACATTCGTTTCTGGCTTTAGAAAGAGGCAGAAGAAACATAACAAGCCGAAGGCTCGAGGCAATGGCTCAGTGGATAGTAACAATTGCTAAAGGCTAACAAACTGAGGCCAAGCTTGGCCAAAAATGCAGCTTAATAAACATTCTGTCCTGTTTTGATTGGCCCAGACCCGCCCACACCTAATCTGTGGCCTATCTTCAGCCCCACAGCGACGCTCTTACCACAGCGGCCGCTGTCCTTCTCTCGCCCTGGGCCGCAGTTTTCCTGCTTATCCGCGGCGTGAGCCACTTTCTGAGCCACCTCGTACTCCAGCCCTGCCACGCGGATCAGAAACCTCTCCTGATTGATGGACTTCTTCAGCGCTTTGATAGACGACTTCATCTTCTGCTCCATCTGCTTCCTCAGACAGCTCAGGTCACAGCTCCCTTCGGCAGGACACAGCAGGCGGGACAGTGTTTACAGGGGACGAGTGGACTGAAAGGACTTTAGGTTTTTACAGGAACATGTGGCTACAGTTGATTCGATATAATGATGTTATTGATGTAGGTTCACTACAGATACACTAACGAGACCCCCGAGTGTCTGTTCTGACAGTGTGCGCTCAATGCTGTGGTCTCACCGGTGGTGTCCCCAGGTTTAATCTCCGCCTCCAGCTCCAGGGTGATGCGCGTGACCTCTTTATTGGACGCGTTGCGCGTGCGCCGCCCCCTAGCCTTCTTGGAGGAGTCACACTTCAGGTTGACGAAGGTCACTTGGCAGTTGTTGCACAGCTGACCACCTGTAGTCCAAACCATCAGTCAACACAGAGAAACACTGAGAAACACTGAGCAACACTCATGCTAGCTGCAAATAATAGCTGATTTGAGCTATTAACCCATTAATAATAGTGTTTATTTTTTGAGCTGACGAATGAAAGATTTATATTTTTTCTTCAGTAGTCAGGACCCCCACAGGACCACAACAGAGCAGACATTAACCAACTAGCAACATCCAGACAACAGTGTCCTGTGGGCAGCATCCTGTGTCCACTGATGAAGGACTAGAGGACACAAACTGTTCAGCAGTAGATGAGCTACTGTCTCTGACTTTACATCTACAAGGTGGACCAGCAAGTAGTAGGAGTGTCTAATAGAGGGGACAGTGAGTGGACACAGTGTTTAAACACTCCAGCAGCACTGCTGTTTCTGATCCACTCACACCAGCACAACATACACTAACCTACCACCACCATGTCAGTGTCACTGCAGTACTGAGAATGACCCACCTCCCTAATAGTACCTGCTCTGTGGTGGTCCTGACTATTCAATAACAGGGTAATAAAGTATACAGAGAATCATATATATATATATATATATAAATATATATATATATATATATATATATATATATATATATATATATATATATATATATAAATATATATAATTAATTTAATAGCCTAGTAGCAGGTATTAGTTTGTAAAACTTATTGTGGTCTAATATACTAAAGCAATGAGCTCTTCTTAATTAAGACACGTTCAGAACATTTGTAGGTCCAAGTTTCGGAACCACGACCGCTTACCTGGTCCATTCTGCCTGCCTCCGTCCTCGGCTCGGCCCCTGAGTTTGGGGTGCAGGTGGCACTTGGCGTTTTTGATTCGGAACGAGGTGGTTTGCTTCACTGGAGGAGCCAGAGTCTCTACAGACAAACAAACACAGCATCGGCTTCTTCTCTTACAAACGCAGCCAAACTCACCATGTATATCAAACAGAGGTTCACCAAAATCTTAACCTGATTTGTTTTGTCCAAAAGAGGAAAAAAGAAAGAAAAAGATAAATGAAATGTGATTATGTAAGCTTTATCACTGAAGTGATAATTAAAATGAGAAATAGTGAATAAAGACACTGTTTTCTTTGTTCTGGCGCAGAGCTGAGCACGTATGCGTTCAGACAGGAGCAGCAGTAGATCAACAGTGACCTCCGCTTTGTGTAACTTGCATGCGTTTTAAGGACATTTTACTCTGAGACACTTGCGCCCCCTGCTGGAAAAGCTAGACGTCATCAGCATTATTACATTTACAATATATAAATATATATATCGTCACTGTCCAAAGAAAAACATGTATCTTTATTTCCTTTCATAATGAATGGACCAATAGAAGTGCTCCAAAATAGCTTGGAAAAAATTCTGGTTCCATTAACTTACATTGAAAGTGATAAGTTTTTCATTGGACAGCCATGATATATATATATATATATATATATATATATATATATATATATATATACTACCGCTCAAAAGTTTAGGATCACTTTGGAATTTAATTTCATGCAATTCACAAACAACACTGTCCATTTCACAATTAATGTAAGTGTATCAGATGATTTTTAAAGAATAAAAATGTTTGTATCAAAGTTTATTTTTGTATAGAGGCTTATTTTGCATATAGTCCTATTATCAGCAATTCTCAGTCCTCTGTCTAAATCTCCTGGTACGACCACCAATCCAAGTTAAGGATGTTATTGGACTAATTGGTTGTTAGACACTCTTGCTCAATTGTGATGCACAGCTGAAAAACATTCTACTAATAAGTGAGTATAAAAGGGAACAACATTCTAGGTTAGTTTAGTATCTGAAGATCAGTAGTTGATGACTTGCTGACCGACTCAAAATGACCAGAAAGAAACAACTTTCTTTAGAGACCCGTCAGTTCATTGTTGTGTTAAGGAAGAAGATACTCCATTAAAAACAAGAACATTTCACTGTGATACCAAACTTGAGCGGTAGTGTGTGTGTGTATATATATATATATATATATATATATATATATATATATATATATATATATATATATATATATATATATATATATATAAATCGGCTTTGGTTTCGGGTCAAGGGTTTCTATTTTGGTGCATCAATAATAAACTGATCAATCACATTACATGACCATACATTACATCACATTACATGAGGGACGGACGTTTTGGCAAGAATATTTTTTTTCCCGATACGTTAAAATCCATCCAACTTATTTTTACTTAGAAAATCAATAGCATCTGCCATCTGACCAGACTTCTTTGTACAACTGCTTATTTTTAATTTATGCAACCCAATAGAAGATCAGGACTGAAAAATAATGAAGGCACTGAATTGTATATTTAATGAGTGGCAGAAACATAACTTCATCATAAGCAAACATCCAACCAGCCCCTTGTTAGTCTGCAGTATTAGTCTAATATTAATGCAGTATTAACAGTGTGGCTCCACTGGTGGAGGCTGTTGTTCACAGACGTTCTACAACTGAACTAATTCCTTTATTGAAGCACAAGTCCTGTATATGTTAGTAATACCTGTGTTAGTTTATCATGATATATCATTATATAGTCTATGCGTAATTACACCAGGGCTCTGAGTTGCGAGCACCACATGCCACATGCGAGCACGTTCCCAGAGTACACAGAGAGAGGATGTGATGACTGTGTTTTTCAGCTGATACCTATGCAGCCCTGGCTGTGGCTGGAGTTGGCTTTGCTTTGGCCTTTGCCTCGTAGCACCGGAACTCCACAGCTGACCGAGTAGCTGCTGTCCGACTCTGCAGGAAGAGCACAGTATGAGTGAAGAGTGTAATGAGCACAAACACTTTATACCCTGATTCAAGGACATACTTATTAAGCTGCTGTTCTTTAATAAATTCTAGTTTAAAGCAGAAATGAATGCAAGTTGATTAACTTCCGACTATATAAACAAAGACAACGTAAGCATATTAGAGCTGAGTTCAAAGAGGAATGTAAACAAAGCCATTAGGAGTGACTTGACTGTTCACAGTGGGTGGTGATGGGAGCCAGACGTCTGAGGAGTTGGAATACGCTGCCTGATGTCTGAGATATTTTAGTCAGAAGGTTTTGGCTTAAATCCTACTTTTACAATAAATTCATGTTGAGCATCTGCATGCAGGTTGTTCTTATGTAATTACAAATATATATATTTTAGATTTATCACTACTTTACCATCATTAACATGTATTCAGAAGGCATGTCTTTGGGTAGTAGCTATATTTGTATGATAAACTAGGTGCCCCCTGGTGACCATCACTGCCACTGTAAAGACATCTTCTTCACAGGAAACTGTTTCACACTAAACTAGCTTGAATGACTCTCTTCACATCTCAGTGACTGAATGATACAGAAATTTTGAGAAATTGGTGGTGTTGCCCTTTAAGATAAGTGGCTGCCTACAGCACGGGAGGACCGGCGTACTGCTAGAAAGGTTTTTGTGCAGTGTGTACCTGCCAGGTAGTGCGCTTTAGACGCGCAGGTGAGAGAGCAGCTCTCTTTCTTGCCCGTCTTGCTGCAGGACAGTGTGGCTTTAGGAGCCACCAGGCTGGACGTGCACTTCACCACCTCTGTGAGCACAAGAAACAGACTTTAGACAGAAATGAGTTCATCTCAGACGAGATAACTGATCAACGAAACACTTAAACTCACAGTCAATCAATACGCCGAACATCTTAACATAAATACAGTCCATACTACATATCATCACTATCCAAAGTGCCAACTTTACAGGAGAGGACAAAAACTGTCTATGAGGTCAATGGAACCAGAATTTTTTACAAGCTATTTTGGAGCATTCCTATTGGTCCATTCATCATGAAACTGTGAATTAATGTAAACAGCAGCTGTCTTGTTCAAATGATATGGAAAAATAAAAATTTACAAAAATGGAGATGGACATGTTTTAAAGTGATTATAATATTAAAAAATGACTTACTATCTTGAAGTATCGACTACTATTCTCTAAATGTAGAAGTATTATATTATAAATATTGACTTATTATTAATATGTCACTTTAGTCATTATAATGACTTATTTTCCTGAATTAATGACTTATAGTCTCTAAATATTCTCAAAATGACTTACTGCTTCAACAAATTAACTTTTGTCAAAATAATGACTCATCCCTGAATGTAGATCTGTTCTATTTTAGCACTGACTTAATATCTCAAAAATTATCTTATCTGGATGTAGAGTTATTATACACTAGTACTGACCTAATACCTCAAAAATGTAACTTATCGTCTCTGGATGTAGTTATTATACAGTAGTACTGACTTAATACCTCAAAAATGTAACTTATCGTCTCTGGATGTAGTTATTATACAGTAGTGCTGACTTAATACCTCAAAAATGTAACTTATCTTCTCTGAATGTAGTTATTATACAGTAGTACTGACTTAATATCTCAAAAATGTAACTTATCTTCTCTGGATGTAGTTATTATACAGTAGTGCTGACTTAATACCTCAAAAATTTAACTTATCTTCTCTGGATGTAGTTATTATACAGTAGTGCTGACTTAATACCTCAAAAATTTAACTTATCTTCTCTGGATGTAGTTATTATACAGTAGTACTGACTTAATATCTCAAAAATGTAACTTATCGTCTCTGGATGTAGTTATTATACAGTAGTACTGACTTAATACCTCAAAAATTTAACTTATCGTCTCTGGATGTAGTTATTATACAGTAGTACTGACTTAATACCTCAAAAATTTAACTTATCGTCTCTGGATGTAGTTATTATACAGTAGTACTGACTTAATACCTCAAAAATTTAACTTATCTTCTCTGGATGTAGTTATTATACAGTAGTACTGACTTAATACCTCAAAAATTTAACTTATCTTCTCTGGATGTAGTTATTATACAGTAGTACTGACTTAATATCTCAAAAATTTAACTTATCTTCTCTGGATGTAGTTATTATACAGTAGTACTGACTTAATACCTCAAAAATTTAACTTATCTTCTCTGGATGTAGTTATTATACAGTAGTACTGACTTAATACCTCAAAAATTTAACTTATCTTCTCTGGATGTAGTTATTATACAGTAGTACTGACTTAATATCTCAAAAATTTAACTTATCTTCTCTGGATGTAGTTATTATACAGTAGTACTGACTTAATACCTCAAAAATTTAACTTATCTTCTCTGGATGTAGTTATTATACAGTAGTACTGACTTAATATCTCAAAAATTTAACTTATCTTCTCTGGATGTAGTTATTATACAGTAGTACTGACTTAATACCTCAAAAATTTAACTTGTCTTCTCTGGATGTAGACTTATTATATTGTACTGATGGCTTAATATCTCAAATGATGACTTAAAATTACATTATTTAAAATTTAAAATTAAAAAATACTTAAAATTTAAAAAAAATTTAAAATACTTTCAAACAATGACTACCTTTCTAAAAATGGAGACTTATCTAAAAATAATGACTTATTATCTCTAAATGGGCTTTTATAAGTAACAGATTTGTCTCAGGGCTGTAACTGATTATAATTATTTACTAGACTCTGCTGTAATGCCCAAACTGGCCACCAGGCGTCAGTGCAGTCCTACCAATGCAGTCTTTCTTGTTCCAGTGCAGTTTGTGTCCGGGTGGGCAGGTACACTCGTAGCTCCCCAGCGTGTTCACACAGCCGTACTTACAGCCTCCGCGGTTTATGCTGCACTCATCAATATCTGAAAAACAACAACAACAACATCAGCCTGTCCATCAGATCAGTTCTCAGCTCTCTCTCTGGAACATACCTGTACTTATTTAAACACATACACTAAAACACACACAGTGAACTAATCAAATTTACTACAAACAGGAAATAAAATCCATAAATACGTTATATCCATAAATTATTCTCATAACATGCCTCCAACTTCTCAACATGAGAAACATCAGACACATCAAACACATCTCAAATGATTTCACTGCCAAGACAGCAATTTACAGTGACCAGAACTAACAGTGGAGAAAAGAGAGAGAGACAGAGAGAGAGAGAGAGATGGATTGGTGACTGATAATGAGAAAGACAGAAGGACAGAGAAGAGACTTACTAAGAATCAGAGAGTTAGTGGGACAATGAAAAAAAGAATGATAGTAAGAGAAAAAAGTCAAAAGGAATAAAAACAAGAAGGGAGAAGAAATTGAGAGATAAAGTAAGAGAGGAAGGAAGAGAGAAAGAAAAAGAAAAGACAGAATGAGAAACAGACAGGGACGAAGGAAGAGAGCAAGAGAACTAAAGAGACAGAGAGACAGAACAAGAAAGATAGAGGGCAGTGTAAAAGAGACAAAAAGAGAAGGAGAGAGTGAGATAGAGACAGACAGAAAGAAAACAGATAGATAAGAGAGACTGTGAGGGGGACACAGTAAGAGTGAATAAGAGAAGGAGAGACAGAGAAAGAAAGAAAAAGAATGAGAAAAAGAGGGAGAATACAGAGAATGAGAGAGAGAAAAAAGGAGAGAATAGAGAGAGATATTAGATACTGAGTGAGACAGTACGAGTGATGGAAAGGAGTGGTGAGGGTGTGCAGTGGTGAGGGTGTGCAGTGGGGGTGAAAGTGTGCAGTGGTGGTGACGGTGTGCAGTGTTGACGGTGTTCAGTGTTGACGGTGTTTAGTGGTGACGGTGTTCAGTGGTGATGCTGTGCAGTGGTGATGCTGTGCAGCAGTGGTGATGCTCTGCAGTGTTGACGGTGTGCAGTGGTGGTGATGTTCTGCAGTGTTGACGGTGTGCAGTGGTGGTGATGTTCTGCAGTGTTGATGGTGTGCAGTGGTGGTGATGTTCTGCAGTGTTGACGGTGTGCAGTGGTGGTGATGTTCTGCAGTGTTGATGGTGTGCAGTGGTGGTGATGTTCTGCAGTGTTGACGGTGTTTAGTGGTGGTGATGTTCTGCAGTGGTGATGCTGTGCAGCGGTGGTGATGCTCTGCAGTGGTGATGCTGTGCAGTGGTGGTGATGTTCTGCAGTGTTGACGGTGTGCAGTGGTGGTGATGTTCTGCAGTGGTGATGCTGTGCAGTGGTGGTGATGTTCTGCAGTGTTGACGGTGTGCAGTGGTGGTGATGTTCTGCAGTGGTGACGGTGTGCAGTGGTGGTGATGTTCTGCAGTGGTGACGGTGTGCAGTGGTGGTGATGTTCTGCAGTGTTGACGGTGTGCAGTGGTGGTGATGTTCTGCAGTGGTGATGCTGTGCAGTGGTGGTGATGTTCTGCAGTGTTGACGGTGTGCAGTGGTGGTGATGTTCTGCAGTGGTGATGCTGTGCAGTGGTGGTGATGTTCTGCAGTGTTGACGGTGTTTAGTGGTGGTGATGTTCTGCAGTGGTGATGCTGTGCAGTGGTGGTGATGTTCTGCAGTGTTGACGGTGTTTAGTGGTGGTGATGTTCTGCAGTGGTGATGCTGTGCAGCGGTGGTGATGCTCTGCAGTGGTGATGCTGTGCAGTGGTGGTGATGTTCTGCAGTGTTGACGGTGTGCAGTGGTGGTGATGCTCTGCAGTGGTGATGCTGTGCAGTGGTGGTGATGTTCTGCAGTGTTGACAGTGTGCAGTGGTGGTGATGTTCTGCAGTGGTGATGCTGTGCAGTGGTGGTGATGCTGTGCAGTGGTGGTGATGCTCTGCAGTGGTGATGTTCTGCAGTGTTGACGGTGTTCAGTGGTGATGCTCTGCAGTGGTGATGCTGTGCAGCGGTGGTGATGCTCTGCAGTGGTGATGCTCTGCAGTGGTGATGCTGTGCAGTGGTGGTGATGTTCTGCAGTGTTGACGGTATTCAGTGGTGATGATGCTCTGCAGTGGTGATGCTGTGCAGTGGTGATGCTGTGCAGTGGTGGTGATGTTCTGCAGTGGTGATGCTGTGCAGTGGTGGTGGTGCTCTGCAGTGGTGATGCTGTGCAGTGGTGATGTTCTGCAGTGTTGAGGGTGTGCAGTGGTGGTGATGCTCTGCAGTGGTAATGCTCTGCAGTGGTGATGGTGTGCAGTGGTGAGGGTGTGCAGTGGTGGTGAGGGTGTGCAGTAGTGGTGAGGGTGTGCAGTGGTGACGGTATGCTGTGGTGACGGTGTGCAGTGGTGACTGTGCAGTGGTGACGGTGTACAGTGGTGAAGGTGTACAGTGGTGAGGGTGTGCAGTGGTGGTGAGGGTGTGCAGTGGTGAGGGTGTGCAGTGGTGAGGGTGTGCCGTGGTGGTGAGAGTGTGCAGTGGTGAGGGTGTGCCGTGGTGGTGAGAGTGTGCAGTGGTGAGGGTGTGCCGTGGTGGTGAGGGTGTGCAGTGGTGAGGGTGTGCAGTGGTGGTGAGGGTGTGCAGTGATGAGGGTGTGCCGTGGTGGTGAGGGTGTACAGTGGTGAGGGTGTGCAGTGGTGGTGAGGGTGTGCAGTGGTGGTGAGGGTGTGCAGTGATGAGGGTGTGCCGTGGTGGTGAGGGTGTACAGTGGTGAGGGTGTGCAGTGGTGGTGAGGGTGTGCAGTGGTGGTGAGGGTGTGCAGTGATGAGGGTGTGCCGTGGTGGTGAGGGTGTACAGTGGTGAGGGTGTGCAGTGGTGGTGAGGGTGTGCAGTGGTGAGGGTGTGCAGTGGTGGTGAGGGTGTGCAGTGATGAGGGTGTGCCGTGGTGGTGAGGGTGTACAGTGGTGAGGGTGTGCAGTGGTGAGGGTGTGCAGTGGTGGTGAGGGTGTGCAGTGATGAGGGTGTGCCGTGGTGGTGAGGGTGTACAGTAGTGAGGGTGTGCAGTGGTGGTGAGGGTGTGCAGTGGTGAGGGTGTGCCGTGGTGGTGGTGAGGGTGTGCAGTGGTTAATCAGGTGAGTGTGTAAGTAATGGTTCTCTGAGCTCGTGAGCGGAGCAGCGGGGAGGATCTGGCAGCAGCTCCTCCTGAACCTTTTCACACGGACGCTAATGACTTTTCCACCTTTACTCAATCAGCCGTTTGAAGCTCCGGCCAGAGTTCGAGCATTTCCTCATCGATCTCACCGACAACCCGCTGCTCTCCTCTGAGCTCAGACCCCCTAAACACAGACCCCCCTCCACCAGATTCCAGTAAACACCGCTAACTGGTTCAGAGCCCGTTTAACCCTTCTATTCACTACTACTCACTACCTACAACCACTGTCCAGTCCATCAGCTCCACTGACCACACACCAGCTACACTCACACACCCAGAGTTCATCTGATACCCTGTATACTTTATTACCCTGTTCTTCAATAACCAGGACCCCCACAGGACCACCACAGAGCAGGTACTGACAAAGGGAATGAGAAATGAAAAAGGAAAGGACGAGAGAGAGCGTGAGAGGAAAAGAGAAAAAAGGGAAAGAGAGCGAAGCAGTTAGAGAGAGAGAATAAGAGTAAGAGAGGAGAAGACAGAGGAGAGGACAGAGAGGGGAAGAAGGAAAAAGAAATAAAAAAGGAAAGGGGAGAGAAAATGAGAGGAAAAGGGAAAGAGAGAAAGAGAAAGTGAGAGGGAAAGAGAAAGTGAGAGGGAAAGAAAGAGAGAGAAAGAGAGAGTGAGAAAGTGAGAGAGAGAGAGGGAGAGAGAGTTAGAAAGTGAGGGAGAAACAGAGAGAGTGAGAGGGAAAGAGAGAAAGTGAGAGGGAAAGAGAAAGAACGTGGGAGAGAAAGTGAGAGGGAAAGAGAGAAAGTGAGAGGGAAAGAGAAAGAACGTGGGAGAGAAAGTGAGGGGGAAAGAGAAAGTGAGAGGGAAAGAGAGAAAGTGAGAGGGAAAGAGAGAGAAAGTGAGAAGGAAAGAGAGAGAAAGTGAGAGGGAAAGAGAGAGAAAGTGAGAGAGAAAAAGTGAGAGAGAAAGTGAGAGGGAAAGAGAGAGAAAGAAAGTGAGAGGGAAAGAGAGAGAAAGTGAGAGAGAAAAAGTGAGAGAGAAAGTGAGAGGGAAAGAGTGAGAGAGAAAGTGAGAGGGAAAGAGAGAGAAAGTGAGAGGGAAAGAGAGAGAAAGTGAGAGGGAAAGAGAGAAAGTGAGAGGGAAAGAGAGAGAGTGAGAAGGAAAGAGAGAAAGTGAGAGAGAGAAAGTGAGGGAAAGAAAGAGAGAGGAAGTGAGAAGGAAAGAGAGAAAGTGAGAGAAAGTGAGAGGGAAAGAGAAAGAGAGAGAAAGTGAGAGGGAAAGAGAAAGAGAGAGAAAGTGAGAGGGAAAGAGAGAGAGAAAGTGAGAGGGAAAGAGAGAGAAAGTGAGAGAGGGAAAGAGAGAGAGGAAGTGATAAGGAAAGAGCGAAAGTGAGAGAAAAAGTGAGAGGGAAAGAGAAAGTGAGAGGGAAAGAGAGAGAGAAAGTGAGAGGGAAAGAGAGAGAAAGTGAGAAAGAGGGAAAGAGAGAGGAAGTGAGAGAAAGTGAAAGGGAAAGAGAGAGAGAGAAAGTGAGAGAGCGAGAGAAAGAGAGAGAGAGAAAGTGAGAGGGAAAGAGAAAGTGAGAGAGAAAGTGAGAAGGAAAGAGAAAGAGAGAAAGTGAGGGAAAGAGAAAGAGAGAGAAAGTGAGAGGGAGAGAGAGAAAGTGAGAGGGAGAGAGAGAAAGTGAGAGAGAGAGAGAGAGAGGGAGAGAGAGAGAGGGAGGAATAGAGGGCTGCTCTGGTTTCTGCTCTTTGTGCTCTTGTTTTTTCTCCTCCTCTCCAGACGAGCACCTTTGACTCTGCGCTTCCTCTTTTCTCTGTCTGCGCTCGGAACTCTCATTAATCTCCGGAGCGAGGGAGCGCACGGGGAGAGAAAGAAAAACGCTGCTTTGATTGACACCTCCATTGACCTTGGGTATCAACAATTGTTCATGCCCCTGAGGCACGGCTCCGGAGGGGGAGGAGAGGGGGAGCGAGAGAGGAAAAAGAGAGGAGTAAAAAGATATTTATTCTTTTCTTTCACTCAGTAAACATTAATAGTCTTTACCATCCTGCTCAGACATGCCTCAGTCAGAGAGAGAGAGAGAGAGAGAGAGAGAGAGAGAGAGATTGAAAGATAGAGATAGGGAGAAAGAGATAGAGTGAGAGAGACCAGTGCAGACAGACCAGTGCAGACCCCAACACAGACAGAGCAGTGCAGACAGAGCAGTGCAGACAGAGCAGTGCAGACAGAGCAGTGCAGACCCCAACGCAGAGTGAGAGAGGGAAAAAATAAGGGAGAAAGAGAGATACAGTAAGGGAGAAAAAAGAGAGAGGGAGAAAGAGAGAGAGCGAGAGAGACTGAGAAAGAGTGAGGGCAGAGGGAGAGAGGCTGATATACAAGAGTAAGAGAGAGAGAATGAAAATCCCAGTGCAGATCCCAGTGCAGACAGAGCAGTGCAGACAGAGCAGTGCAGACCCCAGTGCAGATAGTAGAGTGCAGACAGAGCAGTGCAGACCCCAGTGCAGATAGTAGAGTGCAGACAGAGCAGTGCAGACAGAGCAGTGCCGACCCCAGTGCAGACAGAGCAGTGCAGACCCCAGTGCAGACAGAGCAGTGCAGACCCCAGTGCAGACAGAGCAGTGCCGACCCCAGTGCAGATAGTAGAGTGCAGACAGAGCAGTGCAGACAGAGCAGTGCCGACCCCAGTACAGATAGTAGAGTGCAGACAGAGCAGTGCAGACCCCAGTGCAGATAGTAGAGTGCAGACAGAGCAGTGCAGACAGAGCAGTGCCGACCCCAGTGCAGATAGTAGAGTGCAGACAGAGCAGTGCAGACAAAGCAGTGCAGACCCCAGTGCAGACAGAGCAGTGCAGACTCCAATGCAGACAGAGCAGTGCAGACCACAGTGCAGACTCCAATGCAGACAGAGCAGTGCAGACCCCAGTGCAGACAGAGCAGTGCAGACTCCAATGCAGACAGAGCAGTGCAGACTCCAATGCAGACAGAGCAGTGCAGACTCCAATGCAGACAGATCAGTGCAGACCCCAGTGCAGACAGAGCAGTGCAGACCCCAATGCAGACAGAGCAGTGCAGACCCCAGTGCAGACAGAGCAGTGCAGACAAAGCAGTGCAGACCCCAGTGCAGACAGAGCAGTGCAGACTCCAATGCAGACAGAGCAGTGCAGACCACAGTGCAGACTCCAATGCAGACAGAGCAGTGCAGACCCCAGTGCAGACAGAGCAGTGCAGACTCCAATGCAGACAGAGCAGTGCAGACTCCAATGCAGACAGAGCAGTGCAGACTCCAATGCAGACAGATCAGTGCAGACCCCAGTGCAGACAGAGCAGTGCAGACCCCAATGCAGACAGAGCAGTGCAGACCCCAGTGCAGACAGAGCAGTGCAGACGCCAATGTAGACAGAGCAGTGCAGACCCCAGTGAAGACAGAACAGAGCAAACAGAGCAGTGCAGATAAAACAGTGCAGACAGAGCAGAGCAGACAGACCAGTGCAGACAGACCAGTGCAGACCCCAACACAGACAGAGCAGTGCAGACAGAGCAGTGCAGACAGAGCAGTGCAGACAGAGCAGTGCAGACCCCAACACAGACAGAGCAGTGCAGACAGAGCAGTGCAGACAGAGCAGAGCAGACAGACCAGTGCAGACCCCAACACAGACAGAGCAGTGCAGACAAAGCAGTGCAGACAGACCAGTGCAGACAGAGCAGTGCAGACCCCAACGCAGACAGAGCAGTGCAGACAGAGCAGTGTAGACAGAGCAGTGCAGACAGAGCAGTGCAGACAGAGCAGTGCAGACAGAGCAGTGCAGACCCCAACACAGACAGAGCAGTGCAGACAGAGCAGTGCAGACAGAGCAGTGCAGACAGACCAGTGCAGACCCCAACGCAGACAGAGCAGTGCAGACAGAGCAGTGTAGACAGAGCAGTGCAGACAGAGCAGTGCAGACAGAGCAGTGTAGACAGAGCAGTGCAGACAGAGCAGTGTAGACAGAGCAGTGCAGACAGAGCAGTACAGACAGAGCAGTGCAGACAGAGCAGTGCAGACAGAGCAGTACAGTGCTGATCCTGAACCTGAACCTGAATGTATTTATAATGTATGTGTCTAACTGTATATCTATGCTCTTGTGTTTAAACAGCGACAGCAGCTCCAGATTTCATCTCAGGCCACCTGAAGGTTTCTGCTACTTCAGCATCTCCTGCCCCGCTGAAAGGCCTCCTGTGGGAAACCTCTTATCTGTATTCTGGACGAGTGTGGACAGACATGTGGAGAGCTCCATTCATCACCGCAGGGCTTTTAACAGCGCCTGCACAGCTCGGTGTCAGTGCCAGGCCGCCCGTCTGTCTTCCTGCACGCACTCTGCGACTCATTCACACGCTATCTGCGGCGGCCGCCGTCAGGACCGCTCTTTAATCCGTCCGTAAACACTCACGCCCGTCTCAGCACCTTCGCCCGGCCCGCAGACACACATTCCTCCTCTCCTCCCGGTCAGTTACATCACCCCGCTCTCACCCCAGCTGCTCGCTGCTCGGCAGCACGGACACATTCTCTCAGTTACTATACCCCGAGGAGCCACTTTATTAGGAACACCAGCCTCACACGCTGGCCATTTTATCAGAAACACCACACATGACCAACCTTTGGCCATTTGGTCAAGGATAAGTACTGGACATCGTTTCTTGGACGTCATTATCCTAAATTAGTCTTTTGGAACAGCTCGTCACTGTCAAAAAAAAAAAAAAAGGAAGACTCTCTCAGACCGGGATTGGGACAGCTGGTCCTCTAAGCCAGGTCTGACTAAGCTAGGCTCAGAAGAATGGAAGTATGCATTACCTCCACAGTGAGCAACTCCGTACAGGACATAGCCTTTATGACAGTGACACTCAAAACTGCCCGGAGAGTTCACACAGGTGTGGTCACACGTCCGGTCAAAGGAGCACTCGTCTATGTCTGCAAATAAAGAGAGAGAGAGAGAGAGACATAGACAGAGACAGAGCGAGAGAGAGAAATGTATTAATGTTTCATCAACTTATTAGTAGTTACATTTACATAATACATTTGATACAAACTTAATAATGTATTAAATAATTAATGATTAATAAATAAAATGTTTTTAAGTGATATGACAAATAATATTTTCTTGTTTTTATGTTTTATTAATTATCCAAATTAAAGTATAAGAGAAATTAAATTATTATTTTTTTTACAGTTAATTCAATTGAATAAAATGAATAAAAATATAACATTTATTTTCTATTTGTATTAATTTAGTTGAATCAAAGTAATAATATATATATATATATATATATGGGGGTCACTTTCAATACTCCACCGGCCTTCGTTCTCCTGCCCGCTGTCAATCATGCCATTACAGCGGGTTTGTGTATAATCAGTGTTTAACAGCAGATCATTAACACAGCTCAGCGCGGCTTTACACTACAGCCGAACAGTTAAAACGGCTCCCCTCGTCCCTGTTTCCTCAGGCCATGTGGAAGTGATTTCCCTGGCGCGGCCGTCAACCCCCCCGCTTTAAGAAGGAATGTGCAGTAACCCAATCCAGCAATGTGTCCAGACGGGCTCGGGCGGATCGCTCTGCCACCTTGAGCAGTACCGCCAAAGGAGCATTGGAAGGCCTGGATTGTGTTCATCACACTGACCATCACATCACCATCTTCTCTTCTACTTCTGGACGTATAAACTGACCCAGCCCTGGTACTCCCCAGATATTCAGGGAAATATTCGTTTGTTCCAGCCTCATTTTGATCTGCCAATCACAAACAAGCACTTTGATGACATAAGAGAAGCCCATGAGCAGCTGGATCAATAAACGTTCATGTGATATACATGCTCCTCACGGAACACGTTCCTGAACTCAGTAACAAAAGTCATGGGGACCAACTTTCCAGAACTTGTTACTAGCGTCGTTGGAGCGGCGCTGAGGGAAACATCTGGTTCCAGAGCCAGGCTTTCAATTGGGAAGAAATATGGGACACATGCTTCATTAATACGGCTATTCCCTTTCGTTCTCCGTCTCGTCCAGCCCGGCTCGTTCAAGCTCCATCAGAAGTGTTTTACGAGCTGTTGGCAGATTCATTAAGAAAGCCTGGTCACTGTTACCTTCACAGTGACCGGCATGAGTTCAGAAGGACAGCAGGGGCACCGTCAGCAGGATTTCAGAACCAATGGGCTCCAGCTGCTGAGCTGCAGTCCAAATCTCCACCTGACTGCATCCGAGGGCTTGTACATTTGTTTATTAGGGTGGGGGTAGCATTTTCTTTGAGCCCTACTACATAAGACACCACAGACCTTCATGACAGATGATGTCCAGGGTCATGATATCATGATAGGCAAGCTTCATTTGGGATGTGACATAACCTGACATCAAACCTGAAGCTGTGCTGGTTCCTCTGGTTTGAGGTTTGTCCAAATTGGTACACTGGTATGCCACAAATACCAGTACAAACCATGCTATCGTTAGTCCTTTTAGCTGATTGGCTGAGGCAGGAAGGCCGGGAGGAGGTCTGAGTCCTGATTCAGGTGCAGATGCTCCTACTGTTTTCACACCAGCACTAGTTAGTCCTTGGTGTGGTTCGTTTTGGCAGGTGTGAAAACAGTAATCGCACTCGGGTGCTGACCAAAAGAACCACACCGAGACCCTCAAGAGGAGGTGGTCTCGGTCAGGGTTCCAAACAAACTCCGGAGTGGTCCGTTTGTGGTAAGATACATGATCCGACCTCGATCCGACCCAAGTATTAGGTGTACTCCACAAGTTTGAGCTAAACATCTCCTGCAGCCTGGTGTGCTTTGCATTATGGGATGCGGCAGATGGCGTAAACAGAGAACTGGAGAACTGTAGCTGCTAACAGGGCGAGGACAATGAAGCGAGGTCTCTCATGGACTAGCAGTGAGGGACGTTGTCTACTTGATGTTTGGAGTGAACTGGGTGTTCTGCTCACTCCGTGATAGGCTGTAGTAGTTTGGGAAAACCGGATCTTCTCCCTGTGTTTACTTTCTTGCTCGCACGCCAGATAGCTCTGACCAATCAGAGGAGACGACGTGCTCACGTGGTTTGTTGGGGTGCATTTTGGTGCGTTTCGTTTTTTCCTGTGTGAAAACAAACTTAGCCGAGGAGGAAACACTCTAAGTAAACAAACTCATTAACTGATCCGGACCAGTGGAACCAACTACAGGTGTGAAAACGCCCTAAAACTCTATACCTAGTTTTTATAAGCAGTGGATACAAAGAAATGGCCAGTCTTTTGGGGTTAGCCTTAGCCTAATACGGACACCAGACTTCCTCTTCTACCGCCTGAGAAGTCATCTGAGCCGGTCAGGGAGCCGAGCCCTCGTAAAAACTGATCTGCAACATCTGAGGTTGGTCAGAATGGTCACAACACTGTAGTTTTTTGGATATCGTAGCCTTTCTGCAATATCGATATTGCGAAGGCCAACATCACGATAATGATTAACAAAGGATGTATCTCGCAGCCCTGTTTGGGTTCTTATCTGCGATCTCCACAATCCTTTGGAAGGTGCGGGACTGGTGAGGACCTAGCAGCCTCACCACTAGAAGGGCATCTTGTTTTCGGAAAGGCCCAGTTGGAGTATGTGGCAGTATGCGGGATGGGTGACAGTAGGCCTGTGTACGTGCTAACCAGCACAAGGAACGTAGTGGAGATAGACACGGGGAGCAGGGCTGGCACTAAAACACATCTACACATCTCACCACGTCACATTAAGTGGGTCCCAGCAATCAAGACCATCGTTGTCAATAGAGGCAGGTAAGCTGCGAGACAGAACTGAGGAAGCAGAGGACAAGAAATGAGAAAGAAAGACAAGAGAATAGAATCCTGGAATTCCAGAAGGATTCCTCAGTTCCCTGGCACCTCCGATCAGCTTTGCCTACTGGCTAATCTCCGACTCAGTGGTTTCCCTTCCCTTCCAGTTTGAAACAATAGCACTTTTGAGGAAAAACTAACATGGGGACTGTTTACAGAGCAGAGATAGGGGCTCTATCGGCCTCTCTTTAAGGATACGGGGGCATGATCAGATAAGAAGGCGAGTCTGAATGGCCTGCCGAGGACAGCAGGGGTGAGGTGCAGCGCTGGCTGAGGAATGCGTCCACATATTCGGAGAGGTGGTGAAGGACAAGCCCCATCCTGATTGATGGAGCTGGGGGCTGCTGATGGCCAGGGAGCCCTGGGGGTTGCTCTCGCTCCAGATAAAGCAAATATTCTGTTTACATGTTCCACCCGGAGCACTCGAACAGAGGTTCAAACCTTGTCTCTGTTTGGGCGCAGGAGTCCACCGCCTTAGTGGAAGGTCCTAGCAAAAGGTCAAGTGTGAAGCAGTGAGCTAGACTAGGTCTTCTGAAGGAAACCAATCAGCAAGTGTTCAGAACAACAATGGCATCCTATGCAAAAGTATTCTTGCTTCCATACAAAGTTTGGCTCATTCCAGTGTTAATCCCAGCCAGACTGCCAAACAGAAGCTAAGCAAAAGTCTGGGGGTCTGTTTCCTGGACGTGGGTTGAGCCAAATCTTGAACTGTACCAATGGTGTACCACCAATAGAAGCCCATTTGGGCAAAGGCTCTGGGAAAACGATCCCATGAGTTGAGTAATGGCCAAGGATTGTCATGAACCAGGATATGATTATTGATTGGAATAGTATAGTCGGTAACACGTTTGCCTTCCATGCTGTGAGCTGGGGTTCAACCCCACTGCCTAGGCAAGCTCCTATGAGAGTCCTTGGGCAAGATTTTTAAAACCTTGACCTACATATGTAAGAATGATCAAATTGTAAATAACTCTGGACGACATCCTGCAAATGTAAATCATGAACTTAAGGCATGTCCTTCTGTAGTAGCTAATGTCTTAAACTCCGTCCCAACTGGAGCTGTCATTGTGACTGAACAGATAAGATGAAAGCTAAATCAGTGGACGACCGACTGACCTACCTAGGCTTCCCCCACTGACAGTCCTCAAGGTCCCTAATAATTAGCTGATGAGTTGAATCAGGTGTGTGAGCGCAGGGAAAACACAAACAGTGAAGTGTTGTGGATTTGTCAGGACCGAAGCTGGGAAACCACTGAGCTAAGCAATCTGTCTGACCTCTCACCTCAGGGTGCACTTACGGAGCATTGTGTAAAGAACAGGCTAAAGATAAGAGTTCTCCCCGGCGGCCCACACCTACCGTTTCCCCATGATAACAATAGCAGGCCTCACACAATCGGGGATAACTCCCAGGGACCCCCTGCTCTTAAGACCCCTCCGCAATGCGCAGACAAGCCTGTGGAAAGCCTGAGTAGATGACGCCCATTTCACCAGAAGTATGAGCTCCACACAACTGAATTACAACCTGAATCTTTTTAAAGGGAGAGAGAAACTGGACTCGACTCAGACGGCGGACGGCCGAGCGTTCCCACGCTCTTACTGGTACAAAAACAACTGGAGGTCATGGAGAAACAGCTGGGTGGAGCACAGAAGCATGCTGGGTAACCGCTTCATGCTTGTGGGCTGTGACTATTGGAGTTGGGCCTTTGGTTTGGATGAATGAAAACCAAAACTTGGTCAAAAACTAGAAAAACTAACTCTTCTAGCACGTCTATGGGATTCTAGTAGTATGTTAACACCAAGCATGAAGCGTTCTGGATTAAACACAGACTTCTAATGCTTGTAGAATTCTATTTTACCTGTATGAGTTGAAGTGACTCTGGCAGAGTCGTGGCATAGACCTGTGACTGGTTTAATTTCCGATAACTGATTGAAACCACACTCCGAGTGTTTGTCCATAATGTATCCCACCTTTGCCCGATGAGACTGGGATTGGCTCCAGCCCAACCTGTGACCCCAGCGGGATAAAGTGGAAGATGATGGAGGGATGAGTGAAACCTGATCATATAATGTAAGGCCTAGAGAGACACACAATTAGGCCCACCAACTGGGAACCAAAAGATTGATTCCACTGTTGGGTCCTAATTTTAGAATTATTTATTATCTAATTATTGTTCTAATTATATTATATTATACTACTGTGTATTATTCTGTTTATTTTTATTATTCTTATTTATCTGCCTGATTTTCACTGCATAAGTTCTTAACTCCCGCTCCAGATTGTCGGGCATGATTGTGTGATTCTGACTTCTTTTTGATTGGATGCATGGATTCCTGGAAACTACAGATTTTCTAGGAATTTGTCCCATAGAGAATGAATGGGATGAAAAAATGCATGCAAATCTACTGTACCTCTGCTTGACTGACAGACACTGTTTCAGGGCAGACCCTCGACCATGACTACAGTGTTGGTTTGGCCTGCATTCGTCTGTTTGTTGTTTTATTCATCCCTCTTTTTTTTCGCCATAGAGTCCCATTCATTTTCAAGCACAGCCAAACATTATGGTTTCGTTCGACCTGCAGCCACCAAACTGTATGTACTCACTCAGGGCAGATGCACAAAACACTAATCCATAGACATACTCACCCACACTCCTCTATTTATCATTTATTCATCCTTCGTTCCTCCCATACGGTCCTATTCATTTTTTTAGTCGAACCCAAACCTCATGCTTTCGCTTAACCTACAGCCACAAAACTGCATGTACTTACTCAGGGCAGATCCCCAAACACACTGACCCGCACTCCTCTACTTGTTGTTTATTCATCTCTTGTTCCTCGCACTGCCCACGCATCTTTTTTCTAACTTGCTGTGTCTAACTAGATATTACTCAGCAAAACCAATGAAGTAGTATTACAGCAATTGTATGGTCTATTAAACAAAATATTAAATAATTATATTAAATAAACATGAAATAAACACAACTGACTTTGGTTTACTTCTCAGAAATCATCCCTCTGTCAAAACATAGAAAGCTGATATTTCAAACTTTGGCCATACGGCAGAAACACAATATCATAATATCACCACTCGATATGTACCACCATGTTTACAAACAGTTTGGAATAAACAAAAATGCACCAGCAAACTAAAAAAAAAACTACAGACCAATGAGGTTAAAGCCAATTAGCTACTAATTAATATGCAGTTTATGCAACCTTATACTACTAGTTGCTGTTGTTACCAGTCTCTGTATAGTTACCCTGTATAACAGCAACACCTTTATTTTAAACCCAAACCTGGTAGAGCTCAAGTGTTGTCCTGATAAATGCAGAGAAAACAAAGAAACTGATATGTCACAGCGGGAACCCGCTACCAGCGCTGGATCAACCCGAGGAAACAGCTGAATGGTTAAAGTTTTTAAAGCCGACAAGCTCGGTTTTATTGAGAACACAATAAAGTAAAGAAGATCAAGAAGAACCAGAAGATGGAACTGTTCCTGCTCTTTATTGAAACCAAGCAGGAAGGCAACTAAGCTGCAGGGAAAACAGCGGGAAAGGTCACCTCCAGCCATAAAACACCCACTGACGGTGACCACTACAAGCACACTCACCAAACCGCAGCAGAACACAATAAAAAACACAAGCAAACACACAGCACATTCCCAACTAACAAACAACATCACAGCACAGCAGAGCTCTGAACAGCACGCTTCTGAAGCCCCTTCTCAAGCCCCTGAGCAAGTGAGCTCATCAGAGATTGGTATTGATTAGGAGACTCGTAAGCTTTGGGCTGAGAATACAACATACAGGACCTACATCAGTGTCTTGGAAGGATTTCTTGGTTTTGGTGCTGAAGCTTGGTTTGGGAACCCGTCGGCCGACTCAAGTGCCTAATGCTGGTGATGACCTACCTACACTGCACGGCTTGCACACTCACACAAACGTCTACATGTACAGAATCACAGACAAAGCTCGAAATCTTCTCTGTCGAGTGTGAAACTATGAACAAAACCCCCCACAGAGGAATAGTTGCTTCTTGAGCTGAACTTTCTATACAGTGATAGGTAACTGAAAACAGCAATCAGCACAAACATGCCATCCTCGCTTACTGGTGCACTTACTGGTGAAGCATTAGTGCTTAAGAGCTTCATTTACATAAGATAAGATAAGATAATCCTTTATTAGTGGCACAGTGGGAAAATTCACATTTACAGCAGCAAAGAGACAGCAAGAGATAAATAAACTGTAAGGTATATACAATATACATAATAAACATTCACAAAAAAAAACTTCTCCCTGTGCTTGAGTGGGTTTCCTCTAGGTACTCAGGTTTCCTCCCTTTAAGACCCTGGTCTACCCTGGTCTCAATGATATCTCTGAATGCATTGTTTTTTATAGGCCTCTGGCCCACCAGAGTTTGAGGAAAGTGATTGCCTTAAAATATTGAAGTAATGCAAACTAGAGAAAATCAAATGGTTTGAGTAAAATCAACTTAAATCTCAAATAGACTGGAAGAAATCTAAATTGTTTGTACTTAAAATATTTTGTAAAATCAGCCCTACTGACTATTTAATTCAACTCAACATTGAGTTTCCTGTAAATCTGGCAAGGTGCTACAGGGGCATGATCCAAGCTAAAACCTTTTATATAATATTAGTGTACTCAGTTATTCTTTTAAAATAGTAGAACATACTAAAACATTTAAGTAATGCAATAAAACTTTTGTTTTTAAGCATCACTACACAAACTCTTTACACGGAAACAAATTACGGGTTAACAGTGTATGTGGCACTTTGGGCTCCTCAGAACTGACATGGGGAAATAATTGTCCAAATAATAAGGCTGATATGAGAGAAGCATATGTTGGGCTTTTACAAAGGATGACAGTATTTGCATCGCTGCACCAGCATAGTGGCTAACAATAATGATATAATTATAATTAAAACTTGGGATTCATCATTTCTGACATCTTTGCATTAGTAAATGTAATTAATGTACATCTAATAATCAGTAGAGGCCATATTGTCTGTATTATCTCTATATTATCTCTATATGTGACTAACACGGTGACACCCCAGCTCTTCGGATTCAGCCCTGGGGTTAGCCCCAGTGGTACCCCTAGGAAGAATACTGGTGAATACTTGTTCTAAGGCATTAACTGATGCCATTGCCTTATTCATTGGTAAACATGTATCATCTTTTTTTTTTTTTCATCCTTACTTGAATATGACAGCTGCTGTTTACGTTGTGGGAAACGTTCATGATGACAGACCAATAGATGTGCCCCAAAGCAGTCTGGGAAACAATCTGATTGAGAGTAAAGACTGCCCTTTTTGGAGATGCTTGCAACGATATGTATATTTGAACGTACTGAAACATCACCAACGCATCAACGTGTGTATCACCTCAGCCTCAGTGATGGTGACGCACGTCCCCAGTTTTCCATCCACCACTTTTGGAGATCCTCACAACACCCCATCCCAAAGTTAGCCAAAATACAAACCCAGCCTGCAAAGCTCTCGCATAAATAATAGCCCTCAGTCAACCGCAGTGTCATTCAGCCGAGCCCAAACGACTCCAAGTATACACAGGAAGAAAGGAAAGACCAACTAAGCTTGCGGCTCCTGTGCGAACTGTCCTTTTTTCCTCTACAGGGTCTGACAGGCGTATAGCGGCAGCGAGATGATGTGGTTGCTGAGATTGGCAGGACGGTTTTAGCTCGGCTGCTCTGTGTAAGAAGGCGTCTATATTAACGCCCAGCAGGCCAGCCCAAACAAACTGAACCTGAATCAAAACTACAGGGTCAACGAAAATCTGCCCATGCTGAAATAAACCAGCGAGACTTTGAGTGAAACCAGCCAGGCTCTTTCTGCAATCAGCTCGGGGTGTAAACGCACACGCTGTGACTGTGAGCGAACCACGTCTAGAGCCAAGTCTTCACAGGGAGACTGACATGGGCAGAACAAGGGAGCGCAAGACGGCTGAAAGAGAACAGACACCACTCCGTCAAAGCGCCAAGACTGGAAACGTCCCAGAAGCTTGATTATCTCAATATGTTTTCCATGTTGTCATATGACAGCCTGGTTAATAGTCTTTTTCTATTTCCACACCGTCAACATTTACCACTGTAATACTCTTCAATCTGTAGTACTACACTATGTGACTCCAAGTGTTCAGACACCTGCTTCTCCAACAAGACTCCAGCATTCAGACTATTCAGAAAGGGATAACGGAGCTTCATCGCTCTGTCTCATAACCAAAGATGTCCAATGGAGCTTTATCACTTCAACTCATCCCAAAGATGTTCAATGGAGCTTCATCACTTCAACTCATCCCAAAGATGTTCAATGGAGCTTCATCACTTCAACTCATCCCAAAGATGTCCAATGGAGCTTCATCACTTCAACTCATCCCAAAGATGTTCAATGGAGCTTCATCACTTCAACTCATCCCAAAGATGTTCAATGGAGCTTCATTAGCCCAACTTATCCCAAAGATGTTCAATGGAGCCTCATCACTCCACTCATCCTAAAGATGTTCAATGGAGCTTCATCACTTCAACTCATCCCAAAGATGTTCAATGGAGCTTCATCACTTCAACTCATCCCAAAGATGTTCAATGGAGCTTCATCACTTCAACTCATCCCAAAGATGTTCAATGGAGCTTCATCACTTCAACTCATCCCAAAGATGTCCAACGGAGCTTTATCAATCCAACTCATCCCAAAGATGTTCAATGGAGCTTTATCACTTCAACTCATCCCAAAGATGTTCAATGGAGCCTCAGCACTTCAACTCATCCCAAAGATGTCCAACGGAGCTTTATCAATCCAACTCATCCCAAAGATGTTCAATGGAGCTTTATCACTTCAACTCATCCCAAAGATGTCCAACGGAGCTTTATCAATCCAACTCATCCCAAAGATGTTCAATGGAGCTTCATCACTTCAACTCATCCCAAAGATGTTCAATGGAGCTTCATCACTTCAACTCATCCCAAAGATGTCCAATGGAGCTTCATCACTTCAACTCATCCCAACGATGTTCAATGGAGCTTCATCACTTCAACTCATCCCAAAGATGTTCAATGGAGCTTCATTAGCCCAACTTATCCCAAAGATGTTCAATGGAGCCTCATCACTCCACTCATCCTAAAGATGTTCAATGGAGCTTCATCACTTCAACTCATCCCAAAGATGTTCAATGGAGCTTCATCACTTCAACTCATCCCAAAGATGTCCAATGGAGCTTCATCACTTCAACTCATCCCAAAGATGTTCAATGGAGCTTCATCACTTCAACTCATCCCAAAGATGTTCAATGGAGCTTCATCACTTCAGCTCATCCCAAAGATGTTCAATGGAGCTTTATCACTTAAACTCATCCCAAAGATGTTCAATGGAGCTTCATCACTTCAACTCATCCCAAAGATGTTCAATGGAGCTTCATTAGCCCAACTTATCCCAAAGATGTTCAATGGAGCCTCATCACTCCACTCATCCCAAAGATGTTCAATGGAGCTTCATCACTTCAACTCATCCCAAAGATGTTCAATGGAGCTTCATCACTTCAACTCATCCCAAAGATGTTCAATGGAGCTTCATCACTTCAACTCATCCCAAAGATGTTCAATGGAGCTTTATCACTTCAACTCATCCCAAAGATGTTCAATGGAGCTTCATCACTTCAACTCATTCCAAAGATGTTCAATGGAGCTTCATCACTTCAACTCATCCCAAAGATGTTCAATGGAGCCTCATCACTTCAACTCATCCCAAAGATGTTCAATGGAGCTTCATCACTTCAACTCATCCCAAAGATGTTCAATGGAGCTTCATTAGCCCAACTTATCCCAAAGATGTTCAATGGAGCCTCATCACTCCACTCATCCCAAAGATGTTCAATGGAGCTTCATCACTTCAACTCATCCCAAAGATGTTCAATGGAGCTTCATCACTTCAACTCATCCCAAAGATGTTCAATGGAGCTTCATTAGCCCAACTTATCCCAAAGATGTTCAATGGAGCCTCATCACTCCACTCATCCCAAAGATGTTCAATGGAGCTTCATCACTTCAACTAATCCCAAAGATGTTCAATGGAGCTTCATCACTTCAACTCATCCCAAAGATGTTCAATGGAGCTTCATCACTTCAACTCATCCCAAAGATGTTCAATGGAGCTTTATCACTTCAACTCATCCCAAAGATGTTCAATGGAGCTTCATCACTTCAACTCATTCCAAAGATGTTCAATGGAGCTTCATCACTTCAACTCATCCCAAAGATGTTCAATGGAGCCTCATCACTTCAACTCATCCCAAAGATGTTCAATGGAGCTTCATCACTTCAACTCATCCCAAAGATGTTCAATGGAGCTTCATCACTTCAACTCATCCCAAAGATGTTCAATGGAGCTTCATCACTTCAACTCATCCCAAAGATGTTCAATGGAGCTTTATCACTTCAACTCATCCCAAAGATGTTCAATGGAGCTTTATCACTTCAACTCATCCCAAAGATGTTCAATGGAGCTTCATCACTCCAACTTATCCCAAAGATGTTCAATGGAGCTTCATCACTTCAACTCATCCCAAAGATGTTCAATGGAGCTTTATCACTTCAACTCATCCCAAAGATGTCCAACGGAGCTTCATCACTTCAACTCATCCCAAAGATGTTCAATGGAGCTTCATCACTTCAACTCATCCCAAAGATGTTCAATGGAGCTTCATCACTTCAACTCATCCCAAAGATGTTCAATGGAGCTTCATCACTTCAACTCATCCCAAAGATGTTCAATGGAGCCTCAGCACTTCAACTCGTCCCAAAGATGTTCAATGGAGCTTTATCAATCCAACTCATCCCAAAGATGTTCAATGGAGCTTCATCACTTCAACTCATCCCAAAGATGTTCAATGGAGCCTCAGCACTTCAACTCGTCCCAAAGATGTTCAATGGAGCTTTATCAATCCAACTCATCCCAAAGATGTTCAATGGAGCTTTATCACTTCAACTCATCCCAAAGATGTTCAATGGAGCTTCATCACTTCAACTCATCCCAAAGATGTTCAATGGAGCTTCATCACTTCAACTCATCCCAAAGATGTTCAATGGAGCCTCAGCACTTCAACTCGTCCCAAAGATGTTCAATGGAGCTTTATCAATCCAACTCATCCCAAAGATGTTCAATGGAGCTTTATCACTTCAACTCATCCCAAAGATGTCCAACGGAGCTTTATCAATCCAACTCATCCCAAAGATGTTCAATGGAGCTTTATCACTTCAACTCATCCCAAAGATGTTCAATGGAGCCTCAGCACTTCAACTCATCCCAAAGATGTTCAATGGAGCCTCATCACTTCAACTCATTCCAAAGCTGCTCAGTGAGGCTTCAGCACTCTAATTTGTCCCAAAGGGGGTTGATAGAGCTTTAGCACTCCAATTCATCCCAAAGGGGGTAGAAGGAGCTTCAGCACACCAACTCATCCCAAAGCTGTTCAATGGAGCGTTAGCACGCTAACTTTTCCCAAAAACCTAAATAAAGCCTAATCACTTCAACTCATCTGAGAGGTTTTCCATGGAGCTTCGGCACTCCCAACCCATTCCAAAACTGTTCGAATAAACTTCAGCACTCCAACTCGTCCCAAAGCTGTTTGATGGAGCTTCAGCACGCCAACCTCATCGCAAAGCTGTTCGATAGAGCTTCAGCACTCTAACTCAACCCAAAGAAACTAAATGAAGCTTAATCGCTTCAACTCATTTAAATGTTTTTCAATAGAGCCTCAGCACTCCATCTTATTCCAAAGATGTTCAAAGGATCTTCATCACTCCAACTATTCTCAAATATGTCCAATAAGATTTCAGTACTCTAACTCAACCCAAAGAAACTAAATAAGGCTTAATAACTTCAACTCATCTAAATGTTTTCCAACGGAGCCTCAGCAGTCCAACTCATCCCAAAGAGGTTCAATGGAGCTTCAGCACTTCAACTCATTCCCAAGAAACTAAAAAAAGCTTTATCACTTCAACTAATCTTATAGGTTTTTAAAAGGGCTTAGGCACTCATGCTACAGAAGTTCAATTAACTAATACTATATGTGTTCATAGAGGCTTCATCACTCCAACCTAACCCGAAGACATTCAATGCAGTTTCAGCATTTCAGCTAATTCCAAAGGTGTTCAATTAAGCTTCATCCTAGAGTTGCTCAATGGAGCTTCAGCATTCCAACTCACCCCAAAGCTGTTGTCCCAAAAAAGTTTTTTCAAAGAAGTTCATTCAACTTATCCTACAAGCGTCCCATGAAGTTTATTTCCAACCTATATCCAACAAGCTGCTCAACGCTCTAATTCATCTGATCCAGCCAATCAGGGACTTGGAAAGAGGTTGATTAGTGGGAGCAGGTGTGATAAATTGTGTCTGGAACTGCGCGAATCAAGCTCATCCCAGAGTTGTTCAGACCCGAGAAGTTTAATGGAGCTTCAGGACTCCAACTTATGCCAAGACTTTTCAGTGGAGCTTCATCACATTAGCTCTTTCAGAAGGTTATCAGTAGAGCCTCATCATTCCAAATAAATAAACATCTATCCATCCATCCTTCCATCCATTATCTACCGCTATCGCGGGGGCAGCAGTCTAAGCAGAGAATCTCAGACTTCCCTCTCCCCAGCCACCTCCTCTAGCTCCTCCGGGGGGGATACCGAGGCTTTTCCAGGCGAGCCGAGAGATATAATCCTTCTAGCGTGTCCAGGGTCTTCCCCGGGGTCTCCTCCCGGTCGGACATGTCTGGAACACAGGGAGGCGTCCAGAAGGCATCCTAACCAGATGCCCGAACCACCTTAGCTGGTTCCTCTCGACGTGGAGGAGTAGCGGCTCGACTCTGAGCCTCCCCTGTATAATCGAGCTCCTCACCCTATCTATAAGGGTGAGACCTGAGACTGCACGGAGGAAACTCATTTCAGCAGCTTGTATCCTGATCTCGTTCTTTCAGTCACTACCCAGAGCTCCTGACCATCTAGGTGAGAGTAGGAACGTAGATTGACCAGTAAATCGAGAGATTTGCCTTTTGGCTCAGCTCTCTCTTCACCAGGACAGACCGCTACAGAGCCCGCATCACTGCAGACACTGCACCAATCCGCCCGTCAACCTCCCGCTCCATCCTTCCCTCACTCGTGAACAAGACCCCGAGATACTTAAACTCCCCCACTTGAGGCAGGAGACCATTTCCAACCTGGAAGTCTGCAATGTTTTTTATTGTCTGTAGTACATAAACATTACTACCACCGGCATCGGCATATATCTTCATTTTTATTTTTCTACATGACCTGAAAGAATGAAGGTTTCATGATGAATGGACCAATAGAAATGCTCCAAAATGGCTGGGAGAAAATTCTCATTCTATTGATTTACATTAAGAGTGAAGACTGTTTTTATAATCTCCTGTAAAGCACTTGCATTTGGGTGGGATATGAAAATAAATAAATAAATAAATAAAAATAAAAAAACATTCCCTCCAACGGGCCTGCTCAGACGACCTATCCAACCTCCCTCTCTCTTTTCCACCCATTCTCTTCTCCCTCCTTCCCCCGCCTTCAGCGCTCCCTCTCGCTTTCTGCGTTTCCACTCTGCTGTTGCTCCGTGGGCCGCGTGTTTGCTTTGCGCTCTCCTGAAGCCTCCAGATGTGTCCGTGTGCAGAGGGGCCGCTCCCCCGGTGAGGGAGGAATTGAGGATTTTCTCGCTCTAATTCCCCACACCTGCAGCTCGGCTCAGCAAAGTGGCCGGGCCATCTCCTCTGTTTGCTCAGTGGCTGGGTGCCCGGCCCCCCCGCTGTGCAGGTACTCCTCCACCCCACGCTGGCTTCCGCTGGTACTACTATCCCACACTTCATCCGTACAGGCAAGGAAACGCAGCGTGACGAGCGCACCATCAAACGCGGCTTGATTTACTGACATACGAGGTGAACTGGCTCCCAGGAGAGCAGAATTATGCTTTACGTTGCCACACTCTGGCTTTATGAATAATAAAGATAGCTGTTGTTTTTGGCGGGAACAGATAACTCTTGGAAAGGAGACCGCATGTGGTTGAGAAGCTAAGAAGGCCGCATACAACCTTTGCGAGGCTCTATGTACATAAAGCCAGCCGTAAGTCATTTTCACGAGACCACGTCTCTTTAACACTTGGAATTTAACAGGCTGTGATACAGTCGGACGTAAAGGGTTTAATATCCCGCGTCATTCGGCTTCTCCGAGCTGTTGATGTGAAACACTTCCTCTACTGGGAACAAGCTTAATTAAGGCAGTGTTCTACCAACTTTAGTCCAAATTGTTAAGGTTATTATTTGTGTGTATTGAAATATATGTTCTATGTATAGAATCACATCATTTATTTTCACTTAGAAAACCAATAACAACATGTAAAAGATCAGGGGCGCCCAAACTTTTGCCCTCCATGCTGTATATGTGGCCTGCATCTCACCTGATTCATAAAAGCAGGAAAGTTCTGAAAGCAACTCCAACATGGATGTTAAATGTGTTGTATGCATAGGCATTCAAGGTTGTGACATCACAACCATGGTGGCATCAAACGTTTATTTCCATATATGGACAGTACGGACTGGGAATGATGCTTAAACTTGATGATCTTGTGATTATAATACTAACAGTATTGAAGAAGACAAGGAGTTGGAGATTCCAGGGTCCAGATCTTCGGTTTCCAAAAGCTAGCTATGCAGTACAGGGCTTACTGGAATGGGAACATCATGGTCTACTGATCTAAGGTTTTGATTCGATTTTGAACATCATTATTTCCAGTTTTCTGGGAGAGAGCATAATACATTATAATCCTATAAAGTTTAAAGTCAGTTGAGTTCATTTCTCTCCGTCAAGAGGCTCGGCCTAGGGTGCGCCTAAGTTGGATGCAAATTTGTTGGAAATGTTATGTATACACACTAAAATCTGTATATACAGTAAAATCTGTGCAGATTGTAACAGGATGGCTGCCCTGGTTGTGTTATTATTTATTTTATTATTTAAATTTTAGACTTTTTCTTTGACCTGGTTATGGTCAGCATAGCTTACCAACCACTCCTGGTTCTGCTTTTGCTTCTCACATCAGTTAACCACCAGCGCCTATGAGCCCAACTATATATATATATATATATATATATATATATATATATATATATATATATATATATATATATATACATACACAGACGCGTGGCCCCAGCCCTAATATATATATATATATATATATATATATATATATATATATATATATATATATATATATATATATATATATATATATATATATATATAGCGTAGCCAATGGGAATTCAGCTCCTGTTTACAGATAGTCACTCCCATAGCCAGACTAGTTAGTTGCTATGTTAGAGACTCGCCGTACGGCCCCAGCATTGAACCCAGTAGGTAGTTTGGGTGCTGGAGCTAGGCGGTCTTGAGTGTGTAATAACCCCCTAATAACCCATAGCTAAACGGTTAAAAAGAAGCCTACCTTGTCGCGTACCCCCCACGCCGCACGACCAGGGAGAACCATAGCGCTGCCGCCGGACGAGCAACCCGCGGTAGCGGTGAAGTGTGCCAGCCCATCCCCGTTAGCAAGTGGCTAATGCTAACCGCGATTCGCGAACGAAAATAAAGGCAAAACACTCTCTCTCTCCCTCTCTCTCTCTCTCTCTCTCTCTCTCTCTCTCTCTCTATATATATATATATATATATATATATATATATATATATATATATATATATATATATATATCACTTGTATGATTCTGTCTGGTTTATTCTTTTATTATAAAACACACAACAAACTTTCGACTGCTCGACTCAAAGATGATTGGAGTTGTTGACTTTCAGGGGCCAGCCCGACAACTGTTTTATGATACAGGCTCTTTACGAGTGCATGACTGGACTTATAGTGTCACAGAGTAGACCAGTGGTCCGTACTGGGCACATACCTTGACAGGTCCTTTCATTGGTCAGCAGCTTGTAGCCTTTCTTGCAGCTGCACTCGAAGCTTCCTACTGTATTCCTGCACATGTGATCACAGCCGCCGTTACTCATGCGACACTCGTCGATATCTGGAAGGAAAAGAGAAGCAGAGATGCAGTACAGGTCAGTGAGGAGGGCTGAGGAGAAGAACTGGATTCTGGACAAACAGTCAGCTGCTTGGCTTACATACCTACATAGGAAGGTGGGAGCTATTTGAGAACCCGGCTTAGATGCTACTTAAAGTGAAAGTGAATCGAGGACCAGAACATAAGACTAGACCTTAAAATGTCTAGTCTAGGATTTTAGTCTAGAGTTCCAAACGTCGGGGACACAGTGATCCATGTAGAGTATTTCATAATGGCCTTTGAATCTGGCTCAGAGTACAATTCCTAATTATACACAGTCGAGTCACATTATTATGACCACCTCCTACTTTGAATGGCGCCAGCGTTCTGGCCTGGACCCACTCGTCCATGTGGAAGACACTCTCAACTGATTTGGATCTGAATCCATCCTTGTAGATCACGTACGCCATACATGCTGATGGTCTTCTCTGGGGCGAATGGGATCTTCCAGCAAGACAATGAGACACGACACCTAACTAGAAATATCCCACACTGGTTGGAAGAGCTGACCAAGACTTCTATGTACTACCCTGGACCTCTAATTCCCCAAACTTGAACCCTACTGAGCAGCTGTGGGACCACCTGGATTGTGGTGTTGGCTCTACTGATCCTCCTCCACTAACCCTCCAGCAGCTGTGGGATGCACTGCAGTCAGCATGATACCTCCAGATACCTCCTGTGACAACCTACCAGAACCTTACTGAGTCTCCAAGTCCGTCTAGCTGCTGTCCGTCCTGCACATGGCGGCCTCTCAGGATAGTAGCTGGTGGTCATAATAATGTGACTCCACTGTGTGAATGAGCTGCGAGCGTCGACTCTGGACTTGATTGCTAATAGCAGGACAGCGAGTTGACGGCAGCTAAAGCTTTAATAAGTGAAAAAACTGACACGCCATCCATCTCCTCCAGCCTGGCGTTCCATCTCCAAGGATGGTTCCTATTAAGCTTGAATCATTCCTCTAAATGAGGCGTCCATCACTGAGAGGGGCTGGCATCATCTGGATGAAATAAGCTCATTCGAAATGGAATAAAATAATACTGCACTCCCTCCCTCCCTCCCTTCCTCCCTCTCTCCCTTTCTCTCAGCCTCTGTCTTCTCCTGCCAGTGCTGTCTGGGGCTGTTTTCCTTTTGTTCCCTCTCAGAACCAAACTAATAAAAGTGAGGGAGCGCCGTTAGCGCAGCATTATGAGCTCTGCTCCCTTTTTTTTCCACTTCTTCGGTTTTTTTTTTTATGTACTCCTTCTCCGTCTTCTTTTTCCAGCCTTAAACTCCTCCGTGCTCTCTTGTCCTCCCCTTAAGCCTTGTCTTTCGTTTGCCAGCGCCCTTCCATCCCGCGAGACGCACCATGGAGCAATTACGTTTGACAGCCAGATGAAAACCATACCAAACAAACAAACAAACACACACACTCACACACGGGTGGAGGGGGAAGTGTGTGTGCGTGTGAGCGAGTGAACGTATGTTTGTACGAAGGAAATGCAAGAGTTTGAGCAGAAACACCTACCATAATTGTACAGCACTGCGGCAAGAACCATAAACCATCCTGCCTTTATTGAAGTTCTAGCTTAAACGAGTACTAAGCTGACGTTATCAGTTGATGTCCACGGATGAGGCAGAAGATACTTCACTTCCACAAAAACTGGGGCTCCCCTAAGGACCACCTGGAAGACCTGGTAGACCCACCAACACTCTCACCATCAGATAAACAGCACTTGTATCGTTGAGAGATTGAGGAGAACATCTAACTTCATTCTTGCTTCAGATCTGAGAACATCCACAGCTGCTGTCTGTCCTGCACAAGGCGGTCTCTCAGGATAGTAGCTGTTGGTCATAATAATGTGACTCAACTGTGTGAATGAGTTGCGAGCGTCGACTTTGGACTTAATAACTGGGGCTCCCCTAAGGACCACCTGGAAGACCTGGTAGACCCACCAACACTCTCGCCATCAGATAAACAGCACTTGTATCGTTGAGAGATTGAGGAGAACATCTAACTTCATTCTTGCTTCAGATCTGAGAACATCCACAGCTGCTGTCTGTCCTGCACAAGGCGGTCTCTCAGGATAGTAGCTGTTGGTCATAATAATGTGACTCAACTGTGTGAATGAGTTGCGAGCGTCGACTTTGGACTTAATAACTGGGGCTCCCCTAAGGACCACCTGGAAGACCTGGTAGACCCACCAACACTGTCGCCATCAGATAAACAGCACTTGTATCTTTGAGAGATTGGGGAGAACATCTAACTCCATTCTTGTTTCAGATCTGAGAACATCCACAGCTGCTGTCCGTCCTGCATACGGCGGTCTCTCAGGACATTAGCTGGTGGTCATAATAATGTGACTCCACTGTGTGAACAAATGACATGTGAATGAGTTGCGAGCGTCGACTCTGGACTTAATAACTGGGGCTCCCCTAAGAACCACCTGGAAGACCTGGTAGACCCACCAACACTGTCGCCATCAGATAAACAGCACTTGTATCTTTGAGAGATTGAGGAGAACATCTAAATCTTGATTCTTGTTTCAGATCTGAGAACATCTGCAGCTGCTGTTAGTCCTGCACATGGAGGTCTCTCAGGATAGTAGCTGGTGGTCATAATAATGTGACTCCACTGTGTGAATGAGTTGCGAGCGTCGACTCTGAACTTGATTGCTAATAGCAGGACAGCGAGTTGACGGCAGCTAAAGCTTTAATAAGTGAAAAAACTGACACGCCATCCATCTCCTCCAGCCTGGCGTTCCATCTCCAAGGATGGTTCCTATTAAGCTTGAATCATCCACAGGTGTTTCTGTCCACCCTTCCACTGTGAGAAGACACCTCAAAGCTATGGGTCTAAAAAGATGTGTAGCTGTTCAAGAAGAAGCTCTTCACTGAGAAAAGGAGACACAGACACTTCAAACAAAGAAGCTGCTACTCTTCTCAGAACAATGGACTGACCACCCCAGGCTCCAGATCCTCAACATCGCCGAACGTGTTTGGGGTTATTTGGATGGCGAGAAGAAGCAGAGAATGCTAAACCAGCTTCCAAAACTTAACTTTGGAGGTGAGTCTCTCCCATTATCCCACCTCCACCAAACCCAGATTCATCAGAATGCAAGAGAATACAGTTCCACAGGTACAGAGTCGAATGGTGGTGTGTTCAAGCTGATGTTTGGTCTTGTACATTGTAATCTCAGGTTTGCTATATTAGCCTTAGGTTACCTTTTCCAGAACTATGTGTAGATGTCAAAGGCAAATGGATGAAGACCAATTGCTGCACTGTTGGTCATTTAAAATGCAACACTGGACGGGACGAAGCAATACCACTGGAGACCGTGGGGGGCAGTGCAAGACGCGACCACTTCCATACGGACTTATGTTCCATACACGTAAATACAGAACTACGAGCTCATCCACCGTCACCTTGTTCAATTTACTCCATACTGCCCTCTACTGGACGTGTTGCTCAGCAACCATGGCAACGGAACTGACGCAGAGAAGTCTGAATAAACTAACCCTAGTTATGAGTGTATGTGTTTGAGCGTGTATTACCTTTACACGTCTTGCGGTCAGGCTGCAGAGTGAAGCCGACTGGACAGCTGCAGCGAACTCCTGTTAGAGCATCCTGGCATGTGCTGTCACAACCGCCGTTATTCACCGCACACGTCTCTGTAGAAACACACACACACACACACATAATCACACACACAGACAACAGTTACAACACAGGGGCCTGGTCAGTAACACTACATTCTTAATATCCAGGAATCAGACAAATGAATGGAAACACAAGGCAGTACCACATGGGTGTATCAGTAAAAGCAGCTGGGACGCCAGAGTGTCTTTAATTCAACTTGGAATGCAATAGTACCCATATTTTGCCTTGTGGGGAGTCGAGCCTCACTTCCAGATCAGAAACACCATCATATTGAACAACTGAGAGCAGCCTGTGTGGGTTCAGGACGCCCGCAGAAGAAAAACCCGTCCAGATGCGATAAAAAAAAAAATCAGGATATTAGGAAGTACTGTTTCCAGCGAAGGTCTATATATCATGTACTATTACATGCAGGTAAGTGTTGCCCTTATTAACGAACTTTCTAATTTAAACTATACTGCCTGCTCAAATACATGGACTAGAAAAGATGCTGGTATTAATATTCCAGACTGCCCACTGGAATACACATCAAATAACTTATACAACCCATTTTATTCACATTAGCTACATAAAAATAGTTCTACAATTCATACATTAGCTAGATAACTACATACAACTGTACGTTACAGCATAACTTTTTAAATCACATTAGCCACATAAAAATGGTAATACAATTTATAAATTAGCTACCGAATTGTGTAAAACTGGTTTATTAAGTTACAATGTAACTAATTTTATTCACATTAGCTACTTAAAAATGGTTATACAATCAATATATTACCTAGATAACTACAACTGGCTTAATAAATGTTACAGTATAACTTATTTATTCACATTATATAAATCTGATTTTACAAATCATATATTAGCTAGGTAACTGTGTTAAACTGATTTATTAGGTGAAAAACCAACTAATTTTATTCACATTAGCTACATAAAGCTGGTTTTACAATTCATACATTAGCTAGACAACTAGATAAATCTGGTTTATTAAGTTACAGTATAACTTATTTATTCACATTAGCTACATAAAACTGGTTTTACAATTCATAAATTAGCTAGATTACTAGAATAATCTGGTTTATTAAGTTACAGTATAACATATTTATTCACATTGGCTACATAAAACAGGTTTTACAATTCATACATTAGCTAGATTACTAGAAAAATCTGGTTTATTAAGTTACAGTATAACTTATTTATTCCCATTAGCTACATAAAACAGGTTCTACAATTCATACATTAGCTAACTACATAAAACTGGCTTAATAAGTTACAGTATAACTCATTTATCCACATTAGCTATATAAAACTGTTTTTACAATTCATACATTAGCTAGATAACTGTGTCAAACTGGTTAATTAAGTTACAATGTAACTCATTTACATACATTAGCTACATAGAAATGGTTATACAATTTATAAATTAGCTACCGAACTGTGTAAAACTAGTTTATTAAGTTATACTGTAACTCATTTCTGTACATTAGCTACATAGAAATGGTTATACAATTTATAAATTAGCTACTGAACTGTGTAAAACTGGTTTATTAAGTTATAATGTAACTCATTTACATACATTAGCTACATAGAAATGGTTATACAATTTATAAATTAGCTACCGAACTGTGTAAAACTAGTTTATTAAGTTATAATGAAACTCATTTCTGTACATTAGCTACATAGAAATGGTTATACAATTTATAAATTAGCTACCGAACTGTGTAAAACTAGTTTATTAAGTTATACTGTAACTCATTTCTGTACATTAGCTACATAGAAATGGTTATACAATTTATAAATTAGCTACTGAACTGTGTAAAACTGGTTTATTAAGTTATAATGTAACTCATTTACATACATTAGCTACATAGAAATGGTTATGCAATTTATAAATTAGCTACCGGACTGTGTAAAACTAGTTTATTAAGTTATAATGAAACTCATTTCTGTACATTAGCTACATAGAAATGGTTATACAATTTATAAATTAGCTACCGAACTGTGTAAAACTGGTTTATTAAGTTACACTGTAACTCATTTGGCTATAATTGGCTAATCTAACCACATGTAACTCGTTGATGAGCATAAACTATATCTCAATCTCTATGATGAAATGTTTTTGTTTTTTGTATTTAATGGAAAAATGCCATCTGCTCATTCTGGAAACTGAAAGTAAATGCCTCTCTACCGGGAACTCACATGTGACATTTATTCTGGAAACTTCAGTGTAAATTTTTTGTTTATTTGGCTGAGCTCAAAGTTTTGGATCAAAATACCACATTAAATATGAAACGTGCCCAAACGTTTGCACAGGCCACATTGTATGTTTTGTTTTTCACCCCATACGCTAAATTTAGCAGATAAACACAGAGTGTGCTCTCCGTAGAGTATACAGTAACTTACTCTCACTTAGAAATCAACTAAACCTGTCATTTGACCAGAGCAGCCCAAACGACTGCAAACAACCGTTACACCACAATGTGAGACGAAACACAGCAACTGTTTCTCAAGAAGGGAAACTCTGAGAAGTGAATGAGAGAGAGAGAGAGAGAGAGAGTGAGACAGAGTGAGAAGGACAGAGTGAGAGAGGGTGAGAGAAACTGAGAGTGAGAGAGATTGAGAGAGAAAGAGTGAGAGATTGATAGTGGGAGATTGAGAGACTGAGAGTGAAAGAGACAAAGAGAGAGAGTGAGAAAAGGAGTGAGAGTGTGTGTGAGAGAACGTGAGAGACAGAGGGAGAGTAAAAGAGAGACAGAATGAAAGAGAGAGACACATTGAGAGAGTGAGAGAAAGAGAGAGAGACTAAGAGAGAGAGTGAAAAAGAGACTGAAAGAAATTGAGACTGAAAAAGAGAGATAAATTGAGAGAGAGAGAGAGGGAGAGTGAAAGAGAGTCAGAAATTGAGAGAGACTGAGTGAGGGTGAGAGAGAAAGAGAGTGAAAGTGAGAGAGAGTAAGAGTGAGAGACTGAGAGAGTGTGAAAGAGAGACAGAGAAAATTGAGAGAGACAGAGTGAGAGAGAAAGAGAGTGAAATGAAGAGAGAGATAAATTGAGAGAGTGAGAGGGAGCAAGAGTGAGAGACAGAGAGTGAAAGAGAGAGAGTGAAAGGGAGAGAGAGATAAATTGAGAAAGTGTGAGAGAGAGAGAGAGTAAGAGTAAGAGACTGAGAAAGTGAAAAAGATATTGAGAGAAATTGAGAGAGACTAAGACAGAGTGAAAGAAAGTGAGAGAAAGAGAGAGAGTGAAAGAAAGAGTGAAAGGGAGAGAGAGATAAATTGAGAAAGCGTGAGAGAGAGTAAGAGTAAGAGACTGAGAAAGTGAAAAAGAGATTGAGAGAAACAGAGAGACTAAGACAGAGTGAAAGAGAGTGAAAGGGAGAGAGAGAGATAAATTGAGAAAGTGTGTGAGAGAGAGAGAGTAAGAGTAAGAGACTGAGAAAGTGAAAAAGATATTGAGAGAAATTGAGAGAGACTAAGACAGAGTGAAAGAGAGTGAGAGAGAGAGAGTGAAAGAAAGAGTGAAAGGGAGAGAGAGATAAATTGAGAAAGTGTGAGAGTAAGAGTAAGAGACTGAGAAAGTGAAAAAGAGATTGAGAGAAACAGAGAGACTAAGACAGAGTGAAAGAGAGTGAAAGGGAGAGAGAGAGATAAATTGAGAAAGTGTGTGAGAGAGAGAGAGTAAGAGTAAGAGACTGAGAAAGTGAAAAAGATATTGAGAGAAATTGAGAGAGACTAAGACAGAGTGAAAGAGAGTGAGAGAGAGAGAGTGAAAGAAAGAGTGAAAGGGAGAGAGAGATAAATTGAGAAAGTGTGAGAGTAAGAGTAAGAGACTGAGAAAGTGAAAAAGAGATTGAGAGAAATTAAGAGAGACTAAGACAGAGTGAAAGAGAGAGAGAGAGAGAGAGAGAGTGAAAGAAAGAGTGAAAGGAAGAGAGAGATAAATTGAGAAAGCATGAGAGTAAGAATAAGAGACTGAGAAAGTGAAAAAGAGATTGAGAGAAATTGAGAGAGACTAAGACAGTGTGAAAGAGAGTGAGAGAGAGAGTGAGAGAGAGAGAGAGAGAGATAGAGAGATAGAGAGAGAGAGAGAGAGAGAGAGAGAGAGAGAGAGAGAGACGGGGGTTCTGGCAGACTGCAGCAGTGTTAGACAGCGTTGCGGGAGGGAATCACTGCGCGCCTCCGAAACGCTTAGCAAGCCAGTAACTGCAGCAGAGTGTGATGGACGTTGGGGAGGAGGGCCCTGAAATATTTACAGTATGATGATTACAGCTTCTCGTGAAGCGGCGCCCACACAAACACTCGCACTGCAACGTCTCTCCAGCCATGAAATTTCATAACCACACGTACGACAATCCTAACGACACGTAGCGTCATACTGTATATCCACCAGCCTCAGAGGAACATCAGGAACATGGTGAGATATAAAGACAGCAGGAGCAACAGTCAGACCTGGAATATGAAATAGAACTGAGTGAAGAAGAAGAAGAAGAAGAAGAAGAAGAAGAAGAAGAAAGAAGAAGAAGAAGAAGAAGAAGAAGAAGAAGAAGAAGAAGAAGAAAGAAGAAGAAGAAGAAGAAGAAGAAAGAAGAAGAAGAAGAAGAAAGAAGAAGAAGAAGAAGAAAGAAGAAAGAAGAAGAAGAAGAAGAAGAAAGAAGAAGAAGAAGAAGAAGAAGAAAGAAGAAGAAGAAGAAGAAGAAAGAAGAAGAAGAAGAAGAAGAAGAAAGAAGAAAGAAGAAGAAGAAAGAAGAAGAAGAAGAAGAAGAAGAAGAAAGAAGAAAAAGAAGAAGAAGAAGAAGAAAGAAGAAGAAGAAGAAAAAGAAGAAGAAGAAGAAAGCCAGGCTGGGCTCAGAGGTGAGGCCCTGGTCAAAACATCAGCACTGTGTGAAATACTGCAAGCGTGGAGTCGCTGACAAGTGAGCCAGACTAGACAGACAAAACACGGGCTGTTGAGTAGGAGGGGGTGGGAGTACATGCTCGGACTCGCTCTGCAGACGAAGCTATGCTGCTTTCGGAAAAGCTGCACTAGACACCACGACGTCCTGGCACTTCAAAGGAACACCCAGACGAGCTAGCGCGGCTAGCGGGGGACGAGAGCAGCTGGACTGAGCTGCAGAACGTTCACAAGTTTAATCAAATTATTTAATAAAGTAGAATATCTGAATGAACACGGTCCTGACATAACATGCTAAGTGAAAGAGTGAAAGAGTGAAAGAGAGAGAGAGTGAGAAAAGGAGTGAGAGTGTGTGTAAGAGAAAGTGAGAGACAGGGGGTGAGTAAAAGAGAGACAGAGAGAATGAAAGAGAGAGAGTAAAAGAGAGAGAGAAATTGAGAGAGTGAGAGAAAGAGTGAGAGAGAGAGTGAAAAAGAGACAGATAAATTGAGAGCGAGTGAGAGACAGAGTGTAAGAGAGAGTGAAAGAGAGATAAATTGAGAGAGAGAGAGGGAGAGAGTAAGAGAACATGCTAATGTGGTGAACAAGCACTGCTAGAACGTTAGCAGGTCTGTTAATATTCAGCTATAGACTTTATTATTAGCACTATTAACATGTTAGCTATAACACTCTAATAACTGAGAGGGGGGAATGACAGATAGAGAGTGAGAGACAGAGTGTAAGAGAGAGTGAAAGGGAGATAAATTGAGAGAGAGAGAGGGAGAGAGTAAGAGAACATGCTAATGTGGTGAACAAGCACTGCTAGAACGTTAGCAGGTCTGTTAATATTCAGCTATAGACTTTATTATTAGCACTATTAACATGTTAGCTATAACACTCTAATAACTGAGAGGGGGGAATGACAGATAGAGAGTGAGAGACAGAGTGTAAGAGAGAGTGAAAGAGAGATAAATTGAGAGAGAGAGAGGGAGAGAGTAAGAGAACATGCTAATGTGGTGAACAAGCACTGCTAGAACGTTAGCAGGTTAGCAGGTCTGTTAATATTCAGCTATAGACTTTATTATTAGCACTATTAACATGTTAGCTATAACACTCTAATAACTGAGAGGGGGGAATGACAGATAGAGAGTGAGAGACAGAGTGTAAGAGAGAGTGAAAGAGAGATAAATTGAGAGAGAGAGAGGGAGAGAGTAAGAGAACATGCTAATGTGGTGAACAAGCACTGCTAGAACGTTAGCAGGTTAGCAGGTCTGTTAATATTCAGCTATAGACTTTATTATTAGCACTATTAACATGTTAGCTATAACACTCTAATAACTGAGAGGGGGGAATGACAGATAGCGAGTGAGAGACAGAGTGTAAGAGAGAGTGAAAGAGAGATAAATTGAGAGAGAGAGAGGGAGAGAGTAAGAGAACATGCTAATGTGGTGAACAAGCACTGCTAGAACGTTAGCAGGTTAGCAGGTCTGTTAATATTCAGCTATAGACTTTATTATTAGCACTATTAACATGTTAGCTATAACACTAATAACTGAGAGGGGGAATGACAGATAGAGAGTGAGAGACAGAGCGAATGAGTAAGAGAGAGAGAGTGTGAGAAAGAGTGAGTGAGAGAGAGAGAGTGAAACAAAGAGTGAGAGAAAGAGAGAGCGAGAGAGAGTGAAAGAGAGCAAGTGAGAAAATGAGTGAAAGGGAGAGTGGGTGAGAGTGAAAGAGAGCGTGAATGAGAGAGAGTAAAAGAGAGAGTGAAAGAGAGACAGAGAGAAATTAAGAGAGTACAAGGGAGTGAGAGAGACAGAGCGAGAGAAAGAGGGAGAAACGGAGAAACAGAGAGTGAGAAAGACAGCAAGTAAGAGAGCGAGCGAGAGAGCTATTAATTAATAATTTAAGTAAAATGACGGATAGAGAGTGAGAGAAAGAGAGCAAGTGAGGAGGAGTGAGTGAGATAAAGAGAGCGTAAAAGAGAGTGAAAGAGAGTGAGAGGTAGCAAGTGAGAGAGAGTAAGAGAGAGTGAGAGAGAGTGAGTGAGAGTAAAAGACAGTGAGAGTGAGAGATACCAAGTGAGAGAGAGTAAGAGAGAGTGAAAAAGAGAGAGAAAGCAAGTGAGAGAGAGAGCAAGTGAGTGAGAGAGAGCAAGAGAGAGAGAGAGAAAGAAAGGGAGAGAGACTTAGAGAGACAGAGAAATTAAGAGAGACTGAGAGAGAGTGAAAGAGAGACAGATAAATTGAGAGAGAGAAAGCGTAAAAGAGAAAGAGATATTGAGAGAGACTGAGAAAGAGTGAAAGAGAGACAGAAACTAAGAGAGTGAGAGATAAAGCGAGTGAGAATGTTAAACAAAGAGTGAGATAAAGCGAGCGTAAAGGAGAGTAAAAGAGTGAGAAAGCAAGTGACAGAAAGAGTAAAAGAGAGTGAAAGAGAGAGTGAGTGAGAGTAAAAGACAGGGTGAAAGAGAGAGAGATAGCAAGTGAGAGTAAGAGACAGTGAAAAAGAGAGAAGGCAAGTGAGAGTAAGAGAGAGAGTGAAAAAGAGAGAAACAGAGAGAGAGTGAGTGAGTGAAAGAGAAAGGGAAAGAAAGAGAGAGAGAGACAGAGAGTGAGAAAGAGAGTGAGTGAGAGAGAGAGTGAAAGAGAGAAGTATTAAGTAGGAGAATATCTGAATGGATATGGTCTGGGTATAACAGAGGAACATGCTAATGTGGTAAACAAACACAGCTAGAAAGTTAGCAGTGGGCAGTGAGTTAGCAGTGCTTGGCGAATATTCAGCTTTAGACTTTATAATCATCAATTTAACATTTTCAACTATAATATTTTAATAACTGACATACATACCAGCATAATAGTGCAATGTGTGGCCCATGTTAGCATGACTAACACACAAACACTGGTACGACTTACAGAAAGTTTCTAGTTAGCAAGACTGGCTAACATATTCAATGAACTGAAGTAAACAGCAGCAGCATTTTGAAGACCACTGTTTAACTAATACTCAGTGGACGAGATGGACTTTCGTTATTAGGTACATTAGCATTTTGGAATATGATCTTGAATAATGGAATCAGGCAGCATCATCATCTTATGGTTTAGTCCCAGTAACCCATGGCAAAGTGCTAATGTGGCTAACGATGGACGAACACTGGTATAATTACAGAGTTACACGATGCTGACAGCTGAATAGACGGCTGGGCTAATATACACTGACCATGATGAGCTTTTATTCATTATATTACAAAAGTATTTGGATGTGGTATTTAATTACTGACTGAAATAAACAACAGCGGTAGCAACAGGGTCCAGTTTGCAGTTCTTGGGCTGCAGTGGACGGTGTGACGTCACAGGGTTTCAAAGGAAGACAGCTAACATGGCTAACAATGGGGGTAGAAAGCTGGCAGTCAGCAAAACTAATATTTATCATGGTCCAATGTACAATTCTAAGGCTGAACTAGCACAACGTCCTAGCAACTTAGCTGAAAACACCTAGCAGAGGGCTAACGATGGACAACAATGAAATAATAAGCTACAGAAACTTGGTAGTTAGCCAGATTGGCTAATCTCCACTGACCACTAAGAGTTTTCATCCGATATTTAAAGTGCGTGAGGTACTTTTGTATCACCAGCTAAAAAAAATTACATATATCATTGCGGTTCAAACAGAACCATATATCTCTATTTTTGTTTATTTTAATTTTTCTACCTCATTTGAACAAGACAGCTGCCGTTTACATTGTGTGAAAATTCGATGACGAACGAACCAATATATATGCTCCAAAACAGCTAGGAAAACATTCCGGTTCCATTGACTTCTATTGAAAGTAAAGACAGTTTTTGGTCTCTCCTGTAAGGTTGCCATTTTAGATATACTAATAAATACTAATCTAATCTCTGGGCTGCCTTACTCAACCGCTGCTCCTCAGTTTGGTCTCTTAATGCTAACGCTAAGACAAAACCGTGATTGGATTCCAAGAAGAGTGAAAAATGAGATCACGAGCTAAACAAGACCAAGACGCAATTTCCGAACCTCGCTAAAAAACAAATGTGGAAATAAAATAAAAAGGAGCGCGAGGGCTTTTATGGTGATGTTTCACTTTATTCCCCTCTCATTTCACGTGCCAAGGTCCATATAAAAGCAGAGCCTCCTGGTGTTCGCCCGAACGACCGTCGTGATTGGAACAGCGGGAGCGTTTAAGGGAGGCTCTTTGCCGAGTCCAGCTAGGCCTCAGGAATTTGCTCACGGTTGCAGAAAGTTGGCACCCCGGCTTTTATGAATCTCTCGGAACAAGTCCGGAACATGCATCCCGAGGTAAAGCTGTTTGGTAAATATGACAAGCCCTTGGCACGGGGCTTTCTGGAGCCTCGACTAGATCCAGCGGCCTGTGTTAAACCTGCCCCGATGTTAAAAGGCTGTTGTGCAAACAGACTCGCTCTCTTTCAAAGCGGCGAAGCCTCCCTGAATGAGCAAAGAGGCAGAGCTGACAGAAAGACGCTGACAAATGGGGAAGAGACGTTGGCGAAGGAGACAAAGGTTGTCCTTGTGTGAGCTTCAGACTTATCGGGGCAAAGGAAAAAGGAAAGGCGCCAGCAGTGAAGCGCTGCGGAAAAGTCGGCGCTCTTTTAGACAACATGCAAGCTAGAAGCTCGGGACCAAGAAGCCTGTAGGATAAGCTTATAGATGTATGCATAATTCATACTGACCATATGCGTTTACAAGGATTTATTATTATTCTGCCTTCTTATCTTCTCTACTGGAGGAACAGCCCAGTATTATTTACAGTTCTCATCTAATACCTGCTTTGACTGCTCAGTACTTCATTAAGCTAAATCAAGATTACTGCTGAAGAAACTGAATCCATTCATACAATGTCTGGGGCGTCCAGGAGAAATCTGGAACTACACTTTGTTCTTCAAACTGGAGCTCAAGATCTGATCTACTTCTCTCACAATAATATATTCATGTTACTTTGTATTGTATGTTTGATTATTTACATCTGTTCTAACCATATCTGGTGTTCTTACTGGTGAAAACAAGACATGGTGGTGGTGTGTTAGTGTGTGCAGTGCTGCTGGAGTGTTTAAACACTGTGTCCACTCACTGTCCACTCTATTAGACACACCTAGCTTGTTGATCTACCTTGTAGATGTAAGGTCAGAGACAGTAGCGCATCTGCTGCTGCACAGTTTGTGTTCCCCTAGTTCTTCATCAGTGGACACAGGACGCTGCCCACAGGACACTGCTGTCTGGATAGTTTTGCTTGGTGGACAATTCTCAGTCCAGCAGTGACACTGCTGTGTCTGATCCACTCATACTAGCACAACACACACTAACACACCACCACCATGTCAGTGTCACAGCATTGCTGAGAATCATCCAACTCCCTAATAGTACCTGCTCTGTGGTGGTCCTGTGGGGGTCCTGACCAGTGAAGAACAGAGAATCAGATGACCTACAGTCTAAGAATGTTATATAAAGATATGTACTAAGAATGGAAAACTTGGTGCCCATGTATTCACAGTTAATGAACTGTTGGATGCTTAATCTGAGTGGCCAAAGTATAATCAGTAATGATTATTGATTATCATTGATTATTGGGTAAGCCCAGTGGCTGCAATAGCTGTATGTGTTGTGTAATTGCATGTTGGCATTACAGAAAAAGAAAAAAAAAGAAAAGAAAAGAGAATGGCTCTTTAATGCAGTAGCTTTGCATGCTTTGAGATTAGATCTGGGCCCAAAGGTAAAAACAAAGAGGGGGTCCCATACAGGGTTAGGCTTGTTTCAGTTTCACCAGTTGCTGCCAGTCAACTGACTTGAATTCCTAATACCAGGAATTCAGGTGCTGAACTGTCGGAATCCGCTACCTGCAGTCGTCTAGCAGCACTGGACTGGGAGACTGAACCGAGCCCGATCCTGTCGGGAAGGAAGCACCGCCATCGGGTTAGTGAGAGTTCCAGCATCACCACACCCACGAGGGGAAGGAGGGAGCCAATAGGAGTGGAGCTAAATGAAACTGATATTTACCATTGGGTAACAGCTGTGGCTGATGTAGCTGCTGCTGGACACTCCTTTCCTCTGCACATACACACACACACACACAGACATACACACACACATTGCAAAAACACTGCTTTAGTGCTCTGAGGTTGACCCATATGCCATAGAATGTCCTGAGATGATACATTTATACCGACCAGCAGGTCTGTCTCCGTTACAGAGTAGCACAGTGACTACCTTTAATCCATTCATCCAGACATTCATTCATACGTTACCTTAATTTAGCTAAAATGGATCGTTGAGGTGGTGGTCATTCTGTAGTCAAGTCCGTATCAGCTTATATTTATAACAGGAAAAATGTAAATTAATGTTCCAAACCTGTTACGTTTAGTCATACGGACATTTTTCCTTCACATGTTACCGTTGATCTACAAGACCAATAAGAAGGCCATGGCCAAATATTGCTACAAGTGAGCTAAAACCGCTACGCAACAGAAAAAAAAGAGCAAAATAGCACAAGTTAGTCGTCAGACGTGGTAGTTTAAAGGCTGTTTGCTGTTTAAGGCTACAGTCTGAGCTGCCGGTGTTGGTATATAACCAGCATTAAAGTTTATTAGTAGACTTAATTTCAGATAGCGCTGTTTACTTTGTGTCAACAACGTCATTACAAAGTTCCTATCAAAAAAAATTTTAATTGGCATGCGGTATTATGACTGCCTGTTGGTAACTTTGGCAACTGGCTAAATCCTAGTTCCATGCAGATATAATGGACGTATGAAGGATTCTAGGAGGTTGTGATAACGTACTGGCAACATTGCCACTACATTGTCAGATAACAAAAAAGGTTGTCAAAACATAACTGTGTTTGCGGGGTAGCATGTATTTTGCATAGTTTGTATTGGGACTGCAAAACAAGCTCATAATTCAGAGGATCCAGTGACATTCAGGGGAAAAATGTATACAAAGCATCATTCATTACTTTCACTGAGAAATTTCTTTGAATATAGGGTTTATAATAGCAGCACGACACCGACTAGATCTACTAAGAGTACTTCTATTATTTATTTACAATTATTTGACTGATTTGGTGAGCAAGAACACTAAGAACTTGCCAAATTAGTCACAATGCTAGCTGCTAAGGTAAGCTGCTCAATAAAAATATTAGGCTAATGCTAAGCAGGGTTGGGCCTTGAGGTTAGAGGCAGGCGAGAGGCAGACTGGTGTTAGCATTAGCGGCAACAGACATTAGGCAGTTAATGCTAAACATTCAAAACAGGCGCCCAAGCGAATGCAAGCCTTACACAGCCATTTCAGTCAGAAAGACAAAGTCAGGTAGCCACGTGAATGGGCTGCCATGTGGGTTTAGCATGACATGATAGCAAAAACGCTGATGTTCACAGAAACGCTGACCTTCACAGAAACACTAACCTTCTCTCTTGTTAATAAACTTCTTTTAAAACATCAGTTCAGCTAAAAACTAAAACCTACACTATTTTTTACCTCAGCCAAAACCAGAAATCAGCTAGTACGTTTGTTTCTTTAGTGCTGGAGCTGCAATGCTAATGGCATTAACAAGTAACAGGTGTTAAGTTATAACAGGATCAGAAATCACACAAGTAAGTCTATTTGGCATACCTAACATGACACGGCTTGAGGTAAGTATGTGATGGGATGGGTATGTAGTTAGCATGATGCTAGTAAGTGCATAAACCTCTATTACTTGTTAGCTAGCGTTGTAGCTCCATTGTAAAACTAAAAAATGCAATCTTCTCACACCAAACATGTCTTACTCGATTGACTGCAATTTTTTTGTGTAAGGTGTTTCAGCTCAGCTTATTTGGAGATCTATGTCCAGTCAACTCACTGCTGACCTGAGGCTTCCAGTAAACGTCTGAATACATTTTATTCCAGGGAAAGTGGGATGCCTTCAGTAACACAACAAGCTAGGTGAGTTTATTATGGAGCTAAACATTTATTTATTCATTCATTCATTCAATTGACAGAACACTTGTGAGGTAAAGTGACTCGAGCGACGTTCCAAAGGTTCGCTGCTGGCTGGACCTGCTAGCTAGATAATGTCTGTTTAAAATTAGCTTTACCAACAGCGTGAGTGTTTCCACATTTTGTTATTTTGGTAAGACATCTTGCTTTACGGAAACGTATGTGCAAATCCATTGGAGCCCAGCCAAAGCCGGGGGGCTTCAGCGAACCAACGCCGGCCAACAGTCTGGTTTAAAACGGCCTGCGGGATCAAATGAAGGCAGCTAATCCGAAATCATTTGTCTGGGCTCTGGAGGGAAATGCTTGCGTGCTGCTGTAAGTATTTTCCTACTCTGTCCTCATGTATTAAATGGTGCGTGCATGTGTGTTAATGTCCTAATGCCAGCCTCAGAGCATCTGTTCATAGTTTTGAACGAATGTGTTTGAAAACTGTAATAAAGCAACGTTTCGGCCAACAATCATATTTACACAGTTTTTCCCCTCATCCTGAATGCAGTCAAACCGCCAAGACATGTTGGGCGTCTGAAAGGTTGCTCTGGAACTGTGTGGCTAATGCGGCTAACAAATGATGAAGCTTTTCGCGCAGCAGTTAGCACTAGCAAGTAATCTCAAATAGACTTGTTTATATGGTTTCTGACACTGTTATGTACTAAAATGGACAGACGTGTAGCCATATTTATCTGAATTTAGCTACTTCTGTCATAATTCTGATGTACATTTGGGTTGAAACAAGTATTTAGACAACCGTTCTATGGCTTTTATATAGTATTCATAATGCCTTGTAATGCCTGACATAAGCCTGCATAATTGCTTATAGTTAAATGTATAACACCTTATAAATCAAGAGAATATGACTTTATAATGTTATACTTCATAACACATATGACTGTAACTACTGTTATTATATTATACAAGCTTATATTAAGTATTATAAGCTGTCATGGCATTGTAACGCCCTATGAATGCATTTATAAAGCATGATGATCATAGGAAGTGCTACTGAAGCGACTTGGAACATCTCATTTTATCTATTCTGTGTATGTTTGTCATATTTCTGATGTACATTTGGTTTGAAGCAAGTATTTACACATCTGTCTTGAACCATGCTAACTTGGTGGCTATAAGTTTCCAGGATTTGTTAATGACCACAAATGTGGACTTGCTAGTTAGCTTGTGTGATAGCTACCTCAGAGTCTAACTTTTAAAAGAATATGATCTGTAATGTTTACATTACTTAAAGTCAGACTTAAAGCTAATAAGATAGATGACCTGAGGTCCTTGAGACTCAACTGAAGTGATGCTTTCAATGAATCCTGTATTCACAGTTCTTTATAATATATTTCTAAGGCTTTTATACAGCATTCATAACTTATAATGCCTGATATAAGCCCGTATAATTACTTATATTTAAATGTATAACACCTTAATGCAAAGCTGAAGAAGCAAACTTACATTGTAAGTAATAGAAGCGATAGAATACTCTGAGGTGATGGACCCCATAATCACAATTCTTTGTAAATGCATTTCTATGGCTTTACATAGCATTCATAAATGATCATAATTCCTTATAATGCCTGACACATGCCTGCATAATTGCTTATAGTTATATATATAACACTTTAATATGACTATGAGAATAGGACTTTATAATGTTAGGTTTTGTAATGGATTATAACATCCCCTCATTAAAACACTGTAAACATGGGTAACACTTCCTGTGAATCCTGTATTCTTCATACTGTATAATTGCTTATAATGGCAGGCATAAATGTGCATAATTACTCTTAAGAAGTCATAATTACATGCATAACATTTTATAAAGGCAAAGTATATTACTTTATAAAGTCATATCTTTTCCGGTTGCCTGTTAGCTAAACATAAATGATCAGATGCATATAATATAATATAATATAATATAATATAATATAATATAATATAATAATACAGAGTCATATTCTCTTGCTTTATAGAGTCTTATGCATGTAATAAAAGTAACTCTGTATAGGCTTATGCCCGGCATTATAGGGTATGAAGCATGCTATACAATGCCTCGTAAATTTAACATTACACAGTCATATTCTCTTGCTTTATAAAGTCTTATGCATGTAACTGATGTGCCTATAAGCATATATATTAAAGGATATCATGCATACTACATAATGGTTTGTTTATGTAGTATGTTAATGTTTGGTTAATGTAACACAACAAATTCCTATTCTTTTGCTTTATAGAGTGTTAGGCATGAAATAAATGTACCTATGTAAGCAATTATATAGGCTTATACCTGATATTATGCAGCACGCATAATACTCTACAATGTCAGGTATAAACCTATATAATTGTGTCATATTTATATATTTATGAGGCATTATATAGCACATATAATGCTTCATAAATATAAAAATATGACACAGTCAAATTCTCTTGTTTTATAAAGTCTAGTCCATGTAATTGAAGTACCTACAAGCAATCAAATAGACTTACGCCAGCCATTATAAAGTGTTATGCATGCTATAATACCTTTTTAATGTATATATATGGCACTGTGAATACATAATTCATATGTGTTACCTAAACATGGTTCTGGTATGTTTCCTGTATAACACCTGGACCCATCACAACAGTGGCTTCCAACTTGGGTTAAATAATGCAAAAAAATAAAAAAATAGATAATTTGAATTTGACAGCAGTTTATTTTTAGTTGACTGGTAACTGAAAGGATGTTTTAATGCATTATGGAAGTCATATACTATAACCAGTCAGCTATACAAGTTTGTGTTGAGTATTATAA